>CM062292.1:70188955-70843955 GCA_031216915.1 Pictodentalium vernedei | reverse complement strand
TGTGTAATGGCTCGCCCAAACCTCAACCTGTAATTTGAGGTTAATAATTGGTTAGTTTCTTATCGGCTGAGAAATCAGCCCGAGGTAACATCATATGAGCCTGAGACCGAAAGTCGAAGGTTGATGAGCAGTTACTGTGGGCTGATATCTCGGCCGATATGAAACTATCCAAGTAAAATAACCTCTTTATTTATTAAACCAAAACAAATAATAATAAAAACTATCAGATCTATTATTGTTTTCTGATAGTGCTATTGCTTGTTATTTTTTCTCTTCCTCTTCTCCTAGTTCAGCTATCTGAACGTCTCGGCTTCCCATTGGGGAAGCCGCGACGTTCGGATAGCTAAACTACATCTTCTCCCAGACTCCCACTCTGATGAATCTCCGCTTACGACTCTGAGTTTTAGTTTGCGATGGATTTTTCTCTTTCTTCGGTTCATCCAACACTTCCTTATGGCCACCATTAATTCTTCGCCATACCTGTTTTGCATGGGAACGCCAAATTTACTATTCAATTGCTTTCGACGAATAACGGTGAACAATTTAGATGGAAACAAAATGGTGCATCATGGGAGAGGGGGTGGGCAACTGTAGGTTGGTTAACATCGGCCGAGATCAGCGTCATATCTGCCGAGTTTGAAGTCATATCAGCCGTGCTCGATAATGGTCAGTTCCGGGAAAGAAAATCGTATATAATAAATAAAAAGAACCAAATTTTGGGGTTCAATGTCATTTTAAAGTATTATTGCTGAGCTGATCATGTCGGACAAGATAAGTTACCATTGAAATCCCGCATTTGAGTTTTCTATATTACAGAGTCAGATACTCATGAGGTCCACATCCCGACTCTGCATTAGTTCTAAAAATACTCCAGACGTTGTACCTCCCACCTCAAATTAATGGCCCCGAGTTACCATCAAGCCCTTGCATCAGAAGAGAACTGACACATCGGAGATGGCCAAAACGCCGGCCAAACGTGGTCAAGTTAATTTGGAATTGGGGACAGAATTATCACCTCCACTCCGGCCCTCTCCCAATTCTCTCACCCGACATACTTGACGGTCAGTGAATTTAACGCTAACGGTATAAGAATTACATATAGAAATTGAAATTTGAAAATGTTAGTGAGTTTGTATTATCGATGTGCGCATCAATTCTAAGATGTAGAGTAGCCTAAAAATACAGAAGTTGGCTTTTTACATTTTTTTTTCAAACAAATTGAACGTTTGACTCTTATACTATGTTGAAACTCATTTAGAAATAAGAAAACGGCGTTTTCATCATTTTTTGATACGCTGTAACTTTTTTTCTGTGTGATATATCAACAGTGTGCGCATCGTGATATGAAATAAGAAAGTTATCTTTTCCATAAATATAAAAATCATGGAGGTGAAATTTGATTTTTGCTCCCTGGAAAACAGAGGGTGAGGGGGGGTGGGGGGTTCGTAATTTTATCCGGTATACTAGGTCCGGGTGGGTGGGTGCGTGCGTGCGTGACCCCATATGCATATTTTTCCGGTTTAATGCAATTTCTTCAAAAAAACATCTTACAGACAAACTGTCACTCCGAAATTTAATTGAAATGCTTCTCGTTATAAACAAGTGCATAACAGATTGTTTTTCAAGTGATTGGAGGACCCTGTTATATTTTTTTACTAAACACCTGCCTCTAAATAACCGTAAAGTTGGTGGTGGGTGCAATTTCATTTGAGGAAAAAACTTGCAAGGAGAAAAATTCCATTCCCATAATCCCATTGATTACCATTTGTTTTCTCATTTTTGTTGGCTGTCTTTAGCTGTCTATGCTTATGACAATCCAGGCTGAGCATATTCGGAATGTTTTCGTGCAATGAGCGACATATATGTAGGAGAGGTGACAAAATCTCAAAATCCAAATGGTCATATTTAACTGTCATTATCTGCCATTACCGCTTATCAAAATACATATATATATACACAGAACGACACACGAGTGTGAATGGGTTAATCGATATGGCACGGATTCCAGCGCGGAAGGATAAAACGACAGGCTACAGGCCTCGAGTTTTATCCTTCCGCGATGGCAGAAGTGCCATATCGATTGACCCATTCACACGCGTGTGTCGTCCTGTGTTTATTACTCGTCTTCACGTCTATAAAAAACAATTATTAGAAAGACACTCAGCAATTCATTTGACAACTATCAACAAAAGCAACACATTTTATCGCCAACCAAATTTGCGAGGGGAACCCGTGTTACTATCTCGTCCCCTGAGTTCTAATGTGTTCTATGTGCCGACTGGCACATAGAAAACATTGGAACTCAGTGGACGATATTCAGCTATCGCTAGCGATTCAAATTGTTTTAGCATTGCATAATTTGTAGAAAATCCCAGTGAAATTGCGAATCTATTTAAAAATAGTTCGTCAATGATTTCCGTTCTGCACATTTGTGCGGAACAGATTTTCATCTTCCGCATCGCTTAGTGTTGCTGTAGATGGGGATTACATAGAAATAGCGTGTAATAAAAATAAATAGGCTGGAAAGTAAAGAGGTAGAACCTTAGCTTCCCAACGTTTACAGGATGGGCTGACGACTGTTAGGTCAGTAGGGGTCAAATGTAGACTTGGACTTCAAACATGTGCCGACAATATATATTCACACGAACATAGCGCATGGAACAGCATGGAAAACTGTTCTATGTTTTATTAATAAAAAAAAACTCCAAGAGTAGTTTGTACTATCGCAACCATGTCTGTTGAGAGAAGGGGTAATCTGTAGCAATTGGGAATTGTTCCTCTGTAGATTAGATGCTTTCTTTATGAATAATGTATTTGTTTATTTTTTATAACGTAGTTGTACTGGGTTGTACTCGATTTGTGACGTGGGTGTACTCGACTGGTGTTCTGTTAGCAATAGTGCAGTGTTGTGCACTAATTGGCTCTATTTTCCTTCCAGCAACACAATTATGTTATGTTTTATCTTCAAGTGAGGGTGGGTCCCCAAATCATTCTTGGAAAAATATACACTTCCGGAGTGGGTATCTGGCTCTTGACAGGAAAAAAAACCCTGCGCTCCCGAGTTAAATGTTTCCGCCTAATATCCACAATGTTTTCCCAGCCCTCTTCCCACTCCATCTGGTGAAGAATAAAAACTTGGAAATTACTGTAAAACATATTCGCTAAACAAAGCACCAAAGTGGACAGTTACTTAGGGTTGGTAGGTGTAATACTAATAGATATTCTAAATGACGTATTATCTCTGAAGTGGTTGTTTCTAATTAGCTTGCCATAAAATCCAAGTTTCCTTCTGTAATCTTTAAAAAAAACGAAACAACAGACAACCCCTAGAATAGTCTGTTGTTTTCATTTGTTAAAGGTATCAATATACTCAATAGTATTGCTATTATTATTACAGTTAAAACTAGAAGTCCTGTCACGAACTGTGCGCTTATCTAGACTTAACTGCACGTAGGAATTGCGCGCAATTGCTATATCGAATGACATTCAAAGCACGGCAGGTTCTCCTGGTTATTCATATCAAACACAAGCAATGTTTCTGCCAATGGATCTCCGGGTTACCCGGAGGTCCATTGGACGAAACATTGCTTGTGCACAGCCCATATGTACAAAATTCGATAGCCTTACCATGGTCATAACGCGTAGATTACCGCGCAGATCGACGTGCTATTTGTGAGCATTTCATGACAGGACTTTTAGTTTTAACTGTAGATATATATAATGCCAATACTACTGAGTGTCACACTACAATTTATGATACGTTGTCAAGTCTTGGTCTCAACTCGTACACAGAGTCGTGTGTCTTTTCTGATACCCCACCCCATTACCTTCGGCTTCTTCCATCGCCCTTGATCGTGCCCAGGTACTTATTCCATCATTGAATTTCTACTGGTTTAATAAATAAAAATATGAACTGATCAAAGTACCATATCACAGTGGCGGCGCCATGGAGGGGTATGTGGGGGTACTTACCCCTCCCCTTTTTTTCGCCAAGCGTAGTAAAACAATACTATCATTTTAATTTTTGTTGCATTGAACGTTGCGGTGTAATGGTCGGTATGCTTAATCCCATATTCCCAAGTGCACTAAATCAGAGAGGTTTTGAAATTATGTTTGCCCCCCCCCCCCCCCGCTCCCGTCCCCCCACACACACGCTAGCTGCAAACAACAAACAAGAGTCGAGGGTCCAAATTGCAACAAGGCATGCCGCGTTTGAACGGACTGAAACATAGTGCTTAAGAGAATTCGACGAATGCTAGAATCGAGAGCGTGCAAGGCATCCGTTTGGAATTCAGCCTACAGCAATTTTAAAAAATAAATAAAATTTAATATTTTAGAAAAATTCTCAAAGGCATAACTCAATGAAATCATGCTAATATGAATATCATTGGAACCGGCTTGTTCAGCCGGTTCCAATGAGATCCATATTCGCATGATTTTGTTGCAAAACAGTTAAAAATTTTCTCAACTTAGGGAGAGGACCCCCACCCCCCACCCCCGAAACCCACCCCAGTTCGGCGCTGCGCAATCCCCAACTGTACCCCCTCACTTTAGTAACTCTGGCACCGCCACTGCCACATCACCTTTCTTTGTTGGAGGGGATACAATGTTTGTCAGTCATCATATATTGCCACCTTTCCGAAATAACCAGCTTCATCATTATAGCAAGTTACTTCAATACGCAATCCCCAGATGTGATCACATGTGGTGGAAGCCAAAACGAGGCTGATTATCACCACTCCACTGATCGTTTTTCCAAACTAGGTGCTATGTAATATTCTTCTAATAAGGAGACAAGAAAGAATATAGTAGAATGGTTGAGTTCAAATTTAAAAAGTGTCGTAGACAGGTTTTCAGAATGAAGATGGGAGCGAGGTTACAATATTTCCGATAATTGAAAGCGACGTACAGTGACGATACTTTGCATAACTGATTTCTTGTCGAAAATGTAACACAGTGAAGCCCACTTAAGTGAATCATCTGGTTCGTTGAATATAATTACCAAACACAAAACCATTTATATATATTAAGTACAAATTTGACTGGGTAATCTTTGGAGTTGTATAGTAAACTTTGCTAATTGAATGAAATATTTTTATTTATTTTTCTAATGGGGTTTAACGACACTTTCAATAGCCAGAGTCACCTTGTGTCGGACAGTATTACGGGTGGAGGAAGACGGAGTACCCTGAAAGAATCGCCGTCCAGCAGGGAGCAACTGTCATACTCCGCAACGTATGAACTTCGCACAAGCTGGATTAGCACTGATTGAAGACAAATACACCATCGACCTGCTGTATGCCTCAGTATACAGCGTCACGGTGCTCCCAAGGATTAGATGCCTTGTCTAAGGACATACCGCAGTTACCCCTGGTGTGAATCAAACCGTGGACCGTTCATTTTAAGTCCAGTGTTGTAACCAATGAGCCATCGGGCTCCATAATAAAATATATGGCTAGAGTTATCGTGATAATAACTTGGTAAGAGGCCTACTTGGACTCACTACATCCAATACAGACATTCAATCTAGTATATTTTGTTTGACAGAGCTCTGTAAGCTCTGTCAAACAAGATATAATAGAATAAATGTTCAGTTTATCTCTTGAATACAGAAAAGTGACCACCTTCCTCTTAATTGAGAATACTCCTGCTAATTGAATAATTTCTACTCACAAAGTAACTATTCAGTTTATAGAGTTCCATTGCAGTATAGCCTCTTCACATCAAGTGGGATTCCCACTTGATATGACGGGCGAGACCATAGGGGTTTCTTCAAATTATAATTGACAATTGAGTGATTAACTGATTACACGACACGACTGGGGATTGACATTTGCTAATTGTTTCCTGGAATTTTAAAACATGTTCGTTTTCGGTCGCTAAATACAGGATATGTGTCTCCTCATTGTAACGCGCTCGTCGTGCTCGTCCCACCGAGGAGTCCTAAGTTATGTTTTTGAAAGCAAAACACAAAAACAATAAGTTTGATTGTTCCTATATCCCGATAAATTCTGTCTTTTGATTGGTCAGAATGCCTTGGACAAATAGCCATGACAAAGAGTGCACCCAACATCCAAGGTATATGAGACCGTTAAACATCCAGGGTATAAGTGCAGTCGAAACATCTTGGGTATATGGTTTAAATGAAAGCGTTTCGCTTTAATTTGTTCGCCTCGATATAAACATTGAACAGAAGCCCTGATTATAGTCACAAATATTATTAGATTTCCGACAATTCCATCGTATTTTGCTGTTATAAATTATATAGTCGAATAATTAAATGAAACAACTTGAGAATAATAAATTAACCCTTTACCCAACGTAACGGCCAAAACCGGCCAGCACTATTCTCAAAAATCGCCAATTAATTTTCATTATTTTTTTCATTTTTTGTCTCAAAAACATAGGTTATGACCCCTCGTTGGAACGAGCTCGTCGAACTCGTTCCAACGAGGGGTCATAACCTATGTTTTTGAGACAAAAAATGAAAAAAATTAGTTATTCAAGAATTATTTTTGCAAGTGTCGTCTGCTTTTCACGTTAGGTAAAGGGTTAAGAACAAATATCGTCCCCTCAGTTCCAATGTTCCAAAGTAGGCACATAGAGCACATTAGAAGTCGGGTGACGATATGTAAACAAAATACTGTTTACCCATTTCCTTAACGACCCAAGGGATGTAACGCTATCTGTTGTATGCTGCGTTTGTAAAACCAAAACAATGTCCATGCTGATTACGGGGCGCGAGAAACGCGTCCACAAATATTTCTCCACTTTGTTTCTATTGTGTTTCAAACGGGATAAAAACGTTATCTCCGTCAGCTTGTATGGCATATGGAGATTTACCACCTGGATGTCTCATTTAAACACTTCGCCTGCGGCTCGGTGTTTAAAGACCGACATCCGGGGATGATATCTCCATATACCACACATGTTGGCGGAGATAACTTCTATTGACGATTGTTGCGAATAGGGCGAGTTCGATGACTGTGTCAGATAGATCGACAGACTTTTAAATTTACAAACGTCTTGGTAAAGGATAGTAGTAGGCGAGGGATGGACCGCTCGTTCTGATAAATATCTTTCCTTGAGGTAGTGATTTACCCATCTCACCCTCAAACTCAGGGCCGTAACTTACAAAAACATTTGAGGTGCAAGACGTCGGTGCCAGACGGCTTTATCATATCGCCCAACTCTTTGGAACATACCTTATTGCGTTTATCAAAGACTAGCTAGGCAGAGGTGCCCGACCATCTGGATGCTTTCAACAGGTCATGGGCATAAAAACCGTTTGTTATTAGTTACTCTCTCCATGTATGTTGAATACTACCGATATACTGAGTCGGGCACTTTCTAATCTGTGTATATTTTTGTCGGACAAGCAAGAGATTTTGCCCAATTTGATACTCCAAAGAGTGTGTATATTTTCATCGGGAAAGCTAGGATATCTGCCCAACATGGTATTTCATAATTGTTTTCCCATCCTTCGCCCAACAGGGTCACACCTCCAACCCTCCCACAGAACTTACGCCCCTGAAACCACTCGAAGTTGATTTTTCTCGCAACACATCCCACCAGGTGTTATCGAAATTAAACTACTGATCGTGCGATGAAAATTTCCTCTTCTACCGATTGATCGTGCGATGAAAAATTCCCCCTTCTACCTATTGGTCGTGCGATGAGAATTTCCTCTTCTACCGATTGATCGTGAGATGAAAATTTCCTCTTCTGCCGATTGCTCGTGGGGAAAAACTGATTTACATACTTGGAAAGAGCACCGAATAGTTCCGTGCATATTAAAATGTATATACTAGCGTTAGCTCACGGCAGCGATGAGATAACATATTTTATTATACGCTTAGATATGGATTGTCGAAAAAATTGCAGAAAGATAGAAATCATATCCCCCACTGTGAAGATATAGAAATTTTCACTTTCACTGTATCAATCAAAAGCGGCTTTCAAAGCACCACTTCAAGGTGAATACGAGTCAAATAACAATTGGAAATGATCTATTTGCCCCAAAACTGTATAAGGAAAAGAAAATCTAGTGTTTTTGAGTGGATAGCGACCATTTCCAGCAATAATTTAACACATATTTATCTTGGATTGATGCATTAAACCCGCCAGCTGAATGAGATCGCAAGACGCTACCTGTTCAGAGTATCGATCAAATCACTTCTGCGTATCAATGCGCTGTTTACTTTCAATTCAAGGTTGAAACGACTTATCGATAGGAATGATTCTTATAAAAAGCGTTTCATAAAAAGTACGCTTGCGAAATATAAACATTTGTCTCGGTCACTCATGAGATAATTTTCGGAATCCACTCAAAAGCACTGGATATCCTCTATGAAACGAGTTAAAAAAGCCTACGTCCCGCTGACGTTCCGCTGATGTTACTTTTGAAACCAACCCTTTACCAAAAGTAACGGCCAAATATGACCAGCGCTATTCCCCAAAATCGCCATTCAATTTTCATTATTTTTAAAATTTTGTGTCACAAAACATAGCGTATGACCCTCATTGGAACGAGGTCATTCGAATGAGGGCCATAAGCTATGTTTTTTGATGTAAAAAATTAAAGCAGTTAGTGACGTCTGTCTTTCGTGTTAGGTAAAGGGTTAAAGATATCGATGACGTCGTGTGGCGTGTTGTAGGAGAAAATCATCATCGAGTGGTCTCGGGCAAAGATGGACAACTGCATTAACCCTTTGAACACTAGTGGTATCTTCCATGCCACTTCAATGGCTGCAATTAGGACAGTCCATATTCATTATTCGGAGCAGACCAATCAATATTTTCAACTTGCAGCCTCAGGACACCACGTTGAAAATATTGCTTGGTCTACCCCACTCATTTACTGAACAGCCATCATATTTAATGACGTTATGACGTATCATGTTCCTGACCTGAAAAGTGGTCGCTAGAGTTCAAAGATTCAATGAAAACAAAGTGGGACGCAATGTTTTTTTGCTTACAAAATTAGACATTGATGATATAGTCAGACAGTCATTAAAAATTGAAAAGTGGATGGTGACATTGGGTGGGTAAGACTATTATGATCCCCGATGAGTCTGGAGGTGGGATGGGGAATCTCACCCGAGGGGCAAGATATTTGAACAAGACCCGAGGATTGCCGAGGGTCTGGATCAAATATCTTGCCCCCCGAGGGTGAGATTTCCCCATTCTCACCTTCAGACTCATCGAGGATGATTTTTCTCCCCCATAACGCAGCGATTACGTTAGCCAGAGGTAATCGGGAGTCACGTGAGTAGGTAATAATTGAGAATTCAAGCATCAACGTACATGTACGTGTACACGTACATCGATGTACACCTCCATAGGATTTAATGTTAAAATCGTGTACGGGTACACGATTTTAACGTTTTTAGGGTGATGTTAGAATCGGTTTTTCCGATTCAAACATCATTGAATTGTATCCAAGAGTGAAAAAAAACGCCTGTAGTTTTACGTACACGTACATGTACCGTTTTGATTGAAATCGGCAAATGGGTTTCCCCCATAGGATTCAGTGTTAAATCGCGAGCAAAATACGTGTTGTCGTTTCTAAATCATCATCTTATTGATTCTAAATAATCCGCGTCTGTACACGATTTTAACACTGAATCCCTATGGAGGCGTACACGGAAATCCATTTGCGGATTTTAGGTCGGAAATCGAATCGTGTACGGTACACGGAAAAGAGGTGATTTTGAATCCGCAAACCCACTGTCACGTTTTTTATTGATATATAGGAGAGAAAAAAATATATAAATAAATAGTTATTTAAAAAATAAATATATCAAATCGAATAGATAATAAAAAAAATAAATACGTAAATCATGAGCGATTCTCAGACTATTAGAGTAAGGTTTCTTTTAAAAATGCTGGTGAGAGCCTACGCATTCTGCGTGAACGAACAACTAGGTCGTCTCTTGTTAGGACGATGCGTCGGATGTCGGGATCACCTAGACTTCGATCACGAGAATCATTCGTGTCTGTGGATGGAAAGGGAAGATATGGTCGTCAAGTATTTCGAACCGGCGTTCGAACGCGTTCAAATCGATGAAGTGATCACGTTTTGGAAGAGATTACTCTTCTGTAAGGATCAAAGCAAGCCCACAGTTTCGGAAGAACTGAAATTGGCGCGTAAAAGTCTGACTTTAGAAGATAAGGGATGCGTCATGAAATTATTGTTCAATGAAGCATACGTCTAAGTTTCTCGTTGATATAAAATAAGGGAGAATAGAAAATAAAATGAATACACACATAAATTTTTTACCTAATATTAGAAAGAAAAAAAAAAACAAAAATGAGAACCAGAAATAAATTGTATCCGACGTTAGATGACGACGAGGATGAGAAGCCGATCAGCGTTTTGCCGACGGCACCGTTGCTAGAAGAAAAGGAAAAAGGAGAGAGGTATCGCATCGATCAAATCAGTAGAATCCAAGAGTATCTAATTCGAGAGAGAGATTCTCGTCATTCTCTCAAGAAGAAGTATTCGCGTTTCGTGAAATTCGTCAACGCGATCGACACGACACTCATCACGATTTCCATGGGTTTACACGCGGCCGGCATCGGATTGTTGTCGACCGCGGTCGGCATTCCGATCGTGTTGACCGTAGAAGGAGTGGCTCTCGCCGCCGGATTGTTTAGCACGCTCGGAAACTTCTTGAGTAGGAAATTATATCTGAAGGCGAGGAAACACGACAAGATTCGCGTCTTGGCCGACTACAAGATCGACACGATATCCGAAATGATCTCTATGGTGTTGAAAGACGGTAGGATATCGGACGGAGAATACTTCGCGATATTGAGCGAGAAAACGAAATACGATGCCATGAAAGAAGCCGTGAGAATCAAGACTCGTCAGATCATCAAGGAAGAGATGAAGGATTCTCTCGTGGAAAAGGGGAGGAAAGAGGCCAGGGAGGAATTCAGTAAGATGATAGTACTCAAGAGCAACGATTGAAAAAAAAATATATATAATAAGAACAGAATTAATTAATTATTAAATTTATATATAAAATAAAAAAAAAACGAAATTAATTTAAATAACTCTTAAAAAAATGTATTGCGTAAAGTGTAAGAGAGTTACCGAGACGAGTAATTCTCGAGAAGTACGAACTAAAAACGACAGACAGATGCTTCGCGGAATTTGCAACGTGTGTGGTTCTGTCAAGACTCGATTCGTCAAAAAAAAGAACGCGAGCAAAGGTAAAGGCATCGTGAATAAAATGATCAATAATCTACCTTTCGAAATGCATCTGCCCGGTCACAGTTTCACGGGACCCGGAACGAAATTGAACAAGAGACTCAACGTCGATCTGACACCCAAATCTTGGAGCAAACCTGTGAATAGGGTTGACGCGACCACGTATGATAACGATCTGTGCTACGCCGGACATCCCGACACCAAGACTCACAACGACGTCTGCGACAAAAACATGTTGAGGAAATTGAGAGGCATATCGAATCCGACCTGGAGAGAGAAGATAGAACGTTCGCTGGTCGGCAATCTGATCGGTGCGAAACGTCGATTCGGATGGGGCATTCAAAAAAAAAAGCGCATCGGAAAAGAAGAAGAAACGATTATTGACGAGCGAATTGGCCGAGGAGTTACACAAACCCATAGTGCGTAAATTTCGAAAGAGAAGGGTGTTCGTGAAGGGTTTGGATGATATTTGGTCTGCTGACTTGGTCGACATGAGATCGTTTTCGAGGTGGAACGAGGGCGTCAAATATCTATTGACGGTCATCAACGTGTTTTCCAAATACGGTTGGATCAGAGCTTTGAAGAATAAATCGGGACCTTGCGTCGCCGAGGCTCTGAAGAGCGTGTTCGACTCGTCTTCTCGAAAACCGAGTAAATTGTGGGTGGATAAGGGAAAGGAATTCTACAACAAGCACGTTCATCGATTGGTCGACCTCTACTCGATCGAAATCAAAGAGAAAGCCAGCGTGGTGGAACGTTGGAATCGAACGATGAAGGAAAAGATGCACAGATACTTCACGGCGAATTCGACCAAGAAATACATATACGCTCTGACCGGTCTGGTCAAAGATTACAACAACACGCGACACAGATCGATCAAGATGACTCCCGCGGAAGCTAGCGATCCTCGAAACGAAAAACGGGTCTACGCGAATCTATATCCTGAGAGATCTAAGACCAGGAAGAAGTCTAGAACGCCGAAATTTGCGGTCGGTGAGAATCTACGCTTATAAGAAGCACTTCGAAAAGGGTTATACTCCTCGATGGACCTCGGAAATCTTCGTGATAATCAAAATATTTCACACCGATCCGGTGACTTACGAAATCGAAGCTTTGGATGGAGAAGAGATCATCGGAAAGTTTTACGAACAACAATTACAGAAGACAAAGTTTTGATAAAGAAAACAATTTTTTTTTATTTACTTTCTTTAACATTTTCTTGTTTACACACATATATATAAGAGAGAAAAATAATAATAAAAAATAATTAAAAACTATTTTTTAGATAAAGAAAGCAAGTTAATTAATAAACAAAAAAAAACTAAAAATCCTTTAAAATGACAAATATACTAGATATAGCACAAAGCATAGTGAAAGATGAAAGTATTCAAGAATATGAGGTTCACGAATACAAACCGGTAACCGGAACGAGTTTGAACAATGCAGGAGAGATAAGAATCAACGTCGAAACTCAAGATCTATTCATACATCCTAGCGAGAGTTACATAGTGGTGCAGGGACGTCTCACCAAGGAAGATGGGAGCGACTACGCCGACGACGACACGGTTACCCGAGCCAATAATGGCATCATGAATCTATTCAGTAATATAAAATACATGCTATCTGGACAAGAGATAGAATCTGTGTTTCATCCCGGTCAGGCCACCACGATGTTCGGACTCTTCACGTATCCTGATGATTTTTCGAAATCCAGAGGACTTAATCAGTTGTGGGTGAAAGACACCGTCGGCCCTGCTAGCGCCGGCGCCGCCTTGATATTCGACTACGTCGTCAAGACGTCCAGTCCTAAAGGAACGTTTTCGTCAGGATACCTTTGAAACACATCTTCGGATTTGCGGACGATTACAACAAGATCATGTACGGATTCAAACACAATCTGACGTTGATTCGAAAAGGAGACGACGATACAATAGTGAGACTCACTGCGACCAATGCGGGTAAGATAACTCTACACAAGATATCGTGGTTCGTTCCGCATGTGGAGCCTTCGATCATGGAAAAAGCGCGTCTCTACAAGATCGTAGAATCCAAGAGTAAATTACCCGTGGGATTTAGAATGAGACAGTGCGACACGGCTAGCATTCCTCCCTCCACGAATCACTTCAATTGGAGATTGACGGTGAAATCCGCTTCCGAGAGACTGCGTTTCATCGTGGTTGCGTTTCAGACTGATAGGGACGGGTCTCAGGAAAAGAATGCATCGCTGTTCGATCACTGCCATTTGAGAAACATGCAAGTGTTTCTGAATGCCACGAGATATCCAGCAATCGATTACAACGCATTGTTCGACAAAAACGATTTCTGCAGACTGTACAGCGACGCCGCTGATTTTAGAAAGAAGTATCACCGTCTTGACGAATTGATGAGCAACCCTAACATATCTCCCAGCGAATACAAGTCGATGCATCCCATGTTCGTATTCGACGTCAGTAAACAGAGTGAACGACTCAAGAGTAGCATCTTAGACATTCAGATCAAGATGCAATTCGATAGGAACGTTCCGAGAAAAACCAAAGCGTTTGCCCTGGTCCTGTCAGACAGAGAATTACAATTCGAATCGGATGGGAATAAGATGTCGATCATTCGATGAGAGACAAGTGTGAAAAAAAAAAATATATAATTTAAAATTAAAAAAATTATTATAAAAATGAATGATAAAGAAAGAGAATACTTAAGAAGAAACAGACGTGTTTTGATTAAAAATATTTCGCAAGATTCGTTAGCAATTATTCTAGACACTTTAGTCAAAACAGAACCTCTGATATTGACTGATTATCTGAGACGTGAAATCGAAAGTAAAATCTTGATAGAAGACAAGACCAGAAAACTTTTAGACACGCTGACGTATAGAGGACCGACTGCTTTTTGAGAATTTATAAAAGCTCTTCGAAATGCTGAAATAGATGTCGACACGTGTTTCGAGATAGGTGATCCAATTTCACGAGATGAAACATTATGAGAAATAACGTATTAAAACAAAACCTAAAAAAAAAAAAAAAAATGTAATGTGATCTAGAGAGATTGAACATCTTTCTAAATCTCATTACTTTTTTTTTTTTTTTTGTTTTTTGTTTTTTTAATAAATCACACATTATTTTATTTTTTTTAATTCATTATTTTTCACGCGTTCACTGTTTGTTCGAAGGAACTAATTTGATCAGTAGACTCACCATGGAAGTGGCGGCTTTGGGATTATTGGTTTTTGTAACGAAATTAATCCTGTCTCCAGCGTCAATTTGAGAGGCGTGCCGGACGTGCTAACATTCGCGTGGTGATTCTCAGTCTTTTTGACGCTGTATCTCTTATCGCTCTCTACTCCATTCACCATGAGATTGACGACCACTCTGTTATTCAAATCCGAGGAAGCCAGACTCATTCGAAGGATTTCACCTCCCAGTGGCATGGGATATCCCACCTGACCATGTTTCGATCCGCTACCTCCATTTCCGAAAGACCACTCAGCTTTTCCTTCATCTAAGGTGCCGGCCTCCTCGGCCCACACAGTAATCAATTGTCTAGCATATTTGACTTTCTCCACCACCGAAATCAGGGTGCAGGCATCCGTCATGTTCACGGGATCAGGTAGATTCGTGAGCGCGTGTCCACCCATGTCTAGTTTACCTTCCATGATGTCACCCTTTCTCCAGACTGAGTTGTCGTCCACGTACTTTCTGCTGACCACGCTGGAATCAAATTCAGGATCGTGACTGAGTCCGCATAAATTCTTACCGTTCATGTCAATACCACCCTCCATGGTTCCGCCAGATTGTTTGTTCAGGTAGAGATCATCCACTTGCGATTCTAGATATTCTTGTGATCGTATCACGGCAGAATCCACGTAGCCCTTGTTGACCATGGTTGAGTCTGCATCCGTATCGTCGACCTTCGACAGATTCAATATCTTGTTGAATCCCGCATTCAGATCCGATTTCATTTCTCGTCTGTCAGACTTTCTCTGTTCCAGATCTACATAGTGTTTGGTCGCCACATTCTTGGGATTCGTGGGAGTGGCCACGTTCGTTATCTTGTTATAATTGGCGTTCAATTCCGAGTGCATCGTTTTCTGAACGTATCTATTTCTCAGGTGTTTGCTGAATCTCGCGTGAGAGTCGTCTGTGTATTTCTTGGTCACGACATCGGTCGGATCTGTGGGATTCGGGACGTTCACCAAATGTTTGGTTTTCAGATCGAGATCGTCGGTCATGGTTTTATCCACGTAATTATCTAGCATGATTCATTCGAAATCGGCGTTCCCCCTGTCGACGTATTTTTTAGTCGCAGCATCTGTGAGATCTATTGGCTCGGGAAGATTGTAGAGCTTCTTATCATTCATGTTCAAAGGTTCTTCTCGAGGTTCGTATCTCCGAACGTAATGTTCGTCCAAGTTGGCAACGTCGTAACCATCGTCGACTTCAAACGTCTTCCTCTTCTTTCTTAGGTTGACTTTTTCGTCGTCACTTCTACCAAACTTATCGACTGGCATGTTGTTGTGGGATTTTTTTTGTTTTTTAGAAAAGATATATTCAAAAGCAGTTTATTAAAAATGAACTATTTTATTTTTATTTTTCGTTTTTATTCGATTAAAATTTTTTTAAAAATAATTTATTACCTTTATATATACTATAAAAAAAATATCTCTCTAATGTAAATCATTGAGAATGTCTTGAAACCGATCTCCTTCAGACCATCTCTTGAGAACGTAGAGACACAGGTGACCGCAAAACACTTGATCTGGTGATTGCACTTGTTCCGTGTTGTAACGAACCATCGATTTGTTGATATAGTTCTTTATTTCTTTTGGCAGCGAGATTCCGTAGCTGTCAAAATAATAATTTTTCTTCTTCCCATTCTTGATCCACGCCACCCAGTGAGTGCCTTCACCCGATGAATCATCTAGATTTAAAATTCCGCATTCTGATTGTCGAGGTCTTCTCTTCGGTAAGGCATCTCTGGAAAACACGCCTAGAAAATCTTTGATTTTCAAATCTTTTGCCGCATTCAACAGATTGATGTTGGATAGGGGTTCATTAGGTAAGACGACACCTTCTACGGATATCTTTATTTTCTTATTCATAAATGCGTATATATTTTATTTTATTTTTTTTTTATTTATTTTATTATAATTCACTAAAAATGACGTTATTTTTTTTCTTTTTCTTTTTAAACTAACTCTCGCGATGTCTCTATCGATTTCTATAATTTTGAATCCATCTAATTCCTCTTGATTTTCTGGAATCCTATCATCAACAATCATATCTGGAATCTTATCATCCACAATCATATCTGGAATCCAATCATCCACATTCATATCGTCTCTAATTAGATCCACAGTCCAATGTCCGAGTGCCAAAGTGCTTATTTTATCGTCTAACACGAATCTCTTATCGTCGTCAGCCGTCAGCGAAACCTTGTTGACTATTTCGGTATACAAGTCATGATTTTCGCTTTGAATTGATTTCATAGTCTTATACACTGGACCACTTCCTAACAGACAATCTTTATACTCTTGGAAAGAGATGTTTTTCTTCACCACGCACGCTTTAACTCCTTTGCACTTCTTAATCTCTTCATCTTCTAGATGATAAGCATACAGTTTGGGTCTCAAGCCCACGAATTCGATGATTTGTTTACCGCCGCTCTCATCCTTAAATTTACCCAACACCTTCTTGTTGTCATTCGATTGAATGTTGGATGGGTGATCGACGGGATAATTGCTCATGTCGAACCACTCGGCCCCGTCCTGAGATATATCTCGGTAGACGTCTTTCGTCTCTATCTCGTAAACTAAACTGTCTGTGTCGGTGAACAGTAGTTTGGCTTTATCACCAAATTTTCGTTTGACGTAATCGTAGTGAAACTCGTACATCAATCGCTTGCTGATATCTAAGATGATCGGTCCGAGATAATACAGTTTGTTGAACTTCAGGTGCATCTTTTGCATGTGAACGGCCACTAGATTTTTGTCGAATATGGTTCGGTGTTTGTAATTGGGTTTCGCCACTAATTTTTTAGCTCTTTTCTCAGACGTGACGAGTCGAACGTCGGTTCTCTTCCTGATGTTTTCCATCGATTTACCGTACACGCAGTTGTTCATAAGTTTGAAGAAATCTTTTTCGAAATCGTTCTCGGCTCGAATTCTGAGATTTGTGTTGAGATCGATGTATTTTTTCATCCAAGGCTCTTCGTCGAATCGAATGATGCGATGTATGCTGACTAATTTCATCCCATAATCGACATACTGTTTCAAATTCTCGCTGTAGACGACGTAGTTACGTTTGTTAAATAAATTGGGAATGAGTTTTTCCTCGTCTCCTTCGTTCGGTTCCATTCGTTCGGGAGCCAGCGGATAATCGTTGTGTGGATCATGTAATTCTTCCGGATAGTTCAAATCGACTTCTAAAATGCAAGGATAGTCTCTCCATTTTTGCATCTCTTCCGGTTCCTTCACCCATACGAAATTTCCAATCGGTAAAGGATGACTCATAGCCCAACCATACAGATTATTAGCATCCCAATACTGTATGTATTTAGTCGACCGTTTCGAATCGAAACCTTCTTTCATGTAGGGATTGTTAGCTTTAGAATATCTGTGGGAGATCATCGAGATGCCACCTCTCACAGCCCTTTCGAACATGAGCAACATGTTCACGTTGGATAATAATTCCAATTGGACTTTGGTGGTTTTCAGCAGAGCGTCCCACGCCAGACTGGGTGCGGTGAAATAACAAGCGGGATTCAGATCGTAATTTCGACGACAGACGTCTCGAAAATTTTCGAACATGTCTGCCAAGAGCAGAACGTCGGTCTTCAGATAGAGATCGTGATAATCTCTCATGGTTTTCATATCGAATGCTTTCCACACGTTTTTGGCGTGTTCATAATTCATGTCGGAAATGTCGGATTCGTATAATTTCGAATAAAAATCTTCTTTCAAAGGTAGTGCGGTGTCTTCGAATCTCTTTAGATCGTTCATGTAATCGTAAAGATAGACTCCTTTCCTCAACATGACATCTACTCATTGTCTGAAATGTTCGCTCATGATTTTAAATTTATCCTTGCTCATGTTATCGACTAATTTTTCCAGAGCGGTCGACATGAATTTAAAACTGTCGATGAAACATATGCATCTACAAATGGATTTCGTTTTTTCTTCAAACGTATTTCCATCGATTACTCTTTTCTTCTCCATGAGCTTCCATTTCGTGAAGGAAATGTATCTTTCTTCACTGTTCGTGATGCAATTTAATTCTTCGTGTGAGGTGCCGAGATTTTTCACGAACAGATGACTGTCATAACCCGAGAGATTGTGAAACATCACCGGATAGAAAGCGGCATCTCGATATTTTAAATTACACTTGCTGTGAGCCGGACCGCGATACAGACCCGTGTAATGATCGTAGTCTCTGACCTTCTTATTTTCCTCCGAATTCTCGTCGAACGATTGTCTGCATATGTGACATTCGGTGGCTCTGTTATTTTCGTCCTGCTGCTTTCGCGTGATGATCATTTTTGCCGGAGTTTTAAATTTGTCGTATAACATTTGAATTTTTGATTCTAACTCTTCCACGAACCTTTGGGCCACGTCGTCATCTTCATACTGTTTCGTGTAGGTGAAGGGACCCATGTCAAGTTGCGAGTCGAAAGCGCATTTCACGTAAATGCAATAGCCCGAAGGTAAGTGTTTTTGACATCTTTCGACGTAACTTTGATGAGCGTTGGGTTGACAGGAACTCATTTTCGTGGTGAAACATTCAAAATCGGCGTACACGACAAATGGTACTTTTAACCTTCTATTGTGATTTTCAAACTTCACGATGGTGTTAGGTTTGGGCATTTCGATGGCGACACCTTGATTTTCATTGCAATATTCCTGATGTTTTGCTAACGATTTTTCGCTGTGAAACGCGTTCGTGCAGTTGCAACATAAAGATATCTTTCCTTTATGTTTATTATTTTGTCTCGACAGTAATCGGCTCGGATGTTTAACCCAACAATAATGACGATTGTCACCATTCGAAATCAATAATAAAATAATTGTCTTTTCTCTTTCGAGATACGAAGTCTGTCTTAGAGGATAGATCATTAATTTTTCGTCATCGTATCCCAAGACGTTCACTGCTACGGTGGGATTTTGAACCTCGAAACGTTCGATGTGTTTTAACTGCATTGGAAAAGCCACTCCGGTCCAATCGAGATTTTTAGAAGTCACCTCGTAAGAAGAAACTCTTTCGATGTTCATTTTGACAGGGTATAAAGTGGAGGTGACTGCCCATTTAAAACACTGATCATCTTTATTTTTCACGTTGATCACGGCGTGTTTTTTAGCTAGGAAATACAGTAATTTCACGTAGGAAGACCCTTTCAACAAATCGTTTTTAGTTATGTGAATTTCGAGTTTCAACACCTCATCGAACGTCCAAGTACTACCTTCATGTTGATAATTCACGAGAGACGCCAACATCTTGTCTTTCATCTTTTCGAAAACATCCGATAAATCTGAACCTCGAAATACGGGTTCGACGTTAGATCTGAAATATGCATTTTTCACGATGCTCTCGCCGGACTTCACGTCGATTTTATTCATCATGCAATGGAGTATCATCTTAATTTTTAGTCCCACGTTCATGTATTTGTGAAACAAATCCAATACTTTTTTCTTCATCCGTTCCATGAACAATTTTGGATCGGATTTCTTCAACGAGGGAACCACGTCGAAAGTTTTAAAAATGCCTTTGATTGCATTCTCCCATTCTACGGACTTCGATTGAAATAGTTCCATGGTGAGTCGTGCTAGATATTCTTTTCCTTCCCCTTCGTCTATTGCTCGTCGAATTTCGCTCGATATATCTCGTTTGCCTAGAATCTGAAGTGCATCACACATTTTCGTTTTAGTTTTTCTTTTCTTTTCTTTGGAAACTTGAAGTTCTTCAATGGCTTTTCATTTAGTCGTCTTCTTATTTTTCACAATCAAAACATTTTCGGTTTTTTTCGACGTCGGCATTCAATTCCTTTTATTATCTTTTTCTTCTTCTCATTTTTCACAACCAATGCATTTTTTGACATCGTTGCTATCGGCATTTCGTTTGCCTTTCCATCGTTTCACAAATATTTCTGTATGACTTCAATTTTTTTTGATTTTTCTATGATTTCTGAAATGTGAAATTTCTAATAGTTTACAAATCTCGTTTAACTGACGTACAGTTTTCTCATTTAAATTTTCCATTTTTTGATCTGTTTGCTCCATTTGTAAGAATTTTTTTTCTTTCCGAATTTTGTATTTAAATAATTTGTTTATAAAGTTTTGTTTTTCTTTAATGTGAAAATTTTTTTTTTGATGAAATTAATCAATTTTTTTTATGTTCCTTAACGTCAAAAAAATTGAATTAATACGAGAAAAAAGGATGTTGAAATTTAACTTTTATATATATATAAAGAGAAAAAAAAAAAACTTTTTAAACAAATTATTTAAATACAAAAATTTAAAATATACATTATTTGCAAGAATTCGTAAAACAAAAAAAAACAAATAATCGATCATGATGACAACATCCACGACAGAATCTCAACATAAATGTCGACGTTGTTTAATAAATCGTTATTCTCCAAAAAACCAAGAAGAAAAAAATCGTAATTTATATTTACGCGTTTCGAAAGAAAATGATACGATTTGCGATAGAAAATCGAATCATAATACTATTAGCAAACAACAATTAATCGACAATGTCATTTGAACTATTAAAAAAGAAGAAGAAGGTTCAAGACAAATACGCGAAGTCTCGCACGAGGTTCAAAACAAATTTCCACGAAGCAGACGCGTGTTCATGTCACCCGATTCCTTCTCAATAGATGATGATAACTGCAAGATGCGAAGGCTAATTTTTAAACGTTCGAAGTCTTGCACGTTCTAAAACTCATCTGCTTCTTTCATGAATCGAATCAAATCTTCTAAAGTCAAGAATTGAGATAAAGTCTTGTTTGCGTGATTCAATGTATTGTACAATTGTTCCTTCGTGTATCCGGATTGTAAAATACCCCTTAATAAACTCTCGTTTTTATTTCTTTCCCATTCTTTGTCTTCAATTTTAATCAATCCCAATGACTGGATCTTCTTCAAATAATCGCAATGACATTTGGTATTATTTATGTGTTCTAGTAAAGGTCTGTTGTGAGGTTCCCAATTCATTAAATGTATGTTGCAACAAAACATTTAACTCTGTCGCTTTTACCCACATAAATGAAACCCGCAGCGGCTAAATCTTCGGATTTTTGAGTAAGATGTGAAGGCCAATTTTTAAACGTTTGAAGTCTTGCACGTTCTAAACTATAATTCGGATGTTCGGACTTGATCATTGTTTTTACCTCAAAATTGGGTTTGTAAGAATATTTTTTTTTTTTTCGAATTTTTGTATTAATGATAATTTGTTAAAAAGTTTTAAAAATTGTTTATAATATGTTTTAATTCCTTCAAAAACAATTAATCACTTATATGTTCTTAACGTGAAAAAAATTGAATTAATACGAAAAAAAAAGGATGTTAAAATTTAACTTTATTTATATATAAAGAGAAACTTCTTTAACAAATTATTATTTAAATACAAAATTTAAATATACATTATTTGCAAGAATTCATAAAACCAAATAATCGATCATGACAACAACACCTAAAAGATGTGAATTGAAACAAGTTGAAATATATACGCTATCAGACACTTATATCTATACATTAGAACACGATCCCATCGAATTGAACGAGGTTAAGATGGTGGACTTAGAGCACTGCGACAACGGATATATGATGTGTTTGAAATTGGATGAAGCCGTGCTCGATTTGTTTTACGAATACCAAAGTGATCTGCTGAATAATATCATCACCAAATACAGAAAACCCCCATACGAGAATGATTTGACGATGTTCTATGGAACAAAAATATTTCCAATGATCTCACTCGAACTCGTGGATAAATCGGGTGGTGAGAGCACGTTCACTGATGTAGAAAAACTCAAAAGAGTAAAGATAAACATTCAAGACATTTTGGTAAATAGAAAAATAACGCATGTCACCAAGCTAATAACGGACTTGGAAATATAAACAATAGAGAGATTGATTTTAGCAAAGAAGAAGAAAAAAAAGTAATGAGATCTAAAGGTGATCTCATTACTTTTTACAAAAAACATTTCCCATTAAAGAAAATTAAAATTAAAAAACTTTTTTTTTATATATATATAAAAAGCAAAAAAAAAAAAAAAAACTTTTTTTAAACAAATTATTAAAATACAAAATTAAAATATACATTATTTGCAAGAATTCATAAAACAAAAAAAACAAATAATCGATCATGACAGCAACACCTAAAAGATGCGAATTGAAATTGAAACGAGTCGAAACGTACAAGAAATTCAGTCATAAAATCTATAGATTACAACAACACGATCCCATCGAATTGAATGAGATCGAGATGAAGGACTTAGAGCATAAATACGACAGATATAAGATGACTTTGAAATTGGATGAAGCCATGCTCAATTTGTTTTACGACTATCAAAGCGATCTGTAGAAAATCGTCATCGCTAAAGATAAAGAATTCGACAAGGACGATTTGACGTTGTTCTATGGAAGTTACATATATCCAAAAATCTCACGTGAACTCGTGGAGAAATCGGGTGGTGAGAGCGAGTTCACCGGTGTAAAAAAACTCAAAAGAGTAAAGATAAACATTCAACACATTTTCGAAAAAGGAGAATACACGAGTGTCAACATGCTAATAATGGACTTGGAAATATAAACAATAGAGAGATTGGTTTTTTTGCGAAGAAGAAGGAAAAAAACGTGATGAGATCATCTTGAAAACACGAGTGTCAACATGCTAATAACGAGCTTGGAAATATAAACAATAGAGAGATTGATTTTTAGCGAAGAAAAAGGAAAAAAAAAGTAATGAGATCATCTTTAGATCTCATTACTTTTTTTTTTTGTTTTCCTTCTTCACTATTACCATATATTATAATAACGTATCCTTTTTTCTTAAATTTCAGCGTCGATTCTTCTTTTCTTTTTTTCTTTTTTTTTGTAATATGATATTTTTTATAACAACACATTTGTTTATCCGAATCATAATTATGAACGAATGTTGTGCATCTCTTGGTAACACTCGCATCATTACCATTCTCTTTAGAAGGTAGCGGTGACGGTGGAAAGAGTCTCATTCTTTTCATTTCCAACCGTCTATCCCGCTGTTTATCTAACTCTTTCATCAGTTCTTTCCTTAGATATCCATCATTAGCGTCTAACCATTTTTCTACATATTTTTTTTCACACTCTGTCTCGCGATATTCATCATTATGGTCTAATTGTTTCTCCACCTTTTTATCCATTTTATATATTATTTTATACTTTCGATGATTTATATTTTATATAATCATATAATTTTATATTATAATAACATATTCAAAATCGGTATATTCTTAAACGGCGAATTCTCACCGAGCAACAAACCCTTGCCGAGTCGCTCAACGTTCTGTCCACTCTTCAGATAGAGACCGTTTCCTCTCAAAGAGTTGCCACCTCTAACGGGTTCTAGATACAATCCTTTACCGCTGTCGTCTATGTGGATGCGACACACGGCTCCTCCCTTCTTCAAAAACAGTCCGCTGCCACCCATTAATTTCTCAACAGCCGAACTAGCGAGTCCCGTGAGAGCTCCCACGCCGAGAGTCTTTCCGAGAAAGGGTAGTGCCTTTGTGGCGAAGGGTAATGATTTTGCAGCGATTCCTGCCAATAGCGGTATGAAACCACGGGACTCACCGTCAACCCTCTTCCATCGCGAATCGCTTTCTCCATCCTTTTGATTTGACTTCTGGTCCAGGCGATCGAATCCTGATCGCCTCTCGTCAGATCTTCGTGAGTGAATTTGAATCTCACTGCCTCGCCTCGAGTTGTTAACGCTCTCTTAAGTTTCTTCCTCTGTCCTGAGGATATGTTCACGTTTTTAATCACGTATTCTGTCATAATTCTTTTTTTTTTTAAATATATTTACTTCAATTGTTTCTTGTTTAATAATAATTATTTATATTAAAATAGTTTTGTAAAATTAATATTGCGTTTATTTTATTTTTCTTATCTATATATATACACAATATTTTTTTTTTTTTTTGCTTTTATATTTCTCTTATGTGAAATCGTTTCGTCACCCTCTCTCCGCGAAGATCTAACAGTTCACCATTTTGATCCGTCAACGTGGTTTTGAGACTATACAACGTGTCTAAAATCACTGGTAGATAAACTAAATTTCGAGGTCGCTCCACGATCTTATAACCCGGCGACACGTTTGGAAAGAAGGAATAGATCGTCGGTTGAGCGCTACCATTCACGTAGCTTCCAGCAATCACGTCCACGTTCACCAGAATGCTATTGACTGCGAGAATGTCGACCGTATTTTCAGATGCCGCGTGGTCTCGATACATCTTTCGATCGAATCCCAACATCTTGCCTATAGAATCGTCCGTGTTGAAATCCACTCGAAAATTATCTTCCAAATCCAACATCGTCTGTAAGGTATTAGGATTGGGAGCGAGTCTGATCTTGTTGCTTCCCTTTCCATCCGTCTTCATTCGCGTCTGAATGTAATTGTTCAAATCATCTATGTCGTAACTCCCTTTGGGAATTCGAATCTCCAACCAATCCACTCCGTCGGAATACTTGAACGAGTTATTCTTTTCGGTGACGTTGGGAAAGGAATAATAAGTCTCCAGATTCACCAACGCCATCTCGTATCTTTTCTCTCTATTCAATTCGATGGAAGGTTCGAATTTCGTAGCGAATCGAGTCGAATCGCCACTCACCACGATTTGAATGGATTGTATTGCAGCCGTATTCTCGGCTATCCGTTCTAACAATTCTCCATGTTCGAACATTATATTTAATTTTTTTTTTTTTATTTTTTGCAAAAACTAATTATTTGAAGATTTATTATTTTCTAAATTTTATTTTCACGCTCTATCTTATTATCATCAGAAAGGAAAAACTTGTCGAATCCGCACCGATATTTTCCGCGATTAAATTCGCTTGTCAAATCGATCACGACGAAATTGTAAAGTCCTCCATCCCAAACCCTCTTGCAGAATCTCCTGAATTCCGCCACGCTCATGTCGTTTGCGACGTGATCGCCGTAGATGTGATTGAGATTCTTGAGATCTTGGCGAAAGAGACATAGAAAATTAGCGTTCTCCCTTATCGTCTGTCTGGGCAATCGAAAATAATTCTGCGACAGGTAGAAACAGTCCACGTTGCTGTGTCGACCCCTAACGTAATACGATTCGCATCGGTTCTGTCTCTCCAAAAGCAGATCGTCGAAAATCATGAGATTCTTATCTTTCGATTTCAATTCTCTAGGATCCGGAACGTCGCTAGCGTTCTCATAAAATCGACACTCGACGTTCGAAGATGCATTTCTCTTCATCAGCTCCATCGCCGCACCGTCCAAAATGGTTGAAAGTGGAGCTTCACTCTTGTCGAATTCCTCCCTACTGTCAAAGATTCTGGCTATGGCGTCCTTGGGCAATCTACGATCCATGCACTCTCGAAGCAATCTGTATTCGGGTTGAAACAAGCTCTTGCCAAACACGAACAATCTGTCGTAATCCAACCAGTCGGGTCGGGACAACAGATTCATCAACAGATTGGTCTTTCCACAATTCGATTTTCCCACTATCAAGCCTCTTATGCTTTTGGGAAAGAACTCGTTATTCGACCTCTTGGTCGCGGCGTCGTTCCAAGACATATCTTTAATGTTCATCTTTGTTTTATTTTTTGTTTGTTTGATATTTTAGATTCTTTCAAACACAATTTTTATGTTTTTCAAACTTAGTTGTTTTAATATTATTATTTATTTATATCACACCGTCGCGAGTTCTCTTCAATCCTGATTCACTCGTCATTTTGGCTAAATCTTGTATGGGTACCACAGCATCCTTAAAATCTTTCCAACTTTTCGGCGTTCGCTCTAACGCAGCTCGTTTCGCCGGTGGACTGATCAACTTATCGATCAACGCGTCGGCAGCCCTCTTGCCAGCCAAAGAAGCTATCCTACCACTGGCTTCGGAGGCGGCTTTCTTACCAGCATCCAAAGCCGTCTTCTTACCGACCTCAAACGCAGTCGATGCGAGTTTTCTACCCGCATCGCTTGTGAACGCTCGCATTGTAGAATCGACGATGCCAGAACCGCCTTGAACGTAAGTTCTGACGTATCCCCTGTTATTTATCACCAACATATTTTATTTTTATAATATATTGTGTTTTTTCACTGGTAAATCGTTTTGTTGTTTAAATACTTTTATTATTCTAGTGTAAAAATTTACTGTTTTATTTTTGTTTGTTTGTTTGTTTCTCTCTACTTATTACATACACATCAATCCTTCAATTCGTTCATCAGCCTTTTATAATGGTTTTTATTCAAAACCTTCTGTCTTAACAATTCGCCAGATATAGTAACTATCTGATTATCTAATCCTGTGTTACCAGCCCGTCTGCTCGCCATCAACAAACTCAATCTCTGAGACAGAGCGTCAGAATCGCTCGGAAGAAAAGTGGTTTTCATCCCTTTGCCGGTCACCGATTCGACGAACTTCTTATTCATATCCCATATGGGTTTCACCACTTTCGTCCACTTGTAACCTCAGTTGGCTTTGGGTCTCGTCTCTCTGGCATCGTTATTTCTCTTCATGGCGTGGGTCTGAACCAGAATGTCGCCGTAATTGTCGAAATCCTGTTCCGTGTAATCACTAGGCTTGTCGTAAAGGAGCAATCTACGCAGTTCATCAGTCAATTCGTATCTGTTCGAACCAACGATCCATTCATCATCACCAATTTCTACTTCTGTGTCACCGACAAAAGGTCTCCCCTCCGAATCCTTATAAAATCCATACAACAGATCTCTCTTACCGCCATCATCAGACGATGCGACGCTATCAGTGGTGATAGTCGAAGCTGTATCGGTGTCGGTCTCGCTCAAATCTGTTTGAATTCCCGTGGGAACGTAATCCGATGTAGATTGAACGGAATGCCGATTTCCAAAACTACCGGGCAACGAACCCATTCTCAATGAACTCTCTTTTATGGGTCTCAATTCTTCGACTATCTCCTTCCTGCTTCGCTCTTGACCCTCCGTCACGGGTTTAAATATTTTTGTGGCTTCGCGTTTGAGTTCAATCTCACCAAGACGTCTGCTTCTGTCAGCCGACTGAATGCCCTTCTTAGCACGTTCATACTCCCCTAAAATTCGATTTCGGCGCCTAGAATCCATCTGTAAAAACATTTTTCGTTTTTAATTGTTAATGTTCCTTTCAGTATGCTAATGCGAGTTATTTTATTATTTTCAAAATTAAATGTATAATTATATTTTTATGTTTTTAAGTTAATAAAAATCTTTCTGTCTTTAATATAATAACTAAAAATATTCACATCTCAACTCAGTATTGATTGAATTGGGAAAGTTTAAAAAACGTTTTAAGCAGTACATGACAAACCGGCTTCTGATTTAACGCATTTTGAAAGTAATTTACGTTTGTTAAAAGGAATTCCATTCACATATCAAAAA
Organism: Pictodentalium vernedei; assembly: GCA_031216915.1. Classification (NCBI taxonomy): domain Eukaryota; kingdom Metazoa; phylum Mollusca; class Scaphopoda; order Dentaliida; family Dentaliidae; genus Pictodentalium; species Pictodentalium vernedei. The sequence continues at coordinate 70,816,124 of CM062292.1, read as the reverse complement.
ACTCAGTGTCGAATTAAGAGAGAACCTTTTGATGACAGTTAAAACATTCCAGCACATAAAAGAAACTGGTTTTTCTAATTTAAAGTTGAAGGAATTCATTCATTCATTCATTCATTCATTCATTCACTCATTCATTCATTCATTCAAATCTCTCTGATCGTTATCATGAATATATTAAAAATTTACCACTCAAACCTAATTGAGTGGAAAATGCGTTTTATTATAACATGAAAACGATCCATTAAAACGAAAAAACCTTCATTCACGCCACAACAAAAACATAAGCAACATGTTTTCATTCAAACATTCCATTAAGTGTTTATTAAGATTACTTCACAAGAATTAATAGTGACAAACGCGAACAAACAAATTTTTTACTACTGATTCTTTTCTCTAATTGTCTCTAAACTCAATCTCCTTTCGTTACATCGAAACAAAACACGAATGTCTATTTTTACAGATCATATTGTATAGTTGACTCTTTTGAACGAATGCCTAAACTCAATTTCTCTTCGTTACATCGACACAAAACACGAATGTCTATTTTTACAGATCATATTTTATAGTCGACTCTTTTGAACGGATGCTTTTCATTCACGCAACTCCTTTTTAAAACTGACGCTCATATTTTATAGTCTACTCTTTTGAACTAAAACCTCATTCAGTCATAACAATAACATGTGTTAGTTTTACTTCAGGAAACGTGACAGTGGGTTTGCGGATTCAAAATCACCTCTTTTCCGTGTACCGTACACGATTCGATTTCCGACCTAAAATCCGCAAATGGATTTCCGTGTACGCCTCCATAGGGATTCAGTGTTAAAATCGTGTACAGACGCGGATTATTTAGAATCAGTAAGATGATGATTTAGAAACGACAACACGTTTTTTGCTCGCGATTTAACACTGAATCCTATGGGGGAAACCCATTTGCCGATTTCAATCAAAACGGTACATGTACGTGTACGTAAAACTACAGGCGTTTTTTTCACTCTTGGATACAATTCAATGATGTTTGAATCGAAAAAAACGATTCTAACATCACCCTAAAAACGTTAAAATCGTGTACCTGTACACGATTTTAACACTAAATCCTATGGAGGTGTACATCGATGTACGTGTACACGTACACGTACATGTACGTTGATGCTTGAATTCTCAATTATTACCTACTCACGTGCTGATTCAATCAACTCATTTTGTATTCGTTGTTTTGAAAAGCTGATGACACCATTGGAAAGAGCATGCACATGTTATGTATATGCCAAAGGTATATACCACGAAATCGATTAGGAACTTCAGGGTTGAAGAGTTTTAGAGCATCAAACTTTGATCACACTGCATTCCGATGACGTCAAATACGAATTAGTTGGTAGCAAGAAATTGATACGATATGCATAACGTCATAATAACGTTATAAATGTATAACGTCACGTGGGTGGGGTGGGATACATCTGTCTCTCCCCGCTATCTCACCCGGGATACACGTATGTTACACATGCAGTGGGGGATATTATAATCCCTGATAGGTACGTGTGTGGGATGGGAAAATCTCACCCGAGGGCAAGATATTTGGGCCAGACACGAGGCTTGCCGAGTGTCTGGACCAAATATCTTGTCCCGAGGGTGAGATTTTCCCATCCCACACCCGTACCCATCAGGAATTGTATTTGTCCCCCCCCACCATGCAGCGGTAACGTTAGCCAGAGGTAATCGGCGGTCACGTGCTGATATAATCAACTCATTTGGTATTCGTTGTTTTGAAAAAAAACTAATGATACCATCGGAAAGATCATGCAAAAGTTACGGCACGTGGGTGGGGTGAGATACATCTGTCTCTCCCTGCTGTCTCAACGGGGCACACGTATAATACACATGCAGTGGGAGAAGAAAGGTCTGTCTCACCGAGGTATCTCACCTATGGCACACGTATTTCAATAGTGAGGTGGCAGGATAAAAGGGCGCACAACTTCCCTTCCTCCTCGACACACAGTACTGTCTGAATGGAAAAAAGTTTATGATCGGAAATTAGCGAACCGTTTTATATGAGAATGGGTGCGATTCCATACAATAGTTGAAATGTTAAATTTCGCGTAGAATCGAATCAGAGGATTTCGAATCGAATCGACTCGAATCGAATCTCACCACTTTTCGAATAATCAACGCGTTGATATTGCACTTTCATACAAGCGTGGAATGTGGTAAAACACTGTCAGTCTGCATTCAAGTACTACATTGCCTGTTACTGGACTTAACTCATTCCACGGCGACCTGTATTCTGTTTTGACGAGTTGATCAAAATGCGGAATATTCCAGAAACGGTAGCAAGATAATTTCGCATACGGAATCCCTTTCAACTCTTCGTTCATCTTCGGGCCTCACTAAGGGGTGTTTAGGGGTGGGTGACACGATCGCGCACCTATAATTCTAACAGTCGGACATTTTTGTCAGGATTGGAATCCAAAATATCAATTCTCTCTTCCTAATAATCCTGTACTTTCTTAACCCTTTACCCAACATGAAAAGCAGACGACACTCGCAAACTAAGTTCTTGAATAACTATTTTTTTCATTTTTTTTTGTCTAAAAACAAAGGTTATGACCCCTCATTGGAACGAGCTCGAGGAGCTCGTTCCAAAGAGGGGTCATAACCTATGTTTTGGAGACAAAAAATGAAAAAAATAATAAAAATTAAATGACGATTTTTGTGAATATTTCTTTTCGGTTTTGGCCGTTTCGTTGGGTAAAGGGTTAAAAGACAGGATTTGATACTTATAATTGTGTCACACAAATTCAGGACTTTAGTACTCGATTCAGGCATTTGGGAGCCCAGCTTGACAAATTTGGAATATCGATACAGTACGTGTTCAGGGATGTAGGTTTTCAGGAGTTCATGATTTTTAACGAGTTGTACCAAATGTGATCCAGCAGGAAAGACAATCTTGAAAACTTTGTATGCGAGAGGCTGGGAACTGGCTCCGGGCCAGCCTGATAATTTCAAGAAAGCTGTAGCTGTTATGGAAAGCTCTGTTTGTCCAAGACCCTTAGTCAGAAATGACGTGATTAAAAACTTTTTCAGAGGAGAACACTCCCATCCCTGCTTGTTACTAAAATAAAAATTTGCGTCACGACTGCTACGTGTATATTTTATTTATTCTCTAATAAATTTCCGAGAAATGTTGAGTTTTTCAAATATAATTCCGACATACTAATATTCCAACTCCATCATCAAGCCATGTCTTCGACAAATGCATGAATGAATGGTATAATGGGGATATTTTTCAGTTGGGACATGAACCCTCAGAGTCGAGAAAAATCAGGTTCACCTTCACCCTTCAATCGCTCATCTTTGCGACGCCCCTGCAGGCAGAACACGTTTTGCTCACGTGAGCGGTTTGTGGACATGTCTGGCTTTCAGTAGCTTGGAGCACATCGTGTTGAGGAGTTTTGCGGATGGAGGAAGTTGGAATATCCGGCGAGAACCACTGAGCAGCGTCCAGCAACTATCAAATTTTGCACACAGTCCGTCATACAAATTGGTTGTCTGTAGTACACGATTCGGGATGTTACGGGACCAGCAACACCAATTTAGAGTACCGATACGCCACGTGTTAACCATTTATCCTAACACGAAAGGCAGACGACACTTGCCAATAAAATTCTTGAATAGCAATTTTTGTTTTCATTTTTTGCGTCAAAAACATAGCTTATGACCCCCCCCAATGAGGGGTCATAAGCTATGTTTTTGAGACAAACAATGAAAATAGAATGATGATTTTTGTGAATAGCGCTGGCCGCTTTTGGCTGTTACGTTTGGTAAAGGGTTAAATTACATAAAAAATGGCGGAATAACTACTGCATGTATTCGGCATTTATTTACTAATACATTTCCAGGTAGTCTTGAGTTTTTAACTATTATTCCAAGTGACCATTATTCCACTGCATCACGAAGGCAGGCCTTTGACAAAGGCATGCCCTAATGATGCAGTTCCACTATTGATCAACCGGGACATGAGCCGCTACAGTCGGGACAAATCAGGTTTTCACACCCCCATCCTCTCTTGATCGTTCATCTGCGCGACGTCCCAGATCAGATCTCCTGTACAGGAAACCTGATGATTGAAGAAGAGTTCGATGGGAGATACCTGGAAAAAATGTGAAAACATCTCGAAGACTTGAAAATTTTCGAATCACTGCACCGTGACTTTCACCTGTTCAATCGTTTGCACGATTTCGAAACGAACTGAATCGAATTTCGAAGTTTCATATTGCTCTAATAACAGTGCATTGGCATCGGGCACAGCATACTAGGGTGCAGCCATAATATATACATCACCAGTATTATTATTAAACTGTATGAAATGTTAGTAATCTGACAGAAAACACGTCTTGTTGGAGACAAGATATTCTCTTATTTGTTTGACAAATTACACTCGAGATGTACAAAAATATTATTACCACTTTACAGGGCATTCTCTAGTGCATTAACATTGTTTGAAGACCAATTGTTTCGCGCGCAGAAGGCGCGCAGGGACGGTTTGGGGCAAGCCCCGTTCGACCCTCCTCTGAAGTGTTTCAGGCATGCCGATCAAGATAGGAAGCAGTAGAGAAGGAAAGGCTGACGATTGTCAGCGCCTGTGTTTCCTGCAGGACTTCTTTGGAGGAAATGACTGGGATGGAGAGATCGTGGTTGAAGGACTGCTTGCTGCGTTTGGAGAATGTTTGTCGTAAAGTCCCTTCGTTATTCTGTTTATTTCCTCGGAGCGCCTCTGATATTCGTCGAGCTTTGCCATCAGTTGCTGGTGTTTTGCTTTCTATCTTTCGCTTTCTTCGTTGAGTTGTACCAAGTATTGATGGAGGTCCCTTTCTGTAGGCGGTTTGAATATAGGTTCCTTGTCCTGGCTCTCCGGTAATGAAGGAAGAGGCGAGAAGACAACTTCCAATTTCTCCTCAGTCTCTACAGTACGTTTCTCATCCAACGGTACTGGCTGAGGGACCGGCGGTTGGTTGTCTGTGGGAGTGGGAGAAAAAGTGATGGCTGCTTCGGCTCTTTTCTTTCCTCGTCGTTCTCTCTCTTCCTACCCAAGAAAGATTCCAGGCGTCGGGCATCCCTTCGCTTGGTCGACGGGCTCTTCTTTCTTTTCTTCTTCCTCTTTTCTGAGCCTGCAGACTCCCTCGGATGAGGACCAGTGTGAGGGGGATCCTCTTATCAAAGGTACTACCACACCTCTCCTCGAGGAAGGTGATGTGGTGTTCGTCTAGGTTCCAAACTCCAGAATCGGCTGAACATTCTCGGCTTTCATCTGGATAATCCAGCTGATGGGACGAGTGTTGTCCAGAGCTGTCAGGCCTTACTTGAGTTGAGCAGGTGTTTCCAAGTTCTCTGTGGTAAGATGTATTTCACACGTCTTCGGGCTCCGAAGTCAGAGGCGCGAATGTAACATTGTTTAGTAAGGCGATCAACGTATATAACGCACCGCAAGTCACGTAGTAAGGAAGGCGATCAACTTATATAACGCACGGAAAGTCACGTGACGTATCAGGCCGTGGGCGGAAAATGAAAATAATTTTCGTTGTCCGCCGGCGGCCCAATACGTCAACTAACCAAATTACGTCCCGTTCCTAATCTTCTGTTTCCGCTTTGTAAGTTCGGATACCGCACGAGAAAAACAAACCTCACAGCAGTTCAAAGATCTCTTCTGGAACACGAGGCGCCAAATAATGATATAAGGTCAGTACAGATATGAGTAGGGGATAAGTGCGGATTCCCGACCATCATGATTGGGTGGTCCAGAAAATATGGTGGTCCAGAAAAATTGAGATATTTTTGGCAAAATTTTTGAAAAATTTTGGGTTCGAAAAAAAAATTGATTTTCTCTGAAAATTTTGCGTTTTTCCAAAAATAATTCAACTTTTCCCGGAAAATACCGGATTTTTCGCGGAAAATGTTCGAATTCCAGCATTTCTGGACCACTTTTGTTGAGGATTTTTTAAAAATCCGGATTTTTAAAAAGTTCCCATAGGGGGTGGATTTTTTACCGCGACGAAAAAGGCCGTGTCTAGGCCGGAAAGGACCTCGATCCAGAACTGGGATTTTCTCGCGGGAAAGACCACGACGTTTCGGACGGGGTGAATTATTGTCGACCTTAACCGGTGCAGAAAAAAACCCCGAGACACTAGAGTTTTTTCTTGTTTTTTTTTCGAACGAATCGTTCGAGCATCGCGACTCGATGGGAAGAAGAAGAAACGATCCGACCCGATTGGGAATGGGTGAGGGGGAGGATCGCGATTGGAAAAATGCGTGTGTGTTTGTGCGTTTGTGTGTGTACGTATAATTATGTGTTGTGAGACGAACGATGGATGAGATTGTTTTTGTCATTAAAAAAAAAAAATGTAAAAGTTGTTGTTTTATTTGTCTTTTAGATATATATATAAGAAGAAACAAAAATATATTTTTTACAATTAATAATTATTATCATTTAAAAAAAACACAAAATTTAAATATTTTCACAATAAAATAAATATAATCATGAAATCGAGATGAGCACCTGAAAAAATAAGAAATCCTCATTCAAATTGAAGAGGGTCGAAAGATACCCGAAGTTTGGCAGTAAAATTTACAAGTTAGAATCTCACGATCCCATTCGATTGATAAACGTGGAATGTGATGGTTTGACGAACGAATTCGACAAACATGTTCTGCCTTTGAAGTTGAAGACCGATCTGCATTTGATGTACGAATCCCAAGACGATTTATTGAGCCTTCTCTCGGTCGACGTGGAAGGGTTTGATCTAGACCGCGTGTCCACTATGATCTACGGAAGGAAGATATTTCCCGGTGTTTCCGAAACGTTGGTTCGCAGATTGGATCTGACCGTTGGAAAACAACAACAACTGACGTTCGAGACCGTGAATGTTGTGTTTTGATGGGTGTATCAAAAGGGAAGCGATTTCAAAATTAATGTTCACGTCGTGGATGCGACGTTGAGCGAATATCCGTCGTAGACGTACATTTTTTAGGGTTAATATTTAAATATACAGTTAAAACTAGAAGTCCTGTCACGAATAGTGCGCTTATCTAGGCTTAATTGCGCGTTGGAATTGCGCGCAATTGCCATATCGAATGAGATACAAAGCACGGCAGGCTCTCCTGGTTACTCATAGCAAACACATGCATTGTTTCTGCCAATGGACCTCCGGGTTACCCGGAGGTCCATTGGCTGAAACAATGCTTGTGCACAGGCCATATGTACAGAATTTGATAGCTTTACTTGGGCCATAACGCGTACATTAACGCGCATATCAACGTGCTATTTGTGCGCATTTCATGACAGGACTTCTAGTTTTAACTGTATGGATATAATTTTTATTTTTTTTTAATTTTTAATGGACAGATTCAAATTTTTTTAGAGGCCGAATAATATTTCTCACACAGGTTTTCAATTTTATTTGCGCTATTGAAGTACTGTACTAACACTGCATTGAAGGTTGTATTTTAAAATCGGAGTGTGAAAAGTGTACTGTCACGATCTCAATATACATTTCACAAAACCCCTACTTCATCGATTTAGATAGATAAATAGTTTATTGAAGCAATATTACACCTACAGTGAGGCAGATTGCACAAGTAACATGTAATGTGAAATATAAATGTGAATTATAAAATATTTCAATGATTGTTGAAAAGATCGACAAGACTATTTAAAGGAAAGGCAAACAAAGATTTTATTCATTTCTTCCACTGATTGCGTTTTGCGCTATTAAAATATTGTAGTAACATTGAATTGAAAGTTGTTTTCTAAACGCAGTGTGAATAATAATAATGCGCCATTGCAATCTCATGAATGAAATCTTTACATAAAACAGGTAGGTGTTTCTTTGTGAAATGTATATCGTGATCGGCACGTGTCGAGCGTTATTCTTCAGTGAACTTGAAAGTTGAATGAATTTTTCTCGCTATTGACGTGAGTAAGAATAGAATGGTGACTGAATGCGCGCTGTCGTTTTATATTTGTGTTACATAAAATTGAATGGCATGCTGTCATTTTATATTTGAGTTAGATAAAATTGAATCGCGTGCTTGAAAAAAACACAATTCGCGTTCTGAGAAAAAAAAATTGAAAGTTAAAAAAAAAAATTCACAAAACTCAAAATAATATATATTTAAAAAAATAAGAAATTATTTAACATTCAAAATGCTAAAAACAACAAAAACGTCCGACGTGGATAGGTTATATTTCTCTACCGTACCCCAGTTGAAACAGTACTGTAGAAATCTGGGAATTAAAAATCGCGATAGTGGTACAAAAAAGACCAAAAAAGAATTGATTGACCTTGTGCGTGCCGAGACTTATTACTAAACACTGGTTAATTTACGAGCCAGAGTGCGCCGGTCGTCTTCAAATTTGAAAGGTGTCAAACGCATGAAGAGAGAAGAATGCATCGATCGTTTACTCTGTGGGAATGGGGTGAAGGCCTGCGACGGAGGCGAAAACTCGAATCGTGGCGAGAAATGATGATGAGAAGACGAAACAACCTCGACGCGTGGGAACTAAGAAGAAGAAGAAGGAAACTGTCAAACGAAAAGTTGAACAGCAGGCTCTGGAAGGGAGTGAAAGTAAAAAAATGAAAAGCGACGCAGTTCGAGGTGGCAATTCATCGGAAAATAAAACGCTCGACGAAATCTTGGGAGCATTGGATAAATACGAGGGAGTCGAAGCGATAAGAGCGATCGTGAGCAAGGTAGTGAAAAAATCGTTGGTTCCGACTGAACGTGAAGAAGCCATCAAGGTATTTTTTAAAACTTTCGACGTGATTTCCAGTTTCGCAAATCTCGATCCCGAATCGTTCATGGAACGGGTGAAGGGTGGAATGTTGGATGTGTTACGAAGAGAACTAGATAGGGGTTTAAAAATAAAGATGATCTTGCATTGTCTGATGAAAAATGTCGACGCAAAAACGGGTGAGAGCGTGGTGCTAGATGGTTATTTCCAATCCAAAATGGAAACTGTGTTTGAAGACGACGAATTATTTAGTGTTTATAAAGTAATGAAAGACAAGTTGTTGGAATCTATGTCTATTTATCATAAGAGGTGAAGTGGTTGGACGTTCGAGAAGATATTGAATCTTGAGATTCACGTGGACAGACATGATCCTTTGACATTGTCTTCCTATATAGAATTGCCTCGTATTTTATACAATAAAAAAGCTCTGGTTAACGTGAAAAATAAAATGGATAGCGAGTGTTTCAAATGGGCGATCACATCGGCCTTGTATCCTGTAGAAGAGCATAGCGATAGAGTTTCCAAGTACACTGAGACTTGTGAAAATCTCGATTGGACGGGAGTGCTTTTCCCTACGGGATTGAAAGACATCAAGCGTTTCGAAAAGTTAAATCTCTCTGTAGCCGTGAGCCGCTTGGGATACAATGGAGACGACGAAGTAGAAATAGTCTATCCTCTCAGACTGACTTCGCGCAAAGAGAGAGAGACAAGATTGTCAATCTGTTGTTAATTTTAAAAATCAACATTATTGCTGGATTAAAGACATGAGTAGATTGTTGTCTAAGCAGACTTCTATACACAAGGGCGAGAGATTTTTCTGTCTCAACTGCATGAATTCATTCCATCGTCAAGAATCGTTGACGCGCCATCAGGAGTATTGCAACAAAAAGTCGAACGTTGCCATCGAAAAGCATAAAGCTAACAGTCACGTGAATTTTTGCAACTACAAAAGAAGATTGATGCCTCCATTGGTAGTCTACGCCGATTTCGAAAGTTCCACAACGAAAATAAATTCTTGCCACCCCGACGAGCATAGGAGTTACGCCGAAAACTTCAGAAGCACGTACTTTCGGGCTATTGTTATTACGTGAAATGTTCCTTCGACGATGGAGAATCGTTAGGTCCATTCGTCTACTCTAAACGTTCGGATGATGACGAAGTGGTTAAAAAATTCGTGGAATAGTTAGAATCGAAAATACAAGAATTATATGACAAATTTAAAAAATCCAAAGACATGATCATTGCGCCAGAGCAACGGAAAGAATAGGGGGAAACTACCGAATGTCACATCTGTAGTTCGATAATAATTGAGAAAATAATAAAAAATGTTAGAGATCACGATCACTATACCAGTCTGTTTTGCGACGCTGCTCACAACAAATGTAATTTGAGATTTCGAGACGCTGCATTCTATCCGGTGATGTTTCACAATCTCTCGGGCTACGACAGTGACCTGTTCATGAAAAACATGGGTGTCAGCGAGGGAGAGCTGAGCTGCATCGAAAAATACATTTCATTCTCTAAATGGAAGGTCGTCGATAAAAAGACAGTTGACGATGGATCGATTCCATAGAGTGATACGTTTCATCGACAGTTATAAATTCATGTCTGGAAAAATTAGTCGACAGTTTGAATAGGGAGAAATTTAAAATCACGAGTAAACATTTGAACGATCGACGGGAATTGGTTGATGTCATGCTGAGGAAAGGCATCTACCCTTACGATTACATGAGTGATCTCGAGAAATTTGACGATGTCACTCTACCTCCTAAAGAAGATTTTTATTCAAAATTGACCAAATCTCATATTTCTGGCGATGATTACGAACGCGCGCAAAAAGTGTGGAGATTGTTTGAGATGAAATCCATGAGAGAATATCACGACCTCTATTTGAAAAATGACGTGCTTCTCTTGGCAGACGTGTTCGAAAATTTTCGATCGGTGTATCGTCGACATTACGAACTAGATCTGGCTTGGTATTTCACTGCACCAGGACTCGCTTGGGATGCTGTCTTGAAAATGACTGATGTTCGATTGGAAATATTAATTGACGTAGACATGTTGCTCGTGTTTGAAAAGGCTTTGAGGGGTGGCATCTCTATGATTTCCACCAGATATGCCAAAGGTAATAATCATTACATGGGAAAAGATTTCGATTTGTGAAAACCGGGTAAATACATACAGTATTGGGATGCTAATAATTTGTACGGTTGGGCCATGAGTCATCCTTTACCGACCGGAATTTTCAAATGGGTCGAAATGTCGGAAGAAAAACAAAAATGGAGACACTATCCTTGATATTCGATTGGAAATATTAATTGACGTAGACATGTTGCTCGTGTTTGAAAAGGCTTTGAGGGGTGGCATCTCTATGATTTCCACCAGATATGCCAAAGGTAATAATCATTACATGGGAAAAGATTTCGATTCGGGAAAACCGGGTAAATACATACAGTATTGGGATGCTAATAATTTGTACGGTTGGGCCATGAGTCATCCTTTACCGACCGGAAATTTCAAATGGGTCGAAACGTCGGAAGAAAAACAAAAATGGAGACACTATCCTTGTATTTTAGAGGTCGATTTGGATTATCCGGAAACGTTACATGATTCACACAATGATTATCCACTGGATCCCGAACGAATAGAAGTAAACAAGATCTCAACACGAATTTAAGAATGCAGGCCGAGAGCGACTTCAAAAAAGATTTCTTGAAACTCATGAACAATTGCGTGTAGGGGAAATCTCTAGAAAACATTAGGAATAGAACCGACGTTAGACTCATCATGTCCGAAGAGAGGTCTAGAAAATTAATCGCGAAACCCAATTATCGACATAGAATCGTTCGACGAAAATCTAGTGGCTGTGCACATGCAAAAGACGCATCTGAAGTTCGATAAACCTTGTTATCTCAGTGCAATCATCTTAGACATCAGCAAGCAGTTAATGTACGAGTTTCACTACGATTATGTCAAAGCGAAATTCGGTTTAAGAGCCAAACTATTGTTTACTGACACGGACAGTCTGGCTTACAAGATAGAGACTAGAGATGTCCACGAGGACATAGTGCCAGACGTGGACGAGTGGTTCAACACGAGTAATTATCCCGACGATCATCAGTCTGAGATTCCAACTGGAGTCAATAAAAAGGTGTTGGGTAAATTTAAAGACATGAGCGGTGGAAGACAGATAACCAAATTCGTAGGTTTGAGACAAAAAAATTATGATTATCTTCTTGACGGCGAAGGGATCAAGAGATGTAAAGGTGTTCAAGCATGTGTGAGGAATAAAAGCATTGCTTTCAACGAGTATAAAGAGTGCCTTTTCGAATGTTCAACAGTGTTTAAAAAGTTGACTGTGATTCGAAATAAAAATCACGAGATGTACACCAAAGAAATCAATAAGATTGCATTGATGACTGACGATGATAAGAGAATTATACGCGAGGATAAAATACACACTTCCACACTGAGACATTATTCTGCAACATTTCAACAACAACAAAATCGAGAGAATGATGAATGGAGTACGACTGAAGACGTTGAAATGTCGTAAGTTTAAAAAACACTCGCGAGTTTATAAATTAAAGAAAAAGAATAGAGAAAACAAAAATAATAAATAAGACAAAAACAAAAATGAAACAAAACATATTTATGAATAAGAAGAAAATAAAACAAGTAAAACACATATTCGTTGAAGGTGTCATCTTACCCAACGAACCCCTATCTAACATCGATCTGTTGAAAGTGGCAAAAAATTTAAAAATCAACATTTTCGAGGTGTGTTTTCTAGAGATGCTTTGCCGAGAAAAAAAGACGACGATGATTCGGAATGTGGAATTTTAAATCTGGACGACATCGGAGGTGAGGGCACGCATTGGGTCACGTGGTTTTCGAACAATAAAAATTATTATTTCGATTGCTACTGAATCTCATCGCTGTAGGAAATAAGAAACTATTTATCATCAGTTATTTACAACACCGAACGAGTGCAAGTGCCGGATCGAGTGTTTTGTGGTCACCTGTGTCTCTACATTCTCAAGATATGGTCGGAAGAAGATCACTTTCAAGATATTCGCAATGATTTGCATTAAAGAAAAAAAAATGTTTTTTTTTGAATATATATATAGAGAGAGAAAGAGAAATATAATAAAATTTAAATAATAATAAAAAAAAGAAAACTTCCTAATTAGAAAAACAAAAATACAAAAACAAAACATGACAGTCGATAAATTTGGTCGTGCTGATGATGATGAAGGCCCCTCTAGAAAGAAAAAAGAGTTACAGTTGAAGTTATTGATGGTAACATAGCCAAATTAGATGAATGATTCATTCGAAGATATGAACCTCGACAAGAGCCTTTAAACTTAAACAATAAGAAAATATACAATGTTCCCGAACCGGTCGATCCGTCGGATGCCGTGACTAAAAAATACGTTGATAATGGAGAAGAAAATTTCCAGCAGATGATGAGAGATAATTACGTCGATAAAGACATGACGGAAGATCTCCATTTGGAATTTCAACAAGTGGTGAACGTAGCAGATTCTAGAGATTCGACCAACGTTGTCACTAAAAGATATACCGACGACTCTCATGCAAGATTCAGTAAACATCTGAGAGATGACTATGTTCCTAAAGTGATGCAGTCTGAATTGAATGGGAATTCTAACTAGATAATCAACGTACCCTATCCCACGAATCCTCGAGATGCGGCAACCAAACAATACATAGACTTAGAATTGAGAAAGAATAACGTTGACGTGTGAGTAATGAAATCGGATCGGGATGTGGGATTGAACAAGATATTTAATCTGTCTGCGATCGACAGTAATGACGCCGACTCGACGGCGGTCAACAAAGGTTACATTGATTCTGCCCTCGATGACTTGTATCTGAACAAACAATCTGGAGGAAGAGTGGAAGGCATCAACATGAACGGTTACGAACTATTCAGTCTCGACGATGAGCCGGAATATGATTCCAGTGCAGTCAGTAGAAAGTACTTGGACGAAAATACGGTGTGTAGAAAGGGCGATATCATGGAAGGCAAACTGGACATGGAAGGACATGCACTAACGAATCTGCCGGATCCCACCCACCTGTCGGATGCCTGATCTCTGATCTCCTTCATGGAAAAGTGAAAATATGCCAGACAATTGATCACTGTCTGGGTCGAGGAGAGCGGTGCGTTAGATGTGAAAAAAGCCAAATGGTCCTTCTGAAACAGAGGTAACAGACAGCTGCACGGTCTGATAGGATACCCCATGCTGCGGGAGGTGATATCAATGGAATGAGTCTGACTTCTATGAACTTGGGCAAAAAAGCAATCGTCAATCTCGTGGTGAATGGTGTGGAATGCGACAAGAGGTACAGAATCAAAAAGAAGGAGGAACAACACTCAAACACTAACGTCTTCGGTACACTCTCAAGGTGAGAATGGGAGACGGGATTAATTTCAAGACGAAAACCGATAATCCTGAAGCAGCCAGTTCAGTATTCTCTCTGTTGATCGAACTCAATCCTCTGAACAAACAACGAGTCCAAAAAAAAAAAGACAAAACAAAATGAACGACGATGAAAAATTAATATAATATCTCAAACGCAAATGATTCTTAACTCTTGAAAACCTGAGAAGCAAGAAAGAGAAATTGCATTTGATATCGTGTTTCGCGTCTTATCAATGAGAAAACCTAAAAGACGTTTCTAGGTTCAAAAACTCTTATGGTTATTATTCTTGCTTAAAAAATTAAACAAACAGCAAGAGAATTTTCCACCCATTGATCATTACAATTCATACATTTTGCAAATACCGTAGTGGGTTGATCACCCGATCTAACCTGTTGGGATCGAATCGATATCTGACGATTCTGACATTTTTTACAAATTAAAATTGTATTTTTGATAATTTCTTCATTAGATGATTTTATGAGGTTCAATTCTTCCTTTTCCCTCAAATGATAATTATGAAAATCTCGACCATTTGATCCCATCTCAGTTCCACGTTCTTCGCGTTCGATTCGAATCCACTCTTTCAAATGTTTCATTTTTATATAGTATAAAAAACGATGCCTTGTAAACGATTTATTGTGAGTAAACATTTCATAACAAATATTTTTTCTTTTAATTATTATTAATTATTATTTTCATCGAATGATGAACATTTTTTTGTCCATCCAATTCGAATTCTAACTATGTCTAAGATGCTCTGTTTGCTGACATCGAATATGAACAGGGGATACATCGATTTGTATTCGGTGGGAGTGATGTTAGAATTGCCCATCAATTCGTCCAGTCAATGATATTTCTTTCTGAAATCCGCGACATAGCCGTATAAGTCTGCAGAAATCGTTCTTATTGAAAGAGGTGTTGTAATCAATTGCCGGATATCTCGTGGCATTTAGAAATACCTATATGTTTCTCAAGTTACAATGATCTAACAGAGACGTATTTTTCTCTTGAGATCCATCCCTGTCAGTCTGAAATGCCACTACGATGAATCGTGGTCTTTCCAAAGCAGATTTCACTGTCAATCTCAAATTGAAGTGATTGCTAGACGGTGGAATACTAGCCATGTCGCACTGTCGCATTCTAAATCCCACTGGTAATTTTCTCTTCGATTCTCTGATCTTGTAGAGATGTACTTTCTAAACAGCCGAAGGCAACACATGCAGAACGAACCAAGATATCTTGTTCAGATGTATCTTTCCCACGTCAGTTGTGGTGGGTCTCATGACGGCTTCATCGTTTCCTTTTCGAATCAACGTCAGATTGTGTTTGAATCCATAGAGAATCTTATCATCATCTTCTGCGAATCCGAATATGTGTTTCAGAGGTATCCTGAACGAAAACGTTCCTCTGGGTTTCAGTGTCTTGACGACATAGTCAAATTTCAGAGCGGCACCGGTATTGGCTGGACTCATGTCGGCGACGGTGTCTTTCACCCACAAAATTGATTGAGTCCTTTAGACTTCGAAAAATCGTCTGGAAACGTCAAGAGTCCATACATGGTGGTGGCTTGTCTGGGGTGAAACACAGATTCTATCTCTTGTTCCGAGAACATGTATTTTATATTAATGAACAGATGCATCATGCCATTATTGGTTAGAGTGACTACGTTGTCGTCTGCATAATCACTTCCATCTTCCTTGGTGAGATGCCCCTGTATCACTATGTAACTTTTACTGGGATGAATGAACAGATCTTGCATCTCGAAGTTGATTCTTATTTCACCGGCATTGTTCAAACTAGTTCCAGTCACGGGTTCGTACTCGTGAACTTCATATTCTTCAATGCTTTTGTCTCTCAATATACCTTGTTTTATATCTAATATATTCGCCATGTATTTGATTTTTTTGTGTTAATTCGTTTGCTTTTTTTATTATTATAAATTGTTTTTTTAAAAATTATTATTTTATTTTATTTTTTTTTTTCCCTTACTATATATAAAAAGTGAAGGGTTGGTTCTTCAAAATGTCGTCTTCTGCAATTCATGTTCATAAAATGTTCTGATGATTTCTCTGCTATCATTTTCATCGTCCTCTAATGCTTCTATTCTGTAGATGACCGGATTGGTGTAAAATATTCTAACGATCTTGAAGATTTCCTATCCATCGAAGAGTGTAACCTTTCTCAAAGAGTGACTTATAAGAAGTGATTCTCACTTGATCGCTGACTGCAAATTTCGGTGGTTTAAACTTCTTCTTGATCTTGATCCTTTCTTGATCCTTAATTTCGTGCTGGGTCCTGTGAATTGATGTCCTGGCAGATGCATTTCGACGGGTAGATTATTAATCAATTTATTCATCAGACCAGCACCACATTTGATGAATTGTGTCTTGGTCGAAATGCACAATTTACATTTTCCGGGAAGCATGGGACTTTTATTTTTCGTCAGTACTTTTTTAACGTTGACCGTATCGGTAACTCTCTTGCATTTGATGCAATACATTTGTTTTTTTGTTTTTTTTTTTGTTTTTTTGTATATATTTTTTAATTATTTTTTTTTTTTAAATTATATATATAAGTTTTTTTTATGTTTTTTTCTTTTATATATATATACATATTTTTTGTTTGTTTTCAGTCGATTGCTTCTGGAATCTTTTTGGGATCCAACAATTGATGAAACGATTGTCTCACTTCTTCCCTACCTTTTTCCACGAGAGAATCCTTCAATTGTTCCTTGATGATCTGACGACTCTTGACTCTTATCTTCACTTTCATGACTTCGTATTTTTGTTTTTCGTTCAATATGTCGACGTATTTGCCATCCCAAATCCTACCATCTTTCAATGCCATGGAGATCTTATCCGCCACTATGTCGATCTTTGCATCGGCTAAAACGCTGATGTTTTTGTGATTCTTTGCCTTCATGGATAATTTCATAGCAAGAAATTTTCCAATAGTACTGGCGAATCCGGCAGTCAAAGCCAATCCTTCTATGGCCAACACGACTGGAAGAGCAATGATGGCGGTTGACAATAGACTAATTTTGACAACATTCAGACCCATAGAGATCCACACCACACACGAATTTCTCGAATCTCGAATATTTCTTGTTGAGCAAACGACGAGAATCTCTCTCTCGCATCAGATACGATTGAATTCTATTGATTTGTTCGATTCAATATTTCTGTCCCACGTCGTCGCTACTTTCGGGTGGTGGTAGAAGAGGTGCCATGGGTTCAACATCCAATTTCTCTAACGATGTATATATTTTTTTACTTTGAAGTTCCATTTTCATTTTATTTTATTTATTTATATCTATTATTATTTTTTTATGTATGTTTTTTTTTTATTTTTCATCCCTTATTTAATTAACAACAATATTTTTTTTTTAATGGTTTCTAACCTTCAACAAGGAATCCATAAAAACGTGGTTCCCGTTGGAACATTGTTTTAGTGGTGGTGGTAGTGAGATCCCCCTTTCCAACACATATTCCAAAATACATCACCTGTCTTAGGTGGTGAGACATCGATGCACTAACTTCAACTCTTCCGATTTTGTAGGTTCGGATTCTCCAATGCAAGACACAAATTGCTTCCAACATTCGATCACGTTGTTACGTCGTGTGCATTCCAATGTGGACATGGAATATGTGTTGACGATGTCTTCCCATTCCATCGTGAGATATGAATGATTAATGTGATTAAATTCTCACTCCTCCAGACAGCCAAGACATCTTTCGTGTAAGATCCTAGGAAGTTGTTCATTCGTGCAGATCACATAAGCTCTACACAATGCCCTTCGAAGAAACCAAGCTCTCGATTCCATGGAATCGTTCGTTTTACTCATAATTATAAGTATACATGTCTAAAATAAGTAATTTTTTATAATTTTTTTTTTATATTTTGATTATTATTATTTTTTCTATTATTTATTTTTCTCTCCAAATATATAGTACACATTCTATTCGTCTCATCATCAAACGTATGAACGAACTCTTTTCATTTATTACGATTGCGCATTTTTTTATTATTATTATATTTTTTCGAAAGAAGGATTTTATGCTTTTCGTATTTCGATAAAACCATCATTTTTTCATCGTCGCCGTCATTGTCATCATTAGAAGAATACTGGAAATAAAACATAATGATTTCTATCCTTATAGCAAATTCGATCCACGATCTATTTGACACGAACGAGTGTAATCTGGGAATATATTTGACACACTGACGAATGGATTTTTCAATATTTTCATCACCACCACCATGATCGAATACATTAACTACGTTTTTCACGCAAATAGAAATGTAATAAATTTCCCCATATTTGTAAAGTTTTACAAGTTTCAATTTGCATTTTAAACAATCTAGGATATCTATAATCACGTGATAATTTTGATAATGAAACGCATGTTTATTGTTCAAATACATTTCGATATTTTCGAGATAGTTTCGATTTTGAGATATGATTGAAAATAGTAACAAAAACAATATTATGCACCCGTTTAAACACGAGTCGTATTCGATTCGTTCCTATCGAATTCTTTCTAATGCACACTTGTGTAAATGTTTAGAAAAAGCTAAAAACGTTTCATAAAGCGAACGTTGTTTTGATGACGAAAACGTTTTTATTAACATGTCTTTTAAAAAATGTTTTTTTCTCTCACCTTTTGTTTCATTTCTTCTTCGTAAAACGTTTTTGCTAACACTTTTTTTAAAAGACGTTTTTCTTCTCTCACTTTTTGTTTCATTTTTTTTATTTCTTATATAAAATACATGTCAAAAAAAAAAAAAAAATTAAGATATTTGTTATTTTTCGTTAATTGTTACTTAGTTTTTTTTAAAATAACATACCCAGAAGAGGTATATTCTTAAATGGCGAATTCTGACCAAACAACAAACCTTCACCGATCGGTTCCACATTCTCTCCAATCTTCAGAAAGAGACCGTCTCTGTGAAAAGCATTGCCACCTTTTCTCGCAGGTCCTAGATACAATCCTTTACCCTCGACGTCTACACGACACACGGCTCCCCCCTTCTTCAAAAACAGTCTGTTTCAGCTCTTCTTTAGAAACAATCCTCTACCAATTAATTTCTCGACTGCCGAACTAGCGAATCCCGAGAGAGTTACCACACCTAGAGCTGGCAACACCGTCTTCGTGAGAATGGGTAATGCTTTTGCAGCAAGTCCCGCCAATAATGGTAAGAAACCGCCTTTCGTTCTCAGGTTGTGTCTCAATTGAGTGGGATTCAGTCTCACCATCGTTCCTGTTTGATTAAGAATCGCTTTCTCCATCATTTTGATTTGTCTTTTAGTCCAGGCGATCCAATCGCTACCGCCACTCGCCAGATCTTCGTAACTGAATTTAAATCTAATGGCTTTGCCTTGATTACTCAACGCTCAGCGAAGTTTAGCTTTCTGTCCATCGGATATGTTCACGTTTTTAATGATGTATTGAGTTATATTTGTTATTTTTTTTGTTATTTTTTTCGCTGGATTATATATATATATTTTTTTTTAATTAGGAATATTATAAGTTTGTTTTTTTTTGTTTTTTTTTATTATTATAAATATTATAAGCTTGCTGTTTTTTTCATTTTATTTTTTATATATATTAAAAAAATAAAAAAATACAAAAAAAAATTTTTTTTGGTTTTTTCAAATTATGTTTATTTTTTTTTTATTTACTTGATTTTTTTTTCATATCTCTCTGATGTGAAATCGTATAGTCACTCTCTCTCCCCGAAGATCTAACAGATTGCCGTTCTGATCCGTCAATGTGGTTTCGATGCTATACAACGTGTCCAGAATCACGGGTAAATAGACGAGATTTTGAGGTCGCTCCACGATTTTATAACCCGGCGAAACGTCCGGAAAGAACGAGTAGATCGTAGGCTGAGCGCTATCATCGACGTAACTTCCCGAGATCATGTTGACATTCACCAAAATGCTATTGATTGCGAGAATGTCTACCATATTTTTGGATGCGGTGTGACCTCGATACATCTTTTGATCGAATCCCAACATCTCGCAGATCGAATCTTCTGCACTACAATCCACTCGAAAATTATCTCCCAAGTCTAATATCGTCTTTGGAGTACTCGTATTGGGAGCGAATCTTATCATCTTGTCTCTGTGACCGTCGGTCTTCAGTCTCGTCTGGATGTGACGGTTCAGATCATCAATGTCGTAACGCCCTTTGGGAATTTGAATCTCGAACAAATCCACTCCAGTGGAATACTTGAATGCGTTGTTCATTTCCGTGACGCTGGGAAACGAATAATAAGTCTCCAGATTAACCAACGCCATCTCCTATCTCTTTTCCTTCTTCAATTCGATGGAAAGTTCGAATTTCGTCGTGAATCGAGTCATGACTCACAATGATTTGAAAGGACTGTTTCGCATCCGTATTTTCGGCTATCTGTTCCAATAGGCGATGTTCTGACATATTTTCTTTTATTATTTATTAATTATATATATTTCTTTATATATTTATATTTTATCAATATTTTTTTATTTTTTTTTATTTTTATTCTCTTCTCTATTATTATCGTCGGGAATATAAAAAAAAAATCGTCGAATCCGGTTCGATATTTTCCGTTGTTAAATTCGCTAGTCAAATCGATCACCACAAACGTGTGAAGTCCTTTGTCCCACACCTTCCTACAGAATCTCATGAAATATTCCCTGCTCATGTCGTTTGCCACGTGATCTCCGTAGATGTGATTGAGATTCTTCAAATCCCGGCGAAAGAGACACAGACAATTTGCATTCTCCCTTATCGTCTATCCAGGTATTTCGGCTTCCTACTACCGTATAAAGGTCCAAGACGATTTTTAAAATGTCCTTAAACCCATAAAACAAACAAAGCATCAAACGTGAGCACTGTCTCCAACAGAAGGTATAAAACGTAGCTACAGTGTCTGAAATTAGTTGCATGTCTGTTTTGACCGAGTAGTTCCGCAAGGTCGATTGTGTCCGCAAACCATTGACGTCCGCAGATGGCATAGTTGTTGTCCACAGAAGGCAAGACTATTGTGCTCGCACTGTTGCAGACACACGTTGCTCGAATTTGGTGGACATAAGCGGTCTGCAAACAGAATGTGGACTTAATCGGCTGACAGGTATATTGGAACGTCGAAATAAACTTCCTCTGTATAAATCCTCCAATCGCTAATCGGTGATCCCCCCCCCCACCACCACCACCACCACCACCAGTGCAAACACAACAGCTGTGTTGGTAAGTATCCCTCCAGGCCAGGCGATGCTAGTGGGGATACCGGAGGGGAGGGGGCCTCGTCCCTTCAAGACCATGTCTGTTGAAAAGTTTTGTTGTCCGTACTGGTTTCTCGAATGCCAACATTTTCTCTAAAAGCGCCAATTTAAGACCATTTGGCGAAACCACAGTTTTCATTTTGTGAAAATACCCTTCTGTTTGATATATCATTTGTATGAAAGTGCTTGTTTAAAGTATATGGCAATGAGGTTGTCGTGTAATCGAGAAAAAAGTTTCTTTTAAGCCCCTGTCACATCTTTGCGATTTTTTGTACGAATGTCCAAGAATAGCCACGAATTCAATTTTTTTCACGATTGACTGCAATTTTTTTTTAAATTCGCCCTGAATTGACTTCTCTTAAGATTTTTCAAGCCGATTCAGTACGAATCGAAAGGACCTTGTACGGTGCTCGCACGATGAAATGCCTGGCAAGAATCATCGACAGTCAGAATAGAATGATTTCAGAGCCGCTGATTGCCGTTGTTTGTATCCTTTTAGTCGGGAATCGTGGCGAAACGTGTGAATTCTTGGAACTTTCTACTGTGTCCTGCTGGATCTTACTGGAATCGTATCAAAATTGTCCAGAATCTTGAAACGTCTTTGAGATTCTTGGTGTGGCTGTACTAGTTCTTACCGGTATCGTGATAAGTCTTGGTACGTCGTACTATGATCTTGAGAAATTCGTACGGAGTCTTAGGGTGTCGTACGAAACTCATAGTGCCGTCGAAGTAGATTTCAATAGAGATCTTACTAGTTCTTAGTGAGTCTTGGCGCAACCGCACTGGCCAAGTGCGCACGAATACTCACGAACACTCAAGAATATAACAATACCCCGTACGGTTTAGAACGGCTTGGTACGACAGCGGTACGACGTAGTAAGAAATTGAAAAATCGCACAATGGAGGACGAAATTTTAAACAGTTTAAACCAAGAATACACAAAAATGATTACGAAGCAGTTCGGATCTGAGTTCGGATATTCACCATTGCCCAAGATGTCCATGTCGTAGTAGATCGTGTCAAACTCGTAAAGATGTGGCTGGCTGAGCGAAAGTAATTCCTTAAAATGATAATAATAAACAAACGTTTATTTGAAAGAAGTAAAGAAAGTTAGATTTAACCCTTTACCTAACATGAAAAGCAGACGACACTTGCAAAAGAAATTCTTGAATAAACATATTTTTAAAATTTTTTGTCTCAGAAACATAGGTCATGACTCCTGATTGGAACGAGCTCGACGAGAGCTCGTTCCAATAAAGGGTCATAACCTATGTTTTGGAGACAAAATTTGAACAAATAATGAAAATTAATTTTTCAGAATAGCGCTGGCCTGTTTTGGCCGTTACATTTGGTAAAGGGTTAACGTTCGATCCGACGGTCAACGACCAGGGAATACCGTCGGAAAATCTTAAATCTTGACTTTGAGAACCTGGCTTCGGGATAGTATCTTTCACTTCCATCGCAATAGTCCAAAATAACTGTTCCTCTCACTGTTACTGTCTCAACGTTACTGATCAAGGCCCCAATAAAATAAGGCTGACTCCCTGAACCTAAATTACTAATGACGAATAAGAAATAAGCTCCGATTGGATTGTCTCGGTTCAGAGCGAGTTAACGCTGCGTCGTCTTTTTATATTTACCTTCTAAAACGCATTACACGCCCTGAATTTTTCAAAATAATTTATGATACCCACACTCGAAATTTTTGTAGTACTTACTGTCGTAAAGTTGTGTTCAATTCATTGTTTAATAATGATGAATATTAAAGGTGCAGCAATGCGCGTAGATACACAATGGGCACTTTTCCGAGTATTTTCTTTCGCACACGAAATCCTGTTATGTAATAGGAGTACCTCATAATACCGCACTAGACGACCATGTATTACCCCACCCACTCCATAATACTATCTGTCATAGCATTAGGTACTAAATATACCGTTCATATGATAATATTCAAGGAATAGTGCATGGCTTGTCGTTGACTACGCCCATATAGTGCCCAGGTAGGTGGTGTAGTTCCTACTACCTACTACACCACCTACCTGGGCACTATATGGGCGTAGTCAACGACAAGCTATGCACTAATCCTTATATGATATCGAACAACCCGAAAATGAAAATTAACCAAATAATCTACAATCCAAATTGTAAACATGTAATGATTTTTTGTTATTTTAAACAATAAAGGAGAAATGACAATAATTTGTGGATATTGATAATAGTTCGACACAATGATACTATTCCTTGTCTCTGCCAGGGACCATGTTGTGAATATGCACAACACATTATTGAAATTGTATGTGGCTTGGGAGGTGGTGCTTTTTAGTGTTGCCTCCTTTCGCGGAATCAGATCAATAACTTCAATACTTTGCAATAACACTTCATCTGAAATTTCCTCATTATCCCAAATATTTTCTGCACTAGTCGTGTTAACAGTATCTGCTAAGTTTTTAGTGGCTGATGCTGTTGATTTATTAATACATGATGATATAGCATCCGACATATCTCTTGTCTGTGCTTCGGTGGAGTTATTACTGATTGTGGATTTCTATGTTAAGAAACTGTTGCAATGAGCCTAGCTTCGAAACCTTCACTACTGAGAACTGTTTTTGCAGTCACTCGGATGCAATGATTCGTATACATTTTATCAAGGCCTGCCTTTTGGAGAACATGGGCATCATTTCACCTAAGTAATTTTTCCCATTGGTTCATTTCTGTACCAAATAAGGTCTTCATCATTAAATGAATCACGTGGATGTTTGAATAGAGCTGTGCATTTCGGATTCCGCTTTTGTAAATAATTTTTTTCAAATGAAGCAACTGGGCATCCCAGTTGTTTTGTTTCTTACATGCGCCCGCCTCTGCCTTCGTTTGTCACGATATCACCCTGATAATTCTTAAGTTTTTCGCATGTTACTTTTGCAACATAGCGTTTTCCTTCTGAATCACTTTTTATTTCAAAATCGCTTGGCTTCAGTTCCCTTAAGTTTTCTCTTCCCCTTCGACAGAAATAGAAGACTATTTCGAAAAATGTTTTATCATATGACTCGTCCGTTTTGTTCACTTTAAAACATTTGATATTTTGTTTTCATATTGATCAGTGATAAATAAAACCTTCCGTCAATTTTATTGGTCAATTTCAAAACTAGACAATTTGATTGGTTGAACAAAATAAAACTGGGCCACATTTTCATAATTTGCATAATTAGAGTTGGGAGCTTTAATTGGTCAATTTCAAAACTGGACAATTTGATTGGCTAAACAAAATACAACTGGGTGACATTTGCATAATTTCTGTAGGGAGAATTTACGTTATC
Organism: Pictodentalium vernedei; assembly: GCA_031216915.1. Lineage (NCBI taxonomy): Eukaryota > Metazoa > Mollusca > Scaphopoda > Dentaliida > Dentaliidae > Pictodentalium > Pictodentalium vernedei. Next base: position 70,791,304 of record CM062292.1, on the reverse strand, counting down.
TGTCCTATTTAGGATGAGGTTATATTATATTAATCTTTTACCTACAAGAATAACGCCATTCATTTTTTTATATTTTCACTTTTTGCTTCCAAAACATAGGTTATGACCCCTCATTGGAACGAGCTCAACGAGCCCGTTCCAATGAGGGGTCATAACCTATGTTTTGGAAGCAAAAAATGAAATTTTTTAGTTATACGAGGATGTTTTTTCCAAGTGCCGTCTGCAACTCAAGTTAGGTGATGGGTTGAAAAGTTATACTAAGTGGCTAATTTGTGCGTGTGTGTGTCATATGATAAATAGAATATGAAATGAGTGTTTTTCTCAAATAATATTTATGAAACTCGTCCGAATTTTCAGTTTGGGCTCGCCAGAGGCTCGCCCAAACGGAAAATTCTTAAACTCGTTTGATAAACATTATATGAGAAAAACACTCATTCCATATCCTCTATTTATTTACTAAGCCTGCTGGTATCGAATGGTCAAATATCGTGTTCAGGTAAAGTTTCTTCATGTCAGTCATAGTTGCTTCTTTGTGAACTAAATGGCCCTTACCAGGGGGCGCGGTGGCTCAGTTGGAAGAGGTGCTAGCTGCAAGCCGAGAGGTCCTCGGTTCGAATCCCACCTGCGGCAACCGCGTTGTGTCCTTGGGCAAGACACTTCACCCCCATTGCCCACGTGGGGGCGCGGTGACGCTGTGTACTAAGGCGTACTGCACGTCGATGGTGCACCTGTCTTCAACCAATGCTAACCCTGCTTGTGTGGAGTTAGTATGTTGGGGAGCTGACAGTTGCTCGCCGTTGCTAGGTGGTTCTCTCTGGGTACTCCGGCTTCCTCCACCCGTAAAACTGTCGTGGTCATGATTAGCCATTGTGCAGAAATATGTGACCTTAAACACCAATAAATAAATAATATAAATAAATAAATGGCCCTTACCAACTGCTCTACATTTTTAATCATTGCTTTGTTGTAGGCTTTCAGAGTGCCAGCAAATTCTATCATTAATAAATATCAAATTTTCTTTGGTCTTTTAGATACCTTAATATGCCTTGCTTGATCACAATCACACTTGATTTAGTGCAATAGTCACAGTTTTTTGTCCGAATGTTCACAAAAATGTTTACCAAAAACTTATCAGTGTCACTGGCACTCGTTAGGTCCAGGTTACATTCAATGTGTTTCTCGGTATAGAAACTCTGAAGAACACGGAGGGCGAACTGAGTCGATTCTTACGTTTTTTTTGCTAAATAAACTGTCTTCACTAAATTCCTCCTCATCATCATTTCCAAATCTAGAAGATGTTGCCATTTTCCCCGCTAATTTCAAAACATTGACCGAAATACTAATTGTAGGTAAAGCTGAAGATACAAATTTGGACTTTCGAAAGAATGTCAACAAAGCAATAAGCCAAATAGTACTCCCACAATTCTCGAATTACGCAAGACAAACACAAGTATCAGTTCTCATGTCAGCGAAAGCTATTTTTATCGCGATGACACAGCTCGAACAATTTGTCAATATTCACACATTTTTCTCACATAAACGACTCTGGGTGGAACTTAGGTTCAGAAACACTGGATGATTGAATTCAAGTTCAATCATTTATTTGCTTACCCATTTTAGAAACATAAAATGACGAAATATTAGGAGACGCGAACCAGTGAAAATACTTATTTTTCTTCCGGTGACGTTTAAAAACTGAGATGATTGAAAACGTGTACATGTCAACGAAGCACCGGAGAATGTCGCTTTATCGGAACGAATCACCTCGGAAATCTTTGCGGCTATTCTGGCGACACTAAAAAAAACGAAGTGTATATTTTTTTTGTAAATCGAATTGTCTAATTAGTGGCGGGGATTTTCAGTCACCATTTTTGGTAAATCGTTTCTTTGTACGTTTTTATAACCAGAAAATGCATATAGTGCCCGTGCTAAAAATAGAAAACATATAGTGCCCGCATGTAGTGACCCGTCAGCTCTGTGCTGGACAACTACACGAAATAGGGTATTACCTTTCAGCCAATCAGAATGCAAGGAAATCACGTGAGATATAATATAAAGCAGTTGGTCGATTAGTAGTGCAAGGGCTAACAGGGGTTTACAGGGGTATATAATGCCCATACTATACTACAATGTCACTCGCGTACGAGAGGTCCGACACTCCCTGACCCCAGTAACGTCATAGCAGAATGCACAGTGGACAGCAACAATAGTTAACGTTTCTAGGACGTCGCGTGCGCATAATAACGCCAATACGTCATTAGCAACGTCAACCGTTTCACGGAAAAAGCCTTCAAGAAAACTCACCTTTTCCACACATTTGCCATCACATACCCATACTGTATACCCGAAGCAACATGTGCAGATATATCACTATGCATACCAGAATATACTAAATGTGCTGTACGTATACCACATGCCGGATCAAGCTGGAAAGAGTCGAAGTTTTGCAAAGGAAGAAGTTGCACTGGCAAAGCTCCGGTTTCTATGGGAATTTAACACTAGCTGCACCGGCAAAACTCCGAGTAATAAGGGCTGAAAACTTCCTTCTATACTACCCCCGTCTCCATGACATAAAATGGAGTGCCAGTAACCTTCGTAGGGTCGCATAGATAACTCTATAAAAGACATCAACAGCCGATTTCACAAAGAATATCTAATTTAGACACGTGTGAACTTCTAGACTAGGTCTCCTTATAAGGAGTCTAAATTTAGCCACATTCGCCGCTTCACCAACCACGTCCAAATGCAGCTAAGCCATGTTCAGTTACACTGCGTCTAATCTAATCGGGACGCAGTTGCAAACAACCGCGTTGGTTTGGAAACAAAGCATGCAGTAATCTACGAACCACGCGTTATAGAAGCGGTGTTGTTCGAGTGAAAGTAACATTAATTTCGAGATTGGGGTTTAAAATGGCTGAGCAACGCAAACGAGCTCAAAACTTTTAGTCTGCCGAGAAAGCTTTCTTAACAGAATTGATCAAAGAAGAGAAAAACGTAATAGAGAGCTGTAAGTCTTATTTCGCCCAGACAGAAAAAGAAGAAAAAACGAAGCATGGGAAGTTATTTGGGATGAGATGAGCGCTCACTTTCCCGATAGATGTATAAGATACGAGAAGCAATTGAAAGATTTAGCGATTATTGACGGTGTTGGGGTGGGTGTAAATGCTGGTTGTGTGGGAGAGGTGGAGGCAGTGATGCATATTTAATTCTAGTTCTGGTGGTATGCCACAAAATAATCATGAGGCCATGTGAAGATCTGACATGCATAACAACTACTTGTAACTAGGGCTGCACGATATTCAAAACTGAATACCGGTATCGGTATTCAAAAAAATACCGCGGTATACCGGTATATCGAAAACTGTTCAGATATATGAACACAAGTACCACAATCGAGACTCGAGGCATCACAGTCGGAACGAATTAGCATGCCTTGATGATGCGGTTTGAAAAACCTTCACCCAACGCAAACGATATCAAAATTTATTATTTTCAAAATTAGTTTATCAGATATTCCCCAAAGATTTCAACAAAACTATATCATTTGACCCCTCATTGGAACGAGCTCAACGAGCTCGTTCCAATGAGGGATCACATGATATAGTTTTGTTGAAATTTTTGAAAACTGTTATTTACATTGCTGAATTTGTATCTTTCGAGGGCACAAGCAGACGATTCCTTGGATGAAGGGATAATATTATTCATTCGAGGCTACAGTTAAAAAACTCAAGACATCTTGAAAATGAAATTGTGGGTAAATAAATAATGACGATAAACCGATATTTTTGTAATTACACCGGTATTCGATCGATATTGGTTTGAATAAGGGTATATATCGGTTTATCGATATACCGTGCAGCCCTGCTTGCAATTTTATTGATACTCATTTAAATTTTGGAAAACAAAAACTTATTAAAGTAGATTGATGTAAGACCCGTACTGGATCCCTGAGGTTATGCATGGGGTACGGTATTATCCGCCACAACACCTGGACATCCACTGCCATTGTTGGAAATGTCCATACGTCATCGCATGTAACATCATCTAACCTCGTCTCTGTTCTCTTGGGAACAAAATTTAATTACGAAATAGGCAGTAGCCCCCTCTGAAATCTATCATATAGTGAGCAATTTCTCGACACCAATTTTTCCGACTTGTTTAATGTGTCTGCGGGACTGTGTGAGGTAGGAATGTGTTTTGGGCGGGGTCGAGGGATGGCCTTTGGCAACGCATGAACTCTGCGGGGGGGGGGGGGGGGGGCACGAAGTGGAGCATGATAGAGTCTCATCCGTAAATACGCTGCCGTTATTATGACCAATGCAATGTTTCCTCATCATTGATATACAGATCGAGCAGTTTCGAAAATAATTCACGAAAAACACATCATGCGATCCCTCATCAGTACGAGCGCCTTCAATGAGGTGTCACAAGATATAGTTTTCTTGAACATGTTTCGAAGCGAATTACTGTAAGAAGAAACTATTTTCTTCACGTAAATGCGCGTGTGTAGAAGTGTCCACTTTATGAACATTCTGTAAATTTGACACACAATTAGGAAAAACGATTTTCAATAAGGATTCTTCGAAACGAAGCCCCTCTGGCTACGTTTCGCACTCTGGGGAAGTCAAACTTATCATCATCACATAGGCCATATCCCGAATAGTCTGATTCGATATGGTCTCTTGCAATGTTATGTAGTACACATGACGCAACATTGGTGGCTTTGTTTGTTTCTAGATGGCAACATAGACGTGAATCAGCGCCGATACACGGAAATCTTCTTTCTTTTGAGGACCCCCAAAACTCTCTCAGTTATCGGTGTGACCGATTGTAGCGTCGCTCTGCTTCGGTAATTGGATGCAACGCCGGGGTAAAAAAGTATTTCTCGCACGCATAGCCATTATCACCCAACAAAATACCACTGACACTGCCATCTTCTAAGCGGGACCATAGAATATAGTTCAGAAAAATTCGACTGTCGTGGCTAGATCCTGGCCAGCTAATAACCACATTTCACATCTTCATACCTGCATCGCAAACCATTTTCACATTGAGGGAATAGAAACCCTTACGGTTGACGAAGATGGCGGGATTGGCAACTTTTGTTGGACGCGCGAGTCTTATAGGAGTACAATCAATGCAGCCAATCAGTCCCGGAAATCCAGCCATTTGGTGAAATTTGCGCTTCATATCGTCAGCATCGGATGCATCTGGCATGTTGATATATATAGAATATACCCATAGAAGCTTGGTGTACCACATGTTCACCACGAGTGGTGAAGTGTTGTTAACCGCGAGCCTTTGGCGCGCGGTTAACAACACTTCACCACCAGTGGCGAACATTTGGCACACCAAGCTACTTTGGGTATGTTTTATTTACATCCTGATCGTCAGCTTATTAAGAGTCGCTATTATTTTTTCTCGACTCTACTGAACACCAGACATACATACGTGCGAATCTATTTTTGTTTACATGAGCATCGGTGGGCGAAACTGCTGCTGTGAATTTTATCGCCGAAACGAAATGAAAAAAAAAAACTGAGCCTTTTTCGTTTTAATAACATTAATAACATACTATTTCGAATTTTGGTTGCTTTATTAACATGAGACAATGTACGTTTATTAATTCTGGCATCTTATGAGGTAACCCCATTTAAAAACGTAAAAATTAATTGCCACTTTCATTTCCCTCTCCGCGAGACGAGTGCGATAAATTTAGATAAGTTCGCATTCAGATCGACCAAAGGTTAACTTGGATGTAGTTCCACTGTAGGTGTAAATTTTAACTGTTGAAACCCCATTGCTGGCGTGTTCACCATGGTTAGTGTGTAAAGCTAATATTTATGTCATAGGCTTTCTATATATAGTAGAAAAGGTAATCGTGGTATAAATTGCCGTTTCAACTATGCAATTGCTACACTGACTCGCCGCACTGTATGGCAAACTGATGCTGAACTTATACCGATAAGGTCTCCTGCTGCAGGTTGGTAACTGCCAGTTGCATAACAGCGAAAACATTACAGCACTTGATGTTCAGGTGAAATGCAACAATTTCTGTCTGTCCTGTGCTCAATCTGATCGGAAATCTGAGTAATGATGTTGTTCGCGGTCTCTTTACTAACTCTAAACTTGTCACTCAGTATCATTATAAATTTCAAAATATTTTACCCCTTTTCTGAAAACACATTGGCGATGTAGTATTCTAATAGTCGGCGTCTGTCATCTTCATTGAATTCAAGAAAATGACACAGTTAGACATGGGTTAACCCATGCCTAAATTCTCACTCTTTTCAATCTGCAATCCGTGCATATTTCGACTTGGACATGAAATGTGAACACATTTTGGACGAGGCATAAAATTGTTTTAGACCTGGACCAGTTTGATTTGAGACTTGAGACATAGACGCTCGTGGTGAAATACATTTTTCCTTTTAGACAAAGTCTGAGAACAGATAGACCGATCTGAATGTTGGACTACCTTTATTTAATGGTTGTAGGTGTCTTTGTTTAGCGAATATGTTTTAAGGTAATTTGCAAGTTTTTATGCTTCCAAGGAAACAATCAGCAAATCTCACCCCGAGACGCTCAAATTAACCTTTTACCTAACAAGAAAAGCAGACGACACTTGCAAACAAAATTCTGGAATAACTATTTTTTTTCATTTTTTGTCTCAAAAACATAGGTTACGACCCCTCATTGGAACGAGCTCGACGAGCTCGTTCCAAAGAGGGGTTATAACCTATGTTTTTGAGATAAAAAATGAAAATATAATGAAAATTAATTGGCGATTTTTGTGAATAGCACTGGCCGGTTTTGGCCGTTACGTTGGGTAAAGGGTTAATGGAAAGAACGGTGCCTGTGTCTTTTGTCACGATGCGCACACTGTTGATATAATGAACAGGAAAAATAGTTACAGAACATCAAAAGATTTTGAAATCGCCGTTTTCATATTTTTAAGTGGGTTTCCACAGAGACTAATAGCCAAACATACAAACAAACTGATGAGGAATAATTGTAAAGAAGCCAGCTTCCAGTGGCGCGCCATGAGGGGGGGGGGGGGGGCGGGGGGGGGGGTACTTACCCTTCCACTTTTTTTCGCCAAGCCTAGTAAAAAATACTATCATTTTAATTTACTGAACGTTGCGGTGTAATGGTGGGTATGCTTAATTCCATATTCCCAAGTGCACTAAATGAGATAAATTTTTAAATTATGTTTGTGTGTGCCCCCCCCCCCCCCCCACACACACACACTCACACACATTAGCTGCAAACAACAAACAAGAGTCGAGGTCCCAAATTGCAACAAGGCGTGCCACGTTCAAACGGTCTGAAACATACCGCTTAAGAGTATTCGAGGAATGCTAGAATCGAGAGCGTGCAACGCATCCGTTTGGAATGCAGCCTACTTTCATTTTCGATCTGAGTGTCGTTTGGTGCTTTGTGCTCGCACTTTACAAAAGTGTTCTTCCTTTAAAATGTCTCCATGTACGACGTTTTCTGTAACTGAAAGACCTAACCAGTAAGTTTCAAAAGGATAAAACTGTTTGAATTTAATTGTCTGATAATGCTCCAGAGAACACCATTTACAAAGTAAGTTTCAAAAATTTTCTCAACTTCGGGAGGAGTGTCCCCTCCCGAAGTTGAGAAAATTTTTAAAACTTACGCGCGGCTGGAAATACCCAACTATACTCCCTCACTTCTGTAACTCTGGCGCCGCCACTGCCAGCTTCTGCATTTGTATATAACACAGCAGGTAAATGATTGAAGTTTATGAAATGTGTGTGTCAGTGACACAAATTCGCTAACATTTCGAATTTTCAATTTTATATGAAATTCCATACGCCTGGTGTTAACCTTACTTACCGCATCAAGAAAGTAAAGAACGCAATCTCTCCCATAAAGCTCTTTCAATGGCGAAATTATCAACAATGAAAATAAAGAGCACACTGAAAAGGTTAAATATATTCACATCTGTAAAAATTTGCCACGAGAGTGAGTGGCGATCACAGCTAAACCCATGTCTTATTTTTAATCTGGAAAACTGCTGTAAATGGCATGCGTTTAGAAGTATGGAAAGAGGTGATTTAAGCTGTAAAGCAAAATCTAATTTTTATTTTTTAATTTTTTTTTTCATTTTCACGATGCATACATGGTAAAGCCATTGCGTGTTATTTCAAAAAGAATGTCACGACCAGAAGGCTAACTATTTCTTTGTTCTTCAAATACTGTAGTCCCTGAAACCAAAAAAAAGTACATGAAAATGAGAACAAAAAGCTTTGTTAGAAACAACCAGAGGTGGCACCATTGGCGCAAGAATGATGAACATCTGCGTAAATATTCCACGTCCTTGACACAAAACCCACCAATCGAGAAAACGCGCTCAGAACTATCCAGTGCACGAGGCAAAAAGCCTTTTCCTCTTGCTGGTTAAGCCTTTGTATCCTGGTGATATCTTCTATGCCAGTTAAATGACAGCAAATGAAAGAGTCCTTGTTCATTATTCGGGTGTTCATTCATGACAGAAATATGTACCGTTTGCATTTAGGGGTTCAGACAATGGGACATTCATAGGTTCAGTCTTACTGGAAGAGTTCAGACCATGGCTTAAAATCACCAGGGGCCAGCTGCATCTATCCCAGTAGAAATTAGTCTACCCCATACACTCACTTAGCAGCCATCCTACGTAACGCGTAATTAAATGATGACGTATCATGCTCCTAGACCGAAAAAGCTGACTCTCAGTATCAAAGGGTTAACCTCTTGAACCCTGGTGGTATCTTCCATGTCAGTTCAATGGCAGCAATTGGAAGAGTCCACATTCATTATTTGGGGGTAGACCAATTAATATTTTCAACGTGCAGCCGTGAGGCTGCACGTTGAAAATATTAATTGGTGTACCCCACACATTCGCTCAGCAGCCGACTTAATGACTGGTAACTTTCCACGAGTGGGCAATATTTCAACGAACGCAATAATATTAGATTCCAAACACTAATTACAGGGGGCGCTGTGGCGTCGCGGTAACCGGTTCTCGTCAGATCACCGAAGTTAAGCAACAACTAGCTCGATTAGTTGTTGGATGGGTGTCCATTTCAGCGACTGATTCGCGCTCCCGCGTTGTGTCCTTGGGCAAGTCACTCAACCGATTGCCTGCACGGGGGCACGATGACGCTGTGTACTAAGGCGTACTCACATCGACGGTGCGCATGTCTTTAACCAATCTAACACTGCCTGTGCCGCGGTGCAGAGTTCAGAGTTACGATGTTGAAGAGCTGACAGCTGGTCGTTGCTCGTTGGGTCTCTCCGGGTTCTCCGGCTTCCTCCACTCGTAAAACTGTCACCGACATGATATGACCCCGGCTGTTAATGTGTCGTTACACCCTAATAAATAAATAACACTAATTTCAGGAATAATCATCAGAAATGTAATTAATGAAGCACCGGGATCTACATTTTGCTGATGATGGTATTTATTACCTGGTAAACGCATGCGTGGACATCACCACCCACGCGAAGATTGCCACCAATCCGCACCGACTGTACTATATGGAGCCAAAATGAACATTTTTCTCAATGAAAATGTGAGTTAGTCCCCAACATGATATTTTATGTATTGTACTTCTACCATGCAGTAGAGGAATATGAGCCAGTACTGATATATATTAGGTGTCCTTCTATGACAGACCCGACTGGGCCAAGAACAGTTACCGGTATATGCACAGGGAGGGGGGCAGACCCTGAGAAAATATTGCGAACTGGACGAACGCGGCTTCCTTGCATCTGAGCGACCAATGGCAATCCAACATATAGGATTTTTCTATAGCATTTTTGTATTATCTTCATCGATTATTCGGCAAAAATGGTTCTACCGGGGTACGACCCAACCGGAAGAACATAGTTCGGCCCAATCGGAGAAAATTTTGACTTTTGGAATTAAAGGAACTCTGTTTCAATGGCAGACTAGACTGCTGGTATATCGAAATGTCCTCTTTGTGGACTGCCACTGACAGTAAAATAGCATTAAGTAAGGTTCTAGAAAAACTCTACTTTGTTTGTATTAGGCCCCTCCAAGAGTATCTGGAAACCATATGAGCCAACTGCTCAGCACCTAATGCTACATATCTGGAGAAAATATATATACAGATACCTACGGCAAGGGTCATAACTGGTACGACCATTAGTGCGAATAAGGTTTTGCCCTATTCGGGGGCTCAATGGAATCCTCTTCTAGAAAGACGCTACAAACACTAATTAATACAGCTTTTCAAAGTGTATCACCATATAACCCCACCATATATTGTCAACAAAGTACCGCCGCTTATCTCGTCGATTGGCCAACTTCACAACCTCCGATCTTGTCACAACCATCGAGTTCCGTTCTGTCGCAAAAAATTGTACAAGTGCTCAGTCATTCCCAACGTCACCAACCAATGGAATAGCCTACCTTTGTCTATCTGAGAGAATTCTCCCCTATGTAACTTCAAACATTTCCTCAACAGTGGCAACCAATGGTAACCACGGCTATTTTAAAGTGACAACAAATCTCGTGTAACCCAAATCCACCGCTGTATGTTACGATTGTGCTGCAGTAACCTAAATGCCCACTTCTTATATGATAGCCATTTATAACCCCCCCCCCCCCGCCCCCCCCCCCCCCGCCATTGTGCCAATGTGGACTGGTAGAAACACCCGAACATTGTTTCTAACACTACCCAGTCCATGGAAATGTCCGTAGTGGTACAATCAGTGTTCTGCCTTTCACTCAAGATCTCTCTACGTTACTGTTCATTGAACAATGTTGAAAATCGTATTCAGGGCTGGGAGGAGTTAAAATTTTTTCCTTAACACGTTAACGTGCAAAATAATTCTGCGTTAACGAGTTAAATGACGTTAAATGTTAAAACGAACAAAATTTAAATAACTTAGGCCATTTTTATTGATTTGAATTTGAATATAATTGAACGTACGCACAGTTCGTCTCTTGAGTTCCAATGTGTTGTATGTGCCTACTGGCATAAAATACATTGGAACACAGGGGACGAGTAGTTAAAATATTTCTCTCAGGTTTTTGTAAATTCTAACATTCAGCGATGTTTTCATTTCAGAATACAATCGCTGCGGCCGTATCCTAAGAAAGAGACATCCGCCATTGCTCGAATACCAGTCCTTATATGGCAAGTATGCGTTCGGATGAAGCTGATATTGCTGTATCGTCAAATATCGGCGGGCCAACTTCGCCAACGTTGGTTGGAGGGCTACAGACATCTAAATTATTCGTATTCTTCAATTGCGTCAAATGGCGCAAAATTCGAGGTCATCGGCACGTGCGATCCGGCTTAGGTAAACACAAGAAAACGACGCAATGCAACATATTATACAGTTATAATCTTCAAAGTTGAACGTTATTAACTTGGTTAAATTTGTTTAACGTTGTTAAAATAATTTAACACGTTAACGTTTGAAACGTTAACTGCTCCCAGCCCTGGTCGTATTATTTTTGAAGCTGTACAAAATTTTATTATGTTAAGTAGACACTTGCGGTGCTGCAGCCATCCCGGGGTTAGATTCAGATTCAGATTCTTTATTCACAGTGTACATAGATGTAAAACTAAATATATTGCACACATATAATACGCAGTATACCGTGGGAAGTGGTATAGCCAGATTGGTTGTCTACCTACCACCCCTTGAAAGATAGACTAATTGCAAACAGGCTGTAACCAAATGAATAAAATTAGACCAATTTATGTTACACAAAATGGGGAATGGGAATCGAGTTACAGTACGTGGAGAGTGGATTGTAACTAAATCACCCGCGGAGTGGAGTTTTCACCCAAGCTATAACATTCAAATTTTGTACATATCGACAAAAACACAAGCAATGTTTCAGCCAATGGACCTCCGGGTTTAAACCCGGAGGTCCATTGGCTGAAACTTTGCTGGTGCTGGTTATGCTTTGCAACAAATTTGCAATTATTGCTTGAGTGGAATCTCCACTCTGCGGGTGATTTATTGATAATACAATCTCCATGTACTGTATTTCATTTCGTGGCCAAAGGCACGTCCCATCATAAACGCCAGTCGAAAGGTGATGCTTCATTGTTGGCAAGAAGTAACTTGCTTATTGAACTACATCCACTACTCTGCGTAACACCTGAGAGAGACTCATAGTGAGCGATCTGTATGGAAATTGCACGTTCTGTTATTAATTATTCGTAATGACCGCTTTTGCATGATCGCTAGTTTTTTTTTAGATCTTGAGTTTCGACCATGCCTCGATTACGGATACAAAATAGCTATGAATTAGGATGTAGTATAATGTTTGCAGGGTCTACTCTGATACAAGCCAGGGACCAACACATTCTTAACTGGTTGAGTGCTAGAAGCCACTATCCGGGCTTTCGAAAAATGAGGGTACCAGAGCAGAAGCCAATGTTTTCCTTGCTCAAGTTTCACATTCGGTCAAACGCAAATAATAATATTTTATTTATACAAATATGTTCTATTACAAATTACTGGAGAGTGCCAATAATTTGTAATAAAACAAATGTTGAATAGCAAATTCAGACAGTCAATAATAATCTAGCCCTCAAACAGTTAAACACGTCCTTATATCTTAGCATGCTGTTCATGTTCTTTATACGAACATTAACAGTGGCATACTAATTTAACAAGTTCCACTATTACCTGGAAATAAAATATTGTTTAAACTATGTAACCCACTGTGAGGTTTTCTTCCCATTTCCTTCTGTCAATCGGGGTGTTAACCACGCAATGCCGTGTGCCATTCTGTATCAATACTAAGAGTGTAATGCGACCTACGTCCTTGATCATCGAGACTTCTCTTGTCCCTATATATTAGTTTAAACAATTTCTCATTATGTTTTAAACTGACCTAAGCCTCCAATTAAATTGTTTGGCATCACCCTTTACCCAACGTAACGGTCAAAAAGTGGCCAGCGCTGTTCACAGAAATCGACAATTAATTTTCATTATTTTTTTTCCATTTTTTGTCTCATAAACACAAGTTATGACCCCTCTTTGTAAAGAGCTCGTTGAGATCGTTCCAATGAGAGGTCATAACCTATGTTTTTGAGGCAAAAAATGAAATAAAAAAGAATTTTGTTTGCAAGTGTCCTCTGCTTTTCATGTTGGGTAAAGGGTTAACGGAAAGGACATTTGTTATTGTACGGGATTGATATTTTTTCTCCTTTTTTCTTCCAAATCTTTACAAGAGCGAAATTCCTGAGAATGCTCTCACAGATTTCGTTAAATCTTCGCAAGATCAATCACAGACAGCTATACATTATACTTGTAATGAGCTTTTCACTTCAGACTTTAACCTCTCATCTGCCAGAACCCAACCAATTTTTCATGGCCATGGTATCTCCTGATCCAAATGGGCACATGACGTTAAATATCATAGATTCGCCACAAATACACTTTTCCATAACCATCTGGAAACAAAAGTTTACCAAAATTATTTTTTTCTGTTAAAATTTTCTAAAACATAAAAAATGGGCCTAAAAATCGAACATGTTTACCTACACTCTCGACACTGTCAATTAGCAAAACACCAGTAATGGACTGAATAGTTAGAAAGTAATGTATCATTATCAGAAATTTCATTTTATCCACAATGTGTGTAAAATGGCCGCCAAACGTGGAAAAAAAAAACGCCCAAATTTTCATTGACCAATATATCCTGGTTTGATTGGGCTAACAAACTGAAACGTTCACAGATTTGTTATATATACACTTTTCTATAACAGACGGATAACAAAAGTTCACCAAAATTATTTTTCTGCCAAAGTGTTCCAAAACATCTTCAGTAAGTCTGGAAATCGGACATTTTGGCCTACAGTCTCGGCACTGTGAATTAGCAAAACCAGTAATGGACTGATATTAAGAATGCAATTTATCAGTATCATAAATGTAAAGGAAATTTCGATTTTATCCGCAATGTGTCCAAACCGGCCGCCAAACGTGGTCATTTGTGAAATCCAAGATCTCTTAATTGACAGATGAAGGGTTAACATAATTATGTTACATCACTGTACTCCGTGATCATAGTGGATCACGCCGCTGGAAACTAAAGTGTTAAAAACTTGAAGTGCTGTATTTAACACTTACTAAGTGCTGAACTAGCACTTTGTTCAAGTGTAGATATCCCAGAACTTGACAGGTGTTACAATAATACCACTTGACAAGTGTAATGTTGCAACACTTAAAAGGAAACAACGCAGATGACGCGGATCAGGCTCGACCTCTCGAGCCTGATCCGCGTCATCTGCGTTGTGTCCTTTTAATTATATACCCACCAAGCGCAAATCAAATTATAGACGATTCTGGAAGAACCACCAATGCTAGACACATGGGAAGTGTCTTCCATTCAAGTTTCAGATGTCTGACGATTGTAATGTCTGAGTGCTTAAAGCATTGCATTTTGAGTGTTAAAATCAAACCCTAAGAGTTAGAATGGATTTAACACCTTGAAAGTGTCAGTTTTAACACTTTAGTTTTTAGTGTGAATGGCATGTATCCATAGATGCTGGGCTATCCCCTTTCGAAACAAGTGATTTTATGCATGGGTTGAATGGATATTTCATTTAACGTTTTGTTAACCCTTCAACCAGGACAGTATCAGTATGTACACCTACATGTTCAGAGATATGAGGTTGACCTTTTCCTTCAAAGGGATTAATGTTTTTGTACGCAAGGGGAAGCCTGTGATTCTATAGAATCACTCGTCTGCTTCATATCTATTAGTCTACATCGAATAGTTTCACAAAAGCTCCATGTTCAAAACAGACTAAAATCCTCCTCCTCTGATTGGTCGAGAGCTCGCTTAGTATATTCTATGTTACGGCTCAAGTGGAGCTGACGTCAATACGCGAAATATTTGTACTGACGTCGCCCGTTTTGTAATTGCTTCACCAATGGAGTGACTAGCAAGCCGCTTCATTTTTCTGGTTTGTTCACTCCTGCAGCAGACGGTGTTCCGGATAATGTGTTGTTTAAATTACAAAACGATTTACGATTTGAACTGAGATGGAATGAGTTTTTGTGGTTTATTGATTATTTATCAAGTGCCGCCGTGGATACACGAGATGTTTATTGACTAAACCTATGATATTTAAAAGTTGCCTTGAAGCAACTTTTGACGATCACAAGTTTGGTAAATAAGCCTATCGTATATCCACGATGAAGGTTTTAGGCTATGGGTGGTGTCTTATTGGAACATATACATTATTGTGATGAGTTGACGGTAACATGGTCTGAGGTTTGCGGCTCGAAGCGTACTCGGTTGAATATAAACTCCGAGCCGCAAACCCCATACAATTTTGCCATCAATTCATCACAATAATTTATAAAGTTTACTGACAAATACCTCAATTACAAGTTGTTTTCTTTGTTATTGTGTGTACTATTACATAAGATTTCGCTTGTTTCCATCTTCTTTCATTTTGAACATGATGTGTACATAAATATAATTTATTTCAGTAAAATAATGTTCCAATAAGACTAAAATCCTCCTCCTCTGATTGGACGAGAGCTCGCTTAGCATATTCTATGTTTACGGCTCAAGTGGCATATGTTACCGTCTGACGTCACAGCGCGAAATATTTAAAATGACGTCGCCCGTTTCGTAATTGCTTCATGAACCGAGTGACAAGCAAGCCGCTTCATTTTTTCTGGATTTTTCATACCTGCAACAGAGGGTGTTCCGGATAAAGTGTTTTAATAATTTACGATTTGAACTAAGATGGAATGAATTTATCTGCTTTATTGATTATTTATCCAGTGCCGTCATGGGTACACGAGAGGTTACACAAGAGGTTTATTTACTAAACCTGTGATCGTTAAAAGTTGCCTTCCAGAAGGCAAATTTTAACGATCACAGGTTTAGTAAATAAATCTCTCGTGTTTCACGATGTAGTTTTGGGATATGGGTAGTGTCTTATTGGAACATATACGTTATTGTGATGAATTGACGGTAACATGGTCTGAGGTTTGCGGCTCGGAGCGTATGTTCAACCTCGACGCTTCGCGTCTCGGTCGAACATAAGCTCCGAGCCGCAAACCTCAGACCATGTTACCGCCAACTCATCACAATAACTTATAATATTGTTTGAACTAAATAGGATCCGGTTACCAACCAGTAGGATGGGAGTCCTCTAAAGTGGTCATATTACAGTATATCAGCCGTGAACTGATCGTAATCCAAGTGTGGACATTAATGTCCGCGCACGCGTTCACCAGGTAATAAAAATCATTATCAACAAAATTTTAATTAATGAAGCACCGGGTTGTACCCGGTGTTCGTTAATTAAATTTTCGATGATTGTTCCAATAATTAGTGTTTGGAATTTAATTTTGATTGCATCGGTGGAAATATTACCCACCCATGGAAAGTGACCAGAACACGGCGGCCGTACTGCAGGTATAAACGAATAGCTAAACTTTGTGGTGGTCACGGTTTAACACAGATGTTGAAAACGACCTTAATCGCCAAAATGTAAATAAATACATACACATTCAACTCGACATACTTACGTTTGTGACGTCTAATGACGAGATCTGAAAACAGGAAAAAATGAAATTTTTAATCTTAAATTGCATGTGGCTCTGAATTGCTTATCAGTTTTGTTAAATCTGCTCTCCTCTCGTACCTGAGTGTACTGGTGTCGAAAATAATTACTCTATCTATCACACAAAGTAGATCTTGTGTTTCTCAGGCCATTATTTGTAAAATGACATGCGGGCGAGTGGTTTTTTATTTTATTTTTTATTTCTGTAATAATTTCTTTGCCAGTAAAAGTTCATGTTCTTGGTGTATGTTCTAGGTCTCATAATCTACGGAATAGCATGGTGGTGGTGTATTTTATCCCTTGAGTGCAGCATTGCAAAGCCTTCTTGCACTCAAGGGGACAAATTTATCAATTTTATTAACTTGGGTAAAATATCAGAAAAAAAACATTTAATTTTTATTTTTTTTAAGTTTACATTGGTTATAAAAAGAGAGCATGCGGCAGCCAAAAGGACCACGTGAGAGGGCCTGAGAAACAGATTTTTATTTTTTTAGACCAAATAAATAAAATTAAAAAAAAATTGGTAACGTGGTGGGGTTAAATTTGGACATTACCATCTTCCTACTATACTAAAATAGGAGTCTACGGGTCATTATCCAATACACAATCACTACGAGCTTTCGTCCCGTAATACTTTTGCTTTCAAAGTTTATTGTTACGCACATGTGATACATGTGCGAGGGCAGGTGAAAGTGATAGAGACTGAATTCAGCTCTTGGTGTCACGAAGGCAGCGAATATCATAACTTTGATTTGGAAAATTTAAAAGTTTGTTAACGCCCAATACCAACCTTAACCCTTTACCCAACGCAGACAGTATCAAAATTTATTATATTAAATATCATGTTTTAACTTTTTTCAAAAAAATTCAACAAAACCATATCATGTGACCCCTCTTTGGAACGAGCTCGTCGAGCTCGTTCCAAAGAGGGGTCACATGATATGGTGTTGTTGAAATTGTTCGAAAAATAATATTTTTTCAGCTGCTGAATTTTCATATTACGCGGGCGGTTGCGGGCGATTTGTTAGGTAAAGGGTTAAAGAAGTTTGCGACCCCAAAAATCTGCATCTTATGTAGAAGCAACTGCCAAGCCCCCAAACCTGCGGATTATGGTTTGCCGAAAAAGATGGAAAAATATCCGGGCATTTATGAATATTATTTTACTTTGAAAGAGCGTCATCGAAACTTTTTGACAATTACCAAAATATCACAATCAAGATATCTTAAGTTTATGCATTATAAGAACATATAGGTTAGGTCACACAAAACAGAATCTTATGTTTCTCAGGCTATCATTTGTAAAATTGCATGTGGTCGAGTGGTTATTTATTTTATTTTTTATTTCTGTAGTTATTTCTTTGCCATCAAAAGTTCATGTTCTTGGTTTATGTTTTAGTCCTCATAATCTATGGAATAGCATGGGCGGTGGTGTATTTCGTCCCTTGAGAGCAAGACGGCTTTGCAGTGCTAAAGCATTCCAAAGCCTTCTTGCACTCAAGGGACAAATTTATCAATTTTTTTTAACTTGGGTAAAATATCAGATATAATGCATTTAATTTTTATTTTTTTGTAACTTTACATTGGTTATAAAAAGAGAGCATGCGGCAGCCAAAAGAATCATGCGGGAGGGCCTGAGAAACAGATTTTTATTTTTTTAGGCCTTATTATTATCATCAATTCTTGGGGCGTTACTAACACATTAACGTGAAATGACGCCGACGATAGGGACCCATAGTTCCACTACTAAAACGATTACTGGAATTTCCCACCGCGCGCTAATGGCTAAAAATAGCCATTAGCGCCCTTGACACGCGCAGTGACTATGACGTCAAGTTGTCAACTTCCGTAAACAATTTGTTTGCAGGCGAACTGTCAAAATGTCTCACTTTCAGTCTTCCGAATTAAATGAAGATGATCGGCAAAAAAATGGAAAGTGAATCTTAGCTGGCAAACACAAGAAGAGCGACAACTTATGGAATAAAAACGTTTCAGATTGGCTGGAACGGCGGAATCGTACGTGCGATTTTTATGAATCGGGTCTTGATAATTATAATAATAATAACATGATTTTCTCGGGCGTTTGGCTCCATTATCGGACCTACCTCAGTGATTAGCAACCCTACAGTCATTAGCGGGCTACCGGGCTGTTAATCACTGATGTATAGATCCGATAATGGGGCCAAACACCCTCGAAAATCATGTAATGGTATAATTACACGATTTTCGAGGGTGTTTGTCACCACGTGGGTTTCCGAACTGGTGATAACGAGACCTCGCCTGTGGGCATATATCGGCATGTCCGTTAGCATAAGTCGGTATTTTACACAGCGGCGAGGTCGAGATTTCAATACACCATCTCGCCACCCTCTCCCCACAATAGTGGTAATATAATAAGAATGATAATTTTGGAGGGCATTATGGTTCATTAGCGGCCCTGCAGCAATGATGAACAGCCCGAGGGTTTATTAAAGGCCCGAGACGAAGTTAATAAGCCCAAGGGCTGTTCGTCATTGCTGCAGGGCCGCTAAAGAATCATGATGCCTGACAACAATCATGTTATTACTATTATTACCACTCCCTGTTACAGCAAACCGCACGAGGGAATTGCTGGAAGAAATAATCACTAACGTCGGTTCGATATTTCTATTTCGATCGTGCGTTCGACTTCAGTTCAGAAATACGAAGGGACGTCATCCGAATGGGAGTAATTCATTAGATCATGGAATCTAAAAAATAGCCGGGCCGCGGACCGCTAATGGCTATTTATACCATTATCGCCCGCGGCCCGGCTCCGTCGAATGACGTCGTCACTGAAATTATGGAGTTTTAACGGCCCTCCAAAATCATGTTAACCGACTAGTAACTTATAGATTGAGTGGTAATAATAACTATTATAACTTACATCACTCCATAAAAAGGTGACCAAAACATCATTTAGACTAGAATTCATTATATTGTGAGTAAACCAAACAATGTTGTATGAGTAATTCGACCATTTAAGGAAATACTGTCACTTAATCAGTCACTTTCACTTGAATGAAGACTGATTCCTCGAAATTTACGCTTGGATTTCATTTCGAATTGGAATTCAACTTTCAAAATCAACTGTATCATGGAGGTGCATGCCACTGTTAAACACATATTAATTCCGCGAAATTTCTGATGCTACCCTCAATAAAGCTTGGTATTATGTCTAGGCATTTTTGTTTGTATTGGCTAAAATATATGCAGGTTGTAGGATAACGATTATTACAGCGGATAATTGATTTAGGTTCTTGTATTTAGTTTGGGTTACGAGATCAGATCAGGGCGCTTCAGATATCACTGTAATAAATATTGGAATTAGAGTTACCCGCCTTGACAAGTTACACTCGGAAATGATGCAATCTCTCATACTAATAGCATTGGGAAAATATATTGCTTCAATAAACATTTGAAGCATTCTACTGACGTCCTGCATTACTTTTGAATATTGCAGATAAATAAATAGAGGATATGGAATGAGTGTTTTTCTCATATAATATTTATGAAACAAGTCTAAGAATTTTCCGTTTTGTCAAGCCCAAACGGAAAATTCGGACGAGTTTCATAAATATTATATGAGAAAAACACCCATTTCATATTCTATTTATCATATGACACACTCACGCACAAATCGGCCACTTAGTATGACTTTTTAACCCATCACCTAAGTTGAGTTGCAGACGGCACTTGGAAAAGACATCCTCGTATAACTAAACATTTTTCATTTTTTGCTTCCAAAACATAGGCTATGACCTCGAGTTCGTCGAGCTCGTTCCAATGAGGGGTCATAACCTATGTTTTGGAAGCAAAAAGTGAAAATATAAAAAAGAACAAATGGCGTTTTTCTTGTAGGTAAAGATTAATACAATATAACCTACCCAAAATAGGTCAGATAACGTAAATTCTCCCTACTGAAATTATGCAAATGTCACCCAGATGGATTTTGTTTAGCCAATCCAATTGTCCAGTTTTGAAATTGACCAATGAAAGCTCCCAACACTAATTATGCAAATTATGAAAATGTGGCCCAGTTTTATTTTGTTCAGCCAATCAAATTGTCTAGTTTTGAAAATGACCAATGAAATTGACAGAAGGCTTTATTTATCACAGATTAATATGAAAACAAAATATCAAATGTTTTAAAGTGAACAGAGCGGACGAGACATTTGATAAAGAGGGTGATTTGACGACTTGTTGGACCTAAAAGATACTATTGACAGTTGGTGTGTTTCTGTTGGAAATTCCCTGAAAAATATGTGCATGTGACCGGTGCTTCCCTTCCTGTCAGTTTTTCTCTCTTATTTGTTGCATGACCCTCTGTTTTCGGGTCAAAAAAATTGTCTGAAGGGATGTACTTGACAAAGATATATTGTGTGCCAAAATTAAAGTGATGCGAACATATTTTGTTTCGCTTGAACGTCATGATGGCCGTCTATAGGAAAATATTTAGTACTGTGATACCTTCATGGCTATTTGTGATGGACATATAATCAACATAGTTCTCATCACTGATTTGTTTACAACTGGATTGCTGAAAGGTCAGCGGAAATATCGCCACTCAAACTTCCCACCCCTTCTTCTAAAATGGCGTCGAGTCAATTAACGTAATAACTCCACACAATCAAGGAGTATAGAATCTACCGGAGAATCCACTGAAGGCGAAATCTGATATTGTCCCAGTTTCTGTCCCCCTGGCGGTTGGCGTCAGTTTGAAACAAAATGTCGTCTTGCAAATGCGCTGCTAACAACTGCGATGATACTTTAAAAAATTCTGTGGGGGGGGGGGGGGGTGTCATTTTATTGCATTTCGAAAGATAATGATAAGTTAGTTGAGAGAATAATTACAGACCCAATTTAATACAATAGCGCGCCGTGTTTGCAAGATTATCAAGTTTTATGCATAAAAATGCCGACTGGAGCAGGCTAGAGAGTAGAGTGAAAATCTTGAATGAAATGGTTCGTTTGACCTTCAAGTTCAAATTATTTGCAGTACAACTCGAAAATAACTCGACCTGTGTGGAGTATATGTGTGTATATGTTTGTTGCTTTGTTTGATGTCTCCTATGAATGTGTGACATTGCAGACTCCATTGTTTTTCGGCCTTGCACGATTCGGCTCAATACTTTTCGTGTACTATTCGGCCTCCCATTGGAGGTATATTTTTAGTATTTAAAAGGAGGGGGTGAAAATGTCTGCTCCCACTTCTACCCCAAGGCAGCATCTAATATATGAAGTATAACATGAATTGGGTTAGTCCTAGAAGAGAACGCATCCGCAAAGGACTCTATTGTATCGTAAAATTAAAAGAAAATGATTCTTGCTACCACCGGTAGTTTCGTCAACTTTCGATACTGTATAACTGGCAGTAAACCAAAGGAGAAAAGTAGGATTTTTAAAAATTTCAAGTAACAAAAATCAATTTAATGCTGAATTCTAGGAAGCCAGTAATCAACTTAACCCTTTATCCAACGCAGACGATATCAAAATTTATTATTTTAAATATCAAATATTCAAAAAATTTCAACAAAACCATATCATGTGATCCCTCGTAAGTAGTGAAGGCTGACACTATGGGTACAAGCACTTAACACTGATTTCCCCATACCCCATTTTTTTTTGTTGACACTATAGGTACAAAAATGACACTATAGGTACAACTCCCCTATGGAGATTCCTATGTTAATTTTGTACCTATAGTGTCAGCATTGGGGTATGGGGAAATCAGTGTTAAGTGCTTGTACCTATAGTGTTAGCATTTGGGTATGGGGAAATCAGTGTTAAGTGCTTGTACTCATAGAGCCAGCCACGGGCAAAAATGACACGATAGGGACAAAACCCTATGGAGAATCCTATGTTAATTTTGTCCCTATAGTGTCAGCTTTGGGTTATGGGGGATTCAGTGTTAAAGGCTTGTCCCTATAGTGACACCCTTGGGGAAGAGGGGATTCAGTGTTAATTGCTTTTCGCCGGAGTGCCAGCCACGGGTAAAATGCCAGTTGAGGGCCACGACACCCTATGGAGAATCCTATCTTAATTTTTCTGCCACAGTGCCAACATTGAGGTATGTGGAATTCAGTGTTGAGTATATCGAGTCACGGGGTAGAGGCCTCCCAATTACTTTATACTGACAGGCTTAGGTGGGTTTGTCTTCCATACACTTTATATACTGACAAAATGTTCTGCTTTTTTAAAACTTGCTACCTAATATACATCGCTCGACTGGTGAAGTTTTTTTCTATTTATTACTGGAACACACGACATATAAAAATACTGTCATATTTTGACTGGGTGTTTTTTACACGCAAATGTCTCATAAATCCGATGTGAATGTGTGTCTTACAGTCAATTTGTAACACAACACTCCGCTACTCAGAGAAAAACATATCTCTCATTACGGCTGAAAATATTCTACAAATAGCTTATGTAAGAGATACATTTTTTTTTCAAACACATGTTTAAAATAATTCACTAAATGCAACTGTGGAGAAACTCCTTCACGGACTGATTGTTTTTTATCGACAGGCAGTGTTGTGTTTTCAATACTTTTTCAAAACTGCTTTAAGCTGATTTCAACAATTCACCGTTAGATATTACAGTGACATTAACCCCGAGAAACAATTTCATTTTTACACTACAAAACATACAGTGAATGTTTTGCAGTGTAAACTGTTTTAGCGCCAAAAAAGAAAAGGAAAATTTATTCTCTTTTATGCCTGTATTAAATTAATAGATGTTGATACGAATTCAGAAAAAGAAGGCGCAATTCTGAGATTTCGTTCTGAAACAAACCTTAACCACATTTAAAATCATGCTTGGCAGAATCATTTCACTCCTCAGATGTTTTTGCTACGCATTGTCAGTCTTTCCCTCCAAATTATTTTTGGAGGGGGAGAGTGACATTCTGGAGATGAAAACTAATACATTGAGTATTTCACCCGCCTAAATCTAACCAATGGGGACAAGGTGCGTGAATTACTCAGTGCATTATTTTTTGCCGCCTTTTGCTCTCCCCTAAATGACTGTAAATACACTTTGACGGGCTCAAAACCACAATTTTCTTATCGCTATGAAACTTGAAACATCTGTCGAAATAGAATTTCCACCATAAGATTATAGGTGTAAGGGGAAAACAATGATCACGCTGTTTTCCCAAGAAAATAATCTGTGGCAAATAAGCAAGACGGTCCGAGGCTAGAGATGTCTTTGAATTATTTCTCAAAAGCTTAATATTTGGTAGTTGCTGTTATACCGTTTCCAGATGTGGTGAATTACAAAATACCCCCTGTTCAGACACACCATGGTGTCAAACTTTTGTTATACAATGCACATCACCATATTCATTCATTCATTTTTAAAAAAGTGGCTAGACTCATATTTTAGTTATTTTCTATGTGTTTTAATATAGAATCAAGGACAAATAATTGGATTTTTTCCCAATTATTTGTACGCCGTGTTTTGGTGGTTCACGATCGGTGATTGTATAATCCGCCGACCTCCCCCCCCAAGGAAAGTGAAAAAGTTATTTGATTTTTGAGGGAAATTTAGTGATATATCCTGTTACCTGAAATGACGCTCTGAGTAAAAAATCTATGGTGTCTGTAAATTTTTTTCGAGTGGAGTGACAGTTATGGATAAGACTTTCCTCTGTTGGGGACCACGTCACCGCTGACTGCCACGTTAGAGGGAAGGAATATCACTGAAGAAGTCTTTCACACGCTTTTTTCCCACTGGTTAGATTCAGGTGGGAGAAAAATTGAAATAAAAAAAGTTAAACAAATTTTGGTTTGAATACATTTTCTGAATGTTGTTTCTGAATAAGAAAAGGATTTTCAGCGAAAGTATAAATAGGCGGGGAGGGGGAGGGATGGTTCACGCATGCTTTGGAGCTAACAAGACTGAAAGACGTGATTTTGATCTCCTCTGACGAATAAAAAAAAAGATGAAGCGGTCATTAGTAGACTACAGTGATTCAGATGATAGCGATATAGAAGATTTTGTAAGCAGCAAAAAACAGAGGTTGACTGCTAAGAATACAAACTCCATACGGAGATTGTATTCTATTCACCCTAAGTTATTGCGGCAATCCAGAAAATTTCACTCAGAATCCCATGTATGCAAAGTGACTTTGAATCAATTCGATGTCAACAATCCACTCTTTTTCTAACTGAAATGGTTCAATCAATGGTGGAAGATGTAAAAAAGGAATGTGGTATACAAGACAACGACCCCATGAGGATATCCATCCACCATCCAGGTCTTGAGGTAGGTATTTTTATTCCTTTTACAAAGGCTGTGGGGGTAAATGGTAAAACAGTGTTAGATGAAATTGAAAAAGTTATTCAATCAAATGAGAATTTTACTATCCATGATGGTAAATTATCTTTAGAAATAACACACACTTCAATACCACATGGTTCGGGGTGAAATGCGCCCATTTCATTTGCATCTGTTGGTAAAATGGTTGGAATTAAGAAAAGTATTATTGAAATTAAAAATGTCAATGATTCTATGTGTTTTGCACGTGCCATTGTAGTGGGAAAATGCCATGTTGATAAAGATAATTCAGAACTTTGGGAGAAAAAATGGGACAAAATAAAAAAATACAACAGACCGTCACAAGAAAATGAGGCAAAGGCGTTAATGGAGAAAGCAGGTGTTGATTATAATAAACCTTGTGGATATGAAGAATTGTAAAATTCAAGGGGTACTCTCCCCAGAGTATGTAATTAAAATTCACCTACAATTTGCAAAAGAAACGTTCCTATTTGAACCACCACAAACTACAAAAGAGAGTAAAGTTATTCATATCTATCACCATGACCGTCATTTCTACACCATCACAAAAATCGCAGGGTTTTTAGGGTGTGTTTACTATTGTGAATATTGCAATGTAGGCTATAATAACAGAGAATGTCATAGATGCCCGAAAGGATGTGTTTGCTATTCTCCACTGCCATGTATGCCTGAACATTCTGTTCATCGTTACACATGTAATAGAGACTTTGTAAGTTCATCTTGTTACAGAAATCACACAACTCTATTACAGAACCAAGAAAAATCAATCTGTCAATTAGTGAATAAATGTCTATCATGTAAAATGCACATATATCCAGGGAGCGGAGAACACATCTGCACTGGATTCAAGAAATGCAAATATTGCCATCAAATAGTCAAAAGCGAGCATTATTGTTTCATTCCAAAATACAAACCACCCAAGAAAGACAAAATGCCGAAAGTACCCTTTGTGTTTTATGATTTTGAAACAACTCAAGACTCAGGTCTCCATACCCCAAATTACTGTGTTGCACACCGTGCATGTGGGGAGTGTATTTGCAAGCCTATAGATCAAGAATGTATTTTCTGTGACAAAGTTGGAAGAAGGGAATATATTTTTAAAGGAGAATCTACTTTGAGTGATTTTTGCAATTGGCTTTTCAGTAAAGAACATGACAGGGTAACAGCAATTGCTCACAATTCAAGAGGGTTTGATGCACAATTTATCTTAAGACATCTCATTGAAACTGCTACATCAAAACCCGATGTCATCATGAATGGAAACAAAATTATTTCTCTGAAAGCTTGTGGTGTTAGACTCATCGATTCATTGAGTTTCCTTTCTATGAGATTGGCACAATTCCCTAAAACATTTGGTTTAAGTGATCTTGCAAAAGGTTATTTCCCTCATCTTGCAAACACACAAGCATATCAAAATTACATTAGCCCTTATTTAGATGCAAAATTATACATGCCTGATTCTATGTCCCCTTCAGCCAGAGAAGAATTCACTAAATGGTACAATCAAAAATGTACAAGTAACGCCACTTTCAATTTTGCCCAAGAAAAGGACATGTACTGTTAATCTGATGTAGACATCCTCCGTAGAGGGTGTGGGGAGTTCAGAAAAAAATTTATTGAATGTGATGGGGTAGATCCTTTCAGGGAAGCTGTGACTTTGGCTGATGCTTGTAATAAAGCTTGGCGGAAAAATTCAATGCCAGAAAACACAGTTGCCATCATTTCAGACATAGGATATCCCACTGCTGTTTGATATTCCATGAAAGCCATTGGATTCTTACAGCTACTAGCACAAGAAGAAGGCATACACATTCAACACGCACTAAATGGTGGGGAAACTAGAATTGGAAATTATCATGTAGATGGTTTTCACAAAGAGACAAACACCATCTATGAATTTTATGGATGCATGTGGCATGGATGTGAGACTTGCTATCCTGACAGATTCGAGAAAAATCCAATCAATTCACAATTCTATCAATCTCTGTACAACAAAACCCAAGATTGCATAAAACATTTCAAATCATTGGGGTATAATATAAAAGGAATATGGGAACACGAATTCGATCATCTATGCAAAACGGAGCCAGATGTTCAAGCTTCTATAGATACATTTTTTCCACACATGGATCCCATTCAGCCACATGAGGCATTGTTTGGCGGGAGAACAAATGCCAGTAAATTACATTACAAAATTGATGAGAATACAGACACAGAAATTAAATACATAGACGTTTGTTCACTTTACCCATATGTCAATAAACACAGAGAATATCCAGTCTCTCATCCAGTTATTCTTACAAAGGAAAATATAGACACTAACAAAATAAGGCAATACAGAGGACTCCTTAAATGTAAAGTTTTACTACCTCAAAACCTTTTTTTGCCAGTTTTACCTATTCATTGCAACAAGAAAATGACATTCACACTTTGTAAAATGTGTGCAGAACACGAATTAGATCAGTGTAAACACACACCAGAACAACGTGCACTTGTAGGTACATGGACATCTGTTGAACTTTGCAAAGCATTGGATTTGGGGTACACTCTTCTTGACACTTATCAGATTTGGCATTGGGATGAATGGTCTTCAGAGATTTACAAATATTATGTGAACAAATATTTAAAAATGAAACAAGAAGCTAGTGGGTTTCCAGATTGGGTGAAAACAGAAACAGACAAAAAAAAATTAAAAACGATTATGCACAGATTGAAAATATTTATTTAGAAAAAGTTGAAAAAAAAACAAGAAAAAGATCTTTTGCCAAAACCATGTTAAATTGTCTCTGGGGAAAAAATGCACAAAACAATATAAAAACTAAAACAAAATACATAAATGAACCATCAGAATATTTTGAAATAATACAGAACAAAAACAAAATTGTGAAGAATGTGGAATTTTTTGACCATGATCAGTTTGTTTTAGTAAACTACATTGATACTACAGAAGTTTACAATCCACACAATTCAGCCAATGTTGTTGTAGCTTCTTTTGTCACAGCCTATGCACGTATGGAATTATACAAAGTTTTAGAACAATTAGGAACGCGAGTTTTATATTTTGACACAGACAGTTGTATCTACATACATAAACCATCACTCTGGAATCCAGAAATTGTAAATAGTAGATTAGGGGAGTGGACAGATGAACACCCAGGGGCAAAATCACAGAGTTTGTAGGTTTAGGTCCGAAAAATTATGGATACAAATATATTAAAGATGGAGAAATACATACCACATGTAAAGTTAAGGGTATCACATTAGATTACATGACATCACAAAAAGTCAATTTTGAAAGCATGATTGAGTGTGAACGAGACAGAGAGAATTACAAATTAAACATTGAATATACACATAGAATTAAATGTAACAAAGATAGACAAGTCACAAGTGAAGCACAAAGCAAAACATTCAGATCTGTTTACACAAAACGTTTTGTTGTCGGTAAATATGACACACTCCCCTATGGGTATAAGATATAAATATTCGTCACAAAAACTTATTTCGACTTTGAACAGGGAGCAGGGAAGATGTCTCTACCACTTAATCCTACATATCCTATATACTTATCAGAGTTAAGAAGACTTTCGAGTTTTCATTGGACTTCCTACCCAGTCTTACAATCGAAAAAAGAAGATTTAGCTAAAGCTGGGGTTTTCTATGTAGGAGATGGTAAAGTAAAATGTTTTGTATGTGGACAAGGTTTACATAATTGAGAAGAAAAGGATATTCCTTTACAAGAACATGTTAAGTGGTCACCAAATTGTTCTTATATTCAATTGATAAGAAATTGTCAATTATATAAACCACCCACATGTATGCAAACACCTCCCGATAAAATATTAGCAGTCATGGATTATGGATTCACTTTAAATCAAATATTTTCAACAATGAAAAAATATGACACGTGTCTAGATGATTTTCCAGATTCTATATCTTTATTTGCACTCATGGCACTAGATGATCAAAGAACAACATTTAGTACCATATTTGCAAGAAAAGCTTCAGGACAAATCAAAACTAAGTTAGACAAAATATTTACAGATCATGTAGAAAATGATTTTCCTGACTGTCCCGATGAACAGAGTACATGGTGTAATGTAAATATCTGATGCACAAAGTACATTAGAACAGACAAAAGAATCATCGCTTTGATTTCAACCATGGAACCAGTAAGACACATCTTAGAAAACAAGATCACACGTAAGGCATTATTATATGCATTTCAAATGATCACTCCTGGCTATCTAACAATAACAAAAGAATTTATTCATAATCAAATAGAAAAAGATGGAATGTATGGGGAATTTTGTAATGCATTACAAATCATGAATGCTTTTTACAAAGATAATGTAGAAAATATTTGGACAAGAGTTATGTGGGATTTTATTATTTATGATGAACAAATCATGAATTATTTATATAGACAATGTATGCCACAAATAGATCAGAGTTCTTCAGAAACTTTATTTGAATTAAAAGTGCCTTTAAAAAGAAAACCCACTCATAGAAATGAAGAAGCTATGGAAACAGAAAGTATATAAGTTAGTGTTTTGACAACACTTTCTCACAGAAAATAATGGGATCAAGTGAATGTTTATTGTTTCAACACCCTTGTAATATCTTTATTTCAGGGCCTAGTGGTTCAGAATAACTCTTAAAAAGAAAAAAAATTAAAGTTAGCGATACAGTACGTATTAACAAAAGCAAACATACATTTGAAAAAGGGGTATTTACCAAATTGGACAAAAGAATTATTTAAAATCACCCATGTAAAACATACACACCCAACCACTTATACACTTGAAGATATGGGTGGTGAAAATATACAGGGGACATTTTATCCACAAGAAATTCAAAGTGTAAAAGATGATAAAAAATATATCATTGATTCGGTTCTCGTACAACGTCCTAGACATGTTGGTAAGAAACTCATCAAGGAACTTAAAGTACATTGGGGAGGGAATCCAACACACTTCTCTAACAACTGTAAAATACCCCTGCAGTTCGCACATACCCACTACCATCCATTGGCCGACCACCACCATACCTCATATCACCTTGTCTGTACGCCTCTGTATGTATCCAATGGTACGAAACGCCCTAGTAAAAAAATATCTGCGGGAAACTCATAGTCTGATAGGCAATAAGGGGTGTAGATGGAGAAGCAATCAGTCCGGAGGCATGGAAGGCAGGTCGCCAGGCGACCTGGTAGGTAGGTGGACAGGGAGTGAGGATGATAGACAGTCATGCAAGCTGGTTGGCATGCAAGGATACACCCAAGAAGTGGGAAGGCTAGGAGGCAGGCAGTCAGGCTGATAGGCACATGGGTTGCTAGACAGCGAGCGGGCAGGGTGACATGCCAAGATCAGCATACCAGGTATGCCGGCTGGCAGATGGGGTGAAAGCCAAAACAGACAGACAGGCAAACAGTGCAGGATGTCTAACACTGTCAGGCAGACAAGAAGATCGGCTGATCGGTGTGCCAGTGGGTAGTATGGCTGGAAGGGCAGACAAGAGGTGCATGTAGGATGCAATGTAGGTTAGTAGGCAAATAAGGAATGGCTGTAGTTGAGCAGTAGGTACTTAATTAGGTAGCAATGTCGGAAAGAAGGCGGGGAGACCGGGTCAGATCAGTGTTTTAAGACGGACTAGCAGAGTGGTAGGTAGTATGGAAAGCATGCACAGACTGACATGCAGGCAGACAATGGCAAAAGACGAGGTGACAGACAGGAAGACTGTATAGCAGGTAGGCCTCCTGTCAGGCTGGTGCGCTGACAGACAAGATGGTACCCAAGAGACACCCACAAGGCAGGCAGAAAGGTAGGTGGACTATCTGGCAGCCAGTCTGACTGGTAAGCAGACAGCCAAAACTGCTAGCTAGACAGACAGATAAGCTGGATGGTGGGTAGTCGGGAAGACAGCAGAAGGCAGGAAGGCAGGCCACCATTCAGCCTGATGGGTAGACAGTGAAGATGACAATCAGCCACACACACACACACACACACACACACACACACACACACACACACACACACACACACACACACACACACACACACACACACACAGAGTCTTGTCTTCCCTACATACCGAGGTACCCCATTGTTTGTCCTTTGTGTGGACTAACGGTTTCAACCTCGTTTTGCCGGTACAGTTCTGGGAAAACAACCGAGGTAAAGGGTTTCTTTTGTCTTATGTACCTCGGTAAGGCGAAACACGCAAACTCTTTTGTCTAGTTACCTCGTCAAGTTGGTAAGACAAACGCACACACACACATAGTCTTGTTTACCCTACATACCGAGGTACCCCATTGTTTGTCCTTTGTGTGGACTAATGGTTTCTACCTCGTTTTGCCGTTACAGTTCTGGGAAAACAACCGAGGTAAAGGGTTTCTTTTGTCTTTTGTACCTCGGTAAGGCGAAACACGCAAACTCTTTTGTCTAGTTACCTCGTCAAGTTGGCAAGACAAACCCACACACACACACACACACACACACAGAGTCTTGTTTACCCTACATACCGAGGTACCCCATTGTCTGTCCTTTGTGTGGACTAACGGTTTCTACCTCGTTTTGCCGGTACAGTTCTGGGAAAACAACCAAGGTAAAGGGTTTCTTTTGTCTTTTGTACCTCGGTAAGGCAAAACACGCAAACTCTTTTGTCTAGTGACCTCGTCAAGTTGGTAAGACAAACCCACACACACACACACACACACACACACACACACACACACACACACACACACACACACAGAGTCTTGTCTACCCTACATACCGAGGTACCCCATTGTTTGTCCTTTGTGTGGACTAACGGTTTCTACCTCGTTTTGCCGGTACAGTTCTGGGAAAACAACCGAGGTAAAGGGTTTCTTTTGTCTTTTGTACCTCGGTAAGGCGAAACACGCAAACTCTTTTGTCTAGTTACCTCATCAAGTTGGTAAGACAACCCCCCCCCCACACACACACACACACACACACACACACACAGAGTCTTGTTTACCCTACAAACCGAGGTACCCCATTGTTTGTCCTTTGTGTGGACTAACGGTTTCTACCTCGTTTTGCCGGTACAGTTCTGGGAAAACAACCGAGGTAAAGGGTTTCTTTTGTCTTTTGTACCTCGGTAAGGCGAAACACGCAAACTCTTTTGTCTAGTTACCTCGTCAAGTTGGTAAGACAAACCCACACACACACACACACACACACAGACACAGACAGTCTTGTCTACCCTACATACCGAGGTGCCCCATTGTTTGTCCTTTGTGTGGACTAACGGTTTCTACCTCGTTTTGCCGGTACAGTTCTGGGAAAACAACCGAGGTAAAGGGTTTATTTTGTCTTTTGTACCTCGGTAAGGTGAAACACGCAAACTCTTTTGTCTAGTTACCTCGTCAAGTTGGTAAGACAAACCCACGCACACACACACACACACACAGACACACACAGACACACACACACACACACACACACACACACACACACACACACACACACACACACACACACACACACACAGAGTCTTGTCTACCCTACATTCCGAGGTACCCCATTGTTTGTCCTTTGTGTGGACTAACGGTTTCTACCTCGTTTGCCGGTACAGTTCTGGGAAAACAACCGAGGTAAAGGGTTTCTTTTGTCTTTTGTACCTCGGTAAGGCGAAACATGCAAACTCTTTTGTCTAGTTACCTCGTCAAGTTGGTAAGACAAACCCACACACACACACACGTCTGTGCCATTTTATTTTTACAAAATGAAAATTATTTTTTGTTCAAACAAAAAAACTTTTAGTTACTTTCTTGTTCCTTTCTTGTTTGAACAAAAAGTTTTTTTATTGGAACAAAAAACTTTTAGTTACTTTTTTGTTTGGAGAAAAAAAAAATATAATTTTTTATTTTTTTTTATTTTTTATTCTTATTTTATTTTTTTATTTTTATTTTATTATTATTTTTTTTTTTATCTTTCATTTTTTTTTATTTTTATTTTTTTTATTTTTATTTTTTATTTTTTTTATTTATTTTTTTATTTTTCATTTTTTTATTTTTATTTTTTTTTATTTTTATTTTTTATTTTTTTTTTTTATTTATTTTTTTTTTCCACAAAAATAAAAAAATATAATTTTTTTTTTATGGAAAAATAATAAATAAAAAAAAAATAAAAAATAATATTTTATTTTGTAAAAAGTAAAACAACTGAGGTGGTGACATCTTCCAGGTCTGTGATCAAAGATGGATGTAAGCCTTCTTTAATGTACATTCCTTCCCCTCCTCTTTTTATGGCCTTCTGTTCACCCCTGCACCTATCCACACACCCCTTACTTGGTTTGCCCATTCCACATGTCTTAACAACGTCTCGGTTAAGCCCATGACATCAATTTCCTCTGTCTCAATCAATGTAGCATATTCACTTACTTTCCGGAAGAGATGGTGGATGTTGCAACAACCCACTTTCAGGGTACCGAGATTCATTGCCTTCCGCCTACCGATCGCATTGTTTTCTGATGCTAACCTTGATAAACTTATTCTGCCCGCCTCGCTCTTGCTTCGCCCTACCTGTGTCCACTCTTGCTATACTTGCCTATGGCCTTCCACCCAGCTCCTCTCCAAAAATGACTCTGCTACCCGAAAAGATGATATCCCCCATTACCCATTTCCCCTATCCTGCTAAGATGCACCCCGTCACGCCCGCACATGCTAGTGTTGCCGCAAAAAAACGTGTCCCAATCGTCGATAAAGGGTATGCCCAGCCCAGGTCAACACTGTAGTCCTCCAACTGCTCATTTAGTGCCAAATCCTTGAGTTCCGTTCGGCTTCACCCTCAAGGACTGGGATGTCCCCCGATACGACTACTCTTGCATTCCTACTTAGCAGTTTGCCGACTAGACCTCTGTACGTCTCCATCAGACTTACTGACCTTCTCTCCACGATATTGTTGGCCCAACATGGACCACCACTACTGGATCGGATCCTGACCCAGCCACAACACAATACCATCTACCTGGTCCCTCAAATCCTCCACCTTCGTCCCCAGAAAGCACACGACTGTTCGATTCGAATTATCGGGACCACAAAACCATATTGTCATCCCCACGTACAATGCTACTCCCTGCTACAACCAATTTTCCTCTTCTGTCACCAGTTCCTATATCACCTGCACCTCCCCTCGTTTTGCATGTCTCAGGCCGTCTCTTTCTCTTCACAGACCTCCTTACCCCATATGTCCTAGCAACATGAACAACCATCTCACTTCCCTCAATGCCCACCTCACTCTCATCCCTAATTGATGCGAAATAAAATAAACACCTAAAGAAGTAATGCACACTCATGCAAAAGATCTTTTGACATCAGTGGGTAAAGCTGCTTTGGGAATAAAAAAGACAGAAACAAGAAGAACCGAAACATCACTCTGTTGTTCGTTCTCAAAGAGTGAAGACACGTAAAAGACAATCTTATTCAAAACGAAATATTAGCAAAAACAAAGGCGCAAGAATTGGGCAACAAAGTCAAAGTAGTTCATTTGTTTAATTTGGGATCAGCCAATGCGTAGTCGGATTATTTGGCGACCCGTTGTAGGAGCAGTATCCTGGTTTGGATATACAGTAGGTGCAGAGTGCATATCCAGACTTTTGGTACATACGCCAGTACAGCAATAAAGATTTCTTCACTGCAACGTGCTG
Source organism: Pictodentalium vernedei (assembly GCA_031216915.1). NCBI lineage: Eukaryota > Metazoa > Mollusca > Scaphopoda > Dentaliida > Dentaliidae > Pictodentalium > Pictodentalium vernedei. The sequence goes on along the minus strand of CM062292.1, from coordinate 70,756,718 downwards.
ATATTCTGCTTTTTTGAGGTTAGATTACTCGCCTGTTTTTGTATTACATGTTTGATTCCGTTTCGTACTTTGGTTCACGTGGTGCTCATTCAACATGCAGCATTCGCGGGTTAGTGTGGCCGTAGTTGGCCATTCTTTCGTGGACAGATTGGCTTGTTTCATTTGCCCCCAGCGTCATACAGCGCGGCAGCGACGAGCCGATCCCCATTACAATTATGCCACTCATTTTGATCTGGCAATGCACCAAGGTCGTAATGTAGATGTCCGCTTCAGTGTTTGGGAGAAGTGGTTCCAGCGTCAGTGGTTTGCGGCAATGCTTGTTTTCTTTGACCGATTTTCGTCCACAAATTGTCATTCTGCAAATTGGCTCCGACGATTTATGTAATACTCGACCTGAAACGGTGGGCAGCGAAGTTGACGAACTCGCGGGTTTCTTGTTGCGCGAGCATCACGCGGAATCCATAGTCATATGTCAGGCGTGTTATCACTTTTAAGTTCGGGTGACAAACCCCCGACACTCTTCAATCACCATGTCGACATTTTTAATCAGTACAATTCTCTCGCTTTGCCAGACAGACCACCTGCAGTTCATTACTGGCGTCATAAACGTCTGCATCATCAAATATTCCACCTCCTTGAGGATGGCGTTCATTTTAATATCCAAGGCTTGAAACGGTAGTCTAGTAGTATTCGAGGTGCCATTTTATTTTGCTTGAATAACTTGGGTCAGTAATAACAACACAACAACGAAAAAAAAAAAAAAAAATTATTTTCGACTGTGATATTTTTTGCTCGAGTAGTATATTGTGGTGCTTTTGCCCCCCCCCCCCTTTTCACGTGCATTTGACCACAGTACAACATGGTGTTCTGTTGGTGTTATAACACATCACATCACATCCTTTGCAATAGCTAACGACAGTGTTGTTACACGGTTCCCACCCACGAAGACAGCAAAAATGGCCGGTAGTATATGATGGCAATTGTGACACCTATATATATATATTATAACAAAAAAAAAATGCTTGTTGCTCAGGTTCCGTTTATAACCATATCTCAGTAAATTATAGCCCCCTTTGCCCCTTATATTGCCTTCAGTGTGGTCACAATTCTATATTTGTTGTCTGAAGTAGATACTCTCCTGCCAATGGCAGGGCGCCACATGGTATGATTTGCCCAATTCTATGGGCTTTGCCTGTTCCTAATTTGATGGGCTTTGTCTGTTCCCAATTTGATGGGGCATGGCACTTTCATTTATAATAGCAGGGTATTATCATGCCCCATTTGTGCAATAGCATATTTTTTTCCCTATAGTTGGGTTTTGCTCGGTCCAATTTGCTGGACAGTCAGAGAGGCATGTTTCGCCAGCACACTATTATATAAGGACGGGCAAAGATGTTTTTCACGCTATATGAGGGTCAATGACCACCCCTCATAGGTCGTGAAACCTGAGTTTGCCGGCCTCCTATCATTGTTTAATTCCTCAGTTGAGCTGGTATACACTGCCTTGTATTCAGAGTCCAATTGGATGGACATTCTTGTTCAATTTGCTGAGCATATTGCCATATTATTCCTTCTGATGCGACATTTACGCAGGCAGGATCCTCCAAACTAGGGGCCAGTCAGTATAATTGATGCTTATTTTAGGCTAATTTTGTCCTAAAGTTTTCTTTGTGTTTCAGCCATGCCAAGGAAACGGCGGGCAGCATCGCTGCAGCATGGTTTGTCCAACAATTTTGAGCCAGCAACCAGACAGCGTCGTAGAGCTCGGGGCACAAGTACCCCTCAGGCCGCAGACCACATTGTTACATCAACAGACACCATTATACCTCCTGTGAGTAGTGCTTCGGATGTAGTGCTCAATTTGACAATGTCAACAAATGAACGTGCTTCTTGGTTACCATCAGCGCCTCGGACAGAGATACAAACTCTAAACGCATACAACAGCAAAATGGTTCCTGATGCACCACCACCACAAGCCCGTCGGAATGACTGTTCAAACATGACATGTCAACTGTCAGTTGCCGGGTTAGGTTCCTTACATACAGTGGCTCCACGCTACCCATTCGTGGACTCTCATCATGCTTTGTCTACTGCAACTGTTAACTTAGTTACGGAATATCCAACCAGCTCTGTCGGTGGGACAATATATCAGCCTTCAACATTTCGTCAACAACAGAGCCCTTGTCTACCCCCACTTACATCACCTGGAAGAGTCACCATTGCATCAACTGTTCACACATCTGTGTACAATCAACCGTTAACAACCAGTTCATTTGTTCCCAGTGACTTACACGGTCTTCATAATCAACCAGCACAGCAGGTTCAGATGTTGACTCTACAAGTGCCAATGCCGGACAATCTGGTAGCATCACAAAGTGACATTAAAAATCGTTTGACGTCTGCCATCTCGGATATATTACATACTGCAGGTAATCAGCGTATTGACCACATGCATGCTAGTTCTCCCCACATGGTTTCGCTTAACCCATTTCAGGTCCCATGAGCTTTGGATTTGACTGGAGTTCCGCAGGGTCCGTCTCAGCCCTTGGCTTTTATTTTAAAGTCCACCTCGCTCACATCTTTTGGTGAGCCAGAAATTGAAAAACCAAATTTGGTCTCGTGAGTTTGTCAATCTCGCCATGCTGCTCCCAAACAGTTCACAACAAGCCAGTTAGACACTTTTCGGAAGACGAGGGACCAACTCCATCCCTCGTGTGGCTGCCTTAGGCTCCGAGGGCACTGACTTCTATTCACCAATGGGTCAGTGCTTTCGATGTCTTCATGGCAGTATACACTGAGAAGTTCCCAGCGGATTTCCAGTCATTAATTCAATACCAGGCCCGCATTCGGAAGATGGCTTCGGATAACTTTGAGTGGTCCTATTATGACCAACAGTTTAGGGCTCTGCGACAGCATGACCCGTCGCTTTCCTGGGATCAGGCACATTGGGAGTTATTTCTCCAGGCATCACCAGCGGCAAAAGCTCCTCCAAACCGCACCTGCTCCCAAACAGTTCACAACAAGCCAGTTAGACACTTTCGGAAGCCGAGGGACCAACTCCATCCCTCGTGTGGCTGCCTAAGGCTCCGAGGGCACTGACTTCTATTCATCAATGGGTCAGTGCTTTCGAAGTCTTCATGGCAGTATACACTGAGAAGTTCCCAGCGGATTTCCAGTCATTAATTCAATACCAGGCCCGCATTCGGAAGATGGCTTCGGATAACTTTGACTGGTCCTATTATGACCAACAGTTTAGGGCTCTGCGACAGCATGACCCGTCGCTTTCCTGGGATCAGACACATTGGGAGTTATTTCTCCAGGCATCACCAGCGGCAAAAGCTCCTCCAAACCGCACCTCCTCCTTTCAGCCATCAAAATCCAACAGGAAATTTAATTATGTGCCCGTTGGCTTCTGTCGGAAATACCACCAGGGTCAGCACTGTCCAGGTTTCTGTAACTTTTCACATTCCTGTCCCAAATGCTCCCAGCCACACTCCTCTCACACCTGTAATGTCCGGGAGCCCTTTCGAGGGAGTGCCACCTTCAACAAAGGTGGCGGAGGGCATATTCCTCCCAAGCAGGCCCCAAACCAAACTGCCAATCCCAGTAAATAGTAAGTTATTGGCAATATTATTACAGGGTTATGATGATGACAAGTGCAAATACATCTTGCAGGGGTTTAGGGATGGCTTTCAGGTAGGCTATACCGGTCCACGGGTGGCAAGCTCATCTCCTAATCTGTGCTCTGCTGCAGAGCTTCCTTCTGTTGTTCAAGGCAAAATTGACAAAGAGCTTCAGGCTGGGCGAATAGCTGGTCCTTTTACTGAGGAGCCTCCAATTGGAGTGGTATCCAAGAAACAACCAGGCCAATATCGAATGATCCACCACCTTTCGCACCCACAGGGCTCCTCCATTAATGATCACATTACGGATATTATGAAGGCGGTGAGTTACTCGTCCATTCAAGACGCAATTGACTACGTAGTAGGCATGGAAAAGGGGTGCTACATAGCTAAGACTGACATTGAATCTGCTGTTAGACTCATTCCTGTCCACCCAGATGATTACCCCCTCATATGTTTTCAATGGCAGGGTCTTTATTTTCATGATAAGTGTCTTCCCATGGGAAATTCCTCTTCCTGTAGTATCTTCGAAGCTTTTAGCTCTGCTCTTCGTTTCCATATACTATGGTGCATGTCTTGGATGATTTTTTCTTTGTAGCTCCGTCTAACAAATTGTGTGCAGGCTATCTAGATGGCTTTATCAAGATGTGCTCCAGCCTTCGTACTCCTATTGCACAAGACATACCCCCCCCCACCCCCTCTACGTGCATGACCTTTCTAGGGATTGAGTTGGACACTGAGGCTATGCGTGACGGCTTCCACCTGATAAACTAGAGAAATGCTTGACTTTGTTGCGCCGGTTACGTACATCTCAAAAGACTACTCTGCGAGATCTTCAGGTTGTCATTGGGCTCTTAAACTTTACATGTTCAGTAGAGGTCCCAGGACGAGCATTTTTACGTCGTCTCATCAACTTGACCATTGGCGTGAAGCGGCCACATCATAGGATACGACTGACTGCTTCTGCCAAAGACGATATCTTGGCAAACCTTTTTATTACATTTCAATGGTAAAACTTTTTTTCTTGACAGTTATTGGAATGACAGTACAGTGGTAGGTCTCCACACTGATGCTGCAGCTAGCAGAGGTTTTGCAGCAATTTTTCAAAATAAATGGCTGTATGGTTCTTGGCGCCCCTCAGAACAGACAAAGGAATAGCTGTTTTAGAACTTTACCCCCCTGTAGTGGCATTGTACGTGTGGGGTCACCATTTAACAAACAAGTGCATAATGTTTCATTCCGATAATGCAGCAGTTGTGGCCGTCATCAACTCTCAAACCACTAAGCATACGGAATTGTTGGCTCTTCTCCGGCGTCTGGTGCTTGTATATCTGACTCACAATATATTATTTAAAGCAAAGCATGTGCCTGGGGAACTTAACTGTTTACCCGATCTTTTGTCTCGCCTGCAGGTGGAGAGCTTCAGACGTCTAACCCCGGATGCCGACGGATGCCGAAGTGGAGCCGACACCAGTGCCTCTGGACATATCCCTAGAGAACTTACTGACACAGTGAATAGATTGGTAAATAGTGCTCTGGCGCAAAACACACGGCGACAGTATATGGCAGCTAGCTCTAAGCTACGTGCTTTCTGTGACAGTATAGGGTATACTCTACTATGGCCGGTCCCTGTATACACACTTTGCCTGTTCACTGCACACCTGGTTAACAAATTATATGCCCCTGCATCGATTATCGCGTCTATTTCGGCTATTTCCTACTTTCACAAGACTAATAATTTACCCGACCCGACTAACAATTTTCTCATTAGGAAAATTCTCAATGGGGTACAGCGCATCAGCCCAGCCAATGATGCGCGCCTTCCCAACACCAAGGAGATTTTAAATCGGCTACTCCATGCCCTCACCCATTGTTGTGCATCACTGGGCGAAAGCAGACTCTACTCGGCCATATTTTCTACAGCTTTTTACTCATTTGCCCGTATTGGAGGACTGTGCCCTACAACATGTAGAGGTTCGTGTTGCAATTTGCCGATGTTCACATCGCACCAGGCAGAGTCACTTTGACTTTTCATAACTTCAAACAAAACCTATAAGCGCGGCCTCATGTAATTTCTTTCACACCCTCCTCCACGCAGTACAACTGTCCGGTAACAATTCTGAGTCATTATATGGCTCAACGTGGATCCCTTCCAGGTTCGCTTTTTACTTGGCCCGATCATACTCCAGTCCGGCGTCGTTCATTTGATAGAGTTCTTAAACTTTGTCTTAACTTCTGCGGCCTGGATGCACATGTGTTTAAGGGGCACAGTTTCCCAATAGGGGCGGCAACATTAGCTGCTAGTCTAGGATTCTCTGATGCACAGATTCGGGTGATGGGTAGGTGGCGGTCCAATGCACTTCACCACTATATACGTAGTCCAGCATTCCCCGGGAACTCACAAAGTTGGGAGGCTTGCAGGAGGTGCATCATCACACATTTATCCAGCCATGATGCTGCCTTGGGGCACGACTGGCGTGGTGTTCTATATGAGCTGTCTTGGGGCAGAAAACCAGTACAAATGTGTAACGATGCTCCTCTTGGTCTCTGAGGTTTTTCCATATGAGCTGTCTTGGGGTAGTAAACCAGTACAAATGAGTTATGATGCTAATCTTGATTCTCTGAACAACGACGCATGCACGCAGATTTCAATGGTGACCCATGGTTTATTATGAACGGGTACAGAATTTATTTTGCTGCCTTAGGGAATATGCACCCAAAGCGTGCGTCATTCGAAATGTGGTCTATGCGCTGATTATCAACGGTTATTTTGTGTTTGTATACACAGTACGTGGAGAGTGTATTATCACTAAATCACCCGCCGAGTGGAGGTTCCACCCATGCAATAATTGCAAATTTGTTGCAAAGCATAACAAGTACAAGCGAAGTTTCAGCCAATGAACCTCCGGGTTAAACCCGGAGGTCTTTTGGCTGAAACATTGCTTGTGTTTTTAGCCGATATAGACAAAATTTGAAAGTTATAGCTTGGGTGATAACTCCACTCCGCGGGTGATTTAGTTGCAATCCACTCTTCACGTACCGTAAGTTGACATACATGTATGTTCGTTCGATCTCAAAATATTTATAACTTGCATCACGATATTCAGGTTTTGCACTACCTGTTCATTTCCGCCTGCTAGTACCAGTCACTCCGGGGTTCGTAAACACTTTAGGGTGGTTGGGTGGGCGAGATGTGGCTTGTATCTGTCTCAGATTCCAGCCCCATCTTTGGCGTGTAGGTCGCCCACTCAATGCGATTTCTTGTATATATGTTATATTTTGGGCGTGTGGGTATGTTATATTTTGGCTAAACTGCATTAATGTATATATAGATATGATAAAAACTTGGAATAATAAAGCAATTTGTAGCCCATTTTTCAATTCATACCTGACTTGGTTATATTCTTTCACTCTATTCTACCCCCTGTGGGGGTCCCCAGTCGGACATAATAGAACCCATTATGCTGGTTCTGGCATAAATATCCAGATAGTTGCCTTGTAGCTATCTATATTTATTCCACAGCAGCAAAATACCTTTTCTTGGTTACCCTTCGCATGGCATAATATTAGAGTAACAGTTAGTCAGGGGCAGTCAGATTGACTGGCTGGTTTGCTCACAGTCTCATATGCACGTCATTTAATTAATGTCAATTGTACATCAATCAGGTCAATTGGATGAACCCTCTACGACAGTAATAGCAAAAACAAAGGCGCAAGAATTGGGAAACAAAGTCAAAGTAGTTCCTTTGTTTAGATAGGGATCAGCCAATGTGAAGGGGGATTATTTGGCGACGCGTTGTAGGAGCAGTATCCTGGTTTGGATATACAGGAGGTGCAGAGTGCATATCCAGACTTTTGGTACATACGCCATACAGCAATAAAGATTTCCACCTCCAGAGGCCCTGTGTCATCTTTTGCTGCAAGAGGAATGGTATACTTGAAGGGTGGTGTGTTTTGTGGGTAGCCCACTCAATGTGATTTCTTGTATATATCTTATATTTTGGGCGTGTGGGTCGCCCACTCAATGTGATTTCTTATAGCCTTGTGGGTCGCCCACTCAATGTGATTTCTTGTATATATGTTACAGTTTTGGCGTGTGGGTCAGTACACTACAGTACAGCCACCGTGGACTGATCACTTTCCACGGGTGGGCAATATTTCCATAATAATATTAATAATATTAGATTCCGAACACTAATTATAGGAATAATCATCAAAACTTTAATCAATGAAGCACCGGGTACAACCCGGTGCTTCATTGATTAAAATTTTGCTGCTGATGATTTTTATTACCTGGTAAACGCATGCGTTGACATCACTGTCTACGCGTGGATTATGACCAGTCCACCACGACTGTACTGTAATTATTCACCGCGATTTGAGAGGTGCGAGTTTTATCTCCTTTACTTCACATTTTATTTTCAGCCTAACGTCTACGCTCATCATTTTGAGTTTGGGAAATACAATTTTAACTATAAATCTTTCTATACTATATTTTAGAATGTCTGTCTGTCCGCTACAGAAATGAATTTTGGGCCACCCCGAGTGTCTAAAATGGGTCTACCAGGAGTACTTTTTTATGGCGGAGGTCACCATCAGGTTTAAAAAAGAGTGTGGGGTGGGGGTGGGGGTGTAGAGGGGCACCAACAGTTATGACCAAAAATTTTCTCACCGATATAGGTCTTCAAAGGGGTCTACTAGGGGTAATTTTAATACTCTCCTCAGCTCTTTGATAGCCTTACTATGGTCATAACGCGTAGATTAACGCGCAGATCGATGTGCTATTTGTGCGCATTTTATGACAGGACTTCTACTTTTAACTGTAACCCGTCAAGAAGCTCTGTGGGAAGTTTTCTGCGTTGTATATCCAAACCACGTTGATCAGCGAAGAAACGAACAGACCTCGGAGCCCTCAAAGTATTTCGTTGTTTTGCTCTGTCATAAGGAAAGTGGATGAATCCAAGATGAAACAGATATATAAAATTCTTAATAGCGAGGTTTAAGTGAGAAAGTCAGTACTATGACACAGTTTATAACGTCAGGTTCAAAGGCAGCACCGAGTCTCCAGAGGTATGCAGCATAATCCGTTGCAGTTTCATCCGACATCAGCACAACTGAATAGTGTCGGTAAACACCCCTCCTTCGCCTGTCAATGGGGAGTAACTCCACTGATTTTACGGCTCTTTACTTGACACGGGCTATTTCCATATGATAGGACGGTACTGAGGCCTACGAGTGCATATGAGCGAGAAAAAACCCGGTGTCTTTCTAATTTCATCTACTCTGCCATTAATACGCGTTACAATGGTGATTTGCTAACTTCGTCTAATAGGGTCCTGTTTAGAATGGAACAAATGACGTTACAGTTTCCTCTCGATGAGTATGTTCAAACTAGTTGGGAGGATTCGAAATGTCGAATCCGTGATAAAGGATTCGAATTGAATCGAATCCCGTGTAAGATTCGAATCCGAATCGAATCTCAAAGCTTCGCAGGACCCCAGCATAAAAGTACTTAGAAACGTATATAAAAGTGCCGATAATATGTGTACGCCAATGGCATCACATGAACCCCGTTTGAGATAGGATGAACCTGGTCTGGAAAAAGTTGAGGCTCTCGTTTTTCGGCCAGCTAGAATTGGTGGGAAAATTACAGCGACATTGAAACGCAATTCCTGGGATTCCAGGCCTGGAATTCTTAAAAATGCAAGAGGGCTAAAAATCGCTCCCCTCGCATGGCCTAGTGGAGCGATTAGCTCTCCCCATGCTTACCAAAGCTAAAAGTGGCAACATGAAGTGTTACTATTAATGAATTCTGGCTAATGGCTTTGTATTATATTTTATTTGGTACTACTAACAAGGTAGTTTCTGTGAGACGGCTACACTGCCCCTCCCACACCTCCGGGCCTTGGCAAGGCCCGGAGGTGTGGGAGAGGTAGTGGGGCCGTCTTACGGAGATCACTAACATAGCAGAGATCTGAAAACCTGTGGTTTTAGGAATAGGTTGTTGTTATAATCATTATTTTCTTAGGCTAGGGGGGCTATTTTTCGCCCTCCTCAATTTTTTTAAGGCGAGCAGTAGGCGAGCGAATAAATCGCTCTCCTGAAAATGCCAGGCCCGGGATTCAAAGAAAAAACTGAACTTTTGCTTACTTGTGGCATGTCAACTGCATGAGCGGATCTGTTATGCTGAGCAGGTCAGTGTAACTTCCTGCTTTCAGGATATTTTGTTTTCCACTAGCAATAAGCCGTAACTCCTCATCATCAATGTCCCCGACTCCAATCGCAATCATAGTTATTCCAGCTTTTCGTGCCTTTCGAGCTTCTTCTTGCGTTTTAACCCGCTCCTGTGACTGTCCGTCAGTGATAACGATGCCGAAATGAGGAACGCCAACTCGTGCTTTCCGCATTATAACCCTTCTCATGTATTTGATACCCTCACCAGTTGAAGTATGTGCACCCTCTCTGTGTGGCATCCTTTTGAGAGCTCGGATAAGAGAATCTTTACCGGTATACTGATTGAGTTGAATTGCATCCTCTTCGTGGATACCATTACTGAAGGTAATAGCTCCGAATCTGACCCCGTCTCGTCCAATCACGAAGCGGTCAGCAAATTGTGAAGCAAAATCGAGGCTTTTTGTGAAATCATGAGGAGGAATGCTCACCGAAGAATCTATGACGAGGGCAATATCAGCAACATGGTAGCATTCTGAAAAATAAAAATAAAACTTGTTCTTTTTCATTTCTGATGCAGATTATCATGATAATCTACATGTCCTGTGATTTGTATCAGATTCGAGGTTGTGTCCAGAATGGGATCTCAACGAGCTGGCTTAGCCGGCGAGTTGTGATCCCTTTCTGGTCACCACCGAGAATCTGAGACAAATCACAGGACATGTGCATTATCATGATAATTCATTTATCTAACAATTCTGTCACATAAACAGATTAAATCTTAAATTATTAACAGAATTTTGGGACATAATGTTGGGGGAGAAAAAGTTTAAAAAACCCATATTTTATGGAACAATATTGTTGTGCACTTTAACAAACAATGAGTAACGCTGTCACCGCAAATATTCAATGTTGCGTGCGTTGTAAAATTATTCACTCTCAAAGTCACTTCCTATGATGATGCGCTTGAATGCACAAGTGTGTAATATTTAATTGTGCATTTTCTATTTATTGTGGGTGTGTGTGTGGGGGGGGGGGGGGGGCATTGGCTATTAATAGTTCTGTCGCTAATTGTAAGGAATTTTGTTTTGTTTTGTAAGCGATCAGCTAAGTCGATCACTGTAAAGCACACAGAATGTATTCATGCGCCTGTTATGATAGCCCGTTGTGTTCCCGGAAATGAGTCGTCTGTATGATACGGAATCAGAATAAGTCGTCTTTATAATTGGCTATTAATAGTTCTGTCGCTAATTGTAAGGAATTTTGTTTTGTTTTGTGAGCGATCAGCTGAGTCGATCACTGTAAAGCACATAGAATGTATTCATGCGCCTGTTACGATAGCCTGCTGTGTTCCCGGAAACGAGTCGTCTGTGTGATACGGAATCAGAATAAGTCGTCTATATGATACGGAATCAGAACACATTATGTGATGCGTACCGTTTCTCGTGGTTTTCAAGCCAATATATATATGATTGTTAGATAAATGTAGATACATTGGTATACACCCGCTAACCATTTCCCCAACGAATAGGCCGCACACACCCTCCTAATTTACAAATCAAGCAGTTGAAAAAAAATTGTTTTTCTAAAAGTTTCGACAATACCATATCACAGTGGCGTAGATAAAGGGGGGGGGGGGGGGGCCCCCACCAGAAGTTTTGTCGGAAATTTTTTGGGACCATTTTAGGCGAATTTATGCCTAATATCATTAAAATGCTGGCTTTGGGGATAAAAACATGCCATTTTGGGTAAAAAAGACCAATTTTCAGTACATTTGCAGTAAACAACAGATTCTTTCTGTTTGTTTGGGTTTTTGTTGTTGTTACACTGTCGGAAATTTTTCGGTCTGTCGGAAAATTTTGGGCTTGCCCCTCAGCCAGCGAAAAGCTATCTACGCCACTGCCATATTATGTGACATCTTACTGGCACGAGCTCATTTAGCCACATGATATGGTTTTGTTGAAATTTGTTGAAAATATGAAAACAATAATATTTAACCCTTTACCTAACGTAACGGCGAAAACCGGCCAGCGCTATTCTCAAAAATCGCCAATTAATTTTCATTATTTTTTTTCATTTTTTGTCTCAAAAACATAGGTTATGACCCCTCGTTGGAACGAGCTCGTCGAGCTCGTTCCAACGAGGGGTCATAGCCTATGTTTTTGAGACGAAAAATGAAAAAAAAATAGTTATTCGAGAATTATTTTTGCAAGTGTCGTCTGCTTTTCAGGTTAGGTAAAGGGTTAAAATAATAAATTTTGACATAGTCTGTTAACCCTTCACCCATCTCCACGAAAGAACGATACTTACAGTTGAAGTTTCTCAAAAAAAACTTAAAACTTTCATTTTGGTTCTCAAAAACATTGTCAAAACCCATAAATGACTGAGCCCATTTCAGCAAGAGATCATAAGCTATGTCTTTCAGTCAAAAAATAAATATATAAAATCTGAATGGAGATTTTTGTGAACATCCCTGGCCAGTTTTGACCGTTACGTTCGTTATACGGTATTTTAGACTAATTGGTTAGGTTAGAAATTCTGTTCTGAATTGTATCCTGTTCGATGCTATAGTTCCGCAATGAGTACGGATACAAATTTTAGTGTCCTGAGCTGCAAGTCAGTACAGAGTACAAAGATACCACATCCAAGAAAAGTATACCATAGCACTCCGCTATTCTCAATTTTAAGAGCATGTTGTAACAAATGTTAGCCACAGAAGATAGGACTTTATCCATTTGTTCCATTATTATTCGATTTTTACGGAAAACCCTAAATGAGACAACTACATTCTCAGTGCTACAAAACGGCACCCCCCCCCCCCCAAAAAAAAAAAAAAAAAAAAAATGAAAAAAATTTAGAGGATACCTACTGTTTTTGAGTGAGTATCGGAATTATCTCATGAGTGGCTGCAAAGGAATATTAGTTTTCACGAGCGGCGAAAAGCCGCGAGTGAAAAATTAAGTTCCTTTGCAGCCACGAATCCGATACTCACTCAGAAACAGTAGGTATTCTTTTTATTATATGCGTTGCGTTGTTTTTGTTGCGATTAAAAGAGGTAATGTGGTGTTTTCATTGCAATCAAAAACCCGAGGTGGAGAAAATGATGACAATGACAATGACAACAAAAATCAGCTGACCCATTTACTTATTGGCCCCGATTTCAAAATCAAACTACCACACAACAAAATAGTTCCACACAAATCCCCTTAGAAAATGGCTATATTGTCAGTTACACACACAAAATCAATAAACGTGTGTGAAAGTGGTTTATGACATTCCCCCAAAACAATGGGTGGCACATTTATTCAAAAGTAATGACAAAAGTGCACTGCGCAGATGCACACAAACATGACACAGTTCACAAAATGTTCAATGAAGAACGAAGGAGGATTTTTCAAATGTTCAAATTGTTTTTAGCATATTTGTCAATCACTGTCACTATCGATGAGTCGGATTTTCTTGTTGTTTCGGTTGCAAAGAATGACGAAGTGCCTCATGGAGATTTACGTGCAAAAGTAGATGAATGATTTTGTTGAGATTTCTTTCTCACAAGTGATGGCTGGTTGTGAATTGTGTCAGAATCATTTCCATACAAAAGTGAAGAAATTTGCCTGCTTTGCTCTGGATTTACCCTGGAATAATTCAGCAGGCTGTTCACATTCTTGTGAACAGAAATTTGGATGATCTGATGTGGAGGAACCCCCTCATCATTAAGGGTCTGAATTAGATGTTTGTGAACACTGTACGGGGTAAGTCTTTTGTCACTTTCAATGTTGGCATGAATGTCAGACACTCCCGCCCCCCCCCCCCCCCACCCAAGACTTGGTCATCCCCCCACCAATTTGTCCATTCCCGAATACTTTCCCACACTGCTTTCTGTGCAGTAATTTAATTAAATAATGTTGAATCATTTAACCCTTCTAGAATTTACATGCTGCAACCAAACATTACAGACATGTTTTTGCAAGAAGAAAGAATTGTGAATGAGAGAATGCACATCACTCGGGGCTTTTGTACCGCTTTTCATGTTTTTTTTTGCAAAAACAGGTCTGCAATGTTTGGTTGCAGCATGTAAATGATACAAGGGTCAAATGATTAAACGTTATTTAATTCAATTACTGCACAGAAAGTAGTACGGAAAAGTGTTCGGGAATGGACAAATCATTTTTTAATCGCGATAAAAACAACACATCGCGTATAATAAAAACAATATCTTCTGTTTTTCAGTGAGTATCGGAAAGCCGCGAGTGAAAACGTAGATTTCCTTGCAGCCACGAATGAGATAATCCTAGTATCCACTCAAAAACATTCGTGGCTGCAAAAGAATTTCAGCCGCTCGTGAAAACTAAAATTCCTTTATAGCCACTCATGAACTAATTTCGATACTCACTCAAATACAGTAGGTAAAGAAAAATCATATACCACAAGTGAAAGATGTAACGATTTATCTTCGATATAGGCTACATGGCAGTAAATTAGGCATTTTTAAAATTTTTGGCTCCAAAATGCATTTTGTAGGATTAAGAGTGATTTAATGAGAAAATTTTTCTTTACCGCCATGAAAAAACGCCTATGACCACACCCCACCGCTACTTGGAGTGGGTGTGTGGTTATATGGGTAATGTTTTGTCTGCATAAAATCACTCTATACATGTAAATCCTTCAAAATGCATTTTGGAGCACAGCCCTCCCCCCCCCCCCCACCCCCCCATGTGAACAATGACATAATAAAACAAATATACACTTTTTGAATAGATACCGAAATATTTCATCGTGAACGTGAAAATATTATATATTTTCAGTCGTGGCATTGCCACTCGTGAAAATATAGAGGGTACCTATTTTCTCCACTTCCGAGTTTTGATTGCATGAGAAGACCACCTTTCGACTTTTAAGCGCGATAAAAACAACGTAACACATGTAATAATAAACAGCTGCGCCATGAGCGCATGATACGCCCGTTATTAATTACAAGAAGGACCCACACAATATGAGTATACATGTGTACTTGTCAGGTTACATATACTTGCCACCAAAAAATCATGAAAATTGCTCAAAGTCCAACATGTGGAAAATTGCCTATATTTTGATGAATAAAGTCCCATAACTCTTGAGTGACAAATCGGACAGCGACACAAATCGAAAGGGAGATTCCTTCTATCAACATATACTTGCAACCAAAAAAATCATAAAAATTGCTCTAAGCATTTTCAAGTTATGTTTCGACATCTAAAAAAAATCCCATAACTCTGGAATGACTAATCGAACGGCGACACCAACCGAAAGGGAGCTTCCTTCCATCAACATAAACCACCTACCAAAAAATCGTGAAAATCTCTTGAAGCGTTCTCGAGTTATCGTACGACGTGTAAAACATCAACAATTGTCTAAGTAATAAAGTCCCATAACTCTGGAATGACTAATCGAACGGCGACACTAAACGAAAGGGAGCTTCCCTCCATCGATATACACCACCTACCCGAAAATCACGAAAATCTCTCAAAGCGTTCTTGAGTTATCGTACGACATGTGTCGGACGGACAGACGGGCGGACGGACAGACGGACAGCAGTATACCATAATACGACCCGTTTTTTTCAGTAGGCGTATAAAAAGAATACCTACTGTTTTTTTTTGGGGGGGGGGGGGGGGGGGGGAATCAGAAATATCTCATTTGTGACCGAAAAAGAATTTAGATTTTCACTCGCGGCTTTCAGCTGCGCGTGAAAACTAATATTCCTTTCCAGCCACTCATGAGATAATTCTGATACTCACTCAAAAACAGTAGGTATTCTAATTATTTGTATTATATGCATTGCGTTGTTTTATCGCGATTAAAAGGCGAAAGGTTAAGGAGGTGTTTTCATGCATTCAAAACTCCGAAGTGGGGAAAATGATCACAACGTCAACAGAAAACAGCTGGTGCAGATCACAGGTACTCGGCACAAGCTGGGAAATCGAAAGAAAAATGATATTTGATACCATTTTTGAATCTATGCTGACGTGCCCCTGTAATGGTATATAAATATTAACAAGGTAAACAACTCGCTTTTCGAAAACGATAGCACTCATCTTCGTACCCCCCCCCCCCCTCCCCCCTCAAATTTGATTCACACAACGTATCCAACAGTACCCAGTATCAATGGAAAGGGGAATGAATAAGCTTTACAGTGGTGTATTACATACATGACCGTTGGGTGTTCTTCGGTTGTTCATGATAACTGTGAGAAGTCGCAGAAAAGGCCGAAAAACATTTAGTCGGACAAGAAAGTGCACAGTGAAATGAGGTTTACGAGCGACAATTATCCGATTTATTATAAATAATTCGAGGTCCCATTGTATATGAAGGGCAGATTCAAATATATTAACCGTATACCTTTATCAATTACTAATCTTGGATCCACATTTATTAATTTTTTGCTTCTTAATACCAAATGACGTACCTGTCAGCTTTAATTTCGCCTTTCTTACACACTCTCGATCCTTAAATGACCCAAACTTCACAACAATATGCCGCGCTTTATCAACTGTCCTCTTGCCCATCCTATGCGCTCTATCAATCCCAATATTTTGGGTTTGTTCAGTGGAAAAAACCAAGATTATCGACCAAAAATGTTCTGATAACAACTTCACAATCTTCAGAGTCTGTAGTTTCTCCCACAATAGTCGGCTCCCCAATTCCAAAAAATAACAGATTGTCTCTCATTGATCTCACCTTCAGATCAAGTATTTCTTCATGGATATCTCTTCTATTCTCTTCCAAGTCATGAATATGCTGACCCAATCTTGACTGAATAGTACCACATTTTTCCATTTGACTATCAACATAATGCTGTAGCGAATTAATCTTGGTCTCGTTGACCCCTAGTTTGTTCTCAATGTCAGACAGTTTGCTCTCGATATTATCAATTCTTGCCAGCCTTAACTCGATGTTATCCAATCGATTTATAATTGAATCAAGTTTGCTATTAATACTCAACGAGTGGTCATCACCTCGTTGCCCCATTCTGCTAAACTCATTGGATGTGTAATATTTTGCATGCTCCTGACCCACAGGTGTAGACATTAAGTTTGGCTCAAATGAGCTATTCTGAGGCGCATATCCCTGAAATACGGCCATCGGTCCAGGGGGTCCATAGTGAACAGGGAATGCTGGGTTATTTCCAACACCCACAGAACCAACATAATCATTCGTCTGGCTATAATTTAACCCACTATTAACACAGTTCTTATTATTACCACCACTACCCGAATTGTTTGATTGCTGACACGATAGCTCATCCTGTCGTGGCATTTTTCCCTTCACACCTGTATCACTCATACCGCGTCGCTCACCACCTGATGAACTTGATGTTTTACATGTAGTCTTTCTTTTACAACCCTTTCCTTTGGCCATTTACACAAATTTTTTTCAAGAATAATTGTCACAAAACTTATAAATCTAGTATTTTCACAATATTTTTCACATAAGTCCAACGGGTACGACTTTTAGACCATTATTCCAAAAAATTTCTTCAGCCGAAAATGGAACGTACATTATTTTTTTCTTTTTTTAAACAATATTTTTATTTCCATAAAGAAAAGAAACTTGGTTTGGCGAACAGGCATAGCCTATTTAAACGCCTCACCATACACATATATTAAGTCACATTGAAAAAGAACAGGTGCATGTTCGACAGAAAAGTAAATACACAACATTCATAATAAATTTATATTGTTTCAAAATTCAAATCATCCGATGGTATTACCTTTTCACGATAATAGAGGTTAAGTTTCCAAAGGAAGCAGGCCTTACCTTTACCAAAAATAGCAAACTACAATTTCAACTTGGTGATATGTGGAATATCGACACAGGGATAGATGTTTGACATCGGAATTACGTATGGGTCATAACATTTAGTCATATCGGGCATTTTAATGTTGGTGTACCATACATATTCCAGAATGATCAAACAGGAGTATCTAGCAGGAAGAATTATAGCGGGAAGAATCGCCCGTTTACGTTGAACGTAAAACCTTGATAAGGCACCACCTCTACAAGTGACGTGCAATTTTCACGTTTCCTTTTCTGCAGGAAAAATACCAATAGCGACCCATTATGGTGTACCAAAGGTACCTCATGTAAAGCGTCGCGTTGTAATTATGTACTGCTGGAAAGCATAAAACGTTTCTTCATTCTGCAAGTCAGAGGATAGGGGATCCCCGTATAGCAATGTGTTGATAGATACATCTGGACTCCCCAAGTTGTGGAAGAGCACACTCCTTTGTGGTGTATATAACGGACAGTCACGGACATAGTGTATCGTACTTTCATACCCATAACCGCACTGGCAATGAGGATTTTCTGAGATGAATCTGTCATATTTATGAGCATTTAGATCGCTACACTCTAATCGTAATTCTGCGTGAATAATTTGCCCTTCCCTGGTTCCAGCAAGATATGATTTTGGAACGACCAAATCTTCTTGTTTTAAAAACTTTTTGAACATTTGAACAGTCCCATAGCCCCTTACTTCAGGATCAAGCTCGTTCCATAGTCTTATGGTGGCAGGTACGAAAGATTCAAACAGAGTATTGGTTCTGCAGAAGAAGTTATCAAGCTGTTCGTTGTTTCTGAGGGAATACGACGATCGTTCTGCAACTGTACGAGGAATCAATCTGTTTAAATAACTCGGGGCAAGTCCATTTTTCATTTTGTAAAAAAGTGTAAGTTTATGTCGTCTACGACGATCTTTTAAAGAGATGAAACCAGTTTCACGATAAAGCAATTCGTGGCGGGTTCCACGAGGAGCACCACAGATCGTTCTAAGAGCGTCTAATGGCAGATTCTCGAGGCTATTAGTTTTTTCTAACGAACAGTTATCCCATATGACATCTGCATAATCAAAAAGGGGAAGGATGAAGTGTGTGTACAATGTTATCAATGATGACCGTGAGAATCTATACTTCAAGCTACGAAAACAATTGATCATCGGGCTGATCTTGTTAATAACTGATTTTATATGTAAATCCCATGTACCATTACTCTGGAATGTGATACCGAGATGTTTATGCTGCATAACCTCCTTAATTGGGTTATCAAGTAGATACAAGGTTGGTTTTGGATTTGGAACAATCTTACGAGTGATGCTGAGAGCTACCGTTTTTTCTGGACTAAAATTTACTTGCCATATTTTTGCCCAATTACCAATCTTTATTAGATCATTATTCAGAACCTGTGACGCTAGAAAGGGGTCTTCTATAATCAAGGAAAGTGAAGTGTCATCTGCATATAGTCGAATATTTGATTGGATGTTATTGACAATATCATTTATAAATATATTGAAGAGCAAAGGACCTAGGACTGATCCTTGTGGAACACCTGCAGGAACTTCTAATTTCTTTGATGTCCGTCCATTTATAACAACCGCCTGACTTCGCTCTCTGAGGTAGTCCTCAAGCCATGCTAACAATTTTCCATTAATTCCTATAGCTCTCAATTTATATAGTAAGCCCGCATGCCATACTCTATCAAAAGCTTTACTGATATCACAGAAAACAAAACGTATTTCTTTATTCTGGTCAAGTGCTAATCTAATACTGTGATCCAGGTCGATTAACTGATATGTAGTACTGTCCCCTGGTACAAAACCTGACTGCAAGTCTGTCAATAATCGGTTTTCCGTAAGATATAAGAAAACATGGTTAAAAATGATTTTTTCAAAGACCTTACTAACATTACTTGTCAGGGAGACAGGGCGATAGTTTTCTTTATGATCGACAGAAGACTTTTTGTGGATAGGAATCACATTTGCATGCTTCCATATAGAAGGGAATTTTCCTTGGGATATAGATATATTAAAAATACGACAGAAAGGCACAGACAACTGCGAAGCAAATGTCTTCAGTATTCTATTATTAATTTTATCTGGTCCACTTGCCTTACTGACATCAAGTTTTGAAAAGAGAGATTCTACCTCTGGTGGGTTAATTTCGAGATCGTCTATTTTATTGTTATTAAACGGGATGTCGGGCAGGTCTTTATCGATGATGGTATTACTTTGACTTATAAAGTGTGCATTTAAGGTATCGGCAATTTCATCCGGATCGCTTATTACGCTGTCCCTTTCTAGCAATGGCGGAAATATTTGGCTGTCACTGCATTGTTGATTTGTAAAGTACTTTTGATTGTTTTCCACCAAAGTTTTGACGGGAGATCATTATTATTGATTGTCGAATCCAAATTAGTGTTGTATTCTTTTTTGGCCGCACGTACGCATGCTATGGTCTCATTACGTACAGTTAAAACTAGAAGTCCTGTCACGAATAGTGCGCTTATCTAGGCTTAATTGCGCGTTGGAATTGCGCGCAATTGCCATATCGAATGGCAATCAAAGCTCGGCAGGTTCTCTTGGTTACTCATAACAAACACATGCAATGTTTCTGCCAATGGACCTCCGGGTTACCCGGAGGTCCATTGGCTGAAACATTGCTTGTGCACAGGCCATATGTACAGAATTTGATAGCTTTACTTAGGCCATAACGCGTACATTAACGCGCATATCAACGTGCTATTTGTGCGCATTTCGTGACAGGACTTCTAGTTTTAACTGTACTTGTCTAAAATGTCTCCAGTCATCAGGATTATTACCAATTTTAGCTTTTTTGTGGGCTTTATCTCTTACTTTCATTTGTCGACGGACAGCCGAGGTCATCCAAGGTTTGTCTTTTAGTCGAATTAGAACTGTTTTATGTGGAATAAATTGTTGGGCAACATTAAGAATATGCGATGTGAGGCTTTCAGCACTGCTATGTACATTTTCAACCATGAAATGTGAATCCTAATCAGTATGTAGCAGTGCTGATCGCATCCCATCTATATCCATTCTATCATAGTTCCATACAGTTAAAACTAGAAGTCCTGTCACGAATAGTGGGCTTATCTAGGCTTAATTGCGCGTTGGAATTGCGCGCAATTGCCATATCGAATGGCAATCAAAGCTCGGCAGGTTCTCTTGGTTACTCATAACAAACACATGCAATGTTTCTGCCAATGGACCTCCGGGTTACCCGGAGGTCCATTGGCTGAAACATTGCTTGTGCACAGGCCATATGTACAGAATTTGATAGCTTTACTTAGGCCATAACGCGTACATTAACGCGCATATCAACGTGCTATTTGTGCGCATTTCGTGACAGGACTTCTAGTTTTAACTGTATCTCTCTTTTGTAAGATTTGGTACAGTTCCGACATGTCTTCAAACTCACAGCTGTTGCGCAATGATCACTACAGAAAGGCGAGATAACATCAAAGTTAGGCACAAGTTCAGGACATGATATCAAGATCAAATCAATAAGACTGCTGTGTTGCTCCGTTATTCGAGTTGGCGATTTTACAATTTGGACAATGATATGTGTATTTTCAATATCTTTTATTTTGGGATGAACTACAGTTAAAACTAGAAGTCCTGTCACGAATAGTGCGCTTATGTAGGCTTAATAGCGCGTTGGAATTGCGCGCAATTGACATATCGAATGGCATCCAAACCACGGCAGGTTCTCCTGGTTACTCATAGCAAACACATGCAATGTTTCTGCCAGTGGACCTCCGGGTTACCCGGAGGTCCATTGGCTGAAACATTGCTTGTGCACAGGCCATATGTACAGAATTTGATAGCTTTACTTGGGCCATAACGCGCATATTAACGCGCATTTCAACGTGCTATTTGTGCGCATTTCATGACATGACTTCTAGTTTTAACTGTATTGGAAAACAATTACTGTTAAAATCTCGTACAACTATACATTTCACATTCAGGTTACTCCTCGCTTGTCCTATTGAGTTATTAATTAGATCCCACTGTAAATTGTTGGTCGATGGGGGTCGATAGAAAACGCCTAACAAATATTTTTTGGTTACAATTTCTTAAATTTAGCCAAACGGCCTCCACCCCAGGAACCATAAGATAATCACGATTTTTATAAATTAAGCCGCATTTAATATATACAACTATTCCCCCACCGTGACCATCTGGGCGGTCCTGTCGTATAGGTGGGAAATGAAAGCCGGGTATAGCAATTTTATTCATTGGAAAATCCGCCGAAAGAAATGTTTCCGTCAAAGCAATCACATCAAAGTGACCAAGCTCTGCATTTATTATGTCAATCTTGTGACGTAACCCTCTCACATTTAAGTGAACTATGGACATTTGTTTTTCCGTTCCCGGATTACGTTCAATATCCCCACCCATGAGAAGTAAGTAGTAGATCATTAAGACAAAGCCTATATGACCAAAGGTATTCATCAATATTTGTTCCATAGAGTTTACTCCATAATCACATGACAGAGCGTTACCCCCACAGTACCGACCAATCCTCTCTCGGTATGTCTGGATGTCAATCGCCATTGCTATTGTAGGTCATACACAACAGCCAGAACTAGAGAGGAACGTCGGCCCTTGGTTCCTGAAATTCCACACATTTTCCCTCCTACAAAAAGTCTTGGCATTTGTAAAGGTCTGCTTCCCTCTGAAAAAACCTCTAAGAAATGTGCATTTAAAAGAGCATTAACAAAAACGTACAAATACATCTTGGTTAAGAATTAGGTTATATTATAAAGTGGCGATGAGCTTCACTGTCAGTGCAAACGCTTGTTTGTGTCTTTGGTATTATTTGTATAATAAAGTTAGTAAATTGCTGTTTAAAATCAATTTCTACATTTGAGGCTTGAATGTACTTTTAAAATACCCTTAAGAACCAACACTACAAATCCCAACAAAAACCCTGGGTCTGAAAAACATTGTCATCATAATGTCAGAAATCTTGCCTCATTGCCACCAGATTGTCGCAGCATTCCGGCAACTATATACCATTGGTACCTAATTTTAGAGGACTTCCACCCCAGGCATTGGTAACCAGGTCTCATTTTACCAGTAAAGCTAGACTTGTTTACCTCAGTAAACAAGCACTGCTTTACTTCACGGGGTTCCCATGGTCACATGGCATTCCTCCGTGATAGAGAGAAGCAGAATATAAAGGCATTTTTTTTTTTTTTGTGAGAGACGTTAACCTCACTTCTCATTAAGCCACTTAACCTTGTTTACCTCAGTAAACAAGCACTGTTTTACTTCACGTATTTCAATCGTTTATACCATTGTTGCCTAATTTTAGAGGCCTTCCACCCCAGGCGTTGGTACTTTTAGAGGCCTTCCACCCCCAGGCGTTGGTAACCAGGTCTCATTTTATCAGTAACCCTAAACTTGTTTACCCCAGTAAACAAGCACTGCTTTACTTCTCGGGGTTCCCACGGTCACGAGGCAATCCTCCGTGACAAAAAGAAACAGAATGTAAAAGGCAATTTTTGTGAGAGTCGTTGACCTCAATTCTCATTAAACCACATAAACTCAGTAAACAAGCACTGTTTTACTTGGTTACCTCAGTAAACAAGCACAACGTGGTGTATGATTTCATTGATAAAAAGTTTGACCTAGAAATAATACATTATTAACCGACGCATGCGCAACAATATATGCTATAGGGCCTACTGTGCTTACAAGTTAGGCCTACATGTATTTCTTTTTACAAACGACCACTTGGGCATTTCAGTACCACCAGGCCTGTGATTCATCCCCTCACTTTCATCACTCCCTTTGGAAATGTATTCTGCATGGCCCAATGTTGGCTGCCTAATGTATTCTGCGTGGCCCAATGTTGGCTGCCTAATGTATTCTACATGACCCAATGTTGGCTGCCTAATGTATTCTGCATGGCCCAATGTTGGCTGCCTAATGTATTCTACATGATCCAATGTTGGCTGCCTAATGTATTCTGCATGACCCAATGTTGGCTGCCTAATGTATTCTGCATGGCCCAATGTTGGCTGCCTAATGTATTCTGCATGGCCCAATGTTGGCTGCCTAATGTATTCTGCATGACCCAATGTTGGCTGCCTAATGTATTCTGCATGACCCAATGTTGGCTGCCTAATGTATTCTGCATGACCCAATGTTGGCTGCCTAATGTATTCTGCATGGCTCAGTGTGTTTCAATAATCATCTTATATTATAACTTAAGGTTGAACAAGTTTGTTTTTTTAATATTTATGCAGGATTTGGAATATTTTTCTTGACTTTCATTAATGTAAACAATGAACACGATCCTTTTCATTGTGGCATTTATCTCCACTCACTGTTTGTATTGTATTTTGTGATTTCTTGTGAAGTTTTTGTTGCGAAAATTTGGGATGACCCGTCAATTTTGGGTTCCGTTGCCGCTGGCTCTCCCAATCCCATGTTAAAATCACTGTCTTTGTCAGCTGCCAATAAAAATTCAGCGGCCCGTAATTCGGCCGTGTTGTCCACCATTTCATCGAATATACTTTTAAAAATTTCCTCTCCCATTAAATTAAAGTTCCCAAATTGGTCCATTGTTTTATATTTTTACAGAAAATCGATACGCGATGTGATGTCAAATTTGTTGAGCAACTTTCGTCACAGTGGCACTAACATGCAGAGACGGGCAGAAAATCGATACGCGATGTGATGTAAGGGGAATAACTCTGCTGCGTGTATTGGACATATAAAAAGTACGTTCGTCGGCGGAGTAATTTCGTTGTAATTTTCTTGCGTGATTCGATTAATCTGCAGAGGGATATTTCCTTATATCTATCGTGACGCTAGATATAGAAAAATATCGGTTAAAAATTTCTCGCTATCTTTTTAAAAAAGCATATAATAAGTATATATATTATTAGTTACACAGTTTGTTGCTGGCCTAATATGGTATATATGGTGTCAGTTAATTCCGAAGCTCGAGTCCAATATGGAATTAACTGACACCATATATACCATATTAGGCCACCAACAAACTGTGTAACGAACATATCTTACCGACTGCAGCATCGATGCACAGAACTAATAACAACAGCGATCAAAATTAAATGAGAGACTTCTCGCAATGTGTTCACGTGTCTTTACCTTGTTGCAATTTATGGGAGAGTGCCTACATGCACTCTCCATAAATTGTAACAACGCATATTCATACATACCAAACAGTTTCATTTCGAAGGTAACATGACACACATCCACAGAATATGAAGCCTTTTAAGTTGCCTTACCTGCACTTCAGACCAAATGTGGGCTTCCAACTCTTAATCTTTCTACCTGAAGCGTTTATCGGCTGCCGCCATTTTGAATAATCAATGAACAAAGGGGAGTTTTTCCCATAGCTGTCAGCGTATATTGATGTTGACAGGCAGTATATGGTTTTATATACAGTCTGCATGTAACGTCTTTGAACCAATGAAATTCCCAGATACTTGTAGGAGGTAAGATATATATATATATAACCGGCTGTTAGGCCACATCTGGACTTCGTATAAAACTTCCACTCAGAGCTAGATTTTTGATGTTTTGAAAACGTAAATATGATGATCAGGAAAAGGTCAGTCAACTATGAGCTAACTTCAGCTGGTCTCTTACCACCTAAAGTTAGTTCATATTGGACTGACTATTTTGAAGTTAAACAAACGTCTTTTCTAATGATGTGTTTGGAGTGTGGGTGCTGGGGTGCGGTTGGGCGTATTTATTTAAACAAATTACGGCATTACGCAATCATTTCAACGATGTGTTCCTTATGAGATTGTTGCATAATGTTGACACGTACTTACAATTTTAAAGTTGCATGTAAGAGTAGTTTCCGGCCGTTTTCAATTTTTTTCGTTTTAACCCATTTCCGCCAAATCTAGTTCAGCAAAGGATATTAACGAATTGCGTATCAGCGAAATGGTTAACTCGTCAAGACATTGAGAACGATGCATACTTTTTGGCTCCATTATTTAATAAATGTGTTGAAAAAAGAGCTAGTAATGTGTAGTATTCTCAAAGACACATCGTATAAGGAAAATCTTCGGTCACATCTTAGGAGTAACAAGTCTGCACCCACTTTCGGTCAAAGCCCAATAAGATTGTAATGAT
The DNA here is from genome assembly GCA_031216915.1 of Pictodentalium vernedei. Classification (NCBI taxonomy): domain Eukaryota; kingdom Metazoa; phylum Mollusca; class Scaphopoda; order Dentaliida; family Dentaliidae; genus Pictodentalium; species Pictodentalium vernedei. The sequence goes on along the minus strand of CM062292.1, from coordinate 70,730,972 downwards.
GGTAACATAAAGAGAAATACAAGTTTAACGTGACTGTAGTTGATTGGTGATGGCCTCCAGACCACACGGATTCTCTGGTGTTACAGTATGGTCGCCGTGGACTGGTCAATTTCCACGGGTGGACAATATCTCCACGGACGCTATAATATTATATTACAAACACTAATTATAGGAATAATTATCAAAAATTTAATTAGTGATGCACTGGGTACAACCCGATGCTTCATTAATTATAATTGTGCTGATGATTTTAAATACCTGATAAACGCATGCATGGCCATCACTACCCACGCGCGGATAATGACCAGTCCACGGCGACAGTATAGTATTGTGGTATAAAAATGAATTGGTAAGAATAATACTGTCCTACCCCCCTCTCTCTTTCTCTCTCTCTCTCTTTCTCTCAACACTTTCTGGAAAAAAATGTGTGATGGAGGGAGGCGGGGGTAGTTCCCGTACACCCTTGCTCTAGGGCTGAAACGGTTGGCTCATTTTCACAACCGACTAACCGAGAGTTATAACCGGATAATATCCGGTTAACCGTAGCCATTATTTCACCGAATCTGGGATAAAAACTATATATATATAGGAATTGTAAAGCAGTATGCCCAGAAACTATTCCGCAGTGTGTAAACAAACGAACGTTGTCGAGTACTTGACAACGTTCGTTTGTATACATACTACGGAATAATTTCTGCGGATACTCAGAACTCGCGGAAATTGCCGATCATTAACGAAGTCTTGAACGCCAAAGTCGATTATTTCTCAATATATACAGCGCTGCATCGAGGTATAATCTTTCCCAAAGGAGAAGCGGCAGATTTACTACGCTTTAACCGTGGAATGATGGTCACTATCGATATATCGGATAACCGGTTGACTTTTGTTTTTAATCGGTTAGGTAGGTTATCCGGTTAACCATTTCAGTGCTACCCTGCTCCTAGGTCCATGAAGTATAGTGCCAGCAGCTCGAATACTCTACCTTTTGAAGTACTAAAAGGGAAAAAAGCTATTGTTTACGTTTGATTGAATATGAAACACGGGTAAGAAACAAAGCACAGTTCCATACTAGAATAGAAGGTTCCTCTGGCTGTATAAAGGTTTCAGGCCTGTGTTAACCCACAACACACAGATGACATCAAAATTCGTTTGTGCTGTTTTGTTTTGTGAAAATTGTTTTGTCAATAAGAGTTCAGCAGGGACATGGGAACTGGGGCACATGGAGAACGTCTCATCCCACCCCATTTTTCTCAAACGATTTGAGAGAGAGAGAGAGAGAGAGAGAGAGAGAGAGAGAGAGAGAGAGAGGGGGGGGATTTATTGCATCATTACCTTCACCAACCGGTCATTGAAATTTTATTGTAAATTAGCACGAAGAAGCCACATTGACTCCCTATTCTAAGGATTTGACCAAAGAAGATTCTTTTGTTTCATTTGTCTCTACAATGGCCTTTAACCCTTTACCCAACGAAGAGAATATCAAAATTTATTATTTTAATTACTATGTTTTTAAATTTTTCAAAAATATTTCAACACAACCATATCATGTGACCCCTCATTGGAACGAGCTCGGTGAGCTCCAAATGAGGAGTCACCTAGCATGGTTTTGTTGAAATACTCTGAAAAAAACATTTTTTTCAAATGCTTTTTTTGCAAATTACGCAGGCGGTTGCGGGCGATTCGTTAGGTAAAGGGTTAACTTCGAGAAAAATGTACATATTTGGCTCCATATTAACCATTTATCCAATGCTGACGATATCGAAATTTATTATGTCAAGTATTATTTTGTCAAATGTTTCAAAACATGTCAACAAAACCTTGTCATGTGACCCCCCTCATTGGAACGAGCTCGACGTTCCATGGAATCCTCTTCCGACTATACTTCTGGTATCCCCTTTCCGTCGTATTGCCCATGCGCGGCATGTGTTGTGTACACATTGTGCATTAGCACATACCAGCACATCCAGAATGTGCTGCGTGCGATGTGTACACATTGTGACAAATTGTATACTTGCACATACAATTAAAACTAGAAGTACTGTCATGAAATACGCGCGAATCTACGCGTTATTAATATAGTAAGACTATCAAATTCTGTACATATGGCCTGTGGACAAGCAATGTTTCGGCCAATGGAACTCCGGGTAACCCGGAGGTCCATTGGCAGAAACATTGCCTGTGTTTGCTATGAGTAACCAGGAGAACCTGCCGTGCTTTGGATGCCATTCGATATGGCAATTGCGCGCAATTCATACTCGCCATTAAGCCTAGATAAGCGCACAGTTCAAGACAGAACTTCTAGTTTTAACTGTAAGCACATTCCACCAAACATCAATCCTACGTTCCGTAGAATCCCCTTCCAACTATCCTTCTAGAATTCCTTTTTCATCGTGTATGCCAATGTGCTGCATGTGTTGTGCGCACATTGTGCACTAGCACACAAACGCATATCAGAGCATTAAACACGTGCCCATGTGCTGTATGTAATGTGTACAAATTGTGACACATTGCCTACTAGCACACAAGCACATTCCACCAAACATCAGTCCCACGTTCCATGGAATCCCATTCCGACTGCACTTCTTGAATCCCTGTTTTCACGGTATTGGCATATGGGCTGCACGTGTTGTGCGCACATTGTGCACTAGCACACAAGCACATATCAGCGCATTCAGCATGTACTTATGTGCTGCATGTAATGTGTCCAAATTGTAACACATTGCCTACTAGCACACAAGCACATACCACCAAACATCAATCCCACGTTCCGTGGAATCCCATTCCGACTGCACTCCTTGAATCCTTTTTTTCCTGTGTGTGCCCATGATCTACATGTGGTGCATTAGCACACAGACATATATGGGGAAATCTAAATACTTAGTCTAAAGTGGGTAGAGGCCATAACATAGGTGGAATAGGCCAAGAAATGGTGGGGTCAGAGCAGTTTGAATAGAGCTGAAATCCACTTGCAGAACCCTACTTATGAAACCACGAGATGAGTTGAAAAGACGTATGTGGAATCACTCGATATATCAGGTGACGACGTGACAGTAAGAGTGTGTGTGCGTGTAGCGGGGTGGGGGTGATGAATGGAGTTATTTGATTGGTTAGTCTGTTGCAGTAAAGTAAACTGATTTTGGATGATCCGGATAAGTAAAACATGGCGAAACAATAACAGGAGTAACCGGAATAGTTTAAGAACAAGCCAGAGCAGACCAGAAAAGCTGAACATAGAAACGATAAGCAAAACTGCTCCGTCCGAGAGGCTCTTCTACTCTATTGGCGTATTCTCGAGAACAACGAATAGGATTGGTTTGACAGAAAAAAACGCAATAACATAGAAGAAGAGCAGAACGTTTGAAGGAATCCTAACTAGTAAAACCTGTCTTGTCTATTTATGTAATTCTATGAAGTAACCGAGGCTTTGAGGAAAATCCGAGCCAGAAATAAGTACTCCCGCTGAACCGAACACACCCTTCGAACATACCCCCGTCCCATGGGAGGACTTTAGGTTACATAGCAAGCACGTGCCACTATAGAACGAAGATGGCATCATCTAGTATACAAACTGAACGACGGAAACACGTATCACCCTAAAAGCAGGCGCTGCGGATGCGCACTGGCACCATGTATCACTATGGGGATGACATCACAACATGGCCACTTACGCGAGTTACCATGACAACCAAACATGCCGTAACTGGGTCACGTGACTATGGTGTCACATATGAGATCAGGCATGAGATTTGAAAAAAGGCTAGATAATGTACGTGATATACTACGAACGTCACATTTAACGCTTTTTCTCCATCGTTTAATATCTATTCGAACATTATGCTCTCTGCCTTGAAATTTTGGAAATATATTTTCCAACAAAAAACGCATCTAAACATTTGGTATCGATCTGAGAAATTCGCAACGGTTATGGTTACTTCGGGTGACGTCATTGATATTAACGTTCCAAAAAATTAAATCACTTCCGATTTTCATGAATAAGCAGTATGTTGGAGAGCTATAAAAATACCTGTTTTTGGATTTTTTGATATAACGTCGTGTTCGAAGTCTTAACGTCACTTCAGGTTTTTCCTCCTTTCTTGTGAGCATCTCCTCCCCTAGAACCGATACGGATACACCTATAATATTTCATATACACCAAAAGAAATAGTTCAATTTGAGCATTGTGCATTTTCTTTTAGCTTGTGTGAAAACCTGGTTTCCTCTATGACGAAATACCCACCGAGATTTTCCATCTGCAAGATGAAATCACAACACCTTTCAGTTCTCGTAGTCCAAAAAAGAAAGTCGACAAAATTATGAAAACCCGACGTCACGTACCTGAGATATTTCGTAAACAAAGTCGGGATGCCGTTTTTGTGTTTTCATTCCCTTTTCAACCTCATTTCTAAAATTCGCCTTTTAGAAGTATAATCACAACACACGTCAAACTAGAACACCAAACCAGCGCTGGCCGCTAATAGGTTTTGGTTGTGCTTCGTTGAATGACTACTGTGAATTTGCTTTTGCAATTTTAAAACCTTCCAGCTTTTGTCATGATTCTGCACATGTTTTATGCAGAACGTATGGTTCAAACGTTTCGTTCACAATTGTGAGTTTCCTTCTTTCTATAAAAGTGTCTACGTTACTAGGCGTTGTTCCATTAAACTAAATCTATACTTACTGTTGCATGTCAACTGCATTAGCGGATCAAATATCCTCGAAAGATCACTGTAACTTCCTGCTTTCAGGATAAACTCCGCTCCACTTGCAATCCTCTTCAACTCGTCGTTATCGACATCGCCCACTCCGATCGCAATCATTTTTATTCCAGCTCGTCTTGCCTTCCTGGCCTGCGCTTTCGTTATTAACTCGTCCTGTGACTTCCCGTCTGTAATAACGATGCCGAAACGAGTAACGCCAACTCGCGCTCTTCGCATAAGAACATCTCTCATATATTCGATACCTTCACCAGTTGAAGTATAATCCCCTGCATTGTAGTTTACGTTTTGGATAGCATCGATCAGAGAATCTTTGTCCGTGTATTTATTGAACTGAAATGCATCTTCCTTGTGAATGCCTCTATCGAAGGTAATAGCCGCGAATCTGACAGCGTCAGGTCCTATTTTGAAGCTGCTAGCAAAATGTTCAATGAACTTAAGGCCTTTTGTGAAATTAGCATGATTGATACTTCTCGATGAATCTATAACAAGGCCAATATCGGCAACTTGGTGGCACTCTAGAAAATCAAAAATAAACTCACTCATTATTGTCTATACATATGATTATATATTGGGACAAACGTTGTCTTTGTAAGGTAAATGATTGGTTATGAAGGAACATTCTCTTATTATCCATCGGGTAAAAAGAGAGAACCACAGAAGCTGTTGAATGGGTTAATGGTTATCTCATGAGTATGTTTGGGTGCAAGAATACCCCGAATGGCGAAGCCACGAGTGGTATTCTGAAGTCAAACAAAACGAAGGCGATAAACATTAATCCATTTGAACGATCAGGCAGTTCTGTATTCATTAAACACGTTTGCAGATTCCTTCAGCAGATTTTCTGCAATACATAGTAATCGCTTGACTGGGCTGGTTACGTGAAATAATTCATGATAGGTGAGGGACTTTGTACAAAACGAATGCGCGAATGCGCACGATTGTTTTATAATATAGTCCCTTGCCTCGAATGAATTATTTCACGTAACCAGTTTAGTCAAGCGATTATTCAGTTTATTACTTTTCATTATTATTAATTATATTATTTAACCCTTTACCTAACGTAACAGCCCAAACCTGCCAGAGCTATTCTCAAAAATCGCCAATTACTTTTCATTATTTTTTCATTTTTGTCTCAAAAACATATGTTATGACCCTTCGTTGGAAGGAGCTCGTAGAGCTCGTTCCAATGAGGGGTCATAACCTATGTTTTTGAGACAAAAATGAAAATAATAGTTATTCAATAATTTTTTTTGCAAGTGTCGTCTGCTTTTCATGTTAAAAAAACAAATGTCGGCTCACACCATGTCTATTCTATCTTTAACCCTTTACCCTACGTAACGGCCAAACCCGGCCACCGCTATTCTCAAAAATCGCCAATTGATTTTCATTATTTTTCATTTTTTGTCTCAAAAACATAGGTTATTCCAGATTTTTTTTTGCAAGTGTCGTCTGTTTTTCATGTTAAAAAAACAAAAAACAATGAAGTCCACATTACACCCACGGCAAAGTGTCTTCGTTTGTGCGCACGGATATATGACGCAATTGTTGATTGCATAATTCACTTGTTAAGTTATCGTTGATAATCAAACCGGGAAATCCCAGTAAATCACACATTGGAAAGTAATAAATATACGATAATACCATAGTGTGTTTTGATATGTTTGATATCTCAACGAGTTGAAAGTGAATTTTTTTCGCGAGGCTTGCCGAGCGAAAAAAACTCACTTTCAACTCGTTGAGATATCAAACATATCAAAACACACTATGGTATTGTTGTATTTATCTTATACCGACCATTTTTGTTCTTTTCTGCATTTTTTAAAAGGGTTTTGGGGATGATTTCGTGTCAAAATGTCGACTCATCTGGAGTGGAGTCGACTGCTTTCTCTTGTTGGGCATGAATACATGTGATGTGCCCGGAAAAGCTGTTGGTGCGTAACAAGGCAACAAATTCAAGTGAATGATAGAGTATAGTCCCCCTTAGAAAGTGGCCCTGTAACTGGGAAAACAATTACAGAAAATATACTTACGCCTCAATTCTTATGATTTATGACAAAAATATGTTTGATAATCAATTTCACCAGATTTGACACGATTTATAAACAATTTTGCGAATGTCATCATTATATTATAATATAGAAAAAGACTATAGTCCGTTCTCCAACCTATATGACATAGGGGTATGTGTTATAGATAATCTATAACACATGGGCTATATCTTCAACAGGTATAAGATAAAAAGTAAGAATTAACCAGTCCTTCGGCACGTCAATGAAGTAAAATAAGAGAAAAGGCTGTTTGAACTTTCATTGATAGTTTCAACTTTCATTCAATGCATCACCACTTCGACTGAGGAAACACGAATTGTGGCTGGTTAATGAGATCCCTTCAAAATAGTCATAGCACTTTCGCAACAAGCAATAAATTCGGAAAAATAATTCAATGAGAAATTATAAAAAAACCTTACGTGTTTCTCTGACTTCCACGTGACTGTTCTTCTCCAAAGGAACGAGAAGTTAAGATTTTAGTCAAGATAACGGATGTCATTGTCGATTCATTTCACGCAAATTAAATTTATGTCCAAGAGAAATGATTGTATTTGGAACAATGCCCTCTCACCATTCACTAAGGTCCGTTTTATAGGGTTTAATCGAGGTACAGAATGTATACGAATTCTAATAAATATCAACATGCGGTCGTTCGTGTTATGTATTTGGCATTTGTTGATCAAAAAACTTGCTCGCGCGACGTCATACATTCGATGTGACGTCACTCAAGGTCGCTTTCAGATTCTGTCCACATTGTTCACAGTTTGATCTGCACGTGCGCAATTGCCATGTCTTATTTTAACCCATATATATGCTCAATCATTTTTCACTTTTTTTCATAGTTGTTCAGCGTAATAAATAGAGGAAATCTAGTGTTTTTGAGTGGAATATCGAAATTTACCTCATGAGTGACCGAGACAAATGTTTATTTTTTGCGAGCGCCTGCGCGAGCGAAAATTACCATTTTTCTCTGTCACAAGTGAGATAATTTTCGGTATCCACTCAAAAACACTAGATTGTCTTTTTATTATACGCTTTTTATAAGAATCTGATAATTCCACCCGTTTCAACCTTGAACTGAAGCATGAAAATAAACAACGTATCGGATCATTGAAACGTGCAAGTGATTTGATTGATACTTTGATCAGATAGCGTCTTGCGATCTGATTCAGCTGGCGGGTTTCTAGTCCAAACATGGCCTGAAAGTACGTAATATAAGTTTGTGATTTGGTACGTCCTTTAAAAGGACGTACCAAACCAAAAACTTATATTACAGACTTTCAGGCCATGTTTGGACTAGCGGCTTCCATGCATCAATTCAAGGTGAATACGTGTTGAATTATTGTTGGAAATGATCGGTATCCACTCAAAAACACTAGATTTACTTTTCGTTATACGTTTTTAGAACAAGTTGATCATTTTCAGTGATAATTTACTCGTATTCACCTTGAAGTGATACTTTGAAATCGCCATTTTGATTGATACCGTGAAAGTGAAAATTTCCGTATCTTCACAGTGGAGTATACGATTTCTATCTTTCCACAATTTCGTCGATAATCTATCGTTTAGCGTATAATAAAATAAATTATGACGTTTTTTATGCTCGTTTGGTGTATAGTGACTGGGTTGCTATGGAAACACAAACTCATATATTATAGACTCACAACATCTACGTTAATAGATATAGAAGGAGGGTGCGCGGTGGCTCAGTGGTAGACTGTTGGACTTCTATTCTAGAGGTCCCGAGTTCGATCCCCGTCCGGGACGACCCGAGTTGTGTCCTTGGGCAAGGCACTTTATCCCGGTTGCCTACGTGTGGGCACGATGCCGCCGTGTACTAATGCTTACCGCACGTCGATGGTGCACATGTCTTCAATCTCTGCAACCCTGCTTGAGCGGAGCTTGAACAGAGTTAGAATGCTGTGGAGCTGACAGTTGCTCGTCGATGCTCGGTGGTTCTCTCCGGGTACTCCGGCTTCCTCCACCCGTAAAACTGTCACGGTCACGATTAGCCATTGTGCATAAGTATGTGACATTAAACCCCAATAAATAAATAAATATAGAAGGAGAGATCGGTCACACCATCCTAACTATGCCCGAATAATAAGTATACTCGAAATCAATCGTGATTTTACACATTCTTCATAGCTATATCGAAGTTTTAGAGAAAATCGAGAACATTTTCAAAATTCACCCACTTTTTCTGGCAGTCTCAAAAAATATAGATTTCAAGAAATAAAGTACATTAATGTGCAGAGACGTTACTGTGCCACAAAAATGGAGGAAAACAAATACAGAACCTTGATCTCTCCATAAATTGCACTAAAATGCCGAGACGTTATAGTTACTTTCAGGCTCAAATTGTTGGTATTTTTCATCCGTTGTCTGTGCTCAGTCAAAAGCAAGAAAACCTCCGACTAACCACTGGATTTTTATGGGGAAAACGAGGATATTCGTCTGGAATTTGAAGCATGGGCCTCTTTAGGAGCGAAAATATTCGGCATTTCTTTGCAACATCGATTTGTTTCCACGAGGCCGATTTTTAACAATATAATTTCTATGGGGATTTTTATTTATAAAATCGTCGGCGGCTTTACAACGTCGTAACGGTGGCGGTGACACTTTTTTACAGAGCTCTTCGTTTTTCCCATACAAATCGAATGGAAGATCGAAGAGGGAAAAACGGCCATTTTTTTAGAGGTGGGCCAAAGAGAAATGTGATGAACGTGTGAATCGAGAATCGAAGATTGAAGAGGAAAATTTGGCTTTTCTTTCGGTCTGGTCCCGAAAAAAACTGTGATGACCGAAGTAAACAAAAAAAAAATAAAATAAAAATATATATATTCCGATATAATAAATCAAGAAGGAAAAAAAATTAAAAACTTTACAAATAATGAAATGAAATTCTTTTTTCAATTGAAACAATAAAGAAAACAAAAGAAAAACTGTCATTTTTAAAAATCAAAGCTCCTAAGAAGAGAGGGGAGATGATTCGACGATTTCTCAAATCGAAGAGAAATATTCAAAAGAGCAATATGATGAGACATATGGCAGATATCAAACTGAAACGCGAGACGACTAAGTTATTAATTTAGAAACTCTGGAACAGCTAAAAAATAGATCGTCAAAGAAGTGAAATTCTTTTACCCTGTACCCAACGAATCGGCCGCAGCCGCCCGCGTAATATGCAAATTCAGCAGTTGAAAAAAATATTATTTTTCAACAAAACCATATCATGTGACCACTCATTGGAACGAGCTCGTCGAGCTCGTTCCATTGAGGGGTCACATGATATGGTTTTGTTGAAATTTTTGAAAATTTTTAAAAAATGATATTTAAAAATAATAAATTTTGATATCGTCTGCGTTGGGTAAGGGGTTAAAGAAAGCTCTCTCCCGACTTCTTACACTTCTTATTCCTCTGCCCCTCAGTACGATTACGGTCCTCATTATGTGTCATACCACCGATTTCTCTCGAGGTAGAAGGAATAAAGAATGATATTAGTAGGAGATGTATGAAACGGGCCACAATGGCCGGACCCCGGAAGTGACGACATGTCGCATGACCTTGTGGTGCCATGTTTGGTTGTCATGGTAACCCGGGTGAGCGGCCATCTTGTGACGTCATCCCCATAGTGATACGTGGTGTTAGTGCGCATGCGCAGCGCCTGTTTTTAGGCTGATACGTGTTTCCGTCGTCCATTTTGTATAGCGGAGGCCGCCATCTTGGTTTCTATGATAGCACGTGGTTGCTATGTGACCGAAAGGCTTTTTATAGGACAGGGGTATGTACGTAGGGTGTGTTCGATTAAACAGGAATAATTTCCCGATTCGTATAATTATCCAAATAAACCCGACAAGTTTTACTATTTCGAATTCTTTCAGAATTCTCTGCTTCTATCTATATATGCAATAGTTTTCGTCTACCTGACCATGTTCCTTTGTTCTGGAGTATACTCCAGTAGAGTAGAAGAGCCTATCAACGGGAACAGTTTAGCTTATTATTACTATATTTAGCAATTTCTGGTTGGTTCTTGCTAGTTCTGACCCTATTCCGTGCACTCTTGTTGTTTCATTTATCTAGATCATTAAGATAGATTATAACTAACCAATCAGATTGCTTGATTTCCCGTAATCTCTATGCAGAGTTATCTCCCCTTATTACAACGAAGTCCTATCCGATTCTCATCACCTCTATATCCAATGGCCATATCCCATGGAATCCCTTTTTGTGAAACGTCTCTGGTTATGGAATCCCTTTTTTGTCGTATGAGGCCATGAGGGCTATGTAAAAGCCATCAAAGAGGCCTCCTTTACTATCCCTCATAGCCTCATTTTATTTTGAGGGCAGAGGGCCATGAAAAAGCCCTCAATTTACTATCCCTCACAGCCTCATTTCAGTATTTGAGGATACCTATGGCCTGGTATTGTATTATTTGAGGATACCTATCGAGGATACCTTTCGGAGAATCCCTTTTTTTGATGAGGCCATGATGGCCATGAGAAATCCCCCAATGAGGCCTCATTTACTATCCCTCATAGCCTTATTTTCTTTTGAGGGCATGAGGGGCATGCACAAATCCCTCAATGAGGCCTCATTTACTATCCCTCTTAGCCTCATCTCGGTATTTAACAGCCATATCCCCAGGCACCCCAATTTCGGAACCCCTTTTTGGAAAACATATGAGTTTTGGCACCCCTTTTTTGTCGTAATCCAGGATAACAAATCACAAAATTCGTGGGCTTGAAAGCCTAATAGTATGCTTACACAACAACTTATAGAGAAACCATCCAAAAATGTAAAGGTGCCCAATGAGGTGTCGTTGAAAATGACCTGACTTTCCAAGAGTATGAAAAAACGTCTGCTTGGACGTCGTCCATTCCACAAATCGATGAACATGATCAACAGAGATAAACATGACATCCGTACGGAGATACTCAGTAAAATTGCCTTATTGGGTGACAATGACCAGAGAATCGTACACCCAGATGGAATAAGTACGTTAGCTTACAGTGATTGTTCCACGAAGTCACAGATGATTCCTTAAGGTCAAAAGAGAAGCAAGTCGTTTTTCAGATATAAACCATGGAAATCTCTCCTGGTTTGCATGTCGAATATATAGAATAAACATATAGTGTTTTCAAGTAAAAAAAATATTCTACGAGCCTCTGGCAAGTCGGTTTCATTCTTAATTTTACGAGTAGAATAAATTTTTTACTTGAAAACACTGTACGTTTATTTTGTATATCCTATACGTTTTCTACAGGACAGTCGCGGCAAAATCGTGCTATAATTCGTCACAAAACACAGCGAAAAGTGGGTAACACATTCGTCCAATTCGATCGGCCAGCAAAATTGTCAAAAATAAACAAGGCGCAGTAATACAGTTCTGTCTAAAAATGATTCCCCTATAAACTTGAGCTAAACTTGCAAAAATACTTTATTATATGAGCAGTGGGTGGTGTTTTCTACAGGCATTGCGTAATACTTTCAAAAATATTTAAAGAAATCAACAATTGAACTATTAATTTTGCTGGACAAATGTGGTAGAGGCTAGAGGTCAACAATTCCGTCGCAACTTGGGGAATAAATTCTTTCAGTGTTAAATCTGTGGGGAAAATTTATCACCCTACTAGGTGAACAAAGCGAAAATTTATCCAAGGCCTTTATTGTTCAAATAAACGGCCATTTATGGGATAAAATGTCCACACTTTTTGGGCGTGCTCATAATCGAAGTAGGAAATGTGAGTGTCACAGAGTCGTGAATACAAGTCTCCTTTGTTGTGTAATTAGGTCTCTTCGAATTATTCCAAACTGTCCATGTAATCGTATGGAAGGGGGCGCGGTGGCGTTGCGGTAACCGGTTCTCGTCAGATCACTGAAGTTACTAGTAAGCAACATCGAGTCCGGTTAGTCCTTGGATGGGTGACCGTCGGAGCGATTGGTTCGGACTCCCGCGTTGTGTCCTTGGGCAAGACACTTCACCACGATTGTCCACACGGGGGCACGATGGCGCCGTGTACCAAGGTGTACTGCACGTCGATGGTGCGCATGTCGTCAACCAATCTAACCCTGCCTGTGCTTTAGTGCGGAGTTGTTGGGGAGCTGGCAGCTGCTCGTCGTTGCTCGGTGGTTCTCTCCGGGTAGTCCGGCTTTCTCCACCCATAAAACTGTCACCGACACGATATAACCTCGGCTGTTAAAGTGTCATTAAACCATAATAAATAAATAATTAATCGTATGGATGAACTCTTTTCCGCAGTATGCTATCTAATTGCTACTCGTTTTCAAAGTGTTCAGTCAATAATTTTAAATTCACCCTTCTCTAAATTGTCAACTAGTTTTTCGAGACTGGCCAACCTGAATTTAAAACTGTCTGTGAAGCGTATTTCTCTCTTGATTGATACTTCGTTTTTTCCAACGTTCTGTTTATCTATTTTCTTCATCTTATCCATCCATTTCGCAAAAGAAATGCATTTTTCTTGGCTGTTCGCGATACACTGGATGTTAATCTCGCAACACCGAGATTTTTCACGAACAGATGACTGTCGTAACCCTACGGATTGTGAAAAATCAATGGAAAGAATTTGGCATCCTGATAGTTTAGGTTGCAGCTACTGTGCACGACAGCTCGACGTTCGGTTCGCCAGAGTTGTGATTGTGATCTCTTACTTTCTGTACTTCCGTATGTTTGGTGAACGATTGTCTACAGATGTGACATGTCTGAATTTTAATATCTTTGCTCTCGTGTGATGATCATCTTCTCGGGTAGAGCTGTAGATTAACCGAAACCGAACCAAGGTTTTTATTTTTTTTTAAAAACCGAAACCGAAACCGTCGACATCCCGTAATCTAAGGTTTTTCGTTTTTTATTAAATACTCTCTTGCTGCAGAAGTTCACAGAATGTAGCCATCCCAGACTAGTGAGAGTACCCAGACACTGCCAATGGCAGTGTCTGGGTACTCTCACTACTCTGGGAAGGCTACATTCTGTGAATTTCCGACATTTCAGTTTAGTTGTGTTTTCAGCTTCCCTCATGTTGCGTATAGGTGTCAGACCTCGAAAAATGGCCAAGCACAATAAAAGTTCTGTATATTTAGGTAATTATTATATTGGCCTTCCTGATTCTTCATGTATTATAGCTTATTTCGGGCATTCATTGAGTTTCACTCAATTTCACTGCCATTCAGTTATGACTCAGGACATAAGAATGAGTTTTATTTAATTTTATTCGGCCTCATGAACAAACCGAAAACCGAACCAAGGTTTTACTCCACCTGAAAAATCAAAACTGAAACCGAACAAGAAATTTAAAAACCTACAGCTCTATTCTCGGGAGTTTTGAATTGCTTATATAACTTTTTGATTTGAGAATCAAAAGTTTTCCATGAACGTTTGAGCCGCATCTTCGTCTGAACGTGAACGGATCCGAGGAATACCAATCTTGTTAAAAGAATGTTTTATGAAGAAACAATATTCCAACAGTATGTGTTTTTGGTATAACTCTTACGATCGACGGGCAGGCTCGAACTCATTGTACCATGAAACTAGGGCTGTCACGATTTTTTAATTTGAGAATCGATTAATCGTTGCAAATAATCGATAATAATCGATTAAACGTACCCAGATGAATCCCCACCCTCTCTTTGAAGTCGTTAAAAATGAAGTTCATGTCAGTTGACCAGCCTCAAGTAAACAACGAAGACGATCCTCTTTAAGGTGAATTCAAAGCTTGTTCTAAACTTTTGAACCGTCAGTGCAATAATCAAGACCGGTCGGCAGTTGCAAAGTTCGCAACTGCCGAACGGTCTTGATTATTACACTGACGGTTCAAAAGTTCAGAACATCAAAGCATTGAATGTACCTAAAAGTAAATGCTTCTAACGCCTTCTTGGGGGTGTTAACGTCGATGTTCTTGACCTTTTACATGTACCTTTAGAAACAATAGTTTTTTCATCAAATTTGTTTTTAATTATTAAACGTCTAACACGGGGTAAAATTTACCGATTCTTCGACAACGAAAAATACTAATCGATTTCAGCTTGACCGCCCTACTTGAAACATTCAAAATGAGCATAATACTCGACGAAAAGTATTCTCAATCTTCTTTTGTGATTTCGAAATTTCACAAGAATATTAGGTTTAGGCATTCCGACGGCAATGCATTGATTTTCATTGCAATATTCCTCGTGACAATTCAACGTTACTTTGCACTTGAATAAATTTAGGTAGTGGAAACAAAAGAATGGTCCCCCGTTACGGTTGGTAAACTAATTCGACAGTAATCAACTCAAATTATTAATCCAACAGTAATGTTGATTGTGGCAATCCGAAATCAACATCAAATTGATTTGTTTACTCTCTGTTCTTGCCCGAACACACTCTCAGTAGAAATACCTTTTGAATCGAATCATCATATCCCAAGACCTTTATGGCAATGGTGAGATTCCGACTTCCGAAAAAGGTCGACATCTCGTATCCACGTGGAAAAAATTATTCCAGACCAATTAAAATCTTTATCGCAAGTCTCCTTATATTTTGCTACTCCATATGGATTCTCTCTTCTGTGGGATGCACGGCAGACGTGACCGCCCATTTAAAAAATTGAATGTCTTGTTTATTTTCCACACTGAATAAGGCTTGTTTCTTATATAAGAAATAAGGTAGTCATATATATCTTAAATAAATGCATCATGTGACAATTTGCCCCTTTTTAAGAAGAGAAAAAAAGATATTCTTGGAACAAACAATGTCAAATGATTTAAAATATCCTTTCATTGCTCGAGCCTGTTTTATCGGAATGAAAGCAGATTGCAATTTCGTTTATATTGTTCTCTCTATGATATCCTTTAAACCGTTATGGACTTCCGTTTTTTTTGGTTTTTTTTGCTTTGGAGTTCGGCCATGACTACCTCTACAAAATCTATTACTTTGCAATGCATTTTGTTTGTTCCTTCTACTTTGGTAAGAAAAGAAGCCTGTTCGATTTTTTGTTTCCTACTTCTATCAGCAGATTTTTCTCTTCTTACTTTTCAACCTTAAATGACTTATTTTCGCAAAATATCTTCCATTTGATATCTATGGGATGTAGAAAAAATGTAATTACCCATTTCATGCACCTTCAATTTCAATTCCAGAACTGTTTTCTCTGTTCTCTCAGCATTTATGGCTTGAATCAAAGAAGGTTTAGTCGTCAGACTCCATGCTCTCGGAATATTGAGAACCTTATTACACTTTTTTAATTCAGGTAATTAGTAATTTCCGAAATTTACCATCTTGTTTTTTATGAATACTGTTTTTAATAAATTTAAAAAAAACAATATTTTTTAAAGAAGTTTTTTTTCTATTAATATATGACAAGAGAACCATGAAAGTCTTTAACTAGAAAAAATCTTCTACAACAAAAAAATAACAAAAATTAAAAAAAGACAAACATATTTTTTATTTTATTTTATAAATCCATATCTTTTATTGTCATAAGAGGTATCACTTTCTGTTTCTTTTTATATAAACTCTTTATGATGATGTCTACTCTTTTTAATTTTTTCACATTTTTGAGAGCTTCTTCTCTGAGTTGAGATCTTTACCAATTTTCGGATATATAAATTTACTGTAGACTAATGACAAGTCGCCGTCATCGAATATTTTCTGTTCTTTCTGCCTGATTTAAAAGTGCTCATCTGTCAAATCATAAAACAATTTGACTTATTTTTCTTTTTATTTTAGAGGGATGCAATAAGTCTGATATTTATTATCCAAACCTTTTGATCCAGCATTGTAAGTTTCCAATTGAAAAACTTTACTATTAAATTTATTGTATGGAATGAACCTGTGCAATTTAAATCAGTTTCTCTTGTTGCTGCTTACCCAATTTTAATCTTCTTCTCTTTCTTTTTTATAATTCAAAATGTTTTTTTTTAAATGTTCTCTTTAGGTTTACTTAATTTTTTTTTTCTTTTGGTTCCTATATATATAAACAAATTAATTTTTTTCTTTCTTTTCTTTAAGTTGCTTTTTTTAAATTTCCTATATAATATAAACAAAACAATTTTCTTTCTTTTTTTATGTTAAATTTGTTTATTTTTAAAATGTATTTTATATATATTTTAATTTTTTATATATATAGACATTTTTCTCTTTTTTGTATTGGTTAAATTTTTTTAATGATTTAAAAAAAACTGATTAACTTTTAATTTTGTCTCTTTCCTATAAACAAACTTATTCTTTTCTTTAAGTTGTTTTCATTTTAAATTTAAATCATTTTTTTTCATTTTGTCTTTCCTATATATATATAAAAAAAATGTTTTCGTTATTTTTCTTCAAGTTAAATTTATAGTTTTTTACTATTTATTTTTTTATATACATTTTAAATATTTTTCCTGTATAATTTAAACAATTTTTTCTTTCAGTTAATTTTTTTAAAATGCCTTTTTTTTTAATTTAATTAATTTTATTTTCTTTCCTAGATATAAATAAACTTATTTTTTTCTTTCTTTTTTTAAAGATGAAATTTTTGTTTTAATTTTTATTATTTACTTTATGTATATTTTAAATATCTTTTTCTGTCACAATATCTCATATCATTTGCACACCCTGTATTATAATGTATCATGACATTTCTGTTGTTATTACATTCGAGTATGGTAGGAGAAGAAGGAAGGAGAGAAGATGTAGGACAATTGAGAAGATTTTTTTCTTGATAATGTTTGTTTCATTTATTCATAAACATAACCAAGCCATTTATCACTTTTTAAAATAGTCATTTTTATATTTAAAATTATTCATTTATTTATTATTTTTAAAAAATTGTTTATGTTTTTCCTTCACATGATCTGAGTAGTGTATTTTCTGTGCATTAATAAATATAAAATACTTGCTCAATCTAATGACAGCATAAAACACAGGACGTTGGCGTCTTTGTGTTCTGTGGTACGACAGGTGTGCTCGATGGGATGGTCATATTGATTTATTTTATGCAAGCTGGACATTTTTCATACAACACTCTAGAAATGTTTTCTTCCATGAGATTATAGAAGGCATCTTCTGAGGAACTTCTTATAAATACGATTTTTTCCATATGCTCAGCGTTTTCTTTTAGAAGTGACATTTTTTTCTTTTGTTCTCTTTATTTTTTCAACTAAAATATTTCAGTTAATGCATTTGAAGGGTTTTTAAAATTTTCAACTAAAAAATTTCAGTTAATGTGTTTGAAGGGTTTTTCAAATTTTTCTTCCTATTTTATTATATTAAAATATATATATTTCAAAATTTTTTTTTACTTCGGTCATCATAATTTTTTTAAGACCACCCTGAAAGAAATGGCAATTTCCCCTCTTTGATTCGATTCGTACAGATATCACATTTTTATGGCACACACTAAAAGAAACGAGAATCTTTCTCTCTTCGTCGTTCTGTTCGATATGCATGGGGGAAATGCAGAAAGCTGTTTTAAAATGACATCGCTGCCTTTGCGACCTTTTAAGCCAACGACGATTTCATAGGGTTTCCATTGAAAACAAAAATCAGCCTCATGGAAGAAAATCGATATTGCAAAGAAATGCAGATTTTTTTAGGTCAAAAAGAGGCCCGTGCTCGAAATTCTCAACGAATCTCCTCGTTTTGCCATTTAAAATCCAGTGGTTAGTCTGAGGATTCCTTGTTTTTGACCGGGCACAGAAAACACCTGAAAAAATACCTTCATTTTCTGTGCCAGAAATTAACAGTAATATCTCGGCATTTTAGTGCAATTTATTGAGAGATCATTTCTTTTTGTTCTCCATTTTCTTTGCATAGTAACTTCTTGGAATTTTAGTGTACTTTATTGCCAAGTATCTAAATTTTTAAGTGTGCCAGAATAGAAAATGCAGTGAAAAGTTTCTATATTTTCTTTAACACTTTAATATTGCTATGAAAAACGCGTAACGTCACGATTAATTTCGAGCACACTTATTCGGGCACAGTTAGGATGGTGTGCTAGATGTTTCCTTTTATACCTACCCACGTTCTAATGCCACAATACGAGACGCGCGAGAAAGGTCGTCCGATGTAGAAACAAGCAATTGTTGAGGAAAAACCTATGACATCAGTAGAAAAAGAAAGCCAAGTTTCCTGTTACTAATTGAAATAAATAAAAATAACAGGTGCTCTCATAGCTGTCTGTTGCTTTTGCTTATTAAAAGTAACAAAAGGAAACATGGCTTTTTATGACAAGCTAATTAGAAGTACATAGTTCAAGATAATCCAACATTAAGAATAGCGAATAGTTTCGAACACCCAACAGAAAGATCCAATTTGGCTCTTCATTTTGAGAATGTGGTTTTACAGTAATTTGCATGTTTTTATTCTTCCCAGGAAAAAAAATCAGCAAATCCCGTCTCCTAGACTTTTATATCAACTGAAAAGATAGTATCTGTATTATATGTCATAATGCGAACAGTGTTGATATAATGAACAGAAAAAAAGCTGTAGAACATCAAAAGATGATGAAAACGAGGCTTTCTTATCCTTAACTCTTTCCCCACCGCAGACGATTTAAAAATTTATTAATTTAAATATCATTTTTTAAATTTTTTCAAAACATTTCAACAAAACCATATCATGTGACCCCTCTTTTTCCAAAGAGGGGTCACATGATATGATTTTGTTGAAATGTTATGAAAAATAATATTTTTTCAGCTGCTGAATTTGCATATTACGCGGGCGGATGCGGGCGATTCGTTGGGTAAAGGGTTAAAAGGGATTTTAACAGAGAATAATAGTCAAACGATCAAATTCATTGGGAAAAAAATGTAAGAAGTCAGCTTTTGTGTCTTTATACTACTCTACAAGAAAATGCATTTTTTTACTTTATTTTCAATTTTGAATACTCCAAGGAAAACAAGTAGCAAATTCCACCCTCCAGACATTTAAATTAATGACAAGGACAGCGTCTGCATTATATGCCACGATGCGCACACTGTTGATATAATGAACAGAAAATATTTTACAGAGCATCAAAAGATGGAGAAACGCAGCTTTCATATTTTAATCCTTTACCCAACACAGACAATATCAAAATTTTATTTTTTTAAATATCATTTTTAAAACATTTTCAAAAAAATTCAACAAAACCATATTATGTGAGCCTTAATGGAACGATCTCGACGAGCTCGTTCTAAAGAGGGGTCACATGATATTGTTTTGTTGAATTTTTTTAAAAAATAATATTTTTTTAGCAGCAGAATTTGCATATTACGTGGGCGGATGTGGTCGATTCGTTGGGCACAGAGTTAAATGAGGTTAACCAGAGAATAAAAGTAAAACATTCAAACTGAATGGGGGACAACTCGTAAAAGCCAGCTTCTGTATTTTTGTACAACACAGCAGGAAAATGCTTGACGTTTGTGAAACGATACGATCATCATCGATGATACAAATTCGCTATTTCGAAATGTCGCTTTTTATACGAAATTAGCATACCCTTAATGTTAAATTTACTGTCAGCTTCAGTAAAATAAGGGGGGGGGGGGGCTAACTTCAATGTAAATCACTTCCACTGCTTACATTGTTAGCCCTGACGGGCACAATATGATTTGGAAAAGCTGAGACTAGTTTTCTGAAGAGCCAGAACTGATAGGCAAACAACTCCCATACAGGGGTGATATAAGTGGGTGTCAAATAATAAAACAATATCAGTTCAGTGATGTTTCTGGTGTGTTGTATCGCATGTTGTTGAAGATTTTCAAACGAGTAGTATCGCTCAAATTGGCGAAACCGACTCGTACGATGCTGCTTGTTGTACCAACGCAAATCTACTTTTTAATTTTTACGGCATTCAATTGGTCGAATCCAATTGATGCCCATCATTGCCATGATCACGATGATCGAACTTCAAATATTGACTAAACTGCCAGAAACTGCGGGGAATAACATAACAGAACGTTTTTTTTTTAAATAGCTGATAAGATTAGCATACTCCATAACGATATGACCAGTTGTGGAAAATATTTGTCAAAGAACAAGAGGTCAGAATGTTATTTTTATTTTGTAAATTTTTCACTCGAATCTGACTGTTTAAATATATCGGGTAAACAAATCTAATTAAGAAACTTGGAATTTCCAAGCGATCTCAACTCCGGTGCATTTGACCAATGATGACGTGATTTTTTTTAGACGGTTTCCGTCTCTGATTACGTTGGAAACGAAATCAACCGTGTTTTAAATCGCCACATGTCCAATACAACTTTATTTTTATCGTACAGGCAGAACAGCGTTTTGCATTAATAGGTGTGTGATAAATAACGAGTTGATGTTGGATAAGCGAGAGGAAACTCCCCGCCGAGGTCCGTTAGGTCCGAGATGGGGTCCTTTCTCTCGCCTACCCAACATCAACAAGTTACTTATCCTACTTAAAACACTTATTTATTTGTGTTTAAGGTCACATAATTATGCACAATGGCTAATCGTGACCGTGACAGTTTTACGGGTGGAGGAAGCCGTAGTACCCGAAGAGAACCACCGAGCATCGACGAGCAACTGTCATCTCCTCAACATTCTAACTCTGTTTTAGCTCCGCTCAAGCAGGGTTACAGCGGTTGAAGACATGTGCACAATTGACATGCAGTACGCCTTAGTACACGGCGTCATCGTGCCCCCATGTAGGCAAGCGGGATAAAGTGCCTTGCCGAAGAACACAACGCAGGTCGGTCCGGGCTGGGATCGAGCTCGGGACCTCTAGCATTGAAGTCCAACAGTCTACCACTGAGCCAGCGCGCTCCCTGTTGGATAGCTCAAGATGTAAAATGTCAAACAGTTAGTTGTTGGATATACAACTATCTAACTCTTAAGCGTGGGATAGTCAAACTATACACAAATGAATAACAATGGATGCCATCAGTAAAAGTTCTTAACCCTTTACCCAACGAATCTACCATATCTGCCCGCGTAATATGCAAATTCAGCAGCTGAAAAAATACTATTTTTCAAAACATTTCAACGAAACCATATCATGTGACCACTCTTTGGAACGAGCTCGTTCCAATGAGGGGTCACATGATATGGTTTTGTTGAATGTTTTTGAAAAAAAATTAAAAAATAATAAATTTTGATATCGTCGGCGCTGGGAAAGGGTTAATTCTGTATATTCCACTGTATATACATTCCAGAGAGATATTCCCTTAAATCAAACATGACAAAAGATATGGAAAAATTAATCGTAAACGCTTCCCACTATTTAATAAGGTAGCAAAAGATAAAAGATTATTTCTAGAGACTAAACGTTAAAAATATCACAAGAGTGGTCGTCAAATTTCAAATATCCCTGGCAGAGTTGCTTGAAAAATATTTGGCTTACCATGATATATATAATCCCGTTTCACCGCAAAAGAAGTTTCATCGTCCTGAACTGAAAAGAGAAAGGAGGCAAAAATATTAGGAAACGCTTCAATACGGAGTATGGGTGAATGAAATCCTTTTTCAGAGAATGTTCGCCATTTCCGAGGACGAATTAATGGTTGGTTGCCAAAGGTAGATAAGTTCTCGTTCAACTGGATTGTTGTCCTGTAACCCTTTTCCCGTATGCCAGGGATGGGGGAATCTCCTGAAACATATGATGATTTCTAACTTTCGATACGTTAGACCACCCACTCAGCCCTTCCCCAATTCATTCTCCATTTTGGACAGTGTTTTCCGGCCAATTTCTGACACCCACCCCCTTTATGAATATTCACAGTTTTACTCGGTATTCATTACAGTTTAAAAATGTTCACAAGGGTGGTCTCTATATCTATATTATTTTTTCCAGTATTGTTTGACCACAGTCTTCAGAGGAAGTCGATGAGCATATTATATTGAACACAGCAGCAAAATAAGGCGAGTTTTCTGAACGTTTGTGGTCTACACTCATATCCTCTTAGTATTCAGAATTTATCGTTTGGGCCATGGGTAAGGTTAATCAAATGATGGCAGTTGATCAGCTGTTAAAAATATAGAATATACCCATATAGCTTGGTGTACCAAATGTTCACCACGAGTTGTGAACATTTGGTACACCAAGCTACATTGGATATATTTTATTTATACCATGATCGTCAGATTATTAAGAGTCGCTATTATTTTTTCTCGATTGTACTGAGCAGCAGACGTACATACGAGCGAATCTGTTTTTGTTTGCACGAGCATCGGTGGGCGGTACTTCCGCTGTCAATTTTATCGCCCAAAAGAAATGATAAAAAGAAACTGAGCCATTTTCTTTCTAATAACATACTCATACTATTTCGAGTTATGCGTGCTTTATTAACATGAGTCAATGCATGTTTGTTAATTTTTGGCATCTTATGAGGTAAACCCATTTAAAAACGTAATAAATAATTGCCACTTCCATTTCACTCTTCGCGAGGCGACGTGCGATAAATTTAGACAAGTTTGCATTCAGATCGACGTCACCAAAGCTCAACGGGGATGTAGTTCTATTGTAGGTGTAAATTATTACTATTGAAATCCCACTACTGGCGTGTTCATCACGGTTGGTGTGTAAAGTTAAAATTAATGTCGTAGGCTTTTCATATATAGTAGAATAGGTAATCTTGGTATAAAAGGATTTTATTTTCATAAATTCTAACATTCAGAATTGAACATAGAGTTGTCTGCTTGTGTCCATGTCAAACAAACACGGACAATGAGATACCAAAAGAGACAAACGTATTAATCAGGTTGCTCAGGTAGTGTACCGGTACTACTAAATAATTTTGACAGTATGCTACTTTAACAACTAGAGCATGTGATTATAAAAATGCAATAATACTTTCTTTGTATGGTATTATGGTGTTGAATGAATTCTATTTTATTTAGTGTATTTGATTGAGTAGACCTTTTCATTCTTCTTACATATTTATTACACGCCTGTTCTATGAAATCCCCATCTACAGCAACACTGAGCCATATGGAAATGAAAATCTGTTCTGCACACATGTGCCGAACGGAAATCGTTGACGCACTATTTTTTAAATAGAAGCGGAATCTCACTGGAATTTTCTACGAATCGTGCCTCTCAATTGCCATTTGAGTCGCTAGAGATAGCTAAAAATAGTAACAGCGGTTCCCCTCCCAAATTTGGATGGTGATAAAACGTGTTCTTTTTGTTGACAGTAACTGTTGTCAAATGAATTGCCGAGCGTCCTTCTAATAATTGATTTTATAGACGTGAAGGCGTGTAATAAACACAGAATGACACACGCGTGTGAATGGATTAATCGATATGGCACTTGTGCCATATCGCGGAAGGATAAAGCTCGAGGACTGCTGCCTCTCGTTTTATCCTTCCGCACTGACACGTTTGCCATGTCGATTAACCCATTCACGCAGGTCTATCGTTCTGTGAATTTATTATTTTATTTCAAAAATGGATGTTGAAAACGAGTGGAATGAGAGGAAACAGTCTAAAGAACAAATCTATTATCAGTTTACTGCCAATGACTTTCAATAATTTTGAGTACCTATTATCCACTGACCTATCTTTAGTCTATGTCAATACAGGGTCACGTCTTAAATGAGGAGTGTCAGTTGAGAATAATCGATCTGAAAGTGCATTGATGAAGATATGTTGCCTTGGTGTGTCTTGAGAATAAATCTCTTCTGTTTTATCCAAAGGATCTGTTGGAGATATATATCAAATGTCACCACTACCAACAACCAACACCGCTGAGTAAAAACGAAAAAAGTTCAAACTCATTTAACCCTTTACCCAACGCAGACGATTTCAAAATTTATTATTTAAATATCATTTTTTAAATTTTTAAAAAAAATTTCAACAAAACCGTATCATGTGACCCCTCTTTGGAACGAGCTCGACGAGCCCGCATGCAGTGTTACAAAAATGGCCTGAGAAACAGAAGATCTACATTTTGGGGACTTATAGTATTTTTTTTATTCTATTTTCATTCGTTTTTCTTCCCCCAAAGCAAATCGTATTCCCACTCCCAATTTAATAGTTTAGAACGCTATTGTTTCTGACTCTTGAGCATATAGCACTATAAAATTTGTTTTCCGAGCTATTGTGTTCCCATGAACCACTTTGGTAAAAGACTCTTTTTTCTTTCTTTTATTAAAAACCATAAACTTTCGAATTACAGAATAACAAAAAAAGAAGAAAAAATCAGAGTTTTTCACAAAGTTAAATAGAAACAACGATCTGATTTGCAAGATATCGTCAAAACAATAAGCGTGTGATGGACTGCCACCTCTCCCTTGTCATGGATGGCTTGCGGTTTGAATATATGTTTGTTGAGTATATAGAGGATATGGAATGAGTGTTTTTCTCATATAATTTTTATGAAACGAGTCTAAGAATTTTCCGTTTTGGCGAGCCTCTGGCGAGCCCAAACGGAAAATTCGGACGAGTTTCATAAATATTATATGAGAAAAACGCTCATTTCATATTCTATTTATCATATGACACACACACGCACAAATTAGCCACTTAGTATGACTTTTTAACCCATCACCTAACTTGAGTTGCAGACGGCACTCGAAAAGACATCCTCGTATAACTAAAAATATTCATTTTTTGCTTCCAAAACATAGGTTATGACCCCTCATTGGAACGAGCTCGTAGAGCTCGTTCCAATGAGAGGGTCATAACCTATATTTTGGAAGCATAAACTAAAAATATAAAAAAAATGAATGGCGTTTTTCTTGCAGATAAAAGATTAATACAATATAACCCACCCTAAATAGAACAGATAAAGTAAATTCTCCCTACTGAAATTATGTAAATGTCACCCTGTTGTATTTTGTTTAGCCAATCAAATTGTCCAGTTTTTGAAATTGACCAATGAAAGCTCCCGGCTCTAATTATGCAAATTATGAAAATGTGGCCCAGTTGTATTTTGTTCAACAATCAAATTGTCTAGTTTTGAAATTGACCAACGAAATTGACGGAAGGCTTTATTTATCACTGATTGATATGAAAACAAAATATCAAATGTTTTAAAGTGAACAAAACGGACGAGTCATATGATAAAACTCAATATGTGTTTGGAACCTAAGACTTTGGATAAAAGCTAGAAAAGTTGGAACGCAACCTTTTTCACTGCATGAGCAAATATATTTTCTGAAATCAATGAGACAGATATGAATACTCAGAATTAATGTTTACTCTAAAAAACGTATCTTTTCTGTAAAATCAAATTTTGTATCAAATTTGTCAATGAGTGACAGTAAAACAGTTTTTGAGAAACGACATTCGAACAAACGGTGGGTCAAGGTTTCCCTTCTATTTCCACCAAAGGAGCAAAGCCCTGTCTCGCAAAGACCACATTTAACCCTTTACCCTACGCAGACGATTTCAAAATTTATTATTTTAATTATCATGTTTTAAATTTTTTTCGAAAAATTTCACAAAACCATATCATGTGACCCCTCTTTGGAACGAGCTCGACGAGCTCGTTCCAAAGAGGGGTCACATGATATGGTTTTGTTGAAATTTTTCGAAAAATAATATTTTTTCAGCTGCTGAATTTGCATATTACGCGGGCGAATGCAGGCGATTCGTTGGGTAAAGGATTGATCTAGTGATAAGTAAACGATGTAAAACATTGTACTGTAAATATTGTGAATAGGTAAACTCAATTGCATCAAATGTATTACAATAAATACGTTTCCACTCCTCCCGGTCTAAATTTTGTTCAAGGTAAATACACAATTTCAGTTCCGAATGTGTGGGCATGTGTGCACTTTTTTCCAGGAGTAAATTATAGAATGTTCTATTAACTTTTGAGGAGGTTATTACCTGGGCCATTGTGGGGTCAATAACATTCTCTAATTTTATTGTATTAGTAATACATCTTTTCCATGACTGTGGGTTTGAGTTTATTATTCCATAATAGGTTACAAAAGGGACGCTGACGTCATGTTTTCTCTCAAATTGCTGGACAGAGAGAGTGAGAGCAAATTTCCATTAATATCAACTATCCCATTTATAAACGGTATGCCTTTTTCAAACCACGTTTTATAGAAAACTGGGGTGTTATTTATTTGAATATTCTCATTGCGAAAAAGGGACTGGGAAAATATAGTCAATGCAGTCAGTTTTAAGTCTGGTTTTAATTGGGCCAACGAGTTGACGACATTTTTCTAAAACAAAAGGTATTCATATTTACTGAGATTTTTCCCAGACTTCCCTTGGGGAGATACCAAATGTTGTTAAAACCATATTTGTTCTAAGTGGTCAAGAGCAAGAGTTTTCCACTGGTAGAAATTTTCGGATTTTAACAATTTTTTTGTCCAAACTAGTTTTAGAGAGCAAAAGAGTGTCGTTTTATCTTATCTCTGTTACCAGACCATAAGAAAAGGAAAAATGGAGATTGAATTGCCTCAATAATCGCGTCAGTGGGGATTGGGAGGACTGTAGACGAATGTATCAATATTGGGAGAGCCAGCGTTTATAAAACAGTTGTTTTCCCCCCTAGCGTCAAGTTTCTCAGAGACCAATGACCTATTATTATTATTAACGTATTCAACATTTTCCGGATGATTATTATCTGAAACCCTTGACTCTTGTAAATTATATTTTATGCCAAGTATGGTGAAACACCCATTATGGTTCCACTTAATAGGTTTTCCAAACTGCTTATTTTTTCAAATTTCACCTGAAGACCCGGTACTTTGTGAAAAAGAATCGAGAATGTTTAGCACTATTTAACGCTACGTTCAAGTTCTTCTCATCTTCTTCAGGGAAAAGACTGCTACAGTTAAAACTAGAAGTCCTGTCATGAAATGCGCACAAATAGCACGTCGATCTGCGCATTAATATACGCGTTATGACCATAGTTATGCTATCATATTCTCTACATATGGCCTGTGCAAAAGCAATGTTTCAGCCAATGGACCTCCGGGTAACCCGGAGGTCCATTGGCAGAAATATTGCCTGTGTTTGGTATGAGTAACTAGGAGAACCTGCCGTGTTTTGGATGTCATTCGATATGGCAATTGCGCACAATTCCTACGCGCACTTAAGCCCAGATAAGCGCACAGTTCGTGATGGGACTTCTAGTTTTAACTGTATCATCTGCATATTGATTTATTATGTATTCAAAATTACGGATTTCAGTACCTTCCATCTCAGAGTTATATTGTTGTACAGCACTAGAGATTTCGGCACATTTGATGATCAGGTACGGGAATAGGGGATTCTCCTGTCTAACACCACGCTGTAATTCAAAGAACTCGGAGAGGTGGCCATTGTTTAAAACACAGATGGAAATATTACTGTAAAAGCTTTCAAACCATTGTATAACGGAACTGCCGAAATTCGGAAATCGTAATGTCTTCTTATTGGAGGCCCATTCGATGGAATCGAAGGCTTTCTGGAAGTCGACTGAAACGAATAGTCCAGGTATATCAAGGGAGCTATACTTTTTCAGTCATGTCTGTTATTAATCTGATTGATTCCCCAATAAATCTATTTATTCATGAAGCCCAATTGGGTTTCTTGTATTAACGTTGGTAAGACTCTCTTTGGTCTATTCGCAATTGCCACCGGACCTATTTTTAAATCTATATTTAAAAGAGAAACTGGTCTCCAGTTTTTTTGCATATAGCTTCCATTTTCCTTCTTTCGCAATACAAGTGATGATTTCTTGTCTTTGTGTGACAGAGAAGAAATCACTATGATCCCTAAAATTCAAGGAATTGACCAAAAATTGGCAAAGATCTTTCCACAAAATACTTATAATATTCCGACTTGAAACCACCTGAGCAGGGGATTTGTTTTTCTTGATGTTACTTAACTCTTTTGGCGCGGAATAATCTGAGAAACAGAATTCTTAGCGCCTAATATTCATCAGGAATTTTGCAAAAAGTATAAGTTGTTAGAATAAAGCGCTATTATTTTAAAAGATGTTCTAATGATCTCATTGACAGTTTTTCAAATGATTTCCTGTATATATTTAAATGGCACCTTTATACTTTCAAGGGACGATATCGTTGTTCATCGAGAGGACATAAATGGTGCATAAAACAAAGGAATACCTATCTTTGTTTAACCCTTTACCCAACGAATCGGCCACATCCACCCCCCCCCCCCCCGCGTAATATGCAACTTCAGCAGTTGAAAAAATATTATTTTTCAACAAATCTCAACAAAATCATATCGTGTGACCCCTCGTTGGAACGATCTCGTCGAACTCGTTCCAACAAGGGGTCACGTGATATTGTTATGTTGAAAGTTTTTAAAAAATTTGAAAAAATATTTAAAATAAAAAATTTTGATATCGTATGCGTTGGGTAAAGGGTTAAAGCACTTATAAATGGACACACACAGTTGGCTAAAATGACTACTGCAGTACCTTTCCGCGGTCTGCCGTCTGTCGACTTTAGTCGCCTGTCGCGCCAAAAGCGTTAAGGCGCTACTGGGGTCAGGATACCTTCTAATAAATGTTTATCTTCTTCCTCATCTGGTTGACAAAGAAAAGGTTTTTCGTGATCAAAAAATAATTCATTCATCCTCCTCAGAGTCGGTGTTCTGGGCCTTCGTTGAGTATAATCTTTCGTAAAATTGATTTTGTCCACTAATGATTTTCTTAATATCGGTGCATTCTGAACCGTCCTCTTGGATCAGCCTGGGGATGAGCGTCTGAGTATACTGTCTTTTCACCAGATTACAAAAAAAATATTTGGTCTGTCTTTCTTCCTTACCCTCCATTTTGCCTTTGATTGCAGAATTATTCCCATAACTTTTGTATCCCATATAATTTGTAGCAATCTATTTAGACTGTCTATGTTTGATTTTACTGTTTCATGCCCGTCGTCTAGCGGGAATGCAAGTGCCATAATTCATTTTCAATAGAAAGTTCCGTCTTTTAGGTTCTGCGTCTTAAGAACGATGAATAGGATATTGTGTTTGCACGGATCATCAGTTTCAGTGTTTCCCAAAAGAGTTGGTTGTTTTTTTTTAATTTGATATTTTGCTTAGGACTACTGCAGCTACTACCCCCCCCCCCCCCACACCCCATCTACTACTTTCATTTTTGCAACAACCGTTATCACCACCGCAGCTACTCCTACCATTTTTACCACTAGTACCACTACTGATATTACCATTAGGACTGCTGTCATTATCAGTGCCACCACCACCGTCACCACCGCCTGCACTCCCACAACGTGTAGCAGTTGAGGGAGCATAGGCATAGGTAGCGGGAGCAACGGTCGCCGCTGCAGTGAAGAAGGAAGCACTGTACTGAGTAGTTGTGTCGCTAATGGTTTTCCTGACAATCTCAATGTATTCGGGATCATTAAGAAAACTATTATTAAATTTCCAGAATCCGCGACCTCTGGTGTGTTTAATGAATTAAAGAGAAGTTGAAACGGGAGCATGATCCGACCTGAACGGTATACTAATGTCAACTTCGTTGTTCAAGTTCTGTAATGCGAAAGTAGTTTAAACTCGCTTGTTTATCGTGTGGGCCATTCCAATATATCTTCTTACATCGTACATTGTGATTTTCTAAATGCCAGGCATCATGTAAATCTATTATTTTTTTTCATATGAGACTTAATACATGCATTATTTTTTATGTTATGTTTATGTATGTGATTTTTGGTATTTATCATATGAGTCGTCCGTTTTGTTCACTTTAAAACATTTGATATTTTGTTTTCATATTAATCAGTGATAAATAAAGCCTTCCGTAAATTTCATTGGTCAATTCCAAAACTAGACAATTTGATTGGCTGAACAAAATAAAACTGGGCCACTTTTTCATAATTTGCATGATTAGAGTTGGGAGCTTTCATTGGTCAACTTCAAAACTGAACAATTTGATTGGCTAAACAAAATACAACTGGGTTACATTTGCATAATTTCAGTAGGGAGAATGTACGTCATCTGTCCTTCCAAAACATAGGTTATGACCCCTCATTGGAACGAGCTCAAAAAAATGAAATTTTTTAGTCATACGAGGATGTTTTTTTCCAAGTGCCGTCTGCAACTCAAGTTAGGTGATGGGTTAAAAAGTCATACTAAGTGGCTAATTTGTGCGTGTATATGTCATATGATGAACAGAATATGAAATGAGTGTTTTTCTCATATAATATTTATGAAACTCGTCCGAATTTTCCGTTTGGGTTCGCCAGAGGCACGCCCAAAGGAAAATTCTTAGACTCGTTTCATAAATATTATATGAGAAAAACACT
The DNA here is from genome assembly GCA_031216915.1 of Pictodentalium vernedei. Taxonomy (NCBI): domain Eukaryota; kingdom Metazoa; phylum Mollusca; class Scaphopoda; order Dentaliida; family Dentaliidae; genus Pictodentalium; species Pictodentalium vernedei. Next base: position 70,700,037 of record CM062292.1, on the reverse strand, counting down.
CATTCCATATCCTCTATCTATATTGCTATCCGTGCATTGGGAACATTCCATTCCCCACCAATTATTAATGTTCCCTTTAGAGTAAAATCCTGATTGGACGAGAGCTGGCGTAGTTTTTTTATGCTTACGGCTCCAGTAGAAAATATTACCGTCTGACGTCACCACGCGAAATATTTGAAATGAAGACGCCCGAATTGTTTCATCAACGTAGTGACTAGCAAGTCGCTTTAATTTTCTGGATTCTTCATACGTGCAGCAGACAGTATTCCGAATGAAGAGATATTTAAATTGCAAACAAATTTACGATTTGAACTAAGATGGAATGAGTTTATCTCATTTATTGATTATTTATTCACGGCTGTCGCGGGGTACACGAGAGGTTTATTTACTAAACCTGTGATCGTTAAAAGTTGCCTCGAACAAGGCAACTTTAAACGATCACACGTTCCGTAAATGAGCCTCTTGTGTTTCACGATGTAGGTTTTGGGCTATGGGTAGGGTCATATTAGAACATCTACGTTATTATGATAAATTGAAGGTAACATGTTCTGAGGTTTGCAGCTCGGAACGTGTGTTCATCCTCGACGCTTCGCATCTCGTTTGAACATAATCTCCGAGCCGCAAATCTCAGACCATGTTAGCGTCAATTCATCACAATAACTTATACTGTTCTGCTACCCATTCTTTCAATTCTCTCAAACAAATTTCTATAACAAGCGGGGTGTCGTGATTTGGACCATAAACCACTACGATAGAGAGTCTCTTCCCCTGCAACACTATATCAAGAATAATACAACACCTGTGTCGAGGATTTGGTCTTCTATATTATACTTAAAAGTGTTTCCTCTTTTCATGGATGGATACAGGGGGTGGGGTGGATAGGGTGGATTTCCACCCCCTTTGATATTTGAAAGGGGAGACAGCAAGCTATCTTTCAAAGTCAAATTCAGCCTGTATTGAAATTATCTTTACACGATGAGTTCTCGCGACTAGACACCACCGTACAAACTATTGGTGCAATGTATGGTCTGTACTCTGTACCTCAATGAGGCTACAGACCATACATTGTACCAATCGTAGTCAACATAAATGTCGATTCATCAACGAAAATAGTTCGATACATGTTATTTGGATGCTCAAGTCCAACCTATTTGACTTGAATCATGTTGCGATCCGTAGAAATGTGGTGTAAAAATTGGTCATTTACGAAGCATTAAAATGCCTCTAGTACACAAGGAAATGCATCCAGAATGCGTCTCCCGCGATCAAAATTTCAAATTTGTTCCGACCCCTCCCTACGACAAGGGGATACCCCACTCTCGAGCTCACCCCCATTCGCGCCTCCGCCACTCAATTTTACACCCCCTTTTTTCAATCCTGGATCCGCCACTGCTTTTGTTGCTCGAGTTAAAGTAGAAAAATTTTCCTTTTGTTCGTAGAGTGTGTGTCAACTAAAAAGCTTATATCGTGTGATACAAGCCTGTTTTGTTTTGATTTATTTTCTCTCTTGCACGCAACCGTTCCGCAGTAGTTGTGGATTGATGGTTAATAAGCCACCTCGAGATGCTTATGGCGAAAAAACAGAAGTGACTAGCGGAATGTTGTAAGAACAAGTATACAGTGTAAAGAAAAGTTACGCTTTCTTCGCCACCGCGAATAGTGGAGACAAAAACCTGGGAAGTTTTACTTAGATATGTTGCCAAAGGAGAGGGTTGTTTTTCTAAATTTCTAATTTTTTTTTTTTTTACAAATTTTCTTTCTCAATATTAGAATGTCATCCGCGGGGCACGAAATGTTTTCCAAACTACGCGTCCAGTAGACACGTCCATGACAAAAAGAACTCATCAAAAGCTCAACAAAATTCGTCAAAACAGACAAGCTGTAACTTTTAAGTCTTAACTCCAACAAGCTCGCGAAATAATATTGAAGCCGCTGAACAGCAAAAACATATCAAGGTGTACGACCCAGCAGTTGTTTCTTATCAGAATCCGTCTGTGTAAGTTATGGGTAAGTATAAATATAAAATATACCCATAGTGGCTTGGTGTACCAAATGTTCACCACGAGTGGTGAACATTTGGTACACCAAGCTACTTTGGGTATATTTTATTTATACCATGATCGTCAGATTATTAAGAGTTGCTATTATTTTTTCTCGATTTTACTGGGCAGGAGCCGTACATTCGTGCGAATTTGCTTTTGTTTATATGAGGATCGGTGGGCGGTACTTCCGCTGTCAATTTTATCACCAAAACGAGATAGAAAAAGAAGCAGGGCCTTTTTCATTTTAATAACATAATAACATACTGTTTCGAGTTATGGATGCTTTATTAGCACGAGACAATGCATGTTTGTTAATTCTGGGCGTTTTATGGGGTAAACACATTTAAAAAGGTAATAAATAATTGCCACTTTCATTTCACTCTTCGCGAGGCGACGTGCGATAAATTTAGACAAGTTCGCATTCAGGTCGACGTCACTAAAGGTCATTTTGGATGCAGTTCCATTGTTGGTGTAAATTTTAATTATTGAAATCCCATTGCTGGCGTGTTCACCACGGTTGGTGTATAAAACAAAAATGTTTGTCATAGGCTTTTCATATATAGTGGAATAGGTAATCATGGTATAAACTCTAATTAGTAGTTGGTTATGTCGCAAGTATCCTCAAATACCAGCTCAAGAAGATTAAGTCTTCGTTTGTCCTTCCGTCTGTTCCTCTGTTCGCCATCGGGCCTCTACCAATGATCAGACATTTAGCGATCGCAAATTTGCTGCCGCGACCGAAAGGCGAGTAAAGCGAAAGGAATGCAGACTTTTCTGTTTGTTAATGGGTGAAAGCATGATCTATCGGGAAAATTCCCGGCGGGCTCACTATTGGGATCCCCCTGAGGCAACCAAAACTGATGCAACCCAACACCCGTTGGTACGTGAAATGTCGTGAAAATGACCAGAAGGCGAAATGGATCTGATTGCACAGACTGCTCGTGTATCAAAATGGTCTCCATGGGAACTGCCAACAGTCCACACAGGGGACATTTCAGTTTTGTCTGCCATTGATCACTCAGATGCAAGACTTCATTTTGAAAAAATCTAAATTTTCTCCGATCGGGCCGAACTACAGTTAAAACTAGACGTCCTGTCATGAAATGCGCACAAATAGCACTCAAAGACAAAACGGTAGAAGCTATCGGTCAGCATCCCTTGATAGATACCTCGCCATGTCGTAAAAGTCCTCAAATACCTGGACGCTACTATAAGTTACATGGTGTGTAGCGGGCTGATATATTTCTATACAAGGCGATGAGAGTTCATATCAGTTGAGGCGAAGCTGATGTGAACACTCAGAGCCCTGTATTGAAATGCATCAGCCATTTGCGCACCATGCAACATATTTCCTATATCGAACGTCCTTGTAAATCAAGGGATTAATAAATTTTCACGAGAAAGAAAGAACGGCCGGACGTTTATTTTTTAGAAGCCACTATTGAGAGCATCGAGTAGAATCCTCAACAGTAACTGGCACTGGAACGTATCCAAGGTGGCAGTAGACAAACATCGCTGTTAGAAGTGCGATATTTCGTCCCCTGAGTTCCAATGTGTTCTATGTGCCAGTAGGCACATAGAACACATTGGAACTCAGTGGACGATTTATTTACAAAATAAAAAGTATCGCTACAAGCATATCAAAACACCCTTACATACATTTACTTTCATTACCACCTGAAGAAGGGTCAACAAAGCACTTTTAAACGTTCCGAAAATCACTTTCAATCTGTTGAGTACAAGTAAACTGCAAAAAAAATGTTCGCTTCAGCACAGAAAAATCAAAAGAGTCGTAAAAACAACAAAGAACTTTTGTGACTGCAAATAATATTTTCTGCCCATTTTTTAAAAAAATATTTAATGTTTTAAATTAATAAATACGGTACCTTGAAAATATTTTTGAAACTTAAATTCTCTTATTTTGTTTTAATTAAAATTTTGAAAATTAGAAGTGAGTGAAAAGTCATCAAAATAGTAATGGCGGCCACTCACCCGATATCAAATATTATCAGCTGAGGTAACTGATACGGGGGAACCCTCAGATGGTATTCCCGTATTCAGATTGGACAGACAAACATTGAGGCATAATAATTTAATATGTCAGGCATAAACCACACTGTAAGAGATCGCCGTTAAAATCCCATATAACGTACTGGCAATCCAGTGGTCGGGACTTCTACCACAAAATCTTACGGTGAAAATGGTGTCTTTAACCTTTTTTCGATCTTTTTTCGATCGTGAGCAAAAATGGAGGAACTTATTGTTCGTTTCACTTCACTTGCGTTGCACGAGAAGGCAGTTGGTTTTGTCACACAGAGTAGATCAACAAATATTTTTAACCTGTAAGATTCGGGTCGACGGATCATAGCTTTTTCAAGTCGCGAGAAACATATCAAAATGGACGTAGTATACTATCGTTGAAACATAAGATCAAAAAAGATCCCAGGTATCCTTTGTGTGGCCACCTAATCTGCGTTTCACTATAAGCTGAGGCTCGTCTATACCTCCTTTGTAAGACCGTCTATACCTCACACTGAGTGGCCACGCTTTCGGTTACGTATAGAAAGAAGTAGCGGATGATCAGCAGGGAGCCAACAGGGAAACTGGCGAGTCTTTCAATTTTAGGGCGGTTTAGCAGCAATGATTTAATCCTACAGCCTATAAGGCTGTAGAATTAAATTATTACTCATCCCCCATTAGCACGCTGGTGATTATTTTGTGACCTTCTCGTGGACGGTCAACTTTTTGTTTACGATGAAATATTTTCCCATAACAGGCTTAAAGTGTTAATGCTAAAAAGAGCAGTTGCCAACTTGAGCCTGGGAGATCACGCCTTCAAAACGTCCGCTTTCTTTTCACATTTGCTGCTGAGAGATGTAAAACATGCTGTATATATGACGATGGGTGGGCGAGACTATAAAATGAGCAAAAAACGGTGAAGCTCATACTTCGTTTTACTTCATTGTGCGAAAAAGCAATTGTTGGGTTATCATTCAGAATAAACTAATAAATATTTTTAACCTGCAGCCGGATGGCTACATGTTACAGATATTAGTTTGTCTACCTTGAAAACGGACGAAGACGTGAACGACGTGGACGACGGCGATATGGACGACGACATTGTGCCAACGCTGGAATTGAATAGTTGAATGCTTTAATTTTTAAAAAATACTCTTCAAATGTACATGAACACTCATTAATTAGCATATCATATTACCAAACGTTCCGCAGTAATACCCATTAACGTAAAAATTACTGTAGATAAAAACGACAATTGGTTGCCAATACTTCTATTGACCGTCATTTTACCGGAAAGTTTTTACAGTGCGGTGACTGAAAGCATAGATGCGTGTCACTCTGTCGTGCAGCGTTACATTGCATCGCTCGTGTCTGCCAGAAATTTTACAGACACCAACAAAAAAGATATCTCCGGCAACGATCACTTTAAATTTTATCCAGCTTACAAGTACAAACTTACTGTCTCTGAGTTCCTCTCCCCAGTCATCAATATTCAGACTTGCTGCAGCGGACAACGCCTGTAATATAAGAAACACAAGGCGTTTGTAAGTGAAACATATATTATCCAATTTGATTTCATTACGTCGGTAGCGTTAACTTTTTCATAATTAGATGAATAATTTTCCAGTTAAAGACTAAGTAAATAAAAGTCGTCATGAGAGAGAGAAAAAAGGAAATACATCATGTACGACGGAAGAAGAAGAACAAAAAACACAGAAAAAAATTCACACCCTCCAGTACGCATTTGAATTCAAAGATTTAAAGGTTCCGCAGCGAATTTTGCCGAAATAGAAAACAAAAAGGGAGATTACCACGCTGCCCCCCCCCCCCACCCCCTACAGATGCAAATCCGATGGCTGAAAAATTACCTGAGGGCTTGAAGGGGTTAGTATAATATGTTGTTTCTAACCTATAGGCTCAAAGCAACAAATGCTCAAAAAGGAAATTCACCACCGATTTGATGAATGAATAAAAAACACAGATTGTTACAAGCAACATAATACGGGCTGCGACCTATAAACGGAAACAGAATTCGAATGAAGACACGTTAAGAATTCGAATAATCTTGAATTAGAAGCAAACCTGGAAATTAGAAAACTGTCGCCTGTAGAGTGAGGTCCCCAGAGGGAGAATTTGGTGATGCTACCCTGCAGAGCAGGGTAGCATCACTAAATTTGCCCTCTGTGAACTTCTATATGATTAAAGGTCTGACGCTTAAACAGAAAGAGGTACCCAAAGGATTAATCGGGCCACTGAATGGTACAGCATCAGCAAATTCACCCTCAAGGGACCTCATTTTGCAAATGACAGACTGCTTATTTCTACGCTTTATTGGGAGTAGCAGAGCATCATCCGAATATGAGACTACTCTTCATCCGATTTCCTTTTGTCGTAATCCAAACATTGTGTCTGTGTTGAGAGATTTATTCATCAGGTAGTTGGCGAATTTTCTTCCTGAAGTCTTGTCATTTTGTGTTGAGTCTATCGGTAAGAAACAAAATTTTCTACGAACTTGTTATCAAGAGATTATAGGGTGCGGTGGCATTGCGTTAACCAGTTCTCGACAGATCACTACAGTTAAGCAACGTCGAGCCCGGTTAGTTCTTGGATGGGTGACCGTCTGAGCGATCTATTCGGACTCCTGCGTTGTGCTCTTGGGCAAGGCACTTAACCCCGGTTGTCCACATGTGAGCACGATGACACCGTGCACTAAGGGGTACTAAACGACGATGGTGTGCAGCATGTCTTCAGCCAATCTAACCCTGCCTGTACTGCAGTGCGGAGTTACGATGTTTGTGGAGCTGGCAGCTGCTCGTCGTTGCTCGGTGGTTCTCCCCGGTACACCGGATTCTTCCACCCGTAAAACTGTCACCGACACGATATGACCTTGGCTGTTAAAGTGTCGTTAAACCTTATTAAATAAATAAATAAATAAATAAATATCAAGAGATTAATTTAATTTTTAGCCATCACATTTGCGTTTATTTGATGGGCCTTCCGTTTACGTCTCCAAACTCCATTAAAACGGAGAACGCCGGACATTACCCCGGTTGGCATTTTTCCAGCGGACATTACCCCGAGACGACTTTTTCCCAGCGGAAATTTCGCCAGTTCGGGAGACCTTTCCCCAGTGTTGGCGAACATTACCCCATATACTTCCCTATAGATGGGCGGCCGTTTGAGATAGCAACAGCAATTTTGAAGATAAAACAATTATCAGAAGGGCGGTGAGAAGAATTAATTTCTTGGTTGATAAGACAAGGTCCTGGTATTACTTCAACAACTTGAAATGGTTTACATTGTATTTTTCTGTAAAGTTTTTGGTATGTTGGTATCATTTCTTGACACTCTTCCAAAGGGCCTGACAAGAAATGATACCAGAACCTGGATTTATCAACACAGAAAATTATAGTAAAGCCGCCGTGGAGTTGTCGTAATCCACGCTTGGGCAGTGATGTGATGTCCACGCACGCGTTCGCCAGGTAATAAAAATCATCAACAGCAATGATTTATCAGTAACTACTCCATATATTCTTGGTATTAGGAATGAAAAAGACTTTGCTATACAGAAGGGAGATAACTGCACACAGATTATGGGAAATCAAGCAATCTGATTCTTAGTTAGCGCCAGTAAAGTGAACTGATTGGGTGATCTACATAAATGAAACAACAAGAGTACTCGGTATAGGTCAGAACTAACAAGAACAGACCAGAAAAGCTAAATATAGTAACAAAACTGTTCCAAATGATAGAATCTTCTACTGTAGTGGAGTATACTCCGATTCAACGTGCTACTAGTCAAATCTACGGTATGGGGTCCTAAAAAGAATTCTGGCGGAAATCCGTATTAAATAAAGTCGTTTTTTGGTGATTTGGAGGGATTTTCAGGTTGTTTGTGGTAATTCTACGAATCGGGAAATTACACCTGTTCAAAGGAACACACTCCTTTGAACATACCCCTGTCCTGTTGTAAGCCTTTGGGTAACATAGCAACCACGTACTACCATAGAAACCAAGATGGCGGCCTCCAGTATACAAAATGGACGACGGAAACACGTATCACCCTAACAACACGCGCTGTGCATGCGCAATCACATCACGTATCACTATGGGGATGACGTCACAAGATGGCCGGTCACGCGGGTTATCATAACAACCAAACGTGGCGCCACTGGGTCATGTGACTATGACGTCACCTCCCCCTCCTGCTCTCCCTCCGGTCAATAGGGCCCGGTCGGGTACATACACTACTACTCATGTTTTAACCACACTACCTTTATAGAAAAGTGAGCTCTCTGAAGTAACTTTCCAGATTTCTTGAATTTTATGATTTTTGTCTTTTCAGCGGTCAACCTTTATGCCAATTTGTCCAAGTGCAAGCCTATTCATTCAGTTTGTGTTTGGGTCCATTATCACTATTCGAAAGAATGACTAAATCGTCGGCATACGTCAGACAGTGAACATGATCACCGCGCAAATCTATGTAATCTGTGTCGCTATTGAAAATTCCCAGAAGGTCATTAACATTTAGGTTAAACATATAGGATGAGTTGATATATCTAAACAAAGAACTGATATCACACAGCAACTAATTTTAATTTAAGAATTTGATTTAATTTTCTTTGAACTCGAAAGACCGATTTTACGGTCCATGGCATAATTTCGTCCCGTTTTTGTCTTAACCTTTTCCTGACATGAAAGCAGACGACACTTGTAAATAAAATTCTTGAATAACTAACTCTTTCATTTTTTTGTTGAAAACATAGGTTATGCTCCCCTCATTAGAACGAGCTCGACGAGCTCGTTCCAAATAGGGGTCACAGCCTATGTTTTTGAGACAAAAAAAAAAATAAATAAAAATTAATTGGGATTTTTGCGAATAGCGCTGGCCCTTTTTTCCGTTATCTTTTGTAAAGGGTTAATATAAGAATTCTATACACGAGGCAATGGTGATAGAATCACAACTGAAGTCTGCAGCCAGACAGCCAGGCGGCCAGACGGCCAGACAGCCAGACGGCTACAGGCTGCAGTTATTATTTGATCTTCCCTGTATATTTATATTGGACTGACCCATCTCACTGTAAATGTACACAAAGGCAATATCTTTCCGTTTTTGTCATTTTCCTACTCACACAGCCCTCTGAATTTGCAGTTAAATTCCAAACTGAACCAACCAGTAATTTGAACAAAGCTATAGTCGGCATTTCTTTGATCAAGAAAAGTTTCACGCGTCTACCAGAACAATAGCGGCTGGGTGGACAGGAAGACAATTATGTGACAAATCCAGAAGTTTCTGTCACTCAAGCGCGGGAAGACCCACCAATCATTTCATATAAAGATACCAGCAGATGCGAGAATGACAGATAAATAGAGGATATGGAATGAGCGTTTTTCTTATATAATATTTATGAAACGAGTCTTAGAATTTTCCGTTTTGGCGAGCCTCTGGCGAGCCCAAACGGAAAATTCGGACGAGTTTCATAAATATTATATGAGAAAAACACTCATTTCATATTCTATTTATCATATGACACACACACGCACAAATTAGCCACTTAGTATGACTTTTTAACCCATCGCCTAACTTGAGTTGCAGACGGTACTTGGAAGAAACATCCTCGTATAACTAAAAAAATTCATTTTTTTGCTTCCAAAACATAGGTTATGACCCCTCATTGGAACGAGCTCGTCGAGCTCGTTCCAATGAGGGGTCATAACTTATGTTTTTGAAGCAAAAAGTGAAAATATAAAAAAATGAATGGCGTTTTTCTTGTAGGTAAGGTAAAAGATTAATACGATATAACCCATCCTAAATGGGACATATAACGTAAATTCTCCCACTCAAATTATGTAAACGTGACCCAGTTGTATTTTGTTCAGCCAATCAAACTGTCCATATTTGAAAATGACCAATAAAATCTTTCAACCCCAATTATGCAAATTATAAAAACATGGCCCAGTTTTATTTTGTTCAGCCAATCAAATTGTTTAGTTTTGAAATTGACCAATGGAATCGACGGAAGGCTTTATTTATCACTGATCAATATGAAAGCAGAATATCAAATGTTTTAAAGTGAACAAAACGGACGAGTCATATGATAAAAGCCCAAATGAAATACTAGATACCCGCAAACTCCAAATGAGCCGATATTTCGAAAACACAGACATAGTCTGCATTTGCGAAAGTTGGCCCAATACAAGCAAAAACTTCTCACTCAGTGGATTCTGCGTTATTAGAAGAGACCGACAGCTCACCAAAGGTGGCGGAGTTGCTCTTCTAATAAAGCAGCACATCAAAAGTAAGACTATTAAAACCGATCACCTTGATGCCGAGGTGATTGCAACCGAAATCACAGTCGATAATAAAAAACATAGCGATCGTCTGTTATTACAACGACCCAAGCAAGATTGTTTCTGACACCGTCTTTGCATTTTTCACGAGGAAATACAAACACTGTATCTTCCTCGGCGACTTTAATGCTAAACACCTATACTTTGGCTGCAAAAAAACTACCCCCAATGGTGAAGCCCTTCTCGAAATCACCAAAAAACATAACCTACACGCAGTTTCGAACGACAACTCCGCTAGTTACATCAGTTGCAACCCACTATTTCCATCCGAAATCCTGGATCTAATAATCTTAAATCACATCGACGACCACTGGGTCAGCGTAGACGACCTAGGCAGCGACCACCCCCGGTCCTGGCCTGTATCAAAATAGGCAATGGCACCCTCAGGTACCCACCCTCCGCAGGAATTTTAGAAAAATTAACAGGAACCTCTACCGCGACATCATAGATGCCAAACTCCCCAGCAGCTCCCCATCTAATGTCACCGAACTGGAAGCCCAATGCGTGGTCATAGAAAAAATCATCAATTCAACCCTACAGTTAAAACTAGAAGTCCTGTCGTGAATTGTGCGCTTATCTAGGCTTAATTGCGCGTAGGAATTGCGCGAAATTGCCATATCGAATGACATCCAAAGCACGGCAGATTCTCTTGATACTCATAGCAAACACAGGCAATGTTTCTGCCAATGGACCTCCGGGATACCCGGAGGTCCATTGGCTGAAACATTGCTCTTGCACAGGGCATATGTACAGAATTTGATAGCCTTACTATGGTCATAACGCGTAAATTAACGCGAAGACCGACGTGCAATTTGTGCGCATTTCATGACAGGACTTCTAGTTTTAACTGTGAATGAAATATGCCCAAAAGAAGAAGTACGCCCCTGGAGAAGTACTATCTCGGGTGACACACCCCCATTAATCAAAACCAAACAGAAAACTCTTCACAATCTAAAATCCGAAACTGACCCCATCACAAAAGCTGACCCCAAAAAACATATAACCGTCTTCATGGCGAGGTTAAGAAAGCCCTACAAACTGAGAAGCATGCCAATTGGGAAAAAGCCACCACCAACCTTAATGGGGTCAGGGATGCCGAACAAAATATTCTGGAACTCTTTCCAAACCCTCACTGGTTAAAGGAACCGAAGCTATAAAGCAGCAGCCAAACCCCTTAAAAAGGAAGATGAGTCCTTCACGCGCACCGACAAAGACAAGGCCGACACTTTCGCCAACCTCCTTAGAAAAATGCATCGCCCGTTTCAAGGCCCTGACAACGTTGACGCCATCATAAACGCCATTGATGACTTCATCAATGAACACCCGGATATCTGCCGTGACCACAAATTCGATAACGACTCAGAAGGGGATGACGACGTCCCCGTCACTCCCATCACTAATGATGAAATCATCAATATCATAACAAAATGCAAAAATTCTTCCTCGCCCAGTGACGATGAAGTGAGTTACAAAATTCTAAAACAGAGCCCAAACTCCCTAATTGACAAACACAACAATCTATTCAATACATGTTTCACCCATGTTTCACCCACGGCCACTTTCCAAAGCTACCACCCATTCATCCTTCTCAGTTGCATTGGTAAGGCATTCGAAAGAATCCTTACCAATCGACCGAGGGGGCACCTCGAAGTAACCGACTTCTTTAACAGATGGCAAAGAGCCTATAGAAACCGTAAAGAAGGCATTGAGCATGTCTACCGCCTGGTCAATCTAATGAAAAACGCGATCAATAACCAGCAAATAGGCGCGGCAGTCCTATTTGACGTCGAAAAAGCGTTCGATTCCGTTTGGCACAACGGAATGCGCCTCAAACTTTCTAAAATGAAGCGCCCCATGAAACTTCTTAGATTACTCTCTTCCTTCCTTAATGATCGCGAAATAAAAGTCAGAGTAAACAACGAAATGTCCGACAGCGTCCTCTGGAAGCAGGCACCCCCAATGATCCGCCCTCGACCCCTCCTATACATCATCTACGTCAATGACGTCAAAATCTCCGAGGATCGTGTTCAAATCTCACAATTTGACGATAAGGGTCTCTGTGACTCTAATAATACTGCCAATCTACTTCAAAAAACCCTTTCAACGCGCTCTCGACGACCTAGAGCAATGGTGTGCCAAATGGAGAATCAACCTGAACGCCAGTAAAACGCAAAGAATCACGTTCACCCGTAAGAAAAATAACCGTGACTTTGACCTAAAACTACTGGACAAAGTCCTCCCTGAATGTACAGAGGCGAAATTCCTTGGCATTACCATCGACCAAAACCTATTTTTCAATAAACACACCAACGATATTGTCAGCAAAGCGACCAAAGGTATTAAAGGATACATCATGGGGAGTCAACCAGACTATTCTACTCAAACTACACAAAGCCTTTGTGCGTCCGGTACTCGAGTATGGGGCTATCATCCTTACAGACCTAATCCTAACCATAAATGACCGCCTGGCCTCCCAAGCCGCGAAAAATCACGACCGGTTAGCCGGCAGCCAACTAATATCCGAACTACAGGTTATTTGCGAAAGTCGACAAAAACCCCCAAACGCCAAAATTTGATAAATCAACCGTGTAAGGCACCTGACCGTGGAGGCTAGGGTGTGGCTCTTTTGTTAAGGCCTGACCCCTCCCCCTATTTCGACCGGAAGATACCTAAGAGAAGGCGAGTAAACAGGCAGTAATAACGGCTTAGCCGTGATCTTCTACCAGGAGGAGATGTCTTCACCGACTCAACTAATTCGCAAAAATTTAATCTCTAAGCATAAACAATTACTGGGAAAAAGGAAGTGAACTTACGGGCAGTAATTACGGCCCGGCCGTGATCTTCTACCAGGAAGAGCTGTCTTCACCGACTCAACTAACTCACTAAAATTTAATCTCTAAAAATAAACAAATACTGGGAAAGAGAAGGTGAACATACAGGCCTCAGCCGTAATCTTCTACCAGGAAGAGCTGTCTTCACCGACTCAACTAAATCACTAAAATTTAATCTCTAAAATAAACAAATGCTCGGAATGAGAAAGTGAACATACAGACAGTAATAACGGCTCAGCCGTTATCTACTAGGAAGAGCTGTCTTCGCCGACGGAGCTAAATCACTAAAAAATATTGTTTAAAAATAAACAAATACTGGGAAAGAAAAGGTGAACAACTCAACTTTATCAGGAGGAGGTAAGGGCAGGATACACCCCCGGGTGTGGTACTTTAATAAAGGCCTGCCCCCTCCCTCCAATTCTTGGCGGAAAAATGAATCCGGGAAATCATAAACTGAACAAAAGAATTGTACTAGCTGCTCCCAGTCATCGACAACCATCCAAAGAATGCAATCACATATTTTTGTCTTTCTTAAAAAACAACTAATTCTGCCTTTTTCTTTTAGAAGGTACACCAAGCTGCTTTCTTTTTGATCGCCAGCACCCCAATAACCGCTATGGAAACTATAACCAATGTGGAACACAGTAACCGCTATGTACTCTGAACATCCTCCGCTCCGTCCCAAGAAGTGGTCACCCACCTCCAGGGAGGCGAGCGTTGGTCCTGCGCCCCGCTTCTACCCCTACTCGAGCCTTTTCCTCCTTCAACACACCTTGACATGTAGCTACCAGACCTTATACAGTCACAGAGAGTCGAAAGGGGCTTGCCCCACAGCCTCCCTGCGCGACTTCGGCGTGCGAAACCATTTCTTACCTGCGGAGATATATTCTCTGGGACAGTATAGAGATCGCACCAATCTGTTTGTAAGGAGAACATTCAACACCACATCCTTGATAGAAACCATTGGTTCCAACACTTAGATGCAAGTTTATAAATCTCTAACCTGATACCTCGCGTAGGTTAGTCCGATGAACTGGTTAAGCTATTAAATGGCAATTATATTCCATTGAAACAAATGGTATCAGCCCCTGTTCGTAACATTGTATGTCTGACTTCTCAATCAGAGACGAACTGGACTTCGATTTCTGAGATTGAGTGATGAACGAGGCCACGGAGGTGCCGCTGTGAAGGTAGCCCCACACACCTGCGCCATTGGTCCAAAGAGAGGCGTTAATATATGTTGCATAACTTGCTCGCCAATCCTTGTAAGCCAAATAAGCTTAGCAAGTAAAATCTGAGTGCCGCTCGGATTTCTCGAGCGGTAAGCTTGACCGCCGCCGTGGCTGCGGTTATATCAGCTGGAGAAATGCCCGCGCATCTAAAGGGGTGCCTAGCGTTTGTGTCAACGAGAGAAATACCCGCGCATCAAAAGGGGTGCCTAGCGGTTGAATTTGCCGTACATTAGTGAAGACTATCTTCAGCCCTTTCAAGATAGGGTTTAATTGAATTGACATTTTACGCTTTCCCCACGGAAAGCAGTTCTTTTGTTGTTGCGAAATTTAAGGCGTAAGCAAAAACAAAGATTTGCAGTCCGTGAGTATTACGCAATAAACACCTAACTGGACATGGGGGATTAGTTGGGGTCATGGCAACCGTTACTTATTCCCAGTTCCTTATTCGACTTTCGTTATTAACAGATTTCAACGGGGATAAGTAACGGTTGTCAGGTCCGTGGATTCGTTATAATTTAATCCCATAGCCCCATAGTTAGGACTACAATGCTCAGAACTAAAATAAGTCTCAGAAATACGCGAATCATGTAATGTTTCAAATTACTGCTCTTGACTTTGGTTCTAAACACATTTCATCCATTCCACCTAGACATCAGAGATGAAACTGTTATAACCCCTCTCATCAAAGATCGGTTTTATCTGTGGAGAAATAAAACTGGGGAGTTTTTTTTACCAGCGTTGTTCTCCGGGAGAGGGATGCTTGAGGGTGGGGCGGTGGCTCACTGGTTGGTAGCCAGAGCGATAACTGGATATCTGAGCAAATGGCGGTAACTGAAAAATTTCTTCATTCAATATTGAGAAAACACTTAACCGATAACCACTTTTTATTACACGCCTGTTCTGTGAAATCCCCATCTACAAGAACACTGAACAATGCGGAAAATGACAATCCGTTCAGCACACATGTGAGGAACAGAAATCGTTGACAGACTAGTTTTAAATTGAAGCGAAATTTCACTGGAATTTTCTACAAATCGTTCACCGCAATTACAATTTGAATCCCTAGCCATACCTAAAAATCGTCCCCTGAGTTCCAGTGTGTTCCATGTGCCAGTAGGCATAGAACACATTGAAATTAAAGGAACGAAATAGCAACACGAGTTCCTCTCGCAAATTTGGTTGGCGATAAAATGTGTTATTGTTGTTGATAGTTGTCAAATGAATTGCCGGGTATCCTTCTAATAATTGTTTTTATAGACATGAAGACGTGTTATAAACACAGAACCACCCGCGTGTGTAAATGGGTTAATCGGTATCGCACTTGAGCCACCCGGTTAGGGATAAAACTCAAAGCCTTCGGCCTCTCGTCCTATCCTTCCGCACTGGCGCGCGTGCCATATCGATTAACCCATTCTCACACGCCTGTCGTTCTGTGTATCTATCAGTGATATTTTTCAAAAATTAGTATTAATGAAAGCTAATGGCATCTCCCAAATAGGACTTCAACGTATTTTGGCCACTGTGTGTTTATTAATTCGGCATTTTGAGCAAGGTACTTACTCCTGATTGCCCATGTGGAGGCATGGTGGCGTTGTGTACTCAAGTGTACTGCACGTCAATTGTGCATTTGCCTTTAAACCTTTGCCCAGTGAATCGCGCGCAATATATGCAAATTCAGCAGTTAAAAAAATATTACTTTTCAAAAAATTGAACAAAAAAATATCATGTGACCCCTCGTTGGAACGAGCTCGTCGAGCTCGTTCCAACGAGAGGTCACATGATATGGTTTTGTTGAAATGTTTTGAAAAATTTGAAAAAATGATATTTAAAATAATAAATTTTGATATCGTCTGTGTTGGGTAAAGGGTTAAACCAATGCTAGCTCTGCTTATGCAAAGTGAGTAAGTTGGGGAGTCTGGCAGTTGTTTGCCCCTGGTCGTTGGTTCTCCCCTAGTTCACCGGCTTCCTTAGTGTGAAAACACTCTAAATTATGACGAGACTCTGACCGTTGAAAGTCACTGGAATAAAGAAACAAATATTAACTTTTAGAGTTTTACGTCATTAAGTACTGTTGTCAGATTTGATACTTCAAATTTAGAATGATTCTAATGTGGTATGAATTTCGCAGATAATCTGCGCCGTGTCCTTGTTATGGAAACTGTCGAAATATAAGACTACAGACTTACCACCCCAAAGAGACAGAATACAAATATCTTCATCTTTAGAAATTTGAAGTCGCCCTGACTTGGGAATGTTTCTTTTGGTCTCAAGTCTTAATCTTATATATCAGTGATTATTTTGTTGACATTTCAATTACTGATGCGTGCGCACAATTATAAATTAAAAATAACGTGTTTAGAGGTAGTTATATCAATGGGATGATTTCTTTAATTTCGTTGACATTCTCTATTATCAAAATGGCCGATGCGAGAGTGAAATTGGCAATTAAAAAATAATTTAAACATAGTTATGTCATCGAGATATATCATAAAATGAAACAGAAATTATATATTGGCCTTTTACAAAGTCTTGTAAAGTTCAGTCTAACCCTTTATCCATGAATTTATTTACTCTTATTTGTTTTATGAGGATTGGCGAACAAGTAATGCAGCTAATATTAACGCTTCTCCCTGTCCCAATGGAGCAGGCGGCAAGCGTGTGGGATGACTTTCGTAGCGACAACTTCTCAAATACTACGAAGGGATCTTTAGCCTGCATGGAGTGTGTCTCTCTCCGCACAGAGGGCAACCATTTCACGTCCCCACTCGATAACCCCACAATAGATGCTGACATAGAGTGTTCGGACACCTCAATAACTTTTCCCGACAGAGGTTCGATCCCGGGACCTCTGGCACGAGAGACCAGCGCACTTATCCGCTCGGCCACCATTCTTCTTAAAATAATTAAATTCTGCAGCCGTCACCGGTGATATTATTCAAGTGTACTAACAGAAGAATATGG
The DNA here is from genome assembly GCA_031216915.1 of Pictodentalium vernedei. NCBI lineage: Eukaryota > Metazoa > Mollusca > Scaphopoda > Dentaliida > Dentaliidae > Pictodentalium > Pictodentalium vernedei. The sequence goes on along the minus strand of CM062292.1, from coordinate 70,682,601 downwards.
GAAAAAAGGTTGCAAGCATCGAATACATTCACTAATCGTTGCCTAGAGCCAGATTGTTCTGTGTTCATTGTTGCAAAAATTGAATCATGGTTTGCAGTCCATAAATATGACTTCCTCCTACAGTACGGTCGCCGTGGACAGGTCACTTTCCATGGGACAGCAGCAATATTACCACGGACGCAATAATATTAGATACCAAACACTAATTATAGGAATAATCATCAGAAATTTAATTAGTAAAGCATCGGGTACACTGCAAAAAATATAGGTTCTCTTTAGAACCAAAACTGGTTCTAATCTTGTCTCTGAGATGGAACCAGTTATGTTTGAACAGTATTTATTTCAAATCTAATAAATTTATAAAGATTAACATTAAATATTAACAGAATTAAACAGAAATTGAGGGGGTTTCAGCCGTAAGTTTAGAGCTTATACGAGGTTGTCTCAAATCGTTATTAAGCAAAGGAGATATGAACAGTTGGCATATCGAACCAGTTTTGGTTCTATACAGAACCAAAACTGGTTCGATATGCCAACTGTTCATATCTCCCTTGTTTCAAAATGTTTGGCGACTGCGTTGAACAAGCTCCAAGTTTACTGCTGAATCTACTTCATTTCATGTAATATTCTGTTAAAATTGAATGCTAATCTTGGTAAATTTATTTGATTTAAAATAAATACTGTTTAAACAGAACTGGTTCCATCTCAGAGATAAGATTAGAACCAGTTTTGGTTCTAAAGAGAACCTATATTTTTGCAGTGTACCACCCTGTGCTACATTAATTAAAATTTGCTGATGACTATTTTTATTACCTGGCGTACTCATGCGTAGCCATCACTCCCCACACGTGGATTACGACCAGTCCACTGCAACCGTACAGTACCTTTTTACCAAGATATCACGTCAATAGTCTAATTCTGTAAGGAATCCGACGTTATTATCAACTATTTGTTTACCCATTTTTGTAGAGTTTGCGCTCATACTATTTAAGGTGATGTTCTATTATTACCACTTTAGCGGGCGTTCTCTAGTACATTAACAAAGTTTAACAGGGCATTACAAGAGCGTAACACTCAACTAAAAAAGATCACTTGGCGTGTCGGGCCGTTAATGAGTGAAACTCTCATTAACAGCCCGACACGTCACGTGATTTTTGTTCCTTGCTGTCGTCCACTCGGAAATGGAAATGGCTTCAACTTGTAAACAATGTGATTTTATTTAAATTATTAAATATGTAAAATGTCCAGTAAAGTTAGCCCCATAAGAACAAGCAGCTGTATATAGTAAGTAAGTCTGTACACATTTTAATCCTTTATTCCCGGCTTAAAAGCGGTAAGCATCGGGGCTGTTTTAAGTTTTCTAACTTCGTTGCAATTGAAAGCGTACCAGTGCCGATCGTGTGATAATCATGTGACACCAGTTTGTTTGACAACAGACGATGTTATCATCTCTTTCCCGAAGTTCCAATGTGTTCTATGTGCCTGTAGGCACATAGAACACATTGGAACTCAGGAGACGATCTGTCAAATACTGGAACACATTGGAACTCAGGGGACGATCTGTCAAATACTGGAACACATTGGAACTCAGGGGACGATCTGTCAAATACTGGAACACATTGGAACTCAGGAGACGATCTGTCAAATACTGGAACACATTGGAACTCAGGGGAACGATCTGTCAAATACTGGAACACATTGGAACTCAGGGGACAATCTGTCAAAATTGAAAACTGTCATGTAAGATACAGGGTGAAAACTTTCTCAGACTTCCAGTGGTAATAATATTAATAACATGACTTTGTCAAGCCTTGTGGTTTATTAACAGCCCAACAGGTGTGAATCACAGCCCTTCAGCTTATGAATGGCCCTCTACTTCGTCTCACTGTCGGAGTGTTATTCACACCTGTTGGGTCGTTAATAAACCACAATGCCCTCCAAAGTCATGTTATTGTTATATTATTCACAAAAATTTATACATATGCTCCACTTATACATATTCCAGTTAATAAAGTTTTATTCCACATCGAAAAATATTAACACAATGACTACATAAAGCACGGGCCACTGCCTCTGACCCGTAGGCATTTTCGAAGTAGGCTTCAAGGCATTGTGGGGCAGAACTATTTTCTAAGTCGAAAGAGTGAAAAAGAGTCATAACTTATTGCACAGAACCTGTTCGTTGTGCATATCCGCTCCCTATACGCGTCTATCAACTACCAAAGGTGATCCAAATCCGACCTATGGCTTTGAACGTACAATCCGAAACGTTTGTGCGGACAGACGGCCGGACAGACGGACAGATGGATAGAGAGAGAGATAGAGCGAGAGAGACAGAGAGAGAGAGAGAGAGAGAGAGAGAGAGAGAGTGAGAGAGAGAGAGAGAGAGAGAGAGAGAGAGAGACGAACCGAGGACTTCACTAGATACCAACCGTATCCTCCTTCGGGGGCTTAATAATTGCTGGGTCTAGCCGTCATAATCTTAAAACTACATCCATGGAGAGTCACAATCTACAGATATTTAGTTAACAAACATGCCTAACGGCATTGTAATATCATTACCAATTCGGTCAAATTAATTTTCACTTGAACAACTTTCCTCCCATTGATTGGGATAAAATTAGTGTGGTCTGTTACGTTTTGATTCATTTGTCTGGAATATTTAAAAAACGGTTTGTTTTCCGACAACTAAATATTCCAGACGATTAAATGTGGAACATACCCGATGGATTCTTTATGGGCTAGCCTGGTTACAGACCATAACGGCTTCGTATTCCTAACATAATTTGACATGTGTCTTGAGAGTTTGCCAACGGACGTCTCGACATTTAGCGTAGATGCCCTTCTTTTTCCTTCTTTTTGTCTTCTGAGCATGCCGTCTATCAAAGTCTAATTTGCTAAGACTAACAAGAAAAAGCATCGCATTCGCGAAGCATATCCTCCTAATCCCTGATAAATTATGGCAGGGTCACATGTGCAATGAATTTTGACATTACAGTTAAAACTAGAAGTCCTGTCATGAACTATGCGCATATCTAGGCTTAACTGCGCGTAGGAATCAATTGTCATACGGAATGGCATACAAAGCACGGCAGGTTCTCCTGGTAACTCATAGTAAACACAGGCAAGGTTTCTGCCAATGGACCCCCGGTTTACCCGGAGGTCTATTGGCTGAAACATTGATTGTGCACAGGCCATATGTACAGAATTTGATAGCCTTGCTATGGCCATAACGCGTAAATTAACGCACAGATCGACGTGCTATTCGCGCGCATTTCGTGAAGTATTTCTAGTTTTAACTGTATGTGCTAGTATACAATTTGTCACAATGTGTACACATCGCACGCAGCACATTCTGGATGTGCTGATATGTACTAATGCATAATGTGTACACAACACATGCCGCGCATGGGCAATACGACGGAAAGGAGATTCCAGAAGTATAGTCGGCAGAGGATTCCATGGAACACCGGCTCAAAATAGGCGCACGCTCGTTTCATTCACGTGACGCTCGCCACATCCCATTAAAATAGGGCGACCCATATTTCAAGTATCCCCTGTCATACTCTTTGACAAACAACTACAACTTGCAAGTCTACGCCATTTGCTCTCAGAGTTCATTTGTTTGCTTTTCAAGATTGATCAGGAAGCACGGTGGCTCAATGGGTACAGCATTGAACTTAAGATCGAAAGGTCGACGATTCGATCCTTACCCGCGTCATCTGCGTTGTGACCTTGGGCAAAATACTTCAGCCCGATGATTTACAGTTAAAACTAGAAGTCCTGTCATGACCTGTGCGCTTATCTAGGCTTAATTGCGCGTAGGAATTGCGCGCAATTGCAATATCGAATGGCATCCAAAGCACTGTTCTCCTGATTAATCATAGCAAACACAGGCAATGTTTCTGCCAATGGACCTCTGGGTTACCCGGATGTCCATTGGCTGAAACATTGCTTGTGCACAGACCATATGCACAGAACTTGATAGCCTTACTATGGTCATAACGCGTAGAGTAACGTGCTATTTGCGCGCATTTCATGGCAGGATTTCTAGTTTTAACTATAGCAAAAGTGTGGTGTGCATTATTGAAATCTAATAATTGCTGTTCTAGTTATCACACAATTATCGATGTTTTCCAGTAAAGCGAAAAACGGAAATAACGCCAGAAGTTGTTTTGTAGAAAATAATAACATAAAGCTGCACTTCCAAAATTATTGAGATTTTCACGTCAGCAGATAAATATTAAAAATTAAAGTGAACGGAATATAAAGGGGCAATAACTCTCTTAATTTTTGACAGACCATTGTTATTTTGGATCTAATCCAATATAACGTTAAAGAATTTCTGTGTCAAATATTGTACCCCAACCCCAATAACTACTGGTCTTCTCTTCAAGTCACTGTGTAAACAATCCAGTTTGGACAAGCTTTAAGGTCTCACGGAACTAAATATTTAGTTTAGAGTGATCTGCCTTGAAATGTTGCACTCGGATATTGCATCATAGTCTAAAATAAGACTCCTAGAAAAAAACGTATTGCCTGAGAAAACTGTTAAAGCATTTTATTAGGTTTTTACAACAATACTGAATATTTCACCACAAAAAAGAGATTTTCTAAGTATTTTCTGGGTCTTTAAAATTCAGTTAACAATTTGTGTATTTTTGTTGGGAATTCCCAGAAAAAACTGAGTTCAAGGACGTTACTTCACTTTCTGGTACATTTTCTCTCTTATTTGTTGCATGACCCCATATTTTGTGACCAGAGAAAGCTGTGTGAAGGTGTGTACTTTATGTAGGTATTTAAATATTTAATTTAAAGTGATGCGATCATATTTTTCTCCACACAAGTTTTATAATGGTCGCCTATGGGAAAATATTTAGTTCTGTGAGACCTTAAGGCAGTAACTCCCTTCAGTTACGTCAAATAATGATAGTTCTCAAACTTGCTCAATTGTCAATATAAAGTGATACACCAAAATTAATTGAAATTCGATAACTCTTCCAAAACTTAGGCTTCCAGGGGAATATAGATTGCACTGAGGATGGACAGAGGAGCGGAATTAGGGTCTTCGAGAAAGGTTAGTGAGTTAGTACAAGACCTCAGTGGTCTCTTTCGCCATCACATCGCGACCTGGTAGCGATGTGCTTGCACTGTGAGGCAAGCAGTGCTCAAAATAACTTTTTTTCTTTGCGTAGCAAAATGCTACGTATTTCCAAAAATTGAATAGCATTTTGTAAAAATTACATAGCTATTTTTGTATACCAGAGTTATGTTATGCTGTTTTATATTGAATTCTTGTAAGTAGATAGAATAGTTTCCATCCATTTCTGGGCATTTCCAAATGATCTGCAACACATGAAACATTTACTATGTTTTTTTTTAACTGAACTGCCTTTTAGGGTTGCATGGACTTGCATACTGTTATAAATGGCGTCTTGGTTATTTAATATAGCTCTCAAAATGGAAATTATGATTTTTAATTTGATGGGCTTGTAGTTATTTTTAATGGGCATTTTATGCAAAATGTTGTAAAAACAGGAAGTATTTAAACCAACAGAACTCATCTTACATATGGAGTTGCTAAGGATGCTTGATGGAGAGTTAATCTGAGTTATGCCTGGAATGTTCCACAATCAGAAGTAAAGCATCAGTGAACTAGTTTTCAAATTTGTTTGCAAATTTTCATTTACATTTTGCGATACAAGATAATCAACTTCAGCCTAATAGGCTGCAGTTGATTATCTTGTATCGCAAAATGCTATACATAATTTAACATTTGTGTAACTTTTTGCAAGTTTTGCATAGCAAAAAGCGACGCGACACCGCTTATTTTGAGCACTGGAGGCAAGATTTCCTCAATAAAATATTGCGAAAACAAGACAAAAGCAAGAAAATATACTATTCAAGAAAAGTAGGGGATATCCAAATATTTCTTCATATATCTCACTTTTTTCAAATATCCCCTACTTTTTGTGAATAGTATACAAACGAAATCAGCTTTAGTGGTTCAATGTCAACGCATTTATTTAACTTGTGCGAGTGTACTCTGTTGTGAGAAAGAAGGAGGTCAGGGCATTTCTACCGGATCGCGACAGCGAACAGTGAATTTCGACCGGATCGCTCTGAGGTCGCGATCTGGTCGAAATTTTCTGTCCGCTTTGTAACCATAGTACTGTAGGCTATCTAAATTCCCTTTTGATCTGGTAAACACAGCAACGCGTGCTGTAAAATGTAATTTTTCCAATTTTTTTAGATATTTTTTTTTTCATTCTGACGAGTGAACGATTGGATTACAACTTGAAATTACAGCAAAGTGTAAGTTTGTTTATTAAAATCAAGGAAATATCTTTCATACCAGGGGGAGGGGTTAACACATAGTTGTTCTCGGTGCAGAAAATTCAGTACTGAGTCATTGTCAGTATTAGTTTAGAAAATTAAGTTTTTGAAATAATTATTTGCCAAAGTAGCAATGATGTTTTTAAGTACTTTTATGAACTTTTATGAATGATAAAATCTGTCATTTAATCATGCTATGGTGATTACCGTGTTTACTTATGACGAACAAGTGTCGAGTTAAATGGCACTTTCTCAGCAAGTGTATTTTCATAGTTTGCTACCCGGATAATTGTCACGTTCCAATGCATGAGATACGGCCATTTGAATGAAACAAAGATGATAAGCACTCAACGGATGTACAGGCGGAGTAAGTATGGTTAGTAGTGGGGCCCAGGGGGCGGGGCAAGTCGAATGTGCAGGTGTAGTAGACAGAGGCTGGAAGGAAGTGTTATATGCGGTCTAGGGTTGGTCGGCCAATGCACTGCAGTGAAGTGTGAGGGAATTGCAGGGATATCTTACAGTGTTTAGAGACGTGTGCTGTGTTCGAGTGGAAAATTGCAGAGCTGAAGGGAGGGCGGGGGAGGGTTCGGGGAGAGGGGGTGGTATTGTGACGGGGTCAGAATCGGACCCTGTAGTGGTGGTTTATTAGGATCCAACAACATAATGGAGAGGAAATCTGTGACTCTGGTGAAGCGTACAAGGATTTAGTCAATAAATTGCACAGTAGAAATGCAAGAGTAGTGGCATCGGGGGTCCTTCTTGCCCTTGGGATGGAAATGTGCGAAATTCGAGGATTATGGATCTGAATGAAGAGTTGAACGATTACTGTGTTGATTTGGGAATACCCTTTACCGACCTGGTGTAAGGGGATCAAGTACAGTTAAAACTAGAAGGCCTGTCACGAACGCTGAGCTTATCTAGGCTTTAATTGCTATATCGAATGGCATCCAAAGCACGGCAGGTTCTCATGGTTACACATAGCAAACACAGGCAATGTTTCTGTCAATGGACCTCAGGGTTACCCGGAGGTCCATTGCTGACAAGTTGCTTGTGCATAGGCCATATGTACAGAATTTGATAGCCTTACTATGGTCATAACGCGCAGATTAACGCGCCGATTGACGTGCTATTTGTGTACATTTCATGACAGCACTTCTAGTTTAACTGTAGGGGCGAGACAGGCTAAATCTTTGCAGGATGGGGACAAAAGTGTTTTTAAGAAAATATTCTAAATATAGCACTGCCGCTTTTGAGACGAGTGGGATTGGAGGCCGGAGGCAATAGCCAAAGTGGACTTAAGTGGTGGAACAAGCGGACGGGGAAGACTACGAAATTATCAAGATTACTATTAGGAAACAAAAGGGACAATATGAGAACGTTAAAGAATCACATTACCCTGAAAGTAGGGAACTGCAACATTCCAGGGTCTCCACGGGAACGTAAATGAAATACTACATAGGTCTAGGGGACTGTGTTATGGGTCTTTGTGAAACGTGGTTACTCCATGATGAAAGGGTACACCAAGTAGAGGGTTGTGTGGATAGGCGTAGGACAAATTAAAGGTCAGAAAACGAAAGGAGGGGTTGGCATGTACAGCAAAGAGGGCTGAAAACCTCGTTGATTACAGATCTGGTAGATGTCAGTACCTCGGCTGAAGTCACTCGAAGAATTTAGAGAACTGCTGCCCTTTGGATTGTGTACTGCGCAATGGAGGGAAGCACACCAGAGTGGAATATACTTAATACGTAGGTACAGTACGTGGGGAGTGTATTATCACTAAATCACCCGCAGAGTGGAGATTCCACCCAAGCAATAATTGAAAATTTGTTGCAAAGCATAACCAGCACCAATAAAGTTTCAGCCAATGGACCTCCGGGTTAAACCCGGAGGTCCATTGGCTGAAACATTGCTTGTGTTTTTTGTCGATATGTACAAAATTTGAAAGTCATAGCTTGGGTGATAACTCCACTCCGCGGGTGATTTGGTTACAATCCACTCTCCACGTACTGTACAATATTACGGAATTAGAAAACAGAGGACCCGGTATATTTTTAATGGGACACTTTCATGGATACATATTGATAAGGAAGAAGGCATACAGGACGGGGATAAGAAAGTCAACAGAAATGGAAAGAAGGTGTTAGATTTCAAAAATGAGCTGAATATTCTGAACAGGGATGCTAGGGTCTAAGAGGAAATGGACCTATGAGAGGAACTACAAGAGAACAATAATCGACTATGTTCTTCAGATACCGATTAATGGAAGGAGGTGACGGAGGAAGAAATGGTCAATGAGGGTGAAAGGGGGTTGGATAGTGATCACAATTCAATTACAGTTACGATCAGGGACAAAGCCCAGTAAGAAGCAAAATAAACTTTAAGGGAATTTTAGAACTCAAAAAGGATGCTGAATGGTCGCAATTTGAAGAACAAATTGAAACCAAGGATTGAGATTGTACACAGAGAGGACAGTGTCCAAGAAATGACAGATGCCATCAGGGACGTGGCGACAGAGGTGTGTGGGGGTTGTGCCCCTCCCCCTCCCAATCATGGCCAAAATTTTCTATAGTTGGAAATTCGAAAGGCAAGTCATGAGTAGTTGGAAATTCCATCTATCTGGATTTTAGAGCTTCTTTGGCGATGCTGATGTTTTCTTTACTTCCCAAAATTCCAACACGGTTTCAAATCGGCAAACACTCCAACTGTTACTATTCAAAACTACAGTACACGCATTGTCGAGCTTCATAAGTACGATGTCAATCGGTACGAGATTTCTATAGTACGTTTACCTATCGTAATAAAAAAATCTTCGAAAGGCACTTCAAGAAAACCGCATCATGTAAAATCGTTATCCTGAGTTAATTCCATCATTCACAGTTACAAGATGATGAAACATCGAAAATTGATCATTCCTGCATAAGCTCTGATTTAATGTAAGAACACTGTGGATTGTTAATAGTTCTCAGCTTGAGCATTTGTTTAGCACATATTCAATTCCCAAAATAATACAAAATAATAATAACCTGATAATTATATCATAATTGTATTGGCATTTCAGTTACTAGAATCAATTTTATGTCCCCTTTCGTGTCTTCATTTTCAAACTTTTTCTCGGTAGTGAATTTACAAATAGGGGAGGGACCGGGAGGGGGAACCCCCCTTCTGGTCCCTCCCCTAGTCCGAAATTCACTACCCCACAGCCCCTCCCAATCGAAAACCTATGGCCACTCGCTGAGGTAGGGAAGGAAAGCACAGGAAACTTTAGGGTACCAACACGAGAACTTTGGTACAGAGTAAATGAAGAATTGAAAAAGTCCATAAGGGGCAGACAAGTCAAATGTGTTGCGTATAGGAATTAAAAAACCTCAAGGGGGTGGGAAACAACAAGGACATGATAGCAAACGAAAAATACTAACAAATACAAAATAAATAAATAAAATTAAAAATGATAATCGGAGAGTGTGGAACTGAAATCATATTAGAAAAATAAGAATAACAGGAGGGACGAGTTCGAACGTGTTTTGGAGATGGGTGAATAAAAGGAAAAAAAGAAGCAATTCACAAAGTATTAAAGTGGAGGGCAGAGAATCAAAACAGACGTTCTAGACCAAATGGCACCAGGACTAGTCAAACACTGGGAAAAGGTAAGCGATATGTGATGGAGAATGGAGAACCCACTAGAGTGTCTCAATGAGGAGGAGGAAAATTCATCTAACTTCGAGTGTAGCGAAATAAATGTAGAGGCGGTGCGGCGGTGATCTCAAAATTAAAGAACGCAAAAGCGGGAGGGGTGGATGAAATTACAAACGAGTTCCTAAAAGGAGGGGGCAGTGAACACGTAAAAGCCTAACGGTTCTATTCTGTTTAGCCAGAGGTTCCAAAAGAGTGGACAGAAAACAAGGTCACACTTATACACAAAAGGGGGATGAGGACATATTGGATACGTATCGGGGGATCTTTATCGGCAGCAACGTTGGAAAAGTTTTTTTGTAAAATTCTGTATGAGCGATTAAAGGATGTGATCGAAGAGAATGGCCTTTTGTGAGAGATTCCGGGTGGCTTCAGGAAGAGAAGGAGGGTCACTGACCATCTTTTCGCGCTATTCCAAATGATAGAATCTGCGAATGCCAAAATGAAAAAGATGTTTATGGCTTTTCTGGATGTTAACCCTTTGCCTAACATGAAAAGCAGACGACACTTCAAAAAAAAAAAATTCTTCAATAACTAATTTTTTTTTCATTTTTTATTTCAAAAACGTAGGTTGTTACCCCTCATTTGAACGATCGCGACGAGCTCGTTCCAAAGAAGATCATAACCTACGTTTTTGAGACATAAAATGAAAAAAATGATGAAAATTAATTGGCGATTTTTGTGACTAGAGCTGTCCGGTTTTGGCGTTACGTTGATTGAAGGGTTAAAAATTCTATTTTAGAGCATGGAAGGGGGAGGGTATGTGGCGAAAGCTTGAGGCCTTGAACCAGGAAGTTGTGTTTGTTGGAATTCTGAAAGCATTGTGTAAAGGTGTACAAAGTGAACTTCGTCTGGGTAACATAAGAAAACGTGTGCATATGGAGATAGGCTGAAAGCAGGGGTTTAACCTTTCATCAGTTCATTTTGCATTGTTCCTCAAAGATTTAGAAGATGAACTCCCGCATAGCGACGAGGTGGTAGCAGTTTAATCCCAGAAGATCGAAGATCTCATGGCTATTTTTGTACCATAAAGGGTTCAAAGAAAAGAGGCTTTGGGTGACCTGTGCGATAAATAGACAGAACGGGATGCGTGTTTGAATCGGTGGGTACTTTACATAACGAGTTCGAATGGCGTAGTCATATTTCGCGAGAGCACACCGCGTTCTGTGTTTATAACACATTCCATGCATTCAATTTCATTTAAATAAACAAATTTTAATTCAGATGTTTAAACCCAAAGTTGAAGAGTCCGTTTGTTTTGTTTGAAGCTGTTCTGATCAAATGGATCTATAATAAATCAAAATAACCTTTTGAGAACAAGTCTAAACTACTTTTCTATTGTGCGTGTTTGTTGTAATTCGTATCGCTGTTTCTTTTCGGCTGGTGTCCATTCACGCCTAACCATTTGGTGGCTATTACTGTCACTAAAAATATAAGTGCAAATTTGGGCAGATTTGCAAAACAGCTGGGAGAAAGATTTTTAAAAGAAGTTCGAAGCATGTCAGGATGAAGATTTACCGAAATAAAGTTGACCAATTTAGATACATGTATAACGTGATCCGCAGACGAGACCGCCACGGGACTGGGTTAATGTTGTGGGTGAAAATGACTGGGTTTTGTTAATATTATCTCATTTTAACGAAATTTTGTGAACCGACTTTATTTTGCTTTGGACGTTTTCATTTTCATCGATAATTGTATAACGACATTTGGAAACTTTCCGAAGCGTAACTAATGACTCGACGGGAAACGAACAAGTGTAAACGGTGCTGAGAAAAAAGTTCCGGTTTGTACATCACCAGTTGAAGACAGAAGCATTTATGTCATAGCGCCGATTCTGTTAAATACGAGGGTTTAAATTGTTATGGATGTGTAATAAAGAGAAGTACTAATTTCAGAAAGCGAAGAGGGGGGGAGGGGGCAAGAGAAAATGCTGGCAACAAATGGATACTTGTACTCGAAGTACATGAAAGTAAAGCTCATACTCCTGGGCCGTAAAATGAAACCTCATCGATGCTGGAGAGTGGGTGAGTTCTGTATTCCGGAAGGTAGCAGCAAACGTTTTAGTGTGGGAAAGGCAGGTGACTGCTACCGGAAACACGAGAGTAAACTGAATGTGAAGAGGAAGCGAATTTTTAATCAAATGAAACTTATAGGGAGGACAGCTTCAATGAGGTTTTCGTGGGGAAAAACATTTGGAAGATGCTGGGTGTACCCAGTGACGTAGCTACAGGTCTGTGGGGGCGGAGTGGGGGTGTATCTCTCTCCAGTATTTATCTAAAAAGTAAGATAGTTGGAAATTGTTCAGGGAAAAATTCCAACAGTTGGAAATTCGAAGTATTGTTGTGACGGCTTTTTTTCAGGGTATTACATTTCCATGAACATTTCAACCGCTGACTCCCACTGACAGAATTCGAACAACACAAGATTTTCCGATAACTCAGCGGCTCCAAGGTTAATTCTACAACCGCGGTCGTGCCTAGAGTTTTGTTCTCTTGTATATGCAATGCATGACTCACAGACGGCAGTTTGTATTAGGACTCAAAATGTGCCTCATATGAGGTTGTGCCCTGAAATTTTAAAGTTACTACCACAGTTGTGCAGATTTTGTTTAGGTTCTATTCTCTCATGAAAGACAGATATAGCCAGATTGAAAATTTTGATTGGCATTTTGTATTATTGAATTAACCCATTGAACCCTAGCAGCCGTTTTTCCGGCCAGGAACATGATACGTCATAACGCCGTTATATATGATGGCTATTCAGTAAATGTGTGGGGGAGACCAATCAATATTTTCAGCGTGCAGGCGCAGGGCTGCACGTTGAAAATATTGATTGGTCTACCCCAAATAATGAATATGGACTCTTCTAATTGCTAGATACCACTAGAGTTCAAAGGGTTAAGATCTCATAAATATTGCGACATATAGGCTGAGTTAGTTAGTTAACTGATAACTCCTACTTTGTAAACATAATAAATAGTTGTTAGTCATTGAGTTCATTTCAAGATTAGTGTGCTCACTGCTCAGCACGATCTCATATTTGAGATGATTAATTAATACATTATTGGTTGAATACTGATTATTTGCGCATTCTCCAAACATGCACATTCATGTAAATGACACAATGCCTAATGAAGGCAGACAGGACCAACTTACAGACCAAACTACCACACAAAATTGTCATTCTGTGCTGTCTTAAAGCTTCAAATTGAGTATATAGATATTTAGCTGCAGTCATTTAAACTGGTCGAAATATTCTCAGAATGCCCTAAAGCCTACCGGTACAGTCTCTCGGAGTCAACATTTTGAAACATTTCTCCCTTCCGGGAGGGGGAGTAAGAAAGCAGGAGGGAAAAGGAAGTTTTTGTTTTGTTTTTTTTTGGGGGGGGGGGTGGGGGGGGGGGGCAAGTGGCCATCTCTAGTTGGAATTTTCATATATCTACACCCCCATTGGAAATCTTCTAGCTACGTCCCTTGGTGTACCAAGTATAAAAAGTCGTTCAGACCCTCTTCTGAAAAACAAGGTGCAGATCTTGTGTTTAAAAACTTCCGGCCAGTGAGTAACTTACCATTCGTTTTTAAGCTGTGTGAAAAGGCTGCCATTGACCAGCTAATGTTACATAGTGATATGCATGCTCCATTACCGGCCAACACAGATGAATTCAGAACATTTCACGCGACTAAAACGGTATTATTCAAGGTTCAGAATGACATCCTGCTTAATATAGAGTCTGGAAGGGTAACCTTGCTTGTTCTTTTAGACCTTAGTACTGCTTTTGGCACTGTTTGTCATAAAACTCTGCTAGAGGCAATGAAGTCTGATTTTTGGCCTTAGTGGTGTAGCCGCTAGCTGGCTATCGTCATACCTGAAGAACAGACATCAGAATGTATCAATAAATGGTAAACTGTCAACAGACTTCCATCTGGAATGTGGAGTCCCACAGGGCAGTTGTCTTGGCCCTGTTCTGTTTCTATTCTATATTTCAAACATTTTCACCATCATTGAATCACACCTGCCTGACGTTAATGGTTATGTCGATGACATACAGGTCTACTTCTCTTTTCGACCATCAACCAAGGATCGAACTAAAGCTCAAGAAATTATTGAATCATGGAGTTCGGACATTCGCACTTGGATGATTTCAAATAAATTAACGATAAATGCTGATAAGACTGAATTCCTAATGATTCGTTCGCGTCAGCAACTCACTAATATCAAAACTCAGTGAAGGTAGGAAATTCCACCATCAGGGCAAGTGACAGTGTACGTAACCTTGGTGCCTTCTTCGACTCAAACATGTCTATAGACAAACATGTTACAAATATGTGCGACAAGGCTTTCATACGTCTATACAAAATTAAACAGATAAGACGGTTCCTTAAAAAGACTCCACAAATTTCTAGTTCGTGCACTTGCAACTTCACATTTGTTTAGCCTTCCACAATATCAGCGCTTTTGCCTGCAGAAAGTATTAAATGCATCAGCCCGAGTGGTATGTAGAGTATCACGATCTCAACACATCACTCCTGTTTTGATGGATCTACACTGGCTGCCAGTGAAGAACAGAGTATTTTTCAAAATTTTGTTATTAGTTTTCAAGGCACAAAATAACATGTCACCAGCCAACTTCGAAGAGAACTTATCAATACCAAAAATGTGTATCAATACAATCTGAGATCTGATGGTAAAATGCTAGCCTACTCCGTGTTCAAAAAAATAGATGTGAGACATTTGGAGATAGGTTATTCTCATTTGCTGGTCTTCACTTGTGGAATAATTTACCAGATCTTCTAAAAATGCTGTCAAATGTCGACATTTTCAAGAAAGATTTCAAAACATATTATTTCAAAAAGCCTATAAATGATATTCACGACTGTAAAATACTGTATATATTCTGTTTGTATATTCGCAGGGGCTCAGTAACATGTACAGCGTCTTAGAATATGGTTACTTATCTTTTGAACTATAATATAATTTTGGCACTATATAAATGGGTATATTATTATTATTACGGACGTGATACCTCTAAACCAAACGGTTGTAAACAGCTTAAACACCCTCGCAAAACAACGCAGGCCGATGGATAACAGGGTCGAGTAATTTCACAACACTAGAAGTAATCAGCGGTGAGCTTGGGTGGATGATGATCAAGGACAGCGTAGACTTACTGAAACTCTGTTATCTTATTTGGGTAACCAAAGAGAAGCCAGGTTCTGAAGAACACCTTGATGGCACCGTTGGTGGGTTACTGCTGTTCAAACTCTATGGAGGTTAGAGGAAAAATTGTGAAAGGCAGTGAAAAAGAGTGTCAAGTGTAATTTAGGTGTAGTGTAGACCATGGAAGACTTTCTATGACAGCCTAACAGAATAATCTGTTGATCTATCACAATGCATTGTCCATTTTAGGGACACAAAAGTAGAAATTATTGACATATTCACTGCTTTTCATTCGTTTAACCCTGCGTTAGTTAACTCCAAGCTGAAATTTTGACAAAGCGAATAAAGTAATTGTCATATTATTGCGTCCATGGAAATATTGATCACCCGTGGAAAGTGCCCAGTCCACGGCGGACTGCCGAGTGGTTAAAACCCTGATTCTATGAGTGGTTTAAATCTGAGTACCCACCCTAGTACCTATTTGTTTTATTTATACAATACTCTTATTAAATAATCGACTTTCTCACTTAAAATGGAGAAAAAACAACACTTTCTATCACAAACACACGGGTTTGTTTTGTTCACATCAGCGCCGATGGGCAGTATTACTGACTGCACGTGAATGTTTGATTGACAGCTAGACATGTCGTCAAAGTTGATTGAATTTACCTTGCTTTCTCAGTGAAATTATTATTAACAATTCTTAAATTTTATTTTAAATATTTTATTGTTGGTATTTTAAATTTAATAATTCCTTGCACGTAGTAGATAGTACCGCAAAACGCCGTATGTTCGAATGGAACATGGACAAGTATTTTACGATGATCAGGGTTTGGGCACTGCAAAATTTGGAATGTTTGATGTGCGTATAATTTTACACCCCACTCCTCCGCATAAACATTAAAGCATACACACACTCTGACAAGGAAAATTATGACATGCTTTTGTATTATATTCGCACATATAGACACAAACACTGGCAAGGAGAAATATAACATGCTTTTGTATTACGTATTGGAGATGGAGGTTACATACCCGGGAAGACAATCGTTCAAATCACATATGAACTGATTGTCCGACTGTATTTCCAATCATTGTGGAGTTGTATTTATTTATATGTTGGTGTTTAAGGTCACATATTTATACACAATGGCTAATCATGACCTCGACAGTTTTACGGGTGGAGGAAGCCGAAGTACACGGAGAGAGCCAGCGAGCAACGGTGAGCAACGGCGAGCAAAGGCGAGCAACTGTGAGCTCTCCAACATACTAAGTCCACACAAGCAGGGTTAGCATTGGCATCGACGTGCAGTACGCCTTAGTACACAACGTCACCGTGCCCCCACGTGGGCAATGGGGGTGAAGTGTCTTGCCCAAGGACACAACGCGGTTGCCGTAGGTGGGATTCGAACCGGGGACCTCTCGGCTTGCAGCCTGCACCTCTACCAATTGAGCCACCGCGCCCCCTTGTGGAGTTGTAACTTGTATTCAATGAAATCGTGTTTTGAAAGCAAAAGGCGTCATCTGCAATGCTTCAGGATTGCAGATGGCACCTTGTTGCACTTCAGGGACGAGATTCTTTTCCATAAAGCAATCCATACAGATTATCACCACAGTGTGTGTCTCCGGGAATTCAGATCAAGTCGAGTTGTAGGAGCAGAACAGTACTTCGACGAGCCCGTTAGGGCGAGTCGAAATGCGATTCTGTGCCTACAACGAGACTTGATCAGAATTTCCGGAGACACACACTGTGGTGATGATAAATTTATCTCACAATATTGACCACAAAATGTGTTATAAAACTATTTTAAGAGGAACTTTTTCATTTGCCTTATCGATGGAAAGACGCAAATTGAAAAATAGAATAGCGTTCATTGATCTCCATATTGAGATCAGTGATGACCTGACACTTCAGAGAAAATTACGTCACTGGGATTCACTTTACTGAATACTGTCTTGCGAAGTGGAGCAACTGTGTGGTTCGTCAACGTGAATTTTGTTGTAACTTTTGCAACAATTACTGGTGAATTAAATATCCCTCTTGGTGTAAAGGTTTATTACATTTTAAAATATGCCGTTCGTCGTTTATTGAGGTGGAGTTTTCCACATTTCATAACGAAAGCTAATCCTTTAACTTCAACAGAGAAGCCTCGACACGAGCCTTCAGGAAAATCCTAATAATAGGCTACAAACCAGCCCAAGATGCCGAAAAGTGCGCGTAATTTATCTATTCGTTGCGTTAACTTCTCCAGTGACATTTCAGCATGCCGTGCATAATAAAGACGTTACGGGGCGTTTAGTTGGCAGATACAGTGTCTTATACGGCTCAGAGAAAACAATATTAGGTTCGGCTTCGCCTCACCTAATATTGTTTTCTCTGAAGGGAAAAACACGAAGCGATCGAAAAATGATATTAATGCCTTTGTTGTGGCAACATCAGAATCACGTGCTTGTATCAGGGGCCCTTGATACGGATTCGGAACATACATTAAACTTTAGTTGCGTAACAGTGCAAAAACGCCCCGATTGTGATATAAAAAATAGTATCGGCCGCACAACAAAAAGTGGATCACGTCACTCCATTTAGAAAACCTGCCACAGTTTCGTGTCCCGGAAACAGGACCTGCAGAATTAGAAAATAACTCTTCCAGACAAAAGGTTTATTCGTTTATTTTTAACGTGCGGATCGATCCGCTCAGGAAGAGTATCTCCGCCCCCATACGACGGAAATTTCTACTGGACGCGGCGTGAACGGACTTGTACTGAACTCCTTATTTATATAACTAGGAGATGGGCCCACGCAACGAATGGTTTTTCGATAGCTGGCATTTCGAGTTACCTCTTTTATACCATAGAACGCGCCGAACCATAACTGTTTGACCAGCACTCATCGTGCAACACAATTGCCGATTCCAGGTACAGTACGTGGAGAGTGTATTATCACTAAATCACCCAGAGTGGAGATTCCACCCAAGCAATAATTGCAAATTTGTCGCAAAGCCTGACCAGCACAAGCAAAGTTTCAGCCAATGGACCTCCGGGTTAAACCCGGAGGTCCATTGGCTGAAACATTCCTTGTGTTTTTTGTCATATGTACAAAAATTTGAAAGTTATAGCTCGGGTGATAACTCCACTCCGCGGGTGATTTAGTTACAATCCACTCTCCACGTACTGTCAATAACGCGAAATATTACCACCAAACAAGTTAGGCTGTAACCGATAGCAAAAGACACACCTACCAAGTTTGAAGTCCACCGGGCCCGTAGGGACTGAGAAAAATAGGCGTAAAAATCAGAAACGATAAATAGAGCATCAAATTATAATAATTATATATTGAATATAGCCATAGTAGCTTGGTGTACCAAATGTTCACCACGAGTGGTGAACATTTGGTACACCAAGCTACTTGGGGTATATTTCATTTATACCATGATCGTCAGATTATTGAGAGTCGCTATTATTTGTTCACGATTTTACTGAGCAGCAGACGTACAAACGTGCGAATCTGTTTTTGTTTACATGAGCACCAGTGGGCGGTACTTCCACTGTCAATCTTTAGCCGAAACGAAATGGAAAAAGAAACGCGAAAATAACGAGGTCTTTATTTCATTTTAATAACATTATAACATACTATTTCGATGTATGGATGCTTTATTAACACGAGACAACGCAGGTTTGTTAATTTTTGGCGTGTTATGGGGTAAACACATTTAAAAACGTAATAAATAATTGCCACTTTCATTTCACTCTTCGCGAGGCGACGTGCTATAAATTTAGACAAGTTTGCATTCAGGTCGAGGTCACCATCGATAAACTTGGATGTAGTTCCACTGTAGATGTAATTTTTAATTTTGGGTATATTCTAAGGTATACTCAGTTAAAACGTAATAAATAATTTCCGCTTTCATTTCGCCCTTCGTGAGGCGACGAACGATAAATTTAGACAAGTTTGCATTCAGGTCGAGGTCACCAACGGTAAACTTGGATCTAGTTCCACTGTAGATATAATTTTTAACTATTGAAATTCCATTGCTGGCGTGTTCTCCACGTTTGGTCCGGAAAGCTAAAAAGTATGCCATAAGCTTTTTATATATAGTAGAATAGGTAATCATGGTATAAATAGACAGGACGCGATGTGTGTTTGTATCTGTGGGTGTTTTACATAACGAATTGGTGTGGCGTAGTCATACTTCACGAGATCCGTAGGTCCATTCACGCCTGCTATTATGTGGCTATTACTGATAGTAAAAATATAAGTAAAAACTGGGGCGGATTTGCAAAACAGCTGGAAGAAACTTTTTTAAAAGAACTTCGAAGCATGTGAGGATATCTGAAGATTTACCGAAATAAAGTTGACCAATTTACATATAACGGGATCCGAAGACGACACGGCAACGGGACGGGGTTAATGTTGTGGATGGAAATGATCGTTTTCTAAATATTATCTCATTTTGTGTTAACTTATTTTTCTTTGAACCTATTTTGTTTTGCTTTGGATGTTTTCATTTTCACACTACGCGACAGACGATCGATAATTTTATAGCGAAATTTGGAAACATTTTGAAGCATAACTAATGACTCGACGGGGAAGGAACAAGTAGAAACGGTGCGGGAAAAAGTTCCGGGTTGTGCATCACCGGTTGAACACAGAAACATTTATGTCACAGCGGCGATTTGGTTAAATACAAGAGCTTAAAGTTTAATGGATGTGTAATAAATATAAGCATGAGTTCTATGAAGCATTCAAATGCAAGGGTTACAACTAGTGGTTTTACAGACTGAGTTGGAGCCAACTGTTGTAATTGTGAAATCCAGAAGTTGCTATAGCAATGACGATAGCCATAACGTCACCTGAGTTCCAATATGTTCTATGTGCCTAATGGCACATAGAACACATTGGAACTCGGGGGACGATAAGCTGTGCCAGTATATCATGGGCAATGCAGTGACAGTTGTAATAGAATGAAGTAGACATTGAAGGAGATAGGTGGCAAGAGCTCTGGTAATGTTGTTTTAGTTAGCTGTCTGGTCCAAATCAGTGGCACCCAGGGTTCCAAAAACGCAGGATTCCACCCCTCCACCCCCCCTCCCCCCACACACACTGATCCTCACTGGTTTATAAACAGCAATTCAAAATGGTCAATAATCGTAGCTGTTATCAACACCCAAATACAAAAAATAACGAGTACTCAAATGGGCTCTCACTCAATCCATGAATCAAATGGGAGAAGATATATTAAGTAGAGGAGTCAGTAGTAGTGGTTATACTAGCGAAGCCACTGGTTTATAGAACGTATCAGAAAGCCGCAGTAGTAATATTGATGATGTGGGGAAGAAGGGGTAGCAACAAGCTATGTCCCGATACTAACCGCAATTCCTTGCAGTGATTGGTCAATGCCTCGTTGATTTTAGTTTTTGTCGCCGGGCACGCGCATATGCCTACTGTCAGGGATTCTTATGTCCACTGTCAAGGAAAGCGTCTCGTTGCCATGAGCAACGGCTCATAGGAATGTCTTTTTTCACTTGAAATCAACTAAGACAAATACATTTAACTGAAGTAAAATACACACACAAGTATCTTTATTACATACAAAAAGATTAGTTATGTAATCATGGGTAATTATTTATGAAACCGATTAGGTTATAAGGTCTCTTTTCATTAATATACTGTAACATAAATTGAAACGAATCGAGAGCATCTCGCCCCGTTGATTGCGTACGTAAACATTGAAAAAAGGGAAATCTCTCCAGTCTGTTATGATAAAAGTTAACACCTTTCCGAAACAACGTCTGCTTTCTAAATAAAAAAAAAAAGAATTCTAATTCAATTTTACTTGTGTAAGAACGGGACATATACGTTATTCTGTTTGTTGACAGGGGACATGGTCTCACGTTCCCTGCATGAAACATATATTCAACCTCGGCTGACTCCTCAACAAACAGAATAACTTATAATATTTCAACTGCAACAGCAGACGAGGAAGAGGAGTGTGGCAGCATTGATGATTGTTGGTAAAAGTAGTTGTACAGTACATGGAGAGTGGATTGTAACTAAATCACCCGCAGAGTGGAGTTATCACCCAAGCTATAACTTTCAAATTGTATACATATCGACAAAAAACACAAGCAATGTTTCAGCCAATGGACCTCCGGGTATAACCCGGAGGTCCATTGGACGAAACTTTGCTGGTGCTGGTTATGCCTTGCAACAAATTTGCAATTATTCCTCTGGTGGAATCTCCACTCTGCGGGTGATTTGGTGATAATACACTCTCCACGTACTGTAGTCCAGAAGTAACTGTGATGGTGAAATGGGTGTACTATATATAATGAGTGTACTATTTGGAACAGAATACGATCGTGCTGACCAAAGATAATAGCCTCTTGCAAGCTGTTGGCGGATATTCTACCCAGGACAGGATTTCTCTTGCCACTGAAACAAGTATAGTACGCGCACATTTAATCAAATGTTTCCCTGTAAATTGATTAGATTTTATCAATATTTATTTTGAGTTAAATTTAGATGATTGTCTCGCCAAAACTAGTCATGGCTTGCCTTTTAAACAGTCATGACTAGTTTTGGTTGAAATATCTTGAAAATACTCAGCGGGTTAAGAGTTAAAACATAATAGTGGCAGCAGCAGAAGTCAGTAATAGTGGAAGCAATAGCTTAGTTGTGGTGGCAGTAGTAGTTGTGAAGACATCAATGTGTGGTGAAGGTCGGAAGGGGACGAAACATTCAGGCCTGGAGCTAGAAAAAAGTGTATATGGGGATACCCTTTTAGAGGTGCCTTGTTGACACCTATTTCCCCAAAGCATAACTTGCAACCTGCTGTGAAAAATGTTAAGGTTTTCAAGAAACTGTTATGCATGTGTCGTCTCTAGTCATGTCTGGTATAGGACTAACCGAACCTAGTTTCAGTCTATGCAAAGCACCATGCCCTGCTTGAAAATGACCTCAACCCCCTCTATCGCTTATAGGTCAGGGTCTCACCCCAACGTTCTCTCAGTAAGCAATATTAAATTGCTCACTTATTGCAGTACAGGTCAGAATAAATCACAAGAACACTTACCATTTACAGGTGCGTCGCGAAGATGACTGACCGGGGGAGGGGGGCGATGTAAGCCCAATTTGTCTCGGCTTCCATGATCCAAGTCCCAACTTGGGAAATATTTCTATAGCACCATCAGGGCCTTGGTGGTGTAGTTGGAATGTTTGTCAACGTGGATTATAGTTTAAAAAAAACTCGGGGAAAATTGTTTAAAGATAAATACATTGGGTAGTCATCATGCATAGGCTTTCCAACTTTTAATTTAACCCTTTATCCAACGCAGACGATATCAAAATTTATTATTTTAAATATCATTTTTTTAAAATTTTCCCCAAAATTTCAACCAAACCATATCATGTGACCCCTCATTGGAACGAGCTCGACGAGCTCGTCCCAAAGAGGGGTCACATGATATGATTTTGTTGAAATTTTTTGACAAGTTATATTTTTTTAGCTGCTGATTTTGCATATTATGCGGGAGGGTGTTGCCTATTCGTTGGGTAAGGGTTAATATTAGCACGTACCGGTCTCAAAAGTGGTCATGCTGGGACCCCATCATCGCCAATCAGCCACAGCCCCCCATTTGCACGAGACCGACTGCATGTGTGGCCTAACTCCAAGAAGGAAATCTCGCCTCGTGAGAAAGCCAAAGGCGAATCTATATCTAAGACTCTAATACAGATAAAATGTCCCAGCAAGGAAAGAAAATTATAGGGGTTGAGTGCCACACCCCTCCACCCAACCCCATAGTTACGCCCCTGCCTATATAACATTGAACACACAGAATAAAATTACTAATAATTATATAAGAGCTGGGAGAGAGATGTGGCTCATTGGTTAGAACTTCAGGTCGTAGATTTGATCCTCACCCGCGTTTTCTGCGTTCTGTCCTTGGACAAGACACTTCATCAAAATTGCCCAAGTCGGGTCTAAGGAGTACTGTACGTCAATGGTACACATGTGTTAAACCGATGCTGCGCTTGCTTCTGCTGGGTAAGTAAGTTGGAGTATCCGCAAGTTAGTTGACGCTGCTTAGTCCACCCGTAGAGCTGTCCGACTCTACATGACCCTGGTTTCTGAAAATGTCTCCTACCCCCAAAAATAAATATTCTATCGCCAAAGACATTCCTCTTTGCCATGCAATCGACATTCATCCAGTCAAGATAATAATAATAACAACACTTTGGCTGCCCGCTAATTTGTCGGGGTTCTCAATTGAGAAGGTCTTTGTTATACCTGGGCTTCAAAATGTCTCCCTATCCCCAGTCCTGTTCTCTCTACCCAACGCCCGGAGACGGACTGCTTGATAACTTTCCATACCACGTTTTCCCAATCTCTCCGATAAGCATACCAACCCTATCGTTTTGGTCACCCACTCACCCCATACCCTTCACTCTCCCATCCCAATTGCCCATTTTACTCCAATTGCATCTTATTCTGTTGGTCTTGTATTTTGGACATTCTAATAGAAAGTGTTCTAGGGTCTCCAAGACGCCTAAATTATACATTTGACACTGGTTTCTGTTTTTCACTCTTTCCCAGTTTTACCCCTAGGCTCCGGGAACCGACACCTCAACATAAACAGCAGTGAATCCCCACCCCAAAGTGCCATCAAGTTACTCTTCAAAAACTGGCTTCTCTTTATCGCGCAGACCACCCAAAGACGTCTTTGATTTGACCCCCACCACTCTCTCTAGTTAAGGCTGGAATCCTCCATGACTTCCTTTGACGATTTTTTTTATCCTGCTTTGTTCCTACTTCTATGTCAGAGATTTTCATTGGGTAGTCATATATTAACTTGCACACTTGGTCCATCAACTCTATCTTTGTGCTTGAATTCCAAATAGTCTGGAACATTAGTTCACACCATCAGCTGTGGAGGAGATTTACTAAATAGTTAACCCTTTACCCTACGCAGACGATATCAAAATTTTTTATTTTAAATATCATTTTTTAAAATTTTTCAAAAAATGTCAACAAAACCATATCATGTGACTCCTCGTTGGAACGAGCTCGACGAGCTCGTTCCAACGAGGGGTCACATGATATGGTTTTGTTGAAATTTTTTGAAAAATAATATTTTTTCAACTGCTGAATTTGCATATTACGCGGGCGGATGCGGGCGATTCGTTGGGTAAAGGGTTAAGATTATTATTATTCTCACTGAGTATCTGGGTGTGATGGGGAAATCTCTCCCGAGGGGCAAGATATTTGACCCAGACACGAGGCTTGCCGAGTGTCTGGCTCGAATATCTTGCCCCGAGGGTGAGGTTTACCCACCCCACCCAGGTACCCATCGGGGATGATTTTTTCTCCCACCATTTTAGGGGTGCGACGCCATTAATAAGAAAATACCATATTTTACAGGAAAAAATATTTCTCAGTCTAGGAGAAAACCAATAAGATATTCGGAAAGTATGTCGAGAAGTGTGGTATAGGAAACACGCAGACTAGCACCGCATGCTGAGCGTTAATGCACTGAAGCGACCTCAAATGAACTTCTCTGTCTCCCACCCATTTGCCAGCATTTTCTATGTCTCCTACCCATTCGCATTCTGACACTAGCACCCGTATCGTCTGCGAAAAATAACTCGTAGATCCTCGGATCCCCAACAGTTTACAGATATCCTCTCGTCGCCATGCAGGAGTTCATCTCCTAAGGATATGCCCCTATTTTAGGCCATCTCCATGGAAACACGTATTGTTGTTATGTTACCCAGACTATGTTCACATTGTACATCTTTATATAATTCTTTCAGAATTCCAACAAACTCACCTCACAAGGCCTCAATCTTTCGCCACATACCATCTCTCCAAAATCTGCCATATGCCTTTTGAACACTCGAAATTGTGCTATGAACATCTGTTTATAACTTCGCAGATTCTATCATTTGGGAGTATCCTCCCCTTCTTGAAGCCATCATCATAAAAAAACTCTTCTCTTCGATCACATCCTCTATTCTCCCCTATAGGACTTTACAGAAAACTTTTCCAATGTTGCAACTGACAGAGATCCCCAGATAATTATCCAAAACGCACCCCTTCCCGTTTCGTGTATAAATGTGACACTGCAACTTCTCTACTCTTTTGCAGCCTCTTGTTTTTCTGTGACTAAATTGGAGAGTGCCGTCGGGCTCTTACACAGTTCATCTTCCCCATTTTAGGAACTGGTTATGAATTTCATCCATAGCTCCTTGCTTTTCCTTTCCTTAATTTTGAGACCACTTTGATAGATTTCCCTCAACCTTTTTGTGGCACCCCGGTGGGTTCCTCACGCCCCATCGCTTATTGTGTACCTTTTCCCACTGCTTGCCAGCCTCTGATGCTATCTGGTCTTAATAGTCTGTATTTCTGCCCTCTACTTTAATACTCGGCTTTTATGTGAATAACTTCTTTGGTTTTGGTCATCTATTTTAAAAATAGGTTCGAACTGTACCCCCCCCCCCCCACCCCCACCCCCACCCCTCCTGCTGTCATTATTATTGTCCTAATAAGATTACTGTTTCGCACTCTCCGATTATCCTTAATCTTATTAACTTTATTTCGTGCTTGTTGGTATTCTTCCTTTGCTACCCTGGCCTTGTCACTTTCCACCCCCTCAGGTTTCTTCTCATCATGTACTCAGCACATTTGGCTTATCTGGCCTTTATGACCTTTTTAAATTTGTCATTCGCTTTGTACTCCCGTTCCCGTGTCAGCACCCTAACCTTTCCTATACTTTCATTCCCTGTCTCCATTAGGCTCACAACTATGACATCTACCATTTTCTGGACATTGGTCCCGTGCGTACATTCACAAGCTTTGGTTCCCATTTTATTCAAACTTCGTCCCGTCAGCATCCTTTCTGAGTTACAAAATCTCCTAAACTCTTTTAGCGCGACAGGCGACTAAAGTCGACAGACGGCAGACCGCTGAAAGGTACTGCAGTGGTCATTTTAGCCAACTGTGTGTGTCCATTTCCAAGTGCTTTCAACCCAACGCAGACGATATTAAAATTTATTATTTTAAATATCATTTTTTCAAATTTTCAAAAACATTCAACAAAACCATACCATGTGACCCCTCGTTGGAACGAGCTCATTGAGCTCGTTCCAACGAGGGGTCACATGATATGGTTTTGTTGAAAAGTATTGAAAAATAATATTTTTTCAACAGCTGAAGTTGCATATTACGCGGTAGGATGCGGCCGATTCGTTGGGTAAAGGTTTGAACAAACATACGTATTCCTTTGTTTTATGCACCATTTATGTCCTATCCATGAACAACGATATCGTCCCTTGAAAGTATAAAGGTGCCATTTAAATATATACAGAAAATCATTTGAAAAACTGTCAACGAGATCATTAGAACATTTAAAATAATAATAACAACTTATACTTTTTGTCAAATTCCTGATGAATATGAGGCGCTAAGAAATCTGTTTCTCAGATTATTCCGCGTCAAACGAGTTAAAACTTCCTTTGCTTCTTACTGGGCCCCCTACTTAACCCCGATCGTCCACATGGGGGCACGATGACGCCGTGTACTAAGGCGTACTGCACGTCGATGGTGCGCATGTCTTCAACCAATCTAACCCTGCCTGTGCTGCAGTGCGGAGTTACGATGTTGGGGAGCTGTCAGCTGCTCGTCCTTGCTCGGTGGTTCTCTCCGGGTACTTCGGCTTCCTCCACCCGTAAAACTGCCACGGGCATGATTAGCCATCGTGTATAGGTATGTGATCTTAAACACCAATAAATAAATAATAACTACAACTTTACTTCAGACTTCGTCCCGTCAGCATCCTTTCTGAGTTACAAAATCTCCTTAAAGCTCCCTTTGCTTCTTACTGGCCCCTCCTCCCGGTCCCCTGATTGTAACTGTAATCAAGTTGTGATCACTATCAAATTTTATTTTACCCTCATCGTCCACTACCCCCATTACCTCTCTCCATAAATCGATATCTGAGAATATAGTCGATTATTGTTCCTCTGTTGTTCCTCTCCCTGAAACATTTTCCCTTACATCTCGCACCCCACTTCAGAATCGTCAGAGTGTAGTGTCATTTGTGTAGTCCAACATCGTCCGTCCATTCATATTGATTTTCTTATCTCGGCCGTGTTTACCTTCTTCCTTATCAACTATGTGTCCATTAAAGTCTCCCATCAGAATTATACCGAGTCCCCTGTTTTTTTAATTCCGCGATATAGGACCTAAGTGTTGAGTATATTGAGTCATTCCACCCATGTTTACTTCACTGCACCACTCAGTACACAATACCAGGGTCAACACTTTTGTTTTTTTAGATTAACCTTTACCCATGCAATTTCTTTCGATACTTTAGCCGAGATACTGACATCTGCCAGATCTGTGATTAACGACGGTTGTAAATTCTCTTTAATGTCCACGCCTACCCCCTCCCCCTTTCTGACCTTCAGTTCGGCCTACGCATATCCACGTGCACCCCCTTACTAGTATACGCTAAGAACAGATAAAGTACTCTAAAATCAACTGGGTTAAAAATCAACCCAAGTCAACTGGGTTGGGTGAATATGAACCCAGTTGGGCTCATATTCACTCAACCCAGTTGATTGGGGTTGATATTTAACCCAACTGATTTTAGTGTGTATAAATTGTCGGAAGGTGGGGGTTAATTTATTAAATGACGATTGTTTGTATAAAGCTCTGAACAGTTATGGCCGTTACGTTTGTTAACCCTTTACCCAAAGTAACGGTCAAAATCGGCCAGCGCTATTCACAAAAATCACCATTCAATTTTCATTATTTTTTCATTTTTTGTCTCAAAAACATAGCTTATGACCCCTCATTGGAACGAGCTCCTAGGAAAACCTAGGAAAAGGTTTAAAGGGTTACGTGGTTCTTTTTGATTGTGATTTTTAAATATCTTTTTTTTTGTGATTTTCGGCCGCTTCGTGCAAAATACTGACAAATCGACATTAAATATCAAACAATGCGTGGAAAGTGGGAAACAAAACAGTCCTCACGAGGTGAAGTTTCTAACCAGAGAATAACTCCAAATATGTAAAAAATGAGGTCCATTTAGGCCTTTAGTTATTGGGCCTCTATGTTGAACTTTGGGGTCACTTGATTGCAGTTGTGTTTCTTATGCTTTTCCACTGAACATCAAATATTACTTGACATGGAAATTTATTTTCGCGGGTTTTAAAGCGATAATCCTGTCAACACGTTCTCTTTCTGTTTATTCATCTGTACTTCCATATTTGTTTGCTTGTTTATTTGGGTTAAACGACACTTTCAACATCCAGGGTTAAGTCGTGTCGGATGGTTTAATAAGTGGGACAAGCCGTAATACCCAAAGAGAGCCATCGCACAGAAGAGGGCAACTGTCAGACTCTTCAACGTTCAACGTACTGACTCGGCACATGCAGGGTTCGCAGCAGTTGCAGGCAAGTGCTCCATCGACGTGCAGTACGACTTACCACACAACGCCACAGTGCTTCTGTGCTAGTACACAATGTGTCACAATGTAAACAAATCGCATGCAGCACCTAGGCTCGTGCTGGATGTGCCGATATGTGATTGTGTGCTTTGACCCAACGAAGACGATATCAGAATTTATTATTTTAAATACCATTTTTTAAAATTCTTGAAATTATTTCAACAAAACGATGTCATGTGAGCACTCATTGGAACGAGCTCAATGAGCTCGTTCCAATGAGGGGGTCACATGATATGGTTTTGTTGAAATATTTTGAAAAATTTTATTTTTTTCAACTGCTCAGTTTGCATATTACGCAGGCGGATGCGGGCGATTCGTTAGGTAAAGGGTTAAACACAATGTGCTCACATTTAGAATTTGTTTTGCTACTAGCACCTATTCGTGTTATGTGGAGGGATTAAGCCAATGGATCACCCGTTAAAGAGCCCTTTATAATGGTGTGGTCATGGCTCGCAATTTTCGTCACTGGAAGATATTTGCCGGAGAGTTAGCTTCGATTAATTTCCTAAAACTGTCAGTATATTTAATACTAAGGGTATGGGAATGTCATATAAAAATTGAAATTTCGAACTCTTAGCGAATTTGTATCAGCGATGTACGCGTTATTTCACTTCTGGCATTTTCCTGTAGAGGACTATAAAAATATAGAAGCTGAATGTTTAACTTTTTTCCCAATAACGATCATTCCTATAATTAAACACGAGGGGCAATAAATTTAAACACTCTCTACTTTGCGGAGGTAAAATAAAAACCAGGTCGCATCACACTTCCTAGTGATAACTGAATAAAAAGGCATATTTTTCTAAAATTCTGTTCGAAATAATGATAACCACACCCACACAAAACTTCAATCTCCTTTTATGACAACACTTTACAACCCCTCTAACAGTATGTTTCCACGTAGGGATGGAAGAAAAGGGGCCAGGAAGGTAGAGGAGAGCGAGTTAACGCCGTTTGTATTTCTTTCTTTTTTTCTTCGGTGGAGAACGTTGAGATATAAAGATCTTTGGGGAAGTTGGAGTTATGGGAGTAACTGGTAAATGGTAACCCGGAGGTCCATTGGCAGAAACATTGATATGTTTGATATGAGTAACCAGGAGAACCTGCCGTGCTTTGGATGTCATTCGATATGGCAATTGCGCGCAATTCCTACGCGAAATTAAGCCTAGATAAGCGCATAGTTCGTGACAGGACTTCTAGTTTCAACTGTATGTGTAATACTGAAAGATAGCTTTAGTAACGGATTATCAGAGAACTGGTTCCTTCCAATTGGCTTGTCATAAAAAGGCCCTTTCCCTTTGCTACTTTTAAGAAACGGAACTAACAGACAGCTTGGAGAGTTGTTCGTTGTTTTCGTATATTAAAAGTAACAATAGGAAACTTGTCCTTATTTTCTACTGATGATAAAGGGGGCTCCTTAATAAATACTCTCTTCACCGGAAGCGCATGTTTTCTCCTGTCAAGTGTCAGACCATAACCATAAGTGTACCCAGATTCCTAGCCTCCTAGCGCAAATGTCCTGTTATCACTATCAGGGAATTTCCCGGTTTTACGTCATGTGAAGGTCACGCTAGTAGCAGGCGCTGAAACAACGGAGTTTTCCTCTCAATAAACAGGAATTTATATTAACAATTCACAACTTTAATTCAGTGTTAAGTACTGGAAACATAAAACAACTGGAGCAAATGGATTAACAATTCTTTCAAGAAGGTAAGTGGGAACAGTTTCATTCGTTATTTGTTGCTAATGGTGATATTGTTGTTTCTATACATGTCGTTTTAGTGATTTATTTATTGTATTTATTTACATTTGTTTTTTAAAATTTCTCAAAGACTGGAAGAAACGTATTATAGATGTACATTGCTCAACAGGCACACACACAACATTATTTGTTGTTCGTTGAACACGCGAAATTAGGAAAAACATCGAAGCGAGAGCGTTGGATGTCAAAAACAAAATGTCGGAACTGACCGTATATAAGCTCTATATACGGTCAGCACGATGATATACTGTCGCATGTACGGTCGCTAGATATTGAAGCTGGTTGGTCAATAGCAATTACTGGCATAATAATTATTTTTATGCAGTTGTTCTGATTTGGCAGTTAAAACAAGTTTTGAATAACTCAACTTTTTATTCTAACAATAAGTCCAATTCAGATTCCATACCTATAGACTTGTACCATAACAGCCCATAAAGACAAAAAATATGTTGTTCCTTCAACGCTAATTTAGTTTGATAGGACTTTAATAGGCATAAACGGCTAAAGACAGTCAAAGAAAATGTGAAAACAAATGGCTATCCATCAGGATCAATCGGAACTGATGGGAACGGAATTTTTCTCCTTGCAAGTTGTTTTCCTCAAATGAAATTGCACCCACCCCCAACTTTGGGGTTATTTAGAGACCAGTATTTAGTGAAAAATTATAACAGGGTCCTCCAATCACATGAATAATGGGCTATTATGTACTTCAGCTCCACTGATAGGAGTTGTAAACAAGTTACGATTGGTAACACAGGTAGGGGTTGGAAAAAAGTTACGATTGGTAACACAGGTAGGAGTTGGAAACAAGTTACGATTGGTAACACAGGTAGGGGTTGGAAACAAGTTGTGATTGGCAACATAGGAAGGGGTTGGAAACAAGTTGTGATTGGCAACATAGGTAGTGGATGGAAACAAGTTGCGATTGGTAACACAGGTAGGGGTTGGAAACAAGTTACGATTGGTAACGCGGGTAGGGATTGGAAACAAGTTGCGATTGGCAATACCGGTAGGGGTTGTAAACAAGTTACGATTGGTAACACAGGTAGGGGTTGGAAACAAGTTACGATTGGTAACACAGGTAGGGGTTGGAAAAAAGTTACGATTGGTAACACAGGTAGGGGTTGGAAAAAAGTTACGATTGGTAACACAGGTAGGAGTTGGAAACAAGTTACGATTGGTAACACAGGTAGGGGTTGGAAACAAGTTGGTTGTGATTGGCAACATAGGTAGGGGTTGGAAACAAGTTGCGATTGGTAACACAGGTAGGGGTTGGAAACAAGTTACGATTGGTAACGCGGGTAGGGATTGGAAACAAGTTGCGATTGGCAATACCGGTAGGGGTTGTAAACAAGTTACGATTGGTAACACAGGTAGGGGTTGGAAACAAGTTACGATTGGTAATACAGGTAGGGGTTGTAAACAAGTTTTGCGATTGGTAACACGGGTAGGGGTTGGAAACAAGTTACGATTGGCAATAGAGGTAGGGGTTGGAAACAAGTTGCGATTGGCAACACGGGTAGGGGTTGTAAACAAGTTGCGATTGGCAACACGGTTAGGGGTTGTAAACAAGTTGCGATTGGTAACGCGGGTATGGGTTGGAAACAAGGTACGATTGGTAACACGGGTAGGGTTTGGAAACAAGTTACGATTGGTAACACAGGGGTTGTAAATAAGTTGCGATTGGCAACACAGATAGGTGATGTAAGCAAGTTGCGACTGGTAACACGGGTAGGGGTTGGAAACAAGTTGCCATTGGCAATACAGATAGGGGTTGGAAACAAGTTGCGATCGGTAAGACGGGAATGGGATTTGTGAGGGATTTGGTGCATGATCAACTAAGATTGTTTGAAATAGATTCTTCTGGTGACACTGAAACGTTATTCTCAATCCTCAATTCAGAAATGAAAAGAATTAATTTCTAAACACCACAAACAGTGTACCTGGCAAACACGGATCTGTTAAACATTATGTTTGATTTATTTGTATTTTGGTGTTCCATGACTCTTTCTGCGACCGTATTTTGTTGGATAGTTTTACGGATGGTGGAAGCCGGAGTTGAGAGACTACTCACACTTGGCAAGTAACTATTTAACTTTCTAACTTTCTAACCAGGTACAAGCCGCGCTAGCAATAAGTTGCCTGAGTTCCACTGTGTTCTATGTGCCTACTGGCACATAGAACACAATGGAACTCAGGGGACGATTAGTTGAAAGAGCACAAGAAAAAAATTCCATTGAAGGAATTACGTGTTAGATCAGACGGTCTATCGGGTAAAATGTTGCTCGTTGCTTCTTTATGTTTAGAGCACACAACAGCCACCTAGCAACAGACCAAAAAATAAGGAGTAGAGGTTAGCTATTACATACACATTTCAAGACTTTTGGTCCAGCGCCTCGAGTGAATTACTCCTGCGATAAATGCACTAAGGTTGAGGTCACGTCGAACTATTTAGCACACACAGCAGCCTCTTAGCAACAGATCAAGAATAATGGGCAGAGGTTGGCAATTACATACACATTTCAAGGCTTTTGGTCTAGTGCCTGCCAGGTCGGTTACATCTGCGATAAATACACTAAGGTTGTAACAGTTTTCAGGGAGAAAGCTGAAATCTCCAGACCAGTCCAGGGATGTTACTCCAAATGATAGAAAATAGCAGTCTTCAGGTTGCAGTCACATTCACGAAACATGTTGTCTCGGCTGGTGGAGGCTGAGGCTTGAAACGAAAAGGTCGAGAACTTCGAATTATTACCTTCTTTCTATTATTCGATTCTTTTTTTTTTTTGATTATTTTACCGAAGTTCTGTAAATTAGGCCTTGACCTCGCCTTTGGCGAGGTCAGTCCCTAATTTCCTGGACGAGTTTCCAAAATATCTCCATAAAGTGGGGACGAGTTAGAGATTCTATTCATCGTTTGGTCCAAAAGCAGATAAAAGATTCCAAAATGGATCCAGAAATAAACAGTGTTTTCTGCAGGGCATCGAATTACCTTATTTATTTATTTATTTATTTATTTATTTATTGGGATTTAACGACACTTTCGACAGCCAGGGTCGAATCATGTCGGCCAGTTTTACGGGTGGAGGACGCCGGAGTACCCACCATACAACGGCCAACAATTGCTAGACTCCCCAAAGTACTAACACCAAACAAGTTAGCACTGGTTGAAGGCAAGTGCTCCATCGACATGCAGTACGCATTAGTACACAGCGTCACCGTGCCCCCACATAGGCAATCGAGATTAAGCGCCTTTCCCATGGAATCAATGCAGTTATCCCTGGAAGAGATCGAAGCTTGGCCCTTCGTTTGAAGTCCAATTCTGTAACCAATGAGCCACAGCACTCCCATCGAATTACGTTATTCGTCCGCTAACATGTAGTCCCCAAAGACGTCTACAGCTTGGCGTATTTACAAAATAAGGGAATTTAATTGGAACAGTGGTTTAAAAAAATTCAAAAGTGCTATGTTCTCGATATGGACAGTTCAAACAGGCGATCAGGGATCGGAGTTTATGTTTCGCGGAAATATAAAACCGTGCATTTGCTTTTGCTATTTCCGAATGTTATTGGACAACTGTCCTTTACCGTTTTTAAAGTATGAAGTCAATCGTCGAAAAATGATCCTGAACAGATGTATTTTTAGATAACGATTTTTTTAAGCAATATTTTATTTTCACGAAATATGAAAGGGAGTTTGGTGAACAGGCGATGCCTATATTAACACCGTACCCTTACAAGAATAACAAATACAATTGTGGTGCAGGTGCAACTGTACATTGGTTAACTAACAAGATGGTAACGGATAAACTGCATCATTATATGATGATCCATGATATCGAAGAGGGGAAAGGCAGCAAGCAACTAAGTTAATATCTCTCCTGCCAAACAGCGACGACAACGTTATTAATAATCCTGGAACAAGTCACTATTATTTAAGAATTGAATGCAATTTTTATTATCTTTATTGGAGTATGAACGTGTGGGAATGGGTGCAAATTATGTATGAATCCCGAAGGGATTCATTCACTTTGTACCCATTCCCACATGTTCATACTCCAATAAAGATTATAAAAAGTGCATTCAGTTCTTATAATTACATTCCGTAACTGTTTAAACTACTTTTTACCAAACAACAAAGCAGAAAGACGAAATAAAACATGTATGAACGAACGAGGCGAAAAACCTCCCTCACACAAAAGACAAAGCGCACAACTCTGTGTTGAGCGCCGGTTTTCGGCATTGATCCAAATTTGTCAAAGTGCCGTCTTTCGCAACGAAACTTGGAATGTTCAAAACAATTTATTTAACATATCAGTAAACTATAATCACTGATCAGTGCGAGGGGCGCTAAAAGTTATAAACTCGCCCAAACACCGCCCGAATTACATTCTGCCAACTGCGATCTACCGTAAATGCGGATCAAAGTTCGACCAGATGTATTCATTGGAAAATGAATTACATTTGGTCATGACGTTTTCATCAGCTGACCAATTGGAATTGAGTATTTGGACCCAAAACTACATTAACAATGTAATTATATGGTTATGAGACAAAGAGTGGTTATAACATCGCCTCCATTGTAATCTGGTCTAGAGAAGCGGGATTTTTCTTATTAGGCGAGTCACTGTTGTTTGGCAGGGTACAGGAGACATTATTTATTAGCTTAAAGGGTAATTG
Organism: Pictodentalium vernedei; assembly: GCA_031216915.1. NCBI lineage: Eukaryota > Metazoa > Mollusca > Scaphopoda > Dentaliida > Dentaliidae > Pictodentalium > Pictodentalium vernedei. The sequence continues at coordinate 70,647,468 of CM062292.1, read as the reverse complement.
GCCATGAGAGATACTCTTCATTAGAGAATGATTTAGCCCTTTTAGGGGGAAATACTTGGGAGGTCCAGAGTTCCATCAAACATCTACGATCGAGAGATATATTCTTGGACAGTGGTAAACATTTCGTCCCCTGAGTTCCTACTGGCACATAGAACACATTGGAACTCAGGGGACGATTTGTGTATTTTCCGCATCAGACTTCTCGGGATTTCCATACAATAGACACTGGGCATTTAGGTCCATTGTTTCTAAAGATGACTCAAACGCTCTCGACAGTGAGACAATAAAGGACATGATAATAAAAAGTGCTCAGCATCCTCGTATGGAAATCCACATCTGCATGTCGGATCGTCAGTTAAAAATCGGTCTAACTAAGGCTATTTCCATTTAGGTCACTGCATAGCAATCTAATTCTGCAGTGAAGAATCTGTCCTTTTCTCTCACCTGCGTAGTCGGTCTTGAGGACTTCATCTTCGCGAGCTAACTTCTTTTTAAATGCATGTATCCAAGAGTTTCTCTGTAGCTGGACGTTTGGCTATTCCAATTTTTACAGCGGACAGGAGGAATGAGTTCGAAAACGTGAACAATTGCATTTGGTGTCACACAGCAAATGTGATGACCTTAGGGGATATGGGGTAATTTCAGAAATGGGCCGTGGTACGAGTAAACTTACATAATCAAGTACGCTGATGAACATAATTCTATAAAGAATCACGAGTTTGTGTCGTTTTCTACGTTCTTTCAACAGAATAAACTTCTGACTCTTTTTGTAGATGAGTTGATGATTTGTGCCCCTTGTTGCACCTTTAATTGTACGTAGTGCGTCTAGATGGAGACCTTACACTGCAATGATTGCATAAAACATCAGCGTAATGGAAACAAAGGTAGAATAAAGTATCGATAAAGTGTTTTAAGAGGTGATCTGGATAACCTATATTCCAAACGTCTGAGTCAGTTAATCATGGGGATCACCCTGTCAAGTAAATGTTCAATGTACAAATTTCAAGAATCCGTCTCACAAAATATAAGACCGAGGTGTATGTGCCAATTCATTTCTTGCACTTGTTGATCAAGCAAGTATATTGGAGGGTGGAGCATTGGCCTTGTTTTACACGAGGTCTTCAGGCTTTCGATATTTTGAGGATTGAACTGAATTTGCCTGGAGTCTGACCTTTCAGCAATTTTTGGGAGGTCTTCATTGATTTTATCTGCTGATATATTTACATCCTCCATAGCGAGATATAACGTAGTATCGTCGGTGTAAATCTTATATTGGAAGTAATATTATCCACAATGTCGTTAGTAAATATGTTAAAGAGAAGAAGACCCGGCACCGACCCTTGCGGGACGCCAGTAGGGACTAACTTGTCGTCTGATGTTTCTCCATTTGTGACTGCATGCTGCGCGCGACCCGTCGAATAACTTCCAAACCATTCAAGCAGGTCACTTCTTATTCTTGCAACACTCAATTTATATAATAGTCCATTATGCCAAACTCTATCAAAGACCTTACTTAAATCACCGAAAACAATTCTAATTTCCTTGTTGATATGCAAGTTCCTGGAGATAAAGTGATCAATGTCAATAAGTTGATAGATTGTGCTGTCACCGGGAATGAAACCAGTTTGGAGTGGGATTAACAAGATGATCCGAGAGGACTGAGAACACCTTCATAAAGACAATCTTTTCAAAGAGTTTTAGATAACGATTTTGGAAACATGAATGAAAAATGCAAACGTAATGCATAACGTTTTATTTTCTTTGATAAAATTCAACAAGTTTTAAGAATTGAAGCAATGTCTGAAATCATTCCATCGAGAAAAAGTGCAAAGCTCAGAGCTATCTGGAACAATGCGTTCCGGGAATCTGTTTATTGTAAATACGTCTGAAAGCTCTAACTAAACTTGTCAAACGTGGGCGTGACAACATTGACAGTAAACCCTTTCAACACGATGTGCATACATGTCTGCGTTAAGAACAAAATGGTAGTGGACGAGCAGGCGATATAAAGAGCAAAGAATCTGAAGCGAGGCCCGGTAATAATTTAATCCAACAGGTCGAAAGAGCTGTTGGATTAAATTATTTACTGAACCTATCAACAAACCAAGATGGTTTCGCCCATTTCGCCGTTGGCAGTATTGAATAAAATGATACCTTCCAGGGCGCCTATATTGAAAGGGTTAAATATAATACTCTGATACAAGCGTCAACTTTAATTTCTGTCTATAACTCTGATACACGTACGTAGATGGTAAATACACATCAGAACTACGGAAACTGTTATTTGAGCTTCTAAGTATATATTTTGAAATTTTTTCCCGATGAATAACTGAGACAGCAATTTGCGCGTTTTGTCCTCAGAATCAATATCCAGACAAATTGGATCCATATTTTTCAGTACTCCAAAATCTGTATTCCTGAAAAAAGAATTATATTAAAATGCGTGAGTCCCAGATGGTTGATAATTTTATGAATATCAAGGTTGACACAACAATGGCAGTTGTACACCTGTTTTTCAGTGGCGGACACTTAGCACACCAAACCCATGGTGGAAAAGGTTTTGGAACTCAAAGGAAAGAGTCTTATCAAAAACGTCATTCACACTGCTGATTTAATGCAAAATGGATGAGTTTTATTATTTAAAATTTTTCAAACCATGTTAACAAAACTATATCATGTAACCCCTCACCGGAACGAGCTGGTTCCAAAGACGGTGTCACATGATATCATTTTGTTGAAATGTTTGAAAAATATTCTGTTTTTGCATAATGCTCAATTTAGAAATACCGCGGGTGGATGTGGCCGATTTGCTTGGTAAAGGATTAAACTAAACTAAATTTGAGCTCGAGCTTTATGAAAATTTAGGAATACATCAGTAACAAACAGACAAAGACACAAAGAGACGCGCATTCGTACTTCTGTATAGAATTTGAGAAGAATTTGTGGAATTTCTGAAGTGATGCAACATTTCAGTACGGCAGTGCAAAAATGCCACCCAAACACTCATCTGGTACTTTCTTTTAACTGGTGAAGTGCTGGAAGCCCATATTTGGGCTTTATTTTGAAGTGCAGGGACCACATCTTGAAGACTTCATATTCCGTAGAGGTGCTTCATACTTTCTTTGAAGCGCATTTATTTTATCTGCATGGATTTGCCTTGTTGCAATTGATTGGAGAGTGCCTCTAGGCACTCGCCCATAAATAGTAACGAGGCAGAGACAAGTGAGCAAATTTTGACAACCAAAAATAATTTAGCAATCTACCAGTTAACCATTTGAACCCCGATGATATCTTTCATGTCAGATCAATGGCATCCCTGGAAAAGTCCAAAATTAATATTGGGTGCACTTGAAGCTTTTGCTTAATCAAACTGCCTAACTTTGGTTAGTCAAAATGACTAACCAAAAACATTAGTCAAATTGACTAAGGTATTCTGGGCCAATTACTAGTTACTCTGACTAATGGTCTGGCTAGTATCTGCTTCACATCAGTCAAAGGTCACAGTACAAGGAGAATGGACTATCCCCGATATACCTACAGAGTCCACCCATGCCACAACCCCAATTTTTATTAAGTATAAGAAGAACAATCAACATTTCAGCGAATGGACATCTGGGTTTCTTTGGCAATAATTTTACGTCAGATTGTGTTTTTTCTTTCTCCAGTAGGACCAATACAATAAAACGTTGATAAATGTATTTTTCAGAATTGCATTTTCTTCATGTGAATATAAATAATTGAAATGAATAATTGGCATTTCAAAAGACGAGACAATTTACCGACCGGTAAATTGACACGTATTTTGAAACGCTAATCATCCATTTCAATTTGTTATTTCAGAAATAGAAAATAAAGTTTCGGAAAATACAGTTATGAAATTTTTATAGTGTTGGCCCAGATTGCTATCGGAGAAAAAGAACGCTATTGTGAATACAGTGCTGTATATATATAGCCTTGATAACAAGATCTCGACTTTGAGCAAAAACTCATGCACAGAGGGGTGATAATGTGTATTTATACCATGATTACCTATTCTACTATACATAAAAAGCCTATGCCATAAATTTTAGCTTTACACACCAACCCCGGTGAACACGCCAGCAATGGGATTTCAATAGTTAAAATTTACACCTACAGCGGAACTACATCCATGCTGACCTTTGGTGACGTCGACCTGAAACTTGTCTAAATTTATCGCACGTCGCCTCGCGAAGAGTGAAATGAAAGTAGCAATTATTTATTACGTTTTTAAATGAGTTTACCCCATAAGATACCAACAATTAACAAACTTGTATTGTCTCATGGTAATAGAACATCCCCAACTAGAAATATTATGTTATTGTGTTATTAAAATGAAAAGGGCCCCGTTTTTTTTCTATTTCATTTCGGTAATAAAATTGACAGTGGAAGTACCGCCCACACATACTAATGCAAACAAAAACAGATTCGCACGTATGTACGACCGCTGCTCAATAAAATCGAGAAAAAATAATAGCGACTCTTAATAATCTGACGGTCACGATATAAATAAAATATACCCAAAGTAGCTTGGTGTACAAAATATTCGCCACTCGTGGTGAAGTGGGTTAATAGCGCGCCAAAGGCTTGCGGTTAACACCACTTCACCACTCGTGGCGAACATTTGGTACACCAAGCTACTATGGGTATATTCTATATGTACCAATATAAAGAGAGAGGAGGAATTAAGTACACTGTAATAAGATATACGAGGGGTCGTGGTGGATTAGTGGTTAGCACACTGGACTTTAAACCGAAAGGTAGAGGATTCGATCTTGACCCGCGATAACTGCGTTGTGTCCTTGAGCAGGACACGTAATGCAGATTGACCTTAAGGGGGCATGGTTACGCTATGTATTGAGGCGTACTGCGCATCGATGGAGCACTTGCCATCAACACACGGCTGGCTCTGCTTCTGGTAAATTGAAGACTCTGATAGTTGCTCACTGCTGCACGGTGGTGGTTCTCTACGAGTACTCCAGCGTACGCTACCCATAAAACAGTCCGTCAAAATGTGACAGTGGCTGTTGAAAATGTTGTTAATTCATAATAAACAAATAAACAATAACTCACAGAAATTAGGAGAAACACAACAATCACTTAACTGGTAGAGTGCTGAATTATTTTTGCTTGGCAAAACGTGATCATGTGTCTTTGCCTTGTTACATTTTATGGGAGAGTGCCTACAGGCACTCTCCCATAAATTGTAAGAAGGCAAATCCATACAGACTGAATAATTTCACTTCACAGATAATACAAAGAATATCCCGAGAATATGAAGCCTTTTGTGGCAGCACCTGCACTTCAGAGTAAAGCCCAAATATGGGCTACCAGCACTCTACCAGTAAAAAAATATTGGACAAACATAAAAGTTATGGATTTTGAGGCACCCTGAATTCTTACAATTGTGAGCTTTAAAATTCTTTAGACAAACATGAAATAGAGTTTTCTTGATTCCCTCAGGACACAAAATAGCCTTTCGGAACTTTGAATATCTGACATTTTCATAATTTATTTGGGATTTGTCTCCCATTATTACTGCCAGATAAAACAGCTAATTAAGTAGAATGACGTGAATATTGAATAGGCGCGATAATTCGTTTATTGTGAGGATGTTAATCGGAAACACATTTCCCGAAATCTCAGCGGCATGTCTATTTACTGCGCAGAACTGCACAGGACCGCGCCTAAATAATATATGAGAATATAGAGGATATTCACGAAAATTTGATGAATACCGAAAATATCTCGTGAGTGGCTACAAAGAAATATGAGGATCTTCACTCGCGACTGCGTCGCTCGTGAAGGTCCTCATATTTCTTTGTAGCCACTCACGAGATATTTTCGGTATTCATCAAATTTTCGTGAATTTTCTTTTTATTTAATGCTCTACGACTACAAACTCTCCAATTTGTGGCCTTTATTTGCCATTAAGGCGCAAAATTTATGTGCCGAACCGGCGTCCATACAAAAATTACAACAACCAAACTCCAACCATTGGAATGTGTGAATATCCGCACAAAAAGTAGTCCCGTCTTATTTCTCCCCTAACTTTACGATTTACCAAGGCTGGCGAATTGAAATAATCGCAATGTGTTTCGAAGAAATAGAACAATAACAAAAAACACCACTTTCTTATTTTCAATAACAAGACACGTCATTTTATTTTTTTTTGAACTCAATGCACTGAAGACGTGTGAAGTTGAACTGAAGAAATTTGAAAGTGATTTCGGCTTTTCGCTGGAAGGTGAATGAGAAAGTCAAACTTTGAAACCGCTGATTTAATGAATTGATTTAGTCACTGTCACTATCAATTATTCGAATTCGTTTGTATTTGGGACTCTGGAATTCATTACTGATGTGCTGACTCGTTTAAAGTACGTGTGATTCGTCATCCGAACCTACGATGAAATATCGATTTCTAAATATCATTTTGATATTTCGTTTTGCCGACCGACAGGGGAATATGACTTAATTTTTCAGCGTGAATTGATGCCTGAGCATTAAATAAAAATATTTATTATCTGTATTAGAAAGTATAAATGGGTAAATGACCACATACATGATATTTATTTTGATATTGTGCTGTACTTAGAATGTCGGTTACGCTACTGGTGAACAAATCTTCTGCGCGGCTAAAACTTATACTGTACACTAAGGCTAAAAAAAAATATTTTGATTCTCGGGCAATCCCTCATTTAATTTGAACCCCTTCGTTGGACATTTTTTATTGCCTTTCAGTGTCTTCCTCTTCTTCTATTAGTACAAAGTCAAGGAGACCCGAAACTGCTTACATTTTTTTGATTGATGCATATTTACTTAGTTGCGTCTCCAATATGTTTGCATTGTTACAATTTAAGAGAGATGGCCTATAGGCACTCACCCATAAATTGTATTGAGGAAACTCCACATAGATTAAATACTTTTACTACAAAGATTATATGAAGAGCATTGAAAGTATATATTGCCTTTGAATTGCAGCACCTACAGTTTATTTTTAAAGGGATGTTTTATGTTTCAAATTAAAAATGAATTTATTTTGTATAAATATGAACTTTCTATATTTCTGTGTGTAAAACGACAGCCAAAATCCTCTCCATGTTTGCTCACTTTTTGTAAAAGAAAAATAAAATTAAAAATAAAACCCTCCCTCCCTCCCTGATTTGAAAAAAGAAATTAAGAATCTAAATTATTTGCTTTGTGTGACCTAAGAAATCTAATTAAAAACTGTCATCACCTTTTATCAGGGCATCTTTCACTGGCAGAGTGCTGGAAACCCAATATTTAGACTTTATTTTGAAGAGCAGATGCCTCAATTGTAAGGCTTCATATTATGTGGATGTGCTTCGTCTTATCTTTAAAGTAAAATTATTTCGTCTGTATGGATTTGCCTTGTTACAGTTCATGGGAGAGTACGGACAATCTCCCATAAATAGCAACAAGGCAAAGTCAAGCGAAAACATTTTGACCACCAAAAATAATTCAGCTTTTCACCAGTTAAAGTATGTTTTTTTTTGTTTTGTGTTAAAGGGCGGACGCATGACGATCGGAAAAACAACACGTGTTGCAAGAAAGAGGCCCCAAAACACGCGTCAAGTCTTCGACGATTAAGCGAACAAACGCCCATGACTTTAATAAGTTAGTTTGCTTTGGGTTTTACCAAATAAAGATATAGCATCTGGGTAGGACCGTAAACAAGAGTCAGGATCGGATTAGGGCCAACTCATACTGAAAGGGTGTTCCAAATGGGGGTCTGCGCGGTTCTGCGCAGTATATAGACTAAAACACCCTTTGTGGAATGTAAAATGGAAGTAGGAAGATAAACACTTAGTCAGTATTTTCCTTTTTATTTAAAAAACAATTCAATTTTTCCTTGCTCCAAAATGATGTCAGACAAGGTATTTGAACTTACTAAAATACACAGAACGACACACGCGTGTGAATGGGTTAATCGATATGGCACGAGTACCAGCGCGGAAGGATAAAACGAGAGGCCACAGGCCTTGAGTTTTATCCTTCTGAGATGGCACAATCGATTGATCCATTCACATGCGCGTGTCGTGCTGTGCTTATTACACGCCTTCCCGTCTATAAACCAATCATTTGGGCACTTAGCAATTCATTTGATAACTGTCAACAAAAAGAACACATTTTATTGCCAACCAAATTTGCGAGGGGAACCCGTGTTACTATTTCGTCTCCTGCGTTCCAATGTGTACTATGTGCCTACTGGCACATAGAACACATTGGAACTCAGGGGCCTATATTGGCTATCGCCAGGGATTCAAATTGTGATTGCGGTGCACGATTTGAAGAAAATTCCAGTGAAATTTCGCTTTTATTTAAAAATAATCTGTCGACGATATCTGTTCCGCACATATGTGTGAAACGTATTTTCATTTTCCGCGTGGTTTAGTTCTGCTGTAGATGGGGATTTCAAAGAACTGGCGTATAATAGGATATAATAATGTCACTTTGAAGAAGCCATAATAAGCCGTTTTAAGCATTTTACATTGATTGGGTTGTGCAGGAGAAAAAAGGAAAGTTCTGAACTTCAAGTCACAATGGAAATTCAATAACAGCACACGAGCGACTTAAATCATATATCATGGAAAACAATTGCCATGGACTTCATGAACTAATGTCCGGCTCTTCCCAAAATAATCAATGCTTTATTTAAATCTCAAATTTAATTACTTTCTCCAGAAATTTCTATAGTTAATATTGAGCTTCGGTCAACTCAGATTTTCTCCCAAGTGTACTAAGGGGGATAGAAAAGTTGCTCGTGTTTAGCTTCGCTAGAGCTATAGTTACTATTTATTTATTGGGTTTAATGTCACTTTCAACAGCCACGGTCACCTGGTGTCGGACAGGGGTTTTAGGGGTGGAGGAAGCCGGAGTATCCGGAGAGAATCACAGAGCAACGGCAAGTAACTGTGAGACTCCCCAACGAACTATCTCCACACAAGCAGAGTTAGCATTGGTTGAAGACAAGTGCACCATCGGCGTACAGTACGCTTACGTACACGGCGCCACCGTTTCCTGTCGTGGGCAATCGGGATGAAGTCCCTTTCCAATTGACACAAACGAATCTTGGCGGGGATCGAACCGTGGACCTTTCGGTTTGAAGTCCAATGCTGTAACCACTGAACCACCGCGTGCTCCTGGGCTTTAGTTACACATTTTATTCAACATACATGTACTTACATTTACATCCGCTTGGAGTTGTGAGAACTGAAAAGAGAAAAATATTCAATGTTAAATTACAGTCAACATATATCATTTATCTTTAAACTGCCACTGATGTTCTGGACAAAGAACTCCCTCCCAACATTGTTTGAAGCGTACTTTAGCAAAACCTAGAATCTTTATTAAATTGTTTTACAAGATCATTATAAGGCTCCAAGAACAGATAATACGTCACAAATATTACGGGAAGGGTCACAAGGGCGTCGGAACTCCATTCCCAGTGGAGTAACGTAAATGCCTTTGGTCTCCTTGAAACTTTTAATAAACAAAAACAACAGACATCCCTCGGGTCTGTCTGTTATATTCGTTTACTAAAAGTAACAAAAGTAAACCGAGCTTTTTATGCTTATTAAAAACAACAAGTTCGTCATGAAAATCGACTTTTTATAAAGTTATCTCCCTTGAAATTACTAGCCTGGCGAGGAAGGTACAGTTAAGAAGCAAGTAGTTGTTGAGAAAATCCCTATACGGCACAAGCAGAAAATAAAGTGGAGTTTCCTTTTGTTACTTTTAATAAACGAAAGCAACAGACAGCTCTCAGAGCTGTCTGTTGTTTTCGTTTATTAAAAGTAACAAAAGGAAACTTGGCTTTTTATGGGAAGCTTTATTAGTATCCCACCAACAAACAATAATTGCCCACTTTGGCTCTTCATTTAACGAATATGTTTTTACAGTAATTTGCATGTTTTTATTTTTGCCAGGAAATTGTTTTTGGCAATGCTCACCTCCTGGACTTTTAGGTTAATGGAAAGACCAGTGTCTGTATTATATGATGGCACGATGCGCATACTATTGATATAATGATCAGACAAAAGCTACAGAGTACCAAAAGATGGTGAAGACGTCGATTTTCTTATTTTTAAATGGGTTTCAACAGACTATAATAGTCAAACTTTCCAACTGGTTGGGAAAAAAACTGTAAAAGTCTGATTCTGTTTTTTTATACTACTACTCTGCAGGCAAATGCCGGAAAGTTGTGAAATGATGCACACTTTGATTCTACAAATTCGCTAACATTTGAAATTTCAATTTTTATATGAAATTCCATACTCTTCGTGTTACATTTACGGACAACTTTAGGAAATTAGGCGGAGCTAACTTTCCCGAAAATCTCTTCCAGTGACGAAAATAATTTTCAGCAATGCGAAGCAATTTACTTACTGGTAAACAGCCACGTCTTTGGAAACGCAAATGGTTCCTTTCAACGAATTATGGTCATCGATACGAATGAAATATATTTCTTCAAAACTTTAGCCGTGAATTTCTGGCTCCACCTGAACTCGGTTAATACCTCATCGTGTAAGTACTTGTCGCCTCTAACGATTCGTATTTTGATAATATATGTATGACAATTATTACAAGTCGACTTGGTATGACAATATTAAATGCTATGGAAATTACACAAAATCAACTAGAGGCGTGACTGTCCCAAGTGGACTTTTGCACACCCCCACCATCGCCCCGCCGCCATGATTATTCTAAGACGAAAAGGGGCATAATTCTGACAAAAAAGTTCGATCAAAACTATAATCGCAGGTGCACAGGTTCACAAGGTAGTAAACATCCATACCAAGTTTCAAAGGAGTCGACCCATAAACATCTGAGAAAATTTAGTCTTGCTTTTTCAAATCGAAAAGGGGCATAATTCTGGCAAACAAAATCTGGCCAGAACTATAATCACAGGTGCACAGGTTTCCTTGGTGGTCAACATTCATATCAAATTTCAAGCAGATTGGTCAATAAACGTCTGAGAATTTCTCCGGACCAAATTATGTCGATGGACGAACGGACGGACGATTGATCATTTTAAAACGTCCGGACAAGTGATAAAAAATCGTTTTTTGGGGGGAAATTCAAGTGGAATGGGAAGGGTTAGTAACCCTAACCCTAACCTTGACCTGACCCTAACCCTAATCCTAACCCTGAACTGACCCTAACTTCTAAATGTAACCTCATAATGCATCTCTGGACACAAAAAACCTCCTAACTCCCGTTTACTTGCTCAGGCGGACGGACGGACGGACAGTGTGTTTATACCCCCCCCCCCCCAGACGTTGGGGGGGGGGTATAAAAATACTGATGAAGCCGTTATTGGACACGAATGCGCATTGATGCAGTTGTGAATAAACAACACGAGTTAGATGGGCACACACAATGCCGTTGTTTCGACTTGGAATAATTTCTTCGTTCCTTTGACATTCCGTTTAAAACTGCGAAATAATCTCAACAACGCGTTTACAGTACAGCGCCGTGGACTGCTCGTAATCCACGTGTGGGTAGAGATGTCCACGCATGCGTTTATCAGTTAATAAAAAACAGCATCAGCAAAATATTAATTAAAGAAGCACCGGGTTTTATCCGGTGCTTCATTAATTAAATTTTTGATGATTATTTCTATAATTAGTGTTTGGAATCTAATATTATTATATGAATATGTAATTTAACCACTAAATGTCACTACTGTTTGATGATCTTTTTCTGGTCCTCGGAAAATCCACAGTGTGGAATCCGATTTCGTATCACTATAGTATGACGGATTATTTACGGGTGCGTTCGATTTCGCATAATTAACTGTTCCGGTCGCAGAGAATACTTTAATCCGAGTTGGAATTGGTGCGCTCGAATGGCGGTCCGGGTTTTTTTTATTATCGTATTCATGATATTTTTTTCTTATCGTATTCATGCACATCGAGGGATTCTCCAGAAGTGTGCACCTGTTATAAATAAGTGTAAACAAAAATAGTTCTTTTTTATTTCAATCCAATTTAGCAAAAAATGTTGGAGGATTTGTTAATGCTAGCGCTGGCATGCGATGTTGAACTATAATCATCTAATAAACATTTTATCGCTACAGTGAAGTGATCTGGGTTGTCGCATCACGTCGTGTTGCGGCAGCTCGTTGCATCCGGCGATCTAACCTCCTCAACTCGACGTGATATTATAACTCAGATCATTTCACTATAGCGATAATCAAAATTTATCATATGACTCGTCCGTTTTGTTCACTTTAAAACATTTGATATTTTATTTTCATATTAATCAGTGATAAATAAAGCCTTCCGTCAATTTCCTTGGTCAATCTCAAAACTAGACAATTTGATTGGCTGAACAAAATACAACTGGGTCACATTTGCATAATCTCAGTAGGGAGAATTTACGTTATCTGTCCTATCTAAGGTCGGTTATATTGTATTAATCTTTTACCTACAAGAAAAACGCCATTCATTTTTTTTTATATTTTCACTTTTTGCTTCCAAAACATAGGTTATGACCCCTCATTGGAACGAGCTCAACGAGCTCGTTCCAATGAGGGGTCATAACCTATGTTTTGGAAGCAAAAAATTAAAAATTTTAGTTGTACGAGGATATTTTTTCCAAGTGCCGTCTTCAACTCAATTTAGGTGATGTGTTAAAAAGTCCTACTAAGTGGCTAATTTGTGCGTGTGTGTGTGTGTGTCATATGATAAATAGAATATGAAATGAATGTTTTTCTCATATAATATTTATGAAACTCGTCCGAATTTTCCGTTTGGGCTCACCAGAGGCTCGCCAAAACGGAAAATACTTCGACTCGTTTCATAAATATTATATGAGAAAAACACTCATTCCATATCCTCTATTTATTGCATCCGCAGAAATAATACCCACCCGTGGAAAGTGACCAGTCCACGGCGGCCTTACTGGCTGAATTCATTGAAATTCTTTTCAAACTTTATGAAGTTTGTACACAAAATTCGATTCGAGCGTCTGTAAACCTCGGTTCAAATGGCATTCAGTGAACTTAATTAATAAATATCACACGAAATCGCTTGAAATGTTTTGATTAAAATTTGTTTTCGCCTGCTCGATTTGTAATTTACGCGGGCTGATGTAGACGATTCATTACGTAAAGATTTAAATTAGTCACGATGGTGTTTGTTCAAACTAAATATTTGTTTACCTTTGCAAGCCAAGTGCACGAGCGAAGCCTTTATGCTCTGCAGATCACTGTAACTCTCAGCACGAAGGATAAAATGAGGCCCGCTAGCAATACGCTCCAACTCCTCATCATTGACTTTTCCAACTCCGATCGCAATCATAACTATTCCGTCTTCTCTTGCCTGCCGAGCTTCGTCTTCCGTTTCTTCCCATTCTTGTGAATTGCCGTCGGTGATAACAATGCCAAAATGAGCAACGTCCTCTCGCGCATCTGGCATTAGAACATCTCTCATGTATTCGATGCCCTTACCGGTTGCAGTGTAACCTCCCTCTCTATGGGGTAGACGTTTGATAGCATTGATAAGTGCTTTTTTGTTGGTAAACTTATTGAAGGGAATTGCATCTTCTTCATGAATACCTTCACTAAAAGTAATAGCAGAGAATCTGACGCTGTCTGGTCCAATTGTGAAGCCGTCAACAAAATCTGCGATAAACTGAAGGCCTTTTTGGAAATCATCACCATGAATACTTCTGGAAGAATCTATGACAAGGCCAAAATCGGCAACTTGGTAGCACGCTGAAAAACAGAGCAATAGTTTCTTTTTATCTTTGATACAAGCCACTCCAGTAGTTTTTTTCTGTTTATGTAAAAATCTGGCTGTTTCAGGCCTGTGTAAGAGATCGGCCCTTCTGTCCGGAACAATTCTACCACAGGCAAATAAACAGATCTGGTTTGCATTTGTGAGGCGGGTCAATTAAAATATATTTGTCGCAAAGTTCTAGATCTGTACCCTTTGTTGCCTTCAGACCAGAGGCGAGTGCATCACTTTCTAAACAGGAGGTGAACCAAAATAATTGTGCTGGTGAGTGTGTGTGTGTGTGTGGGGGGGGGGGGGGGGGGTGGAGTCCCATCGCGAACACATTCCAGTCACATGCCGTCATGAGTGGGCATGTTTCTGGTATATCAGTGTGAAATATATTTGTCGCATCGAATGCGTGCCTCACTTACACGAAAAGAGAAGTAGGGAAAAAGTATGGTTATTTATTTATTTATTTATTTATTTATTGACACTTTCGACAGTCAGGATCACCTTGTGTCGGGTAGTTTTTGGGTTGGGAAAACCGAATTACCCAGATAGCACCACCAAGCAGCGGCGAGCAACTGTCAGACTCCCCAGCATACTAACTTCGCACATTCAGGGTTAGCACTGGTTGAAGGCAAAGGCACCACCGACGTGCAGTACGTCTTAGTACACAGCACTACATTGCCCCCATGTGAACAGTCGGAGTTAAGTATATCTTGCCTCAAGACACAACGCAGTTATCCCTGGTCAGGATCGAACCGTGGACCCCTGGGTTTGAAAGCGGCCACTGTAATCACCGAGCCCTCCAATGCGGAATACTTCACTAAATTCCTTCTAAATATGATCCGCGTGAACAGTACAGTCGCCGTGGACTGGTCGTAATCCACGCGTGGGCAGTGATGTCTACGCATGCGTCTACAAGGTAATAAAAATCAACATCAGCAAAATTTTAATTAACCCTTTCCCCAACGCAGACGATATCAAAATTTATTGTTTTAAATATCATTTTTTTAAATTTTTCAAAACAATTCAATAAAATCATATCATGTGACCCCCTCGTTGGAACGAGCTCGACGAGCTCGTTCCAACGAGGGGTCACATGATATAGTTTTGTTGAAGTTTTTTGAAAAATAATATTTTTTCAACTGCTGAATTTGCATATTACGCGGGCGGATGCGGCCGATTCGTTGGGTAAAGGGTTAATGAAACACCGGGTTGTAATTTATTGATGATTTTTATTTAACCTATAATTAGTGTTTGAAATATAATATTATTGCGCCCGTGGAAATATTGCCCACCCGTGGAAAGTGACCAGTCCTCGGAGGCCGTACTGTATGTCACCTAAGCTACCTATGAATTTCATACTACGGAATAAATCCAAATGTTTGAAATATGACTCTCTGCTTCTATAGCTGGAAATCGTCTCTAGAATGCACCCAAGGGACGAATTATTGAATTCATTTGAAACTTCCATGCGATGTGATTAAACAATGACAATTCTAACCAGCAGGGGAGGGGGTGGGGGGCTATACCCCCGCGCCCTGGGGGGTTAGCACCCCCACCCCTCGTTGGGGAAATTGGCCAAACCCGTTGTGGAGATAAAATGATGCGTACACATTGACGATAGAGATAATATACTTCCGATATACTTGCACAGTTATAGTAATCCGATGGTCATATAATCACTCTGGCACAGGCAGAGTTAATTACATTGCGGGAGTTCAGTTTTAGTCCGTGCCGGGAACTTTCTACACATTTATTTATTTATTGGTGTTTACGGTCACATACTTATGCACAATGGCTATTCGTCACCGTGACAGTTTTACGGGTGGAGGAAGCCAGAGTACCCGGAGAGAACCACAGAGCATCGACGTGCAGCTGTCATCTCCTCAACATTCTAACTCTGTTCAAGCTCCGCTCAAGCAGGGTTACAGCGTTTGAAGACATGTGTGCCATTGACGTGCAGTACGCCTTTTTACACGGCGTCACCGTGCCCGCATGTGGGCAACAGGGATAAAGTGCCTTGCCCCTGGACACAACGCTTGTCCCGGACTGGTATCGAACTCGGGACCTCTAGCATAGAAGCATAACAGCCTACCACTGATCCACCGCGCTCCCAACTTTCTACACAACTACGGATCGACAAACATCTAATCTCTGTTGTGAGTGATGTCGTACTTATTAACCCTTTACCCAACGAATCGCCCGCATCTGCCCGCGTAAAATGCAAATTCAGCAGTTGAAAAAAATATTATTTTTCAAAAAATTTCAACAAAACCATATCATGTGACCCCTCGTTGGAGCTCGTCGAGCTCGTTCCAACGAGGGGGGGGGGGGGGGGGTCACACGATATAGTTTGTTGAAAAATTAAAACAAATGATATAAATAATAAATTTTGATATCGTCTGCATTGGGTAAAGGGTTAAATTTGTGTTTAGTGGAACTAGGCCAATCGCCATGATACCTGTTTTTGATACCCAAGTTCCACAACCCACCAATATTTTTTGCCTTTCGTTTTTGACTCTCTCAAACCTCTAGAGTCACGGACTTTTTCCCAATTTATTCATTTATTATTTATTGAGGATTAACGACACTTTCTACAGCAGGATCACCTCGTGTCGGACAGTTTTACAGGTGGAGGCTGCCGGAGTACCCGGAGAGACTCACCGAGCAACGGCGAGCAACTGCCAAACGCCCCAACGTACTAACTTTTTCCCAATTAATACAAAAAATTCTCCCACCGGACAGAACCATGATGGGCCCTGTTGGTCCGGGCACTCTCTAGCCATCTTGTCGTGGATCATTCGGAGAAATTCTGGAGCCAATTACCCCCCAACCCGTCACCATGTCACTGATTTGTGACGACAGTGAGTGTGAGTGATTTATTCTCTGTCCGGTGATTGCCACATGGTTCAACCGGGACGCAGACAATAGTCTTATCGCACCAGACGAGGCATTTCCGAATTTTTTTTTTTTTTGATGCAACGAGTTAAGGGATACATATATCCTACCCCGGCAAAAAGAAGTGATACAAACGCACCACCAGCTGTATCCGCAATTGCTCAAGGTACCCACAGCTTCGTATATCTTGTATCTTTATGATTTATGCCATGAATCGGGGTTCACGGTAGCTCAGGTGCTCGTTGGCTCACTGGTTCTAGCATTGCTCTTCACATCAAAAGATCGTAGGTTAGGTTCTGGTCCACATCGTCTGCGCTATTGCCTCATGCAAGACATGTTATCCCATTTCCTCAAGTAGGATCTCAGAGGAAAAGTGTGCTACATCGTACCGCACGTTGATGATACATTTGCTTTCAGCTAACTCTGCGTGTGCCGAATCAGTACGCTAGAGAATAAGATAGTTACTTACCGCTGCTCGGTGGTTATCTGCGCCTGTACTCCTCACCAGTGAAACTGTTCACCACTATATGACCATGTCCAACAAATAAATAAATAAATAAACATACCCCCGCAAATCAGACAAACAAGCTAAACGCAAAAAACAAAAATAGTCTGTTGAGATATGTGTTTTGTGAAAACAATTCGTCCCCTGAGAGCACCAAGGCGCCATCTGCAATGCTACAAAATTGATTATTTCATTCTAATGATTATTTTCATCAAATATGCTAACGGGCAACGAGAGAATTTGCTTCTAGCAGTAAGCAATCTCTCGTGGATAAGGTTTAATACCGGGAACGGGAAGTCCACGGCCCTGAGGCTTAAGGTTCTGAATGTCAATCACAATACCCGGAAAATGCATAGACCATTGTATCAATGATTGTGTATTATAGTTCATGAGATTACGTCGAATATCAATTTCTTCCGAGAGCATGCTGGCCATTGGAACTATGGTTTAATCACGCAAACGGGAATTTCCCGGTTACTGGTTCTGCAAATGAGTGCTAATGCCCGGGAAATTCACAGACTAGAATCGGGAATCAAAGGTTGCGGATCGCAACCTTTGATTCCCTGTCCTGTCCTATGAATTTCCCGGGTATTGGGACTGATACTCAAAAACGACAACGGAAACTTTCAAAAACGAGAACCAGAAAATACCCGTTCCCGGGATTAAACCCAACTCGTGGATTCATCTCGAGACTGGGGATACTTACCGTTAAAACTAGAAGTCCTGTCATGAATTGTGCGCTTACATGTATCTACTCTTAATTGCGCGTAGGAATTGCGCGCAATTGCCATATCGAATGGCATCCAAAGCACGTCAGGTTCTCCTGGTTACTCAAAGCAAACACAGGAAATGTTTCTGCCAATGGACCTCCGGGTTACACGGAGGTCCATTGGCTGAAACATTGCTTCTGCACAGGGCATATGTACAGAATTTGATAGCCTCACTATGGTCATGAAGCGTAAATTAAAGCTCAGACCGACGTGCTATTTGTGCGCATTTCATGACAGGACTTCTAGTTTTACCTGTATGACATGCTGGGGATATATTAATGAAAGATAAATATTTTCGACGACAGTCAGTTTAAATTTTCAGGGCCGCCATAGCAAGCAAAATATACCACCCATAAAATGATCCACAAGAGAAACTGATAATTTGAAGCAGCTTACGTCTTCATTTAAAAACAACTCGCCAAATCAGGCCAAATTGCGACATTTTTTAGACGATTGGGGAGGGTTGTAAATTTCCACATCGTAGTCGCTAACAATATGTATGTACTATCCACGAACTTCTACATCAATCATTTCCCCCGTACATCCGAGGTTACAGAACACCAAATATGCCTGGAAATGCTTTCAAAATATTTTTCCATGCGAACTAAAAGGGTTGGATAATGTTGAAATGGCGTGAAATTTATCACAGATGTTGAAACCGCTAAAGGACCACCAGTCTGAAATCTCTTGGTACAAACGGTAGTCCAATTAAACTTCAAGGCCCATTGCTTAGGAATACATCGGAATAAAGTGCAATTATCGGCTGTGTTGTCTTTCGTGGTCATCATAAAATAGACACCAAGGTACAAAATGACACAAAATGGGGGAAGGAGTGTACCGGGGTGGGGGAGGGGGAGAACGGTATTGTTTTGCTGTTTTTATACAACCCACCCAATCTTTGTTGCATTTTTTCCATCGAGATTTGGACTTCAGTAGTATGCAATGTGGTTTTCACCCCCAATTTGGATGACCTCGGTGGATGACCTCGGAAGTGACGTCATGTCACGTGACGTAGTGGCGCCATGTTGTGTTGTCATGGTAACCCGCGTGAGCGGCCATGTTGTGACGTCATCCCCATAGTGATACGTGGTGTGAGTCGCGTGTTGTTAGGGTGATACGTGTTTCCGTCGTCCATTTTGTATACTGGAGGCCGCCATCTTGGTTTCTATGGTAGCACGTGATTGCTATGTTACACAATTTTTCTGCAATAAGACGGGGTATGTTTAGAGGGTGTGTTCGATTGAATCGTAGTAAATCTAATTACCACAAACAACCCGACAATCCTTCCAAATCACCAAAATCTATCCCAACTTTTAGTATTTCGAATTCTTACAGAATTCTCTGCTTCTATCTATATATGTAATAGTTCATGTCTACCTAGCCATGTTCCTTTGTTCTGGAGTATACTCCAGTAGCATAGAAGAGCCTATTAGTTGGAACAGTTTACCTTATTATTACTATATTTAGCAATTTCTGGTCTATTCTTGTAACTTCTGACCCTATTCCAAGTATTCTTGTTGTTTCATTTATATAACTAACCAATCAGATTGCTTGATTTCCCATAACCTGTATGCAGAGTTATCTCCCTTCCGTATAATAAAAGCCTATATCCAATGGCCATATCCTATGGAATCCCATTTTGGAAAACGCCTGTGACTGTGGAATCCCTTTATTGTCGTATGAGGCCATGAGGGCTATGTAAAAGCCCTCAATGAGTCCTCATTTATTATCCCTCATACCCTCATTGAATTTTGAGGTTATGAGGACCTTGAAAAATCCCTCAATGAGGTATAATTTACTACGACTCTTAGCCTCATTTCAGTATTTAACAGCCATATCCCCAGGAATCCCATTTTGGAAAACGCCTGTGACTGTGGAATCCCTTTTTGTCGTATGAGGCCATGAGGGCTATGTAAAAGCCTTCAATGAGTCCTCATTTATTATGCCTCATAGCCTCGTTGAATTTTGAGGTTATGAGGACCATTAAAAATCCCTCAATGAGGTATAATTTACTACGACTCTTAGCCTCATTTCAGTATTTGAGAATACCTATGGCCTGGTATTGTATTATTTGAGGATACCTATCTAGGATACCTTTTGGAGAATCCCTTTTTTGTCGTATGAAGCCATGAGGGCTATGTAAAATCCCTCAATGAGTCCTCATTTATTATCCCTCATAGCCTCATTGAATTTTGAGGTTATGAGGACCATTAAAAATCCCTCAGTGAGGTATAATTTACTACGACTCTTAGCTTCATTTCAGTATTTAACAGCCATATCCCCAGGCACCCCAATTTCAGCACCCCTTTTTGGAAAACATGGCCTTCGGCACCCCTTTTTGTCGTATGAGGCCACGAGGACCATGAGTAATCCCTCAATGAGGTCTAATGTAGTCTTACCAACCGCTTCCATCTTGTCGCCAAAGCTCCACCGCCACAACTGGTCTATGGTCTATCTGTCCTATCATTAGCTTCTACAACAGTCTTGTTCCATTGCGGTCTTGTCCCAGTACTATTGACTAAACTACCGTCCATTAATATTGACTTGTATCACTACTAACTGGCTATATCTATCTCAGTCTCGACTATGACATTGATTAAGGTTGAATCAGATTTCCCCTGTATACATATAAGGCATTCCGTAAGTGGCCGAGTTCGTAAAAATTGGATTCCGTGTTTTGACATCGACACTCGAGGGTATTCCACTTCCCTATTGGAACAATTCAGTTTACTGGGTTGTAGTTTAAAAATTCAGATCACCTTTCGTTATATTTTCATTAAGTTTAAAAATTTATTCAGTTCAAAGGGTGTTAACATTGGAATATAGTTAAAAATTAGAATTCATTCAGTTCAAGGGGGTTAATTATATATACATTCATTAGGGTTAAAAAATAAAGTTCACTCAAACAGTTCAAAGGGGTTAATTATATATACCTTCATTAGGGTTGTAGTTCAGAACTTTGTTTAATTTGTTATGGTCAATTCACTACGAGTTTGGTTATATTCGTTCAGATCAGTTCGATTTTCGTCACTTTGTTTTGATCACTTCGATCTTAGTTGTGTTGGATCTTTGTTCACTTTGTTCTGTTAAGTCTGTCAAACTAGTTCGATCAGTCTACTAGTTTGACATTCTTTCACTTTGTTATGTTTTACTTCGATATTGGTTATGTTGGATCTTCGTTCTGTACCTTTATTGTTTTGTAGTGGTTGGTTGTCTCTGTTCAGAGTCTTGTAGTCATTGTTGAATTAGGTGTTATCAATCCCTTTCCATACCCTCGAGTGTCGATGTCAAAACACGGAATCCAATTTTTACGGACTCGGCCACTTACGGAATGTCTTATATGTATACAGGGGAAATCTGATTCAACCTTAATCAATGTCATAGTCGAGACTGAGATAGATATAGCCAGGAAGTAGTGCTACAAGTCGATATTAATGGACGGTAGTTTAGTCAATAGTACTGGGACAAGACCGCAATGGAACAAGACTGTTGTAGAAGCTAATGATAGGACAGATAGACCATAGACCAGTAGTGGCGGTGGAGCTTTAGCGACAAGATGGAAGCGGTTGGTAAGACAACATGAGACCTCATTGAGGGATTACTCATGGTCCTCATGGCCTCATACGACAAAAAGGGGTGCCGAAGGCTACGTTTTCCAAAACAGGGGTGCCGAAATTGGGGTGTCTGGGGATATGGCTGTTAAATACTGAAATGAGGCTAAGAGTCGTAGTAAATTATACCTCATTGAGGGATTTTTAATGGTCCTCATAACCTCAAAATTCAATGAGGCTATGAGGGATAATAAATGAGGACTCATTGAGGGCTTTTACATAGCCCTCACGGCCTCATACGACAAAAAAAGGGATTCTCCAAAAGGTATCCTCGATAGGTATCCTCGAATAATACAATACCAGGCCATAGGTATTCTCAAATACTGAAATGAGGCTAAGAGTCGTAGTAAATTATACCTCATTGAGGGATTTTTAATGGTCCTCATAACCTCAAAATTCAATGAGGCTATGAGGCATAATAAATGAGGACTCATTGAGGGCTTTTACATAGCCCTCACGGCCTCATACGACAAAAAAAAGGGATTCTCCAAAAGGTATCCTCGATAGGTATCCTCGAATAATACAATACCAGGCCATAGGTATTCTCAAATACTGAAATGAGGCTAAGAGTCGTAGTAAATTATACCTCATTGAGGGATTTTTCAAGGTCCTCATAACCTCAAAATTCAATGAGGGTATGAGGGATAATAAATGAATAAATGAGGACTCATTGAGGGCTTTTACATAGCCCTCATGGCCTCATACGACAATAAAGGGATTCCACAGTCACAGGCGTTTTCCAAAATGGGATTCCATAGGATATGGCCATTGGATATAGGCTTTTATTATACAGAAGGGAGATAACTCTGCATACAGGTCATGGGAAATCGAGCAATCTGATTGGTTAGTTATATAAATGAAACAACAAGAGTACTTGGAATAGGGTCAGAAGTTACAAGAATAGACCAGAAATTGCTAAATATAGTAATAATAAGGTAAACTGTTCCAACTAATAGGCTCTTCTATTCTACTGGAGTATACTCCAGAACAAAAGAACATTGCTAGGTAGACATGAACTATTGCATATACAGATAGAAACAGAGAATTCTGTAAGAATTCGAAATAGTAAAAGTTGGGATAGATTTTGGTGATTTGGAAGGATTGTCGGGTTGTTTGTGGTAATTAGATTTACTCCGATTCAATCGAACACACCCTCTAAACATACCCCGTCTTATTGCAAAAAAATTGGGTAACATAGCAATCACGTGCTACCATAGAAACCAAGATGGCGGCCTCCAGTATACAAAATGGACGACGGAAACACGTATCACCCTAACAACACGCGCTGCGCATGCGCACTCACACCACGTATCACTATGGGGATGACGTCACAACATGGCCGCTCACGCGGGTTACCATGACAACACAACATGGCGCCACTACGTCACTTCCGAGGTCATCCACCGAGGTCATCCAAATGGGGGGTGAAAACCACATTGCATACTACTGACTTCCACCCACAGAAACAACTGATTTGCGGAGTTTGTTGATCTGATACAGTTTCTGACATCTAAAGAACAACTGGATTATGAGTCCAGTTTCCATCCCTTTAATGGTACCTATTATTTAACCCTTTATCCAACGTAACCGAAAACCGGCCAGCGCTATCCTCAAAAATCGTCGATTAATTTTCATTATTTTTTCATTTTTTGTCTCAAAACATAGGTTATGACCCCTCGTTGGAACGAGCTCGACGAGCTCGTTCCAATGAGGGGTCATAACCTATGTTTTTGAGACAAAAATTGAAAAAAGTAGATATTCAAGAATTTTATTTTCAAGTGTCGACTGCTTTTCATGTTAGGTAAAGAGTTAAGACCAAATTAAATTTACTCAATGCAAATGGCAGCGTGTATTATAGTGGGAAATGTGAATAAAAAACTATTTTCCGCTTAATGGTAGCCCAGTTTATTTTAATTTCAAAGCCAATTAGTGCTGAATAGTTATTACAGTACAGTCTCCTTGGATTGGTCGTAATCCACACGCGGGCAGCGTTTACCAGGTAACAACAATCATCATCAGCAAAATTTTAATTAATGAATCACCAGGTTGTCCCCGGTGCTTCATTAATTGAAGGTTTAATGATTATTCCTATCATCAGGGTATGGAATCTAATATCATTGTGTCCCTGGAAATATAGCCCACCCGTGGAAAGTGACAGGTCCACGGCAGCTGTAATGTAACTTAGTTCAGTTCCTACCATATCATGATAGATAATTATCAAACCATCATTTATATATTCATGTAGGATTAGCTTTTATGACAGGTGAGCTGTTGAGGTGCAGTTAATAACAGTTTGAACAATCCTGTTCAAACCAACCTATCCCCTACTTTACATCTTGCAAAAAAAATTCGGCACCCCTCCCCCTCGCCCTTTTTTTTGTACAGAGTAGAGGGGCTCGCAATAAACACATTATTTTGTCACAGAGATTGTTCAATGAAACAACCGAATCTTAAAAATAGGACAGTCGAACACTAAAGTCGCCGTGGGTTGGTTGTACTCCTAGCGTGGGCAGTGATGTCTATGCTTGCCAGGTAATAAAATCACCATCAGTAAATTTGAATTAATGAAGCACCGGGTTATTCGCCGTGTTATCTTTTTCACATTTTCTCTCTTGTTGACTCGTCCACCGGGCGAAAAATACACACACGTTGGGTAAAATCGTTGGCTTTCCTGACAAAAATACACACTGCAATAAATGCCCGACTCAGTATGTTGGTAAAATTCCATATCCAGGGAGAGAGTAACTAACAACAAATGATTTTTATGACCATGACCTGTTCAAAACACCCAGATGGTCATCCACCTCTACCCACCTGGTAGTAGAGGGGCTCGCAATAAACACATGATAACACTGCCATAAAACGTCAAATAAATTCCCTGCCATGTAAGTATTTTATCAATGGAAAATAGATTTGTAGCGTATAAATCTTTGATAACAGCAATTAGTTATGCTCGAAATTGTTGGAGGATATGACCGAGCCGTCGGGCACCGACGTTCTACACCCAAGCATGGAAATAAGCAATCTGTCATTCAGAGAATGAGGTCCCCAGAGGGTGAATTTGCTGATGCTATCCCATACAGAAGGCCAGAATCTCCCAATTTATCCCCTGGGTACCTATTTCTGTTCACGCCTGAGACCTTGATTCAGATTGATTGAGGTTCATAGAGGGTAAATTGAGTAATGCTACCCTGCTCAGCAGGGTAGCATCACCAAATTCACCCTCTGTGGACCCCATCCCACAGATGACAGAACTCAAATGTGCCAACTGAGACTCATCCTAGAGTTATGCTCAGGCTTGCCTACACCCCTAAAAGTATTGCTTGTTACATTTTTGCCCTGTTCGTTACATACTGAATATAAGATACTCACTTTCTGGAACTGGAGTTGTGACAACTGAAAGCAAAATAAATGTTCAAAATAATAATCAACAAATATTCTTTTCCCCATAACGTCTATGACTTTCGTGAACCCTTTAGCCAACACGAATAATACACAACACCAGAAAGAAATAAAATGCGCAATAACCAAAAAAAAAAAAAACATTCATTTTTTTTGTCTAAAAAAATATAGCTTCTGACTATATACTTACAGATCACAGAACTCACATTATGTACAGTACGTGGAGAGTGTGGAGAGTGAATTGTAACTAAATCACCCGCAGAGTGGAGGTATCACCCAAGCTATAACTTTCAAATTTTGTACATATCGAAAAAAAAACACAAGCAATGTTTCAGCCAATGGACCTCCGGGTTTAACCCGGAGGTCCATTGGCTGAAACTTTGCTTGTGCTGGTTAGGCTTTGCAACAAATTTGCAATTATTGCTTGGGTGGAATCTCCACTCTGCGGGTGATTTAGTGATAAAACACTCTCCACGTACTGTATATAGATATTTATCTGCAGTCATTTAAACTGCTTGGAAATATTCTCAGGAAGCCCTAAAATCTACCGATACAGTCACTCGGGGACAACATTTTGACAATTTTCTCCTCCCGGGGGGGGGGGGGGGGGTGGAACCTTAGATTGGAAGGGGCATCCATTTAAGTATCCATCCCTAGTTGGAATTTTCTTAGATCTACCCCTACCCAACTGAAATCGTTTCTTACTGCTATGTTCATGAAGGAAGCGGTTATGCTACTCAAGTCACTGTAACTCTCTGCTCGTAGGATAAATTGTGGTCCGCTAGCAATACGATCCAACTCCTCGTCATTGACTTTCCCGACACCGATCGCAATCATAATTATTCCGTATTGGTTGGAATCTATATTTATCATATGACTCGTCCGTTTTGTTCACTTTAAAACATTTGATATTTTGTTTTCATATTAATCAGTGATAAATAAAGCCTTCTATCAATTTCATTGGTCAATTTCAAAACTCGACAAATTGATTGGCTGAACAAAATAAAACTGGGCCACATTTTCATAATTTGCATAATTAGAGTTGGGAGCTTTCATTGGTCAATTTCAAAACTGGACAATTTGATTGGCTAAACAAAATACAACTGGGTGACATTTGCATAATTTCAGTACGGAGAATTTACGTTATCTCTCCTATTTAGGGTGGGTTTATATTGTATTAATCTTTTACCTACAAGAAAAACGCCATTCTTTTTTTATATTTTCACTTTTTGCTTCCAAAACATAGGTTATGACCCCTCATTGGAACGAGCTCGATGAGCTCGTTCCAATGAGGGGTCATAACCTATGTTTTGGAAGCAAAAAATGAAAAGTTTTTACTTACACGAGGATGTTTTTTCCAAGTGCCGTCTGCAACTCAAGTTAGGTGATGGGTTAAAAAGTCATACTAAGTGGCTAATTTGTTCGTGTGTGTGTCATATGATAAATAGAATATGAAAGGAGTGTTTTTCCCATATAATATTTATGAAACTCGTCCGAATTTTCTGTTTGTTCTTAGACTCGTTTCATAAATACTATATGAGAAAAAACACTCATTCCATATCCTCTATATATTTACCGGCCTTTGCCCTGTCCCTTTTGCTTAAAATAAGTTAACAGTCTTAATTGTTTGATCCTAATACTTGAAGATGTCATTTTTCAAGTTAGTTTAGACTATTTAAACAATTAAGAATGTTCCTTGAACAAAACCAATGCAAATTCCTGCAAAATCCCCAGTATCCTGCAAAATCTCACCCGAAATATGAAATATTTTTAAACAAATGCATGCAAAACATTTCTTCTCCGATATTGGTAATCACCCTGGGGAGATGACTCATTGAAACTAATCTTTCTTAAAAAATTAACACACAGGGGCAAATCTATCATGACAGTGGATATATCATTGCTTTTCTCATCACAAGCAATCAAAACAAACAACAAATACTATCAAAGAGATGTGAAAAAAGGCTTAATCAAATAAAAATGCACATCCCAGAAAAAATTGTAACCGGGGCTCGGGTACCCACCCACTCACCCACCTTACGTCTTGCAAAAAATGGCACTCCACCCCTCCCCCTCGCCCTTGTGTGTACCGAGTAGAAGGGGTCCCAATAAACACATTATTTTGCCACAGAGATTGTTCATGAAACAACCGAATCTTAAAAATAGGATAGTCGAACAGTATATTCGCCGTGGACTGATCGTAATCCTAGCGTGGGCAGTGATGTCCATGATTGCGTTTACCAGGTAATAAAAACCATAATCAGCAAAATTTTAATTAATGAAGCACCGGGTTGTACCCGGTGCTTCATTAATTAAAATTTTTGATGATTATTCCTATAATTAGTGTTCGGAATCTAATATTTCTGAGTGCGTGGAAATATTGCCCACCCGTAGAAAGTGACCAGTCCACGGCTCTACTGTACTTCAAAACTGATGAGGGTCTCATAAATACTCGAGCTGGGCGGTTTTTCGGTTACCCGGTTCTGTTCCGGTTTTTTGTGGCGAACCGGAAAGCCGAACCTCAAGACTCAGCAAAAGACGGCCGAACGATTTTGCTGAGTTTGTGGATAAATTGTAAATTGTTCAAACCATTTTACAGTTCTCCACTGGATAAGTGAACACTATGGACTCTGCCCTCGAACCAGGGGAGTTCGGGTCTTCTTTCTGGTGGTCTCCGAAAGGGGTCGTTGTTGTTTTTTTCAAAGAGTCCAACCAAACAGAGACAGCCTGAGGCAGATTATACTCTCCAGTGATGGCCATCACTCAAAATCATCCTGGAAGCGGCAGACTATACTTGCCTGAAGATCCAGCTCGACTGCACCCTCGGGGAGAGGTAGTACCTTTGTGAGAGGACCCAACCTCTCACACTGGTCCTCACCCGAGGGTTCAACCGACATCAGCCAAGAGACCATCGCGACGCAACCGGTGTCACCTGCCGAGTACCTGAACCTGTTCCTCCTTCAACACGCCTAGACATGTGAGAATTGATCATTTACATTCACTGAGGGTCGAAAGAGGCTTGTTCCCTATACCGTCCCTGCGCGCCTTCGGCGCGCGAAACCATTCCTTTAGATTCGTTACTTTGTCTATCTGGCAAAGGAGCGAATTCACCGTGTTATCTTTTCTACATTCTCTCCCTTATTGACTCCTCCAGCGGACGAAAATATACACATGTTTTGGAGTACTCAATTGGGTAAACTCGCCTGCTTGCCTGACAAAAAAATATACATTGCAATAAATGTCCGCCTCAGTATATCAGTAAAATTCCACATCCAGGGAGAGAGTAACTAATAACAAATGATTTTTATGACCATGGCCTGTTGAAAGCACCCAGATGGCCATCCACCTCTGTCAACCTGGTGTGTAACTGATAACACTGCCATAAAACTTCTAATAAATTCCCTGCCATGTGAGTATTTTATCAATGGAAAGTATATTTGTAGCGTATAAGTCTTTGATAATAGCAATTAGTTATATTCGAAATTGTCCAACGATATGACCGAGCCGTCGGGCACCGACGTACTACACCCAAGCCTGGAAATAAGCAATCTGTAATTTACAAAATGAGGTCCCCGGAGCGTGAATTTGCTGGTGCTATCCCATGCTGAGGGTTAGTATCCCCCAATTTATCCCCTGGGTACCTCTTTCTGTTCACCACTGAGACCTTGATTCAGATGGAGGATCACAGAGGGTAAATTAAGTGATGCTGCCCTTCTCGGCAAGGTAGCATCACCAAATTCACCCTCTGAGGACCCCATCCTGCAGATGACAGAACACAAAGGTTCCAACAGAGAGTCGTCGTAGAGTTATGTCCAGGCTTTCTTATCCCCCTTAAAAGTATTGTTTGTCACATTTTTGCCCTGTTCGTTACATACTCACCTTGTGGAACTGGGGTCGTGAGAACTGAAAACAGAAAGTAAAATAAATGTTCAAAATCATAATCAACAGATATTCGTTTCCCTATAATGTCTATCAATTTCTTCAACTCTTTAGCCAACACGAATAATACAGAAAACCAGCAAGAAATAAAATGTGAAATAACCAAAAACATAGCTTCTGACTAGGACCCTGCGAATATTCGGTATATATGATATACGATTCGACGGCAGTATTCGATTCGAATTCGATTCGGCAATCGGTGCCGAATATCTATCAACTATCTCCGATTATCCCCGCAATCTTTCTCTCTGTAGGAATGCACTGGGTATCGGCGGAAGGAAGCGTGTTTTAAGAATAGGCACACATCAGCTTAAAAACGAATTCATCTCACGCGACTCCAGTTCCGGCGACGGTTTTATCAGTCCCACGTACTTCCAATTCCATGTAACGGCGACAGATATATCACCAAGCCTGAAAAGAATTTTCATTGAGATTCCAGACAAAATGTCAGACACCAAATGAGTCATGTCTGTCATTTAAGAATGATATCTGACAAATTACAAAAT
This sequence comes from Pictodentalium vernedei, assembly GCA_031216915.1. Lineage (NCBI taxonomy): Eukaryota > Metazoa > Mollusca > Scaphopoda > Dentaliida > Dentaliidae > Pictodentalium > Pictodentalium vernedei. Next base: position 70,618,065 of record CM062292.1, on the reverse strand, counting down.
GGAGTTTGAGAATTCGAAATAATGTGTTTTGGGTGTACATGTACCTTCATCTTAAAACTGCTCAGAAATCATCCAACCATACCTTGTTTGGCAGGGCTCAGTGAGCCCTGCCAAACAAGGTATGATTGGTTTCATTCTGAATTGGAACTGAATTACCCCTAAGACATAATTTAGATACATGTATGGCTAATATCAAATCGGATTCCTTCACATGCTGTTAATACTGATGAGCTGTACGGTCACTTTCTTCACACTTCCCAACTTGCCAGGACCAGAAATCACAATAATCATTAATTTTAGGCTTGCTAGTTATGTACATGATTTCCAGCATGTATGATATTCTGATCTCTGAACTTCATTGATAATTTTGGAATCAGACATTTTGACTGATGATTTTAAACCTCAGTCAGACATTGGCCTTTTTGTACCTGACATTGTCCTTGTCTGACCACTTATTTTCTGGTATGACCAACACGATGTTTTTTTTTGGTAGCGCTACCAGAATCCATTCTAATAAATTCGATTGGGTATTCGATTCGATTGGATTCGAATATTTGCAGGGACCTACTTATAATCCGTTTAACTTCAGTTCTAGAGGTCGTCACTATAATGTTATAGATAAACGGTTTGTTTCAGTGTTAACCCTTCAACCAACCTGAATAGCAGACCACAGATGTCCTAATATATTTTAAAAGGTATTTCCTACATATAAAAGGACATTTGTTCGTCGCCATTTAGTACTAGGCGTTTCTAATCAGTTCGTTGACGTTTGGGCTATCCGTGCTTTTGAAGAACAAAACATAATGTTCTGTTTTCCGTTGTATCAAGTAAATTCAATTATTGTACTTGAGGCTGGTATTAAAAAATTTGTTGCTTATTTGCAGTACCCGATTGTGGGAGAAAAGATGAAGGAAATATAATTTTTACAGCAAGTTATAGCAGGAATGCCCAGGTTTCTGTTCAGGACAATACGGTAAATCATCTTTTCCGAACTGGAAGAGCTTTACAGCTAACACAGCTTTACTCACATATTACAAGCGCATAACAACCAAAATCTCGCAATGACGAGATATAAATCTTTCGCTGTTCTCGTGAAATTTTGTTTCACAGCACAAGCTTAAAGTAACAAAGCATCAGCCCACGAGACGAGATGAGACGCGAGTTCCACTAACGATGGAACAATATTTTAGCTTCTGTTTACCCTTTAACCCTTTGACCTCTAGTGGTATCTTCCATGCTTGTTCAATGGCAGCAGTTGGAAGAGTCCATATTCATTATTAGGGGTAGACCAATCAATATTTGAATATTTGAAAATATTGATTGGTCAACCCCACAGATTTACTGAACGGCCATCCTATTTAATGACGTTATGTCGTTTCGTGCTCCTGGCCGGAAAAGCGGCAGCTCGGTTTGAAAGGGTTAACACTTAGTAATACCAACCCCTGTGCAACACGAGCACTCGAAATCAGAGCCCTGGCGCATGACCAAGACATTATCTTTTAATCTTACAGTTAAAACTAGAAGTCCTGTCTTGAAATGCGCACAAATAGTACGTCGATCTGCGCGTTAATCTACGCGTTATGACCATAATAATGCTATCAAATTCTGCACATATGGTCTGTGTACACACGCAATGTTTCAGCCAATGGACCTCCGGGTAACCCGGAGGTCCACTGGCGGAAACATTGCATGTGTTTGCTATGGATAACCAGGAGAACCTGCCGTGCTTTGGGTGCTATTCGATATGTCAATTGCGAGCAATTCCTGCGCGCAATTAAGCCTAGATAAGCGCACAGTTCGTGACAGGACTTCTAGTTTTAACTTTAGTTCAACGTACATCACGGAACGTTTAAACAAGATTACTATTTGTTGTTAAATATCGCCCACGAGGGCACAAAGGTGCCAACTGGGCGTCGTTCAAGAGACTTACCTCGTATGGTTTTGTATATGTAGCAATTTCGTAAGAATTGTTAAGATGTTTCCCGCTCTCAATGGTCTGTAAGGCGTATCGGAAAGGTGGTATTCGAAAAGATGTTCGTAGAGATTATTACATCATAGATGTGAATGAATGAATGAATGATTTTATTTTGTAGCACATCATGCACAAGCAGGGATGTGGCGACAGGGGGTGGGGGGAGGGTCTCCCCCCTCCCCAGCTAGGAGTATTTTTTTCCAATAGTTTGAAATTCCGAGGTAAAAAATCAAATGGTTGGAAATTCAATAAATTAACATTGTTCATGAAAAAAAATTCCAACTAATGATGAGAAATTTTGATCATCTTTTATTTACAACTGGAAACTTGAGTTTCAAATTCCTCAAAATTTCGACTCTGACATCAATCCGGTAAATTTTCTGACCCAGACACAATATAAATGATGCTTTTTCCGTTTCAGGACTAGTGAACATTTTCAGAAGGGTTCAAAACCCTTTACCCAACGCAGACGATTTCAAAATTCATTATTTTAAATATCACTTAAAAAAAAATAAAAAAAATTCAACAAAACCATATCATGTGACCCCTCTTTGGAACGAGCTCGATGAGCTCGTTCCAAAGAGGGGTCACATGATATGGTCGTATTGAAATTTTTAGAAAAATAATATTTTTTCAGCAGCTGTTTTTGCATATTACGCGGGCGGATGCGGGCAATTCGCTGGGTAGAGGGTTAAAAGATATCACCCAGCGCTGCAGTGCAACCACCTGTCGAAACCACTCACAGTTGGGATTTACACCGGTGCCCCCCCCCCCCCCCCCCCAGCTGAAACCCTCTAGCCACATCCCTGTGCACAAGGTTACAAAGTCATAAACAGTAAAATACATTTTTAAAGTCATAAACGGTAAATAGACAATTCTAACGCGTATGCATAGAGCAACATGGGTTGAACATTATCGATTAAGGTGGTTCTTTCCTTGTAAGTGAACTAGTTTGCACATTTTTGAGGATAACACATTTAAGCTCCGTCAATGGGTATTGGTGAGATAACAGAGTTAGGACCTACAGTCGGGGCAAGTGGGATTATCACAGTCTATGTTACCTGAATACGAGTTGAGAAATTGTTCCAATAAGAAGTTTTTGAATTATGCCAATCATGCATGAATTATGAGACATGAAGTTTGTACAGGTCATTGAATTTTAGAAAACGATGCTCACTGAACAGTGGGTCAGTATGCGCATTATAGCGTTTGTTAGATATGATACGAATGGCTTTCTTTTGGAAGTTAGTGATTGTTCGAGTGGAACACGAGTGGCCCCATATGTGAATACCATACATCATATGGCTATGGATAGGGCTGCACGGTATATCGATAAACCGATATATACCGGTATTCAAACCAATATCGATTGAATATCGGTATAATTTCAAAAATATCGGTTTATCGTCATTATTTATTTACCCACAATTTAATTTTCAAGATGTCTTCAGTTTTTAAACTGTAGCCCCGAATGAATAATATTATCCCTTTATCCAAGGAATCGTCTGCTTGTGTCCTCATAATATACAAATTCAGCAGTTGAAAGAATAAATTTTAAAAAATCGACAAAACTATATCATGTAACCTCTCATTGAAACGGGCTCGTTGAGCTCGTTCCAATGAGGGGTCACATGGTGTAGTTTTGTTAAAATCTTTGGAGAAAATCTGATGAACTAATTTTGAAAATAATAAATTTTGATATCGTCTGCGTGGATGGATCAGAGAGTAGTATAGTGTCTTGAGGCATTTTTGGGGTATGATCCTCTTAACTTTGTTTATAACATAAATTGCTCGGGGACATCTTTGAACAAACAACTGAAATATGTTTTTTTTTTATCTTTTACAAGTTTTTCGGGGAAAGCCTTATCAAAAGCACCTTGAATGATCTCGAGAAAGATATTATAGGTTTCGTTCGGACATGATTCACTCGGTACATTGGTGAAGTCGCTTACAGACAAAAGAGTCTTGAACCGATTTACATTATCTTGTTTAAAAGATCTTATCATGGAGGTTTGTATAGGATTGGTATGTCTTGTTGATGATTTATTGACATAAAGAGTAGCAAAATGGTCACTAACGTCCGTGATGATTATTCCGGACGTGTGAGGATTAATCTTATTGCTGAAAATATTGTCAATTATGGTGGCCGAGTGATCTGTGACTCTAGTTGGTCTGGTGATAAGTGGCAGGAACCCCACAGTAAACATAGTTTCAATGAACAAATTGTTTTTATTATGATTACAAAAACCAAGAAGGTCAAGGTTAAAATCACCCATGAGATAAGCAGTTTTGTTCGACTCACCAAGGATATTCACTAAATTCGTGAGTTTTTCTAGGAATAGATCAAGGTCCGCTTGAATTTGGTCTATTGGTAATTCCAACGATTATTTTGTCTTTCGTCGAATTTCCACAAGCAGGGATTCAAATACATGAGGGATGAACACAGTAAGGTCCTCTCGAATTTTAAAGGGGATGGTATCTTTAATAAATAACCCAACACCTCCCCTGCCATCATCGTTATCTGGTCTTTGTCGAATGATTAAGGGATTGTAGCCCTCCAGGGCATATGTAATGTTATCTTTTACACTGAATGTTTCTGTTACACCAATGACATCTAAGAAGTTCGATTTGTTTTGGAGGCTACATATCAAGTTATGAAAAAACTCCCAGTTGGCATTAAAGCTTCGACAGTTAAGGTTGAAGCCCGAGAGGGAATTGGGTTTGATTGCAATTTCGTTATTAAATCGCTCCGGGTGAAATATTCACAATTGTGTTCTCCAATGTCAAGGGGAGAATTTAATTCGACAGCTTCGTTGTAATCAACAGTCGGATAGAAAATATACGTCAGTGATGCAGATGTGGTGATCATATCTATACCACGTGGTACGCTCCAGTTGCCACCGTGGTCCTGAACGTAGCTACCCTACTTGCCCCTGTAGAGCAACAGGGACACTTGTCACCCGTAGTACACCCTCCGGCCCAACCCCTTGTTTCAGCGCCACCGGTTATGACTCCCTTATTGGCAGGATCTCTTTCCATTAAGAGATCACAAGCCATATTTTGTAGACAAATCATGAAAAAATAAAATTGAAACGGCTATTTTGAAAGTAGCACTGGCTGATTTGTTTCGTTACGTTGGTTAAAAGTTTAATCCAAAGATAAGAAAAAGACTCTCACAATAACGTAATTGGTAGATTTGTCTGAGTGGCACATTGTCCGGACAAATTACACTATAGTGACGTCTCTGTCTCTACAGAGGATAAACACTGAAACTGGCTAGCGACGGCCCGCAGTACTCACACCAGGCTATATTTTGTGGACTGACGCAGCGCGCAATTGATTATAACCGATAGTTTGGTTGAAAGCTAATGGGAGACTGTCCACAATTCAATATAGTTGGAAATTTGTCCGCAAAATTTCCAACAGTTGGAAATTCGAAGCATTGTTGTAACAGACTTTTTTTCGAATGTGGAATTACATTTGCGTGAAAATTTCAACTGCCTTCTCCTACAGACAAACGTTTGAGAGAACAGTGCAAAATTTTCCGACTTCTCAGTGGCTCTGAGGTTAATTCCACAACCGTGGTCGTGTTATGCATTTTGTTCTCTTATCTGTCTAACCTTATTCATATTGAAGTAACATAAAATGTATAGACGGACAGCATGATCTCATATTTCATATTTGAGATGTTTAACTAATTGAGTGCTAAATTAAACAAAAATCGAGCTAATGCAAACAGTGTATAGCCACTAAAGTGGCTTCCATCACTTTTCAGTAAAGCCATGATAGTGTCTTCTAGCACTCAACCACTTAATTAATAAATCATTGGTTGAATACTGCTTTTTTAGCATTCTCCATACATGTTCAATTGTACATTCCTGTTTTGACACCTTGCCCAATGAAGGCAGATAAGGCCTATTTACAGACTACAGTAGCAAAAGAAATTGTCATGTTGTACTGTCTCAAGTCCTCTAATTATATATATAGATATTTAGCTGCAGTCATTTAAACTGCTTAGAAATATTCTCAGACTGCCTTAAAACCTACCGGTACTGTCACTTGGAGTCAACATTTTGAAAATTTCCCCCTTCCGGGGGTGGAAATTAAAGTTGGGAAGTACCCCTATAAGTATTCATTCCTAGTTAGAATTTTCATAGATCTACAGCTCCCCCCCCCCCTACAATTGAAAACCAGCCAGCTACGTCCCTGGCAGCTTGTTGGTATAATGTTCTTCAAAGTGTTCACATTAGCACATTTTACTTTACTCAACTGAAATCACTCTTTACCTTTGCATGCTAGGTGCGTTAGAGAAGCGGTTATGCTACTCAAGTCACTGTAACTCTCTGCTCGTAGGATAAATTGTGGTCCGCTAGCAATACGCTCCAACTCCTCGTCATTGACTTTCCCAACACCGATCGCAATCATAACTATTCCGTCGTCTCTTGCCTTCTGAGCTTCTTCTGCCGTTTTTTCCCATTCTTGTGAATTTCCGTCGGTGATGACAATGCCAAAATGCGCAACATCGTCTCGAGCTTCTGGCATTAGATTTGTCCTCATGTATTCGATACCCTCACCAGTTGCAGTGTAATCTCCCTCTCTATGAGGTAGACTTTTGAGAGCATCGATAAGTGCTTTTTTCTTGGTAAACTGATCGAAGCGAATCGCATCCTCTTCGTGAACACCTCTACTGAAAGTAATAGCAGAGAATCGGACGTCGTCGGGTCCAATATCGAAGCCTTCAGCAAAATCTGCAACAAACTCTAAGCCCTTTTTGTAATCTGCATCAACAATACTTCTGGAAGAATCTATGACAAGGCCAATATCGGCAACATGGTAGCACCCTGAAAAGTAGTAAAACAAGCCTATTTTTGTATTTTTTTTGGACACGACACTGGTAGTTTTCTCTATACATACTACTCAAAGTTTGCTAAGCACCAAATATTTGACATATCATTGTGAAATTTTCTTGTGACATATTTGCAATATTTTTGGTGGATATGATTGAGGAATGTATTGAGATGGTCCCCAGTGTTTCAGTTAGCTCTCTTGACAGGAAAACTTTTCGTGACAGTCATGGAAAGCATGTACTCCTTGATTTTCATGATGTTTTCCTGTTTTCTACATGCACATGACATGTGTTGGGTATTCTGTCTTCATTTCAACACAAACCCTTGTGATTTAATGATTGAATATGGCAAATGCAAACGTAAGAAGACATTTGTTTGAAGCAGAAATGTGGCGGACTGCAGGGATGGTGGAGCAAGGGGCTAACCATCGTCAGGTTGGTGAAGCCCATTAGTGTGCACCATATGGTGATCACCAGAGCCTGGGTAAGATTTCAGCAGTATGGCACGCCAGTAAGACGGCATGGTGGTGACAGAGACACGGCAACATCTGCAGCTGAAGACCGGTTTTTGATCATTCAGGCCCGTAGGAACCGCTTTGATACAGCAACCCAGCTTCGCAGTGACCTTCAGAATGCATCCGGGGTAAATGTTTCGACGCAGACTATCCGCGCAAGGTTGCACGAATGTGGTCTCCGATCGAGAAGACCATGTATTCGCACTCCGCTGTCCCAGAACCACCACCAGGCACGATATGAATGGGCCATGGACCAGAGAAGATTGACGACCTGTCCTTTTCACAGATGAGTCAAGGTACTGCCTAGATCACACAGATAGGCGTTCTAGGGTATAGGGTATGGAGAAGACCAGGAGAGCGCTTTCATGCAGCCAACATTGCTGAGCATGACCGCTATGGTGGAGGGTCAATCATGGTCTGGGGCGTCATCAGCAGGGATGGACGTGTGGAGCTCTGTGTCCTTGAACGTGGTACATTGACTGCAAAGCGGTATATTGATGAGGTCCTGGATGTCCACGTCAGATTGTATGCAGGTGCAGTGGGTGATAGATTCATTCTGATGGACGATAATGCTCATCCCCATGTTACCCATGCTGTCGGGGAGGACCGACAGAGAGAGAGAGGGGAGATTGAGCGTATGGACTGGCGAGTAAGATCCTCTGACCTCAATCCAATCGAAGATGTCTCGAACGAGTTGCAGCTTGCAATTTCAGCCGGTCCAGTCCAGCTGAGAAGTGTCCAGGAGCTTGGTGCCATTCTGGTCCAAGAATGGAACAACATCCCACAAAGGACCCACCAGGAACCTGATTGTGAGCATGAGAAGGCGTTGCCAAACTGTAATTAACAGTAATGGGTCTCATTCTCGATACTGAACCCATTCCAGTTCGCTCCGTCAACTTTTTGGAAAATTAAAAACTTTCCTCTTTTACCAATAAAATCATTTTCGATGGTTATAGTATTCAAAAGCGAAAAGATAATATCAAACACAAATAAAATCTTAATTTCTGTAATTAAATCATTAAAGATATAATTAAATAAAAAATATACACACTTTTCATTACAATACTTCAACTAAAACGTAAAACAGGTAGTTAGATATACTTGGTGCTTAGCAAACTTTGAGTAGATATATGAAAAGCGTTTTTGCTTAGATATTACAGTACAGGGATTCTTCTGTCTTCTTTGGGAAAGGGTCTGAGGTCATTGCAATTGGGAAAATTCGCCTTCATGAATGCTTCAATTTGGGAATTTGTTTGGGAGAAAAAACCCCACAAAGAATAAGGAATGTTACCTTAATAATGAATTGAGAACATTAGTACAGAAGCTGCTTCATGTATAGTACAGTTAAAACTAGATGTCCTGTCATGAAATGCGCACAAATAGCACGTCGCTCTGCGCGTTAATCTACGCGTTATGATCGTAGTAAGGCTATCAAATTCTGCACATATGGCCTGTGCACAAGTAATGTTTCAGCCAATGGACCTCCGGGTAACCCGGAGGTCCATTGGCAGAAACATTGCATGTGTTTGCTATGAGTGACCAGGAGAACCTGCCGTGCTTTGGGTGCCATTCGATATGGCAATTGCGCGCCATTCCTACGCACATTTACGCCTAGATAAGCGCACAGTTCATGACAGGACTTCTAGTTTTAACTGTACATGTCGTAAATGTTATAACAAACAGTCACATGTGATAATGTTCCGTCTCTGTAATCTCTATTAAATAAATTGTTCTTATACTATTAAGTGATAAAGGTATTTATGCATTTTTCTACACTTCGACAGTTCACATTCTGTCGCCTTGCAGTTGTGTCTCGGCGAGGCTTGCCTGCCTATGTGGGCAGACAAAATTTCTCTAGAAACAACTGACAGGGTTCTTGGGATGCAACTTACAAACGTATCTAAAAACTATCTGTTGAGGCTCCTGTTTGATCGCAGCAAAAGGGGATGAAAGTCAAAATTAGACCTTCAAGATAAAGAAGAATTAAAATTTTATTTGAATGTTGACAGAGATTCGGAATTTTTTTATTTGAATTGGGAAAAATCATGCCAAAATGCCATTGGAAATGAGCCCCTTATTCGCCTCCAGTAGACACCCAAAGGAATCCCTACAGTATTACAGAGTGCAAATGAGCTAATCTCTTTCAGAGTTTGGGAACATTTTATTAAAATTTACTCGCACAAAATTCCGGATCAATCTCTAGGAATCCATACCTTGGGGTGCGTCACCATTTACACTGTTCCTATTGGACCAATCACATGTACAAAGAGTTATGCCCAACAAAATCCTTTGTTCGATATTTTTTTCTTCCATGCCATAGCTTATGGGGCCTCGAAGGAAAGAGCTTCTAGAGCTTGTTCAAACAACAGGGTATAAGACACAGATAGGAAGAAAACACGTTATTGTTGAGGTGGTGTGGTAAGGGGCGATCGGTACTGTTCTTTTCAAGTTGCGTAAGGTCCAAAGTTACATCACAACATCGATTGTGGTGGAGGAGAGAGAAATAGAGAGAGAGAGGGGAGAGAGAGAGAGAGAGAGAGAGAGAGAGAGAGAGAGAGGGGGGCAGGCAGAGATAGAGAGGCAGAGAGAGAAAGAGAGCAAGAGAGAGAGAGAGAGAGAGAGAGAGAGAGAGAGAGAGAGAGAGAGAGAGAGAGAGGTCTGTTTCTGTTCATGTTTAACTATGTGTGTTAACAGATGATACTTGAAAAATGTTCTAGTAAAGGTTTTCATTTTTACTTCATAAACACAGCTTACGACACCTCATGGGAACGAGCTCGTGCAGCTCGTTCTCATGGGGTGTTGTAAGCATTTTTTTTGGGGGGGGGGGGGGTGGGTGAGAGCGTGGTGGCTAAGTGGATACATAATTACTGAACTGGACTTCAAACCGAACGAACCACGACTCCACGTTTTGGTCCCCACGATGGCGCTGTGTAGTAAAGCATACTGTACGTCTTTAACCATTGCTGGACCTGCTTGTGTGGAGTTAGTATGTTGGGGAGTCTGACAGTTGCTCGCAGTTGCTCGGTGGTTATCTCCGAGCACTCCCACTTCCGCCACCCGTAAAACTGTCCGACACGATGTGACCCTGGAAGTCGAAAGTGTCGTTAAACCCAATAAATAAATAAATAAATAAATAAATAAATAAATAAATAAATAAATAAATAAATAAATAAATAAAATCGGTTGATAGCGAATGTCGAATAAGAAGCTGAGAATTAGTAACGGTTGCCTTGTCAGTGAAGTGAGTGCTGTCATTGCAATCATGGGCGTACGAACCGGGGGGGGGGCTCCTGGATTCGGACAAACCAGCTTTAAAAATGCGGGCAAGGAACGAGAGAGAGAGAGAGAGAGAGAGAGAGAGAGAGAGAGAGAGAGAGAGAGGGGGTCATGTATAATTATATTCCGTCCATGTAGGATTTCGGGCAAATCAAAATGTATTCCCCCTTATATCACTAAAGCCCCGTACGCCCATGATTGCAGTGACAGAATTAATTGCCTTAAAGACACCTCTGGTCGAAACCTTCCAAAGCAAACTCACCCGATCGTAATTCACCCAAAGACAGAGGCATGGAAAGGCTCTGACAACGACAATCAACGGGGTTACAAGGTACTGTCTCCCGTGAATTTCTAATAAAAAAGAACACATTATTTTTCAAAACATAGATTCATTTTCTGAAAAAAAATAATTTTAGAATTTTTGGCAAGCATAAATTTCAAAACGCTTAGGCCTGAGAAAATAACAGAATATTAATCATTTTTTTATTTATTATTCTTTATGGCAATCCACATTTTTATTCGGCCAGTCAATCTGGTATGATTTTCGGTAGACGTTCTACGCCTAGTTCAATGCCACTCTAGTTTGGCCGGGACTAAAGCTTATTGTCTGGAAGAAACTTAAAATAGCCAGAGGAATGGAAATAGTCCATTGTTTATTTATATGGATGTAGGATAAATTATAAATTATCCTCCCTATAAATACAAAATAAATTTGCTCACGTAAAGCATTGTATAGGACGATGTCTCCTAGGAACTTGTGATTAAAAGAGTGAATGTTGTCCTAGAAGACCCCATGTGGAAATTAAGTTTCAAAATGTCTAAGGTAACAGCTTCTCAACCAAATGAAAATCAAGAATTGGAAGAAAAGACATTTTTGCTTTAGATGAGAGAATATTGCCGTCTTTTAATTAACTTACCTTGAGAATCATCCCGTTTTATGGCAGAAGGTGCTTCTGGAAAAGAAAAAAAGGATTAATAAATGTTAGGAAACATGATTCAGAGGTTGAGGATAGTTTATGGCAATTCTTTGTAGTTTTCTGTTTAAACGCCAATGAGTTTATTTAAACCTTTACTAACGAATCGGCTTCATCCGCCCACGAAATATACAAATTCAGCAATCTGAAAAAAAATCGTTTCAAAAAATTTCAACAAAACCATTTCATGTGACCTCATGTTGGGTTCGTTCCAATGAGAGTTCATATGATATGGTTTTGTTGAAATTTTTAAAAAAAAATTAAAAATAATATTTAAAATAATGAATTTTAATATCATCTGCGTTGGGTAAAGGGTTGAAATGTCGGATTTTGTCTAAAATAATAACCCCGATTATTAAAAGAACACAGTTATATGTAGAGTGCATTTTTCGCCTTACCATTTCCCACACTATGAATTGAGATATAAACCAATTTATCTCACAATCCGCTCGTTTTTGCACTGTTACGTAACTAAAGTTTAATGTATTTGGGCCCTTGTTCCGAATCCGTATCAAGGGCCCCTGATACAAGAGCATGATTCTGTTGTTGCCAAAGCAACGGCATTAATATCATTTTTCGATCGCTTCGCGTTTTTCCCTTCAGAGAAAACAATATTAGGTGAGGCGAAGCCGAACCTAATATTGTTTTCTCTGAGCCGTATATGACACTGTATCTGCTAACTAAACGCCCTGTAACGTATTTATTATTCACGACATGCTAAAATGTCACTGGGGAAGCTAACTCACCGAGTAGTTAAATTATGTGCACTTTTCGGCCTCTTGAGCTGGTTTGTAGCATATTATTGGGATTTTCCTGAACGCTCGAGTCGAGGCTTCTCTCTTGAAGTTAAAGGACTAGCTTTCGCTATGAAAATTGGAAAACTGTACCTCAATAAACGATGAACGGCATATTTTAAATATAATAAACCTTTACACCAAGAGGGATATTTAATTCACCAGTAATTATTGCAAAAGTAACAACCAAATTCACGTTGACGAAACACACAGTTGCTCCACTTCGCAAAACAGTATTCAGTAAAGTGAATCCCAGTGACGTAATTTTCTCTGAAGTGTAACGTCATCACTGACCTCAATATGGAGATCAGTGAACGCTATTCTGTTTTTCAATTTGTGTCTTTCCATCGATAAGGCAAATGAAAAAGCTCCCCTTAAAATAGTTTTATAACACATTTTGTGGTCAATATTGTGAGATATATTTATCATCACCACAGTATGTGTCTCCGGAAATTCTGATCAAGTCTCGTTGTAGGTACAGAATCGCATTTCGACTCGCCCTAACGGGCTCGTCGAAATACTGTTCTGTTCCTACAACTCGACTTGTTTTGAATTCCCGGAGACACACAGTGTGATGATAATCTGTATGTACCATCTATGGTTGAAAGTATTCGAATTGTTGATTTTGTAGAGTCGAAACAGCAGCAATGAACATTTTTAAACGAACCTGGTTGATAGGACTGATACCTCACCTTTATTACATGTATTCTTGGAAAAAAACTGGTCACTGGTCATAATGCACAATAAATTGAAATGAACAGTTGTAGCGGTAATAGTTTTTGTAGCAATATAGCTACAACTGTGGAACAGTTGTAGCTACATCGCTACGAACACTGTTACCGCTACAAGTCAGTTACATTTCTACTCAGAACAATACTCAATATAAAATAATGTAACCAACTGCAATCTGTAAACATTCATGGTTATGACCGAAGTTTATCCGAAAATATTCGAATTTCCGATTTCTAATCGAATCGAATATTGACTTTCGAATCGAATTTCTCTAACATACAAAAGTACAACAGCCGTGGAATGGTCAAAATCCACGCATGGGAAGTGTTGCCCACGGGCGCTTTTCGCAATCAAAAATCAATACTTTTCGGTCGTACTCGGTGATTCTTTAATTGAAAATCTGAGGGCGATTCTATTGTTTTATGTCGGAGATTCGTTGTTAACAAATACGTGGAAATATCGGCCACGTGTGGATTTTGACATTGCCACGACGACTGTATTGTAACTCGGCACATATTCGCATTTCCGACAAACGGAAATGTTGGAACCGATTGAATCTAAAATAGGCGATGAACGGTTTAAGAGCTAGCCTGTTTTCGTGACATGCCAGCGTCAAATTTGTCTTAGAAGTTGACCGGGCCTTGAGAGCTTGGCACTTATCGAACATGTGCAGGTTTTGAGAGAGTCTTTGCTTTGATCCCTTTTGGATCCCAGCCCTCATTTAGTCTCGTCCCAGAAGGTAAAACAAATTTGAAATTTAAAAAAAAAAACAATTTGAAAACGCACATCGGTAGCGACGTATCAATGGTATCGGCTTAGTGAGCCGGCGATACCATTGACACGTCACAACCGACGTGTGCTGAAACAAGAAAGAGAGTATATATATGATAAACGTATAGTGTTTTCAAGTAAAACAATATTCTACGAGTAGGATTAGGAATGAAACCGACGAGCCAGAGAGGCTCGTCGGTTTCATTCTTAATCCTACTCGTAGAATATTTTTTTTACTTGAAAACACTGTACGTTTATTTTGTTTATCCCATAAATCTTTTACAGGACAGTCGCGGTGAAATCGTGCTGTTACTTGCTACAAAGCACAGCGAGAAGTGAGGAGTACATTGGTCCAATTCGATGGACAAGCAAAATTGGCAAAAATAAACGAGACGCAATAATACATTTCTGTCTAAAAATAATTCCCCTACAAACTTGAGCTAAACTTGCAAAAATACTTTATCAAATGAACAGTGTGAAGTGTTTTCTACTGGCATTGTGTGATACTTTCAAAGGGGTTGAAAGAAAACAACAACTGAACTATTAATTATGCTACACGAATGAGGTAGAGGTCAGAGGTCAACAAGTCTGTCTCTGCTACAGGAATAAATTCCTTCAGTGTTAAACCTATGGGGAAAATTTATCACCCTACTAGGTGAATAAAGCAAAAATTTATCCAAGGCTTTTGTTGTTCAAATAAACGGCCGTTTATGGAATAAAATGTTTAAAATACTGAAGGCCCATTTGGAGTGTAGAAACAAAATAACAACTCTTGCAATTTCTTCTTAAATTGCTCCTTTATATTTGTGTTATATTGACTCCACGAGAGCACTAAGAACTCTGAAAACTGGAATCTCTTGCTGTAGACTCGGGCGGCTGCTAAGCATTCTAAGTGACAGGACATTATGTTTTTTCTCATAACCGTGCCACGTAAAAACAATGACACTGTCGAAATTCTTTTTCGCCACCATGTCTCGATAAGTTGGGTGTGATTAAACGTCCGTCTATTGGATTTTGTAAAAGGTGTGACACGTCGATGGTAAACATACCTTCAGCCAATGCTAATCGAAATCAGTTTTTGCTTGTAAGTTGCAATACTTCGAGTTACCTGTCGCTGTCAGCGGGTTCTCTCTGGTTTCCACCAGCTGGAAGTCTGTTCGACCTGACATAAGAAACGATCTTTCGGCCGAGCGCATACGCCAGCTCAGAGTTACAAACTGATAAATAACTTGTTTAATGGGCTACAGGAAAAATTCATTAACTCAATTAATTTAAAGAAAGGCAATAGTTTCTCGAATGGTTGGATATCCATTTGCACAACCTGAGACAGGTCCTTACCAACGATGTACGGTACAGCCGCCGTGGACTGGTCACTTTCCACGGGTGGACAATATATCCACGAACGCAATAATATTAGATTCAAAACACTAATTATAGGAATAATCATCAAAAATTTAATTAATGAAGCACCGGGTACAACCCGGTGCTTCATTAATTAAAATTTTGCCGATGATGATTTTATTACAAGGTAAACTCATGCGTTGACATCACTGCCCACACATGGATTACGGCGAGTCCACGGAGACTGTAATGTATGGAGTTTTAGCCAGAAGTATGGTTTGCTACTTTTAGACCAATTTAAAAATTGGCGGCTTTCGCCCTGTTCCGCCTATTATTATTTTATAAGATGAAAGGCTTCGGGGACTACTCAAAACTGAAATAATGTGGTTGTTCGTACCATCAATGTGTAAACAGATATATGATAATACTGTGAAAATTGTGTAGTGAGGACCTCACAAGAACAAAATTATTACAATACTTCTCACGCCATGTATGATACACATTTTTCATTCAAACGTACCTTCTCGGAGAAAATTCCACCTTTCATCATTCAGACGGTACGCGGTGGCACACACCTGCAACAAAACAACAAAATTACGGTACTGTGATGACAAAACTGGTGTCTTTCTCGATCAGT
Organism: Pictodentalium vernedei; assembly: GCA_031216915.1. Lineage (NCBI taxonomy): Eukaryota > Metazoa > Mollusca > Scaphopoda > Dentaliida > Dentaliidae > Pictodentalium > Pictodentalium vernedei. The sequence goes on along the minus strand of CM062292.1, from coordinate 70,602,207 downwards.
TGGCGACCTGATCGCAACACTTTTACCCCTATGTATCGAGCTTTCAATAATAAAAGGAAAACCAACAGAAAATACCATCAAAAATATAAGGTTTTCTCATTTATGTTTCGACAGGTGATATATTTTACATTTTTGTTGTCATGTAGGCGGACAGCGAATTTTGTCCGAATCGCACTCCATGCTTTTATTAGGACTGAAATGGTTAACCAGATAACCGGTTTGAAACCTGTTACCTACCTAACCGATTGAAAAACGTCAACCGGTTATCCGAAATATTGATAGTGATCGTCATTCCACAGTTAAAACGTAGTAAATCTGCCGCTTCTCCTTTGGGATAGATTATACCTCGAAGCACCGGTGTATATATTGGGAAATAATCGACTTTGTCGTTCAATGATCGGCAATTGCCGTGAGTTTTGAGTAACTGCAGAAACTATTCCGTAGTATGTATGCAAACGAACGTTGTCGAGTACTCGACAACGTTCGTTTGTATACACACTACAGAATAGTTTCTGAGAATACTGCTTTCCAATTCCTATAGTTTTGATCCCAGATTCGGTGAAATAATGGCTATGGTTAACCGGATATTATCCGGTTATAGCTCTCGGTTAGTTGGTTGTGAAAATGAGCCTACCGTTTCAGCCCTAGCTTTTATGTGACTTAATAGTGAAAAAATGCTAATATGCTTTCATAATCAATATCTGTATTAACCCTTCTTTGAAGTCTACGGTGAAAAACGAACATCGCTATTCACAGAAATCGACAGCCAAACGTTATTATTTTTTATTTATTGCCTACAAAACACAACTTTTGATCTCTCATTGGACGAGCTTCCGCTACAAAATATATTTTAGGTAAAAAAATTTAAAATAATTGGTCATTCAAGACACATTTCTAATTGCTGGCAATTTTCGTTATTTGTAGCGATTTACGAGATTTCTGAAAGCTGACTATAAATTTAACAGTAAGGGTATGGGATTTTCATTTACAAATTGGAAGTTCGAAATGCTGAATTTAAATCACAGATGTGTTCAGCATATTACAAACTAAAGTCATATTTCTGTAGAGTGGTACAAAAATGCAGTAGCTGCCTTTTTACATTGTCTTCCCAGTCAGTTCAACTGTTTCCATTTTATGCCCTGTTGAAAGCCATTTAAAAATAAGAACCCTGCGTTTTCACCATCTTCTGATGTTCTGTAATTTTTCATCTGTTTACTATACCAATAGCGCGCGCATCGTGACATATAAAAGACAACATCTTTTCCATTAATATAAAAGTCTGGGAAGGTTTTTTTTTTCCTGGGACGAATAAAAACTAGCAAAAAAAAAAAAAACAAAAACACATTCGCTATTTTCTTTATTTATTTATTTATTTATTTATTTATTTATTTACTGGTGTTTAAGGTCACATACGTATGCACAATGGCAAATCGTGACCGTGACAGTTTTGCAGGTGGAGGAAACCGGAGTGCCCGGAGAGAACCACGGAACATCGACGAGCAACTGTGAGCTCCTCAACATTCTAACTCTGTTCTAGCTCCGCTCAAGCAGTGATACATCGGCTGAAGACATGTGCACCATCGACATGCAGTACGCCTTAGTACACGGCGTCATCGTGCCCCCATGTAGGCAACCGGGATAAAGTGCCCTGCCCAAGAACACAACGCGGGCGGTCCCGGACAGGGATCGAACTCGGGATCTCCAGCACAGAAGTCCAACAGTCTACCACTGAGCCACCGCGCTCATACACATTCGCTAAACGAAGAGCCAAAGTGGACGCATAATGTTGGTAGGTGAAATACTGATAGATATGCTAAATGACGGATTATCTGTGAACCAGTTGCTTCTAATTAGCTTTCCATAAAAAGCCACGTTTTCCTTTAATTTGTTACTTCTAATAAACGAAAACAACAGACAGCTCTGAGAGCTGTCTGTTGTTTTCCTTTATTCAAAGTAACAAAAGGAAACTTCGCTTTATTTTCTACAGGTACAAAGGGGAGTTTCTCAACAATTACTTGCTTCTTAATAGTACCCTCCTCAATCATCCAGTAATTTCAAGGGAGATAACTTTATAAAAAGTCGATTTCCATGACGATTTAAGTCGAGGATGGTGAGGGTCGCCTTCTAAACATGTTAGGTGGAGGTACCAGGGTTACCGCCAGGAATGTTCCGATCGGTCCAGGAAATCAAAGCTTATATATGAAGCTGCTTTCATTGAGTTTATATACCTTTGCAAGGAGGTCAGATGAATTCTCCATCAGAGTATAACATACACCATTTTTGGCATTACGTAGGGTAAAGGGTTAAAATTAGCATCCATTGAGTAGAACAGCACCACAAAACAACATTTTCTATTAAAATTCCTCATTTTTTTTCAAATTATCGCGGTCGCTTTAAATTTGAATCGTCAGATTATTTATTTATTCATTGGTATTTAAGGTCATAGACTTATGTACAGTGGCTAATCATGATCGTGACAGTTTTACGTGTGGAGGAACCCGGAGTACCCGGAGAAAAACCACCGAGCAACGACGAGCAGCTGCCAGCTCCCCAACATCCTAACTCCGCACTGCAGTACACGCGGGGTTAGATTGGTTGAAGACATGCGCACTATCGACGTGTAGTACGCATTAGTACACGGCGTCATCGTGTCCCCATGTGGACAATCGGGGTTAAGTGCCTTGCCCATGGACACAACGCGGGAGTCCGAATCGGGACTAACCGGGCTCGACGTTTATATTTTTATACTAAGAAAATGTATGAAGTTTATGAAATGATTTATTATGTATTGGTGTGACAAATCGCGACCGTTGTGAAATGATGCGCACAACGATGATACAAATTCGCTAACAGTTCAAAATTTCAATTTTTTATATGAAATTCAATTACCGTTGGTATTAAATTAACTGCTGACAGCTTTAGAAAATTAAGAGCAGCTAACTATCCTGTAAATTTCTTCTAATGAGGAAAATTGTCTGCCATGCTTCAAAACATTATATTACAATAAACATGCACAAGTGTCTGAAGCCTGAAAAATTGGAAGGAGGAAGCGAAATGGAGAGTGGTTGAGTGGTGTGCGTGATTTAGTATCGTTTCTCTGGGTGATTGGTACCCAAAAAACTCTTTCAACGTGGTTTCGATCCCCAACTATGCCATTTTCAAAAGAAACTGTGTCCTTTCTTGATTCTGCAGTACAGTACAGCCGCGGTGGACTGGTCACTTTCCATGGGTGGGCAATATTTCCACAGACTCAATAATACTAGATTGCAAATACTAATTACAGGAATAATCATCAAAAATTTAATTAATGAAGCACCGGGTACAAGCCGATGCTTCATTAATTAAAATTTTGCTGCTGATGATTTTTGTTACCTGGTGAACGAATGCGTTGACATCACTGCCCATGTGTGGATTACGACCAATCCACGGCGACTATACTGCAGTCGGAAATTTGAAAAAGGAACCATCCCAATCCTTTGAAGTATGCAGTGCTATTGAAGCATTCTCGTCAGACTTATGGAATTGATATTAAGAAAAAGTATCTCTACACTTTTCGGGTGATTACTAATATTATTTCCCGAGTGCAGACAAAAGTAACTTTTTTGAACCATAAACGAAGCCAAGGGTGAAATATGATGCTTATTCTTCGTCCAAATGGTATGCCTACAGTTAAAACTAGAAGTCCTGTCATGAAATGCGCACAAATAGCACGTCGATCTGCGCGTTAATCTACGCGTCAATACCAAGGCTATCTAATTCTGTACATATGGCCTATGCACAAGCAATGTTTCAGCCAATGGACCTCCGGGTAGCCCGGAGGTCCATTGGCAGAAACGTTGCCTGTGTTTGCTATGAGTAACCAGGAAAATCTGCCGTGCTTTGGATGTCATTAGATATGGCAATTACGCGTAATTCCTACGCGCAATGAAGCCAAGATAAGCGCACAGTTCGTGACAGGACTTCTAGTTTTAACTGTACCTTTGCCCAGTCAACTCAACAGAAGCCAAGCAACAGACAGTGAATAGCGAATGAAAGTCTGCCCTATCCTATTTAGCTGTGTAGGCGCCACCTGGAAGACCAGGGATAATACTATAAAGCCTTTACAATTGTATTTTCGAGAATTGTATTTTCTGTCTATCGCTATAAATGGTTTAAATAAATCATTAGCATTTTCAAAGACATGAAAACGTACCGGTTGGTAAATTGCCACGTCTTTTAATCCTTTACCCAACGTAACGGCCAAAACCGGCTATCGTTATTCACAAAAATCGCATTCAATTTTCATTATTTTTTTCATTATTTTGTCTCAAAAACATAGCTTATGACCCCTCATTGGAACGAGTTCGGTAAGTTCGTTCCAACGAGGAGCCATAAGCTATGTTTTTGACGCAAAATGAAAAAAATTAGTTATTCTCTTGCAAGTGTCGTTTGCGTTTTCGAGTTAGGTAAAGGGTTAAAACATCAATGACTATTTTCAGTGATTAATTTTTTTTATTAGGGTTTAAGGACACATTAACAGCCAGGGTCATATCATGTCGGTGAGTTTTACGGGTGGAGGAAGCCGGAGTACCCGGAGAGAACCACCGAGCAACGACGAGCAGCTGTCAGCTCTCCAACATCGTAACTCTGAACTCTACACCGCAGCACAGACAGGATTAGATTGGTTGAAGACATGCGCACCTTCGACGTGCAGTACGCCTTAGTACACAGCGTCATCGTGCCCCCATGTGGGCAATTGGGGTTAAGTGCCTTGCCCAAGGACACATCGCGGGAGCGCGAATCAGTGATTAATATTCACAGGTGAAAAATACAATGCTGAAAAAACACAATTGTTATTTTTTTTATTGTATAGGTCCCAGGAGTAATGAGTGAATGTGTACCTTATCCCATTCAGCTCTGTTGCCGCCAAGAGGAAATCCAGGAATAACGAATGAAAGAATACGATCGAGCTCTAAATCTCGTATTCCCCCCACCCCCCAACGCGTCGACAACGTATTAACTTATAAAAAACAGGCAGTTATACAGAGACATGTAATCTAACTTTAATGCAGAAGATTCATTTGGAATATAATTTGTAACAAATACCGGCTGAGTGGGAAAAATAGTTGAATGAAGTGCCGAAAATCAAGTCTAGAAACCAATTCTTCTCACCATTCCAAATAGTAGGGTTGTGGAGTCTGGCTATTTTTTTTCAATGATAATTTTGATCCAGTTAGGAGCTACATTTATTCACACAACCTCTTAAAGTAGCAGTACATTGCCCGTGTGTATCTTTCAGGGGCGGCGGAACGAGTTTCAAAGTGAGGGGGCTGGATCGGGCGACGGATGGTCGTCGTTATGACGGGTCGACCATGGTTCGGCCCGTCGTACGAAAATTTGAAATTCCATGGTCCCCAAACCCCCATTTCCATGCATCTGAGCGGATATTTTGAGATTTTTCAGGAGATGTATTTGAAAGATTTAACACTTTGAGAGCCGTTAAAAAACGTCGGTAAAGCATACAGGTGAGGTCTATTTATCAGCTTTGGTCGTGACGACCAAAGCTGATAAACAGACCTCACCTGTATGCTTTACCAGACGTTAACAACAATTATACTGCCTGTGGATTATCTTGTCTGGGGGTGGATTTGGTACTTGTATGTCTGTAAGATTACGATCTACTTAAGTTAAGCGATTTTTTAAGAGACTGTATACATTTTAGCGTTTTCTACCACTTACCGCAAAAAATGATCCTAAATCCATCGTAACCGAACCAGTACGAGAGAAACGTAGCTGGCGAAAATATGGGGAGGCTGTGGATCAGCCCCGTGTTTCACCTGTCATTGGTTGTGTTAAAATATATGCATACAAAAACATGGCCCGGCCAAAAAAAAGTGGAGGTGGCTGAAGCACCCCCCTCCCCTTCAGCCCCCCCCCCCCCCGGTTCCGCTGCCCCTATCTTTACACTGTGGCTACCACATAATCTTATACAAGTTGCTAAAGACCTATAATGTCAACATCTATGTAACAAATTAAAACTACACTTTCATTTTGTCGATTGAGTTTTTAATTACCATCTACACACAAAAAGTGTGCAAACAAGACAATTTTATAAAAAAAATATCTCCACTTGCTTTTAAAATTCGGGGGCACCAAATCGGAGAGCCCCGAACGCCGAATTGCCCAACGAATGTATGGATGCCGAGTAGTATCCGATTTGAAGTACAGTTCGACATTCCTGAACTGGTCACTTTCCACGGATGGGTAATATTTCCACGAACGAAATAATATTACCTTCCAAACACTAAAAGCAGGAATATTCACCAAAAACAGAGCTAATGAAGCACGGGCACAACATGCTTCATTAATTACAATTGTGGTGATTATGATTTTTATTACCTGGTAAATGCATGAGCTGACATCACTGCCCATGTGTGGATTACGACCAATCCACGGCGACTATACTGCAGTCGGAAATTTGAAAAAGGAACCATCCCGCTGATGTCCTTTGAAGTAATAATAATAATAACACTTTGGCCAGCCGCTGATTTGTCGCGGTTCTCGGACGAGAAGGCCATGGTTACCCCTGTACTCCCAATTGCCTCCCTATTCCCACGCTTCTCCTCTCCTCCCAACACTCGGAGACGAACTGCTTGAAGTATGCAGTGCTATTGAAGCATTCTCGTCAGACAAATGGAATTAATAATAAGAAAAAGCACCTCTACACTTTTCGGGTGATTACTATTATTATTTCCCGAGTGCAGACAAAAGTAATTTTTTGAACCATAAACGAAGCCAAGCGTGAAATTTGATGCTTATTGTTTGTCCAAATGGTATGTTTACCTTTGCCCAGTTAACTCTACAGAAGCCAAGCAACAGACAGTGAATAGCGAATGAAAGTCTACCCTATCATATTTAGCTATGTTGGCGCCACCTGGAAGACCAGCGACCGAAAGAATAAGGCAGAACTCTAGGGTGATCATAAATCCCGCATCTCTACCCTAACGAGTCGACAACATATAAACCTATAAAAAGCAGTTATACAAAGACAAAAGATCTAACTTTAATATAGAAGGTTCATTAGGAATATAATTTGAAAGAAATACCGACTGAGTGGGAAGAACAAAAGGATGAAGTGCCGAAAGTCAAGTCTCGAAATCAATTCTTCTCGTCATTCCAAATAGTGGGTTGTATGGAGTCTGGCTATTCTTGTTCAACTAATATGAAAATACGTGACACGTAATGGTGCACACCCAATATTATTAATTTCGGTAAATATTGCAGGCCCAAAGCAAAATTTTTCAGGAAAGAGATGGTATATATCGCAGAAATAGCAGCGGTTATGTGAAATATAACAATTTGCCAAAACGTGTTGTACAGCGACATGCAATAAACACAGAACCACACATGTATGTTCATATGTTAATGTGGCGACAAATATGGCAATCGAGAAATCTTGAAAGATTGCGGAAGGATCAACCTTCAGACAAGCAAAAAAAAACAAACTTTCATTTTTTAAACTGACAAAAGATCATAATTCAATGGCAAATAGGTTCATTAGGGTTTAACAACACTTTCAAAAACCAAGGCTATATTATAAGCGAGATTGTACATCAATTTCAATTTTCAATAACTAAGGTTAGTATATCACGTTGTTAGTTCCCAAGATCCTTCCCATCCTTCAATACCTAGACGAGCGAAAGAGTCGTACGTGGAGTCGTCACTCGTTCAGGCAATTTTGCTCGATGGGATTCTGGCCGTTCGAGCAATCTGAGATGGTTAGCAAGAGTGGAAGAAGACTACAGGATTTGTGACTACTGTAAAAGCTTATCAAAGGACAGACGATGACAATATTGGGAAAATCAGTAATAGTGGTGTTGGAGATATGAAGATCATGGAGAGGTCTAGAACTGGGCAGATGCTAGGAGCTAAATTATCATCAGGTATACATAGTACTGCATCATCGTGTCATAGGTACCCTTCTATACCCCGATGAGCATTAAGAGCCGTAAAAGAAATCGCTCTTTCGATACTCATCTGCTCAATGGGATTTGAATCGTTCGAGTACTGACTTTTTCAGTAACTGCTCAAAAGCTTATTTGCTCGATAAGATTCGAGTCGTTTGAATAATACCTAACCCTGCTTGATTGTATTTTGGGTTTGAGGATCATAGAGGACTTCGTTATACACAGGAAAGGCAAAAACAGAGACGGCCAAGACAAAATAGTCTGGATAGGCAGAAATGGGACCAGTAAAAGGCAAAACAGGCCAGGAAATAGGATAAACAACAGAAAATATCGGGATAGATAAAATACCAAGACTATGGTACACATCCGAAACAATAAAGTTAATCTTATACAAAGGAATGTGTCTATTGTTGGGAAAAAATAAGAATTCTAGGGGACAACAGATAGAAACTGAATATTTAGTGGGAAATCAGCACTAGTAAAAGAAATGTTGGATTTATTTGGGTAATTTTACAAAGTATTCGAACAAATACAATTACTCATACCAGGAAACGCACCTTAAAACACTGTATGCTACTCTCTTAAGCCCAGTATTGGGGAATCCGTGCCAAATAAAGTTGTTTTGATGGTTTAGAGAGATTGGCTGAATGTTTGTGGTAATTCGATGTATTCTAGTTGACTTCAATTTATCCACATGAGACCTCTCATCATTCATTTAGCACTACGTGCAACTATTATAAACCATAGGTGGGGGTTTTCTAAGTCCGTATTGGTAGTTTTGAATTATTAAGAGGGATTGTCGGGTTGTTTGCTGTAATTAAAATTACCCCTATTCAATCGAACACACCCTCCGAACACACCCCTTTCCTACTAGAAGGTTTTGGGTCACATAACAACCATGTGCTACCATAGAAACCAAGATGGCGGCCTCAGATATACAAAATGGACGACGTACACTCGCCTCACCTCAACAAAACGCGCTGCGCATGCACACTAAGATCACGTATCACTATGGGGATGTTGTCACAAGATGGCGCTCACGCACGCTACCATGACAACCAAAAATGAAGTAACTGGGCCATATGCCTATGACGTCACATGAAATCCGGCCAATGTGGGTCGATCGGGTACTTGATCTACTAACATCAAGCCGAGAGATCCACGGTTCGATCCCCAGCAAGGGTAACTGCGTTGTGTCATTGGGCAAGGCACTTAATCACGATTGCTCAAGTGGGGGCACGGTGGCGCAGCCATGGGGGCGTTCTTGTGGCACCCCCCCTCCCCACAAAACAAAAATAATTCCGATAGGATCACCGATCCAATGTCGAGTTGTGACAGTACAAAAGTGGGTTTAATCATTATCATCTTATCATCCGAAAACTAATTGTTTACAATTTACAATGTGAAGGGTCACTGTGACCTTGACCTTTGACCTACTGGTTTCAAAATAAATAGGGCTCTTTCTTGCAATAATGCCAACCTACCTATGAAGTTTCATGAACGTGGGTGGAACCATTGTCAAATTATCACCTGGAAACCAATTGTATACGATTTATTATGTTCAAGGTCTCTGTAACCTTGTCCTTTGACCTAGCGAGTCCAAGATAAATAGGTGTCTTCCACCCACCTAGGCCAACCTACCTATGAAGTTTCATGAATGTGGCTTCAACCGTAGTCAAGTTAGCATCCGGAAACCAATTGTTTACAATTTACTATGCTGAAGGTCACTGTGACCATGACCTTTCACCTAGCAAGGCCAAAATAAATAGGGTTCTTCATCTCACTGATGCCATCCTACCTATGAAGTGTTATGAACGTGGATCAATCCGGAAACCAATTGTTTTGATTTACTATGTTCAGGGTCACTGTGACCTTGACCTTTGACCTAGTGAGTCCAAAATAATAGGGTTTTTCCTCTCATGAACGCCAACCATTACCTACGTATGAAGTTTCATAAATGTGAGTTTAACTATAGACAAGTGATCATCCGGAAACCAATTGTTTACAATTTACTATGTTCATGGTCACTGTGACCTTGACCTTTGGCCAAGCAAGTCCAAAATAAATAGGGTTCTTCCACTCACCAATGCCAACCTACCTATGGAGTTTCATGACGTGGGTCGAACCATTATCAAGTTATCATCCGGAAACCAACTGTGTACACCCGTCCGCCATTCACCAAACTATAAGTCGAGCTTTGACTTCGTCACAACTTGACTAAATAAGAGGCCCCAACCGGCTGTAATCGCTCACCTGCCAAAGTGGTTCAAAGAAGTATTTGGGGTCACATTCAGTTATACATGGTTCATCAACTCTACAAAGTAATGAAGTCATGAAAGGCAAATTTTATGGAAAAACACTAAGGAATCGATTTGAACAAACCTAACATGCTCCCCATTCCACCCCCACCTCGCCCATAGAGAGCCCAAATAATAAGCCAGGGACTCAAATTGAACAAACTTGAACCTGATCCCCCATGAGATGTTATATACAAATACGAAAGAATTCTGGCCGGTGGACCTGAAGAAAGGGGTTTTAAAAGAAATGTCCTCACATTGCATGAAGTTAAACTTTGGGCTCATACAGGGAGCCAAAATATTTACCCAGGTAACCAATATGAACAAAACTGAAACTGACTCACCGCAAGATGTTGCATACCAAATATGAATGGATTCTGACTGGTAAATCTGAAGAAAACGATTTTTGAAGACATTCCCTCATATTGCACTAAGTTAAAATTCAGGCTGCCATAGGCAGCCCAAATATAAACCCAGGGACTCGATTTGAACAAACTTGAATCTGACCCCCCGATAGATGTTGCATACTAAACATGAACGGATTCTGACTGGTGGATCTGAATCGGAAGAAGATTTTTAAAGAAATTTCCTCAAATTGCACAAAGGTAAACTTTGGGCTCCAATAGAGAGCCCAAATACTAACTGAGGGACCAGATTTGTACAAACTTGAATCTCCCCCCCCCCCCAAGAAATGTTGTACACCAAATATAAAAGCATTCATACCAAATATGCAAGATTTTTAAATAAATTTCCTCATATTTCACCAAGTTAAAATTCGGGCTCCTAGAGGGAGCTCAAGGATGGTTCTGGAGAAGTAGATTTTTAAAATTTTTTTAAAAAATGTATGGGTGCTAGCAGAGCAATGCCCCTTGTGGTTCGGCGCGGCAAGGGTATTTGTACAAACTTGAATTGGCATGTGATAAGGAACATGCACACCAAATTTGGTTCAATTTGGTCCAGTAGTTTGAGAGGAGAAGTCAATAATGTAAAGTTCACGACGGACGGCAAGTGATAAGTTAAGTTCCCTTCGGTGAGCTAAAAATCAGCCATATGCCCCCCTCCCCTTCCCTCCAAGTTAACCAAGTTAACCCATATAGGGAACATCAGGCAAGACATTTTAATATCGAGATATTTATACTTGCAGGATGTATAAGGGGGAGGAGGGGTGCGTAATAGCAGATTTATGTGTGATATCCGACCTATCTCAATTTAATGACACCAATGTTGTCGAATATTTGCCAGACTCGAGAGAGAAAAACGTCGCCGGTGTTCCGTCGAGGATTTACGAAATAACGTCGCCGTTATTTGGTAATTTATCCGTTTCTTCTGGTCCGGGTTCGCTATTTAAAAGAAGAATCTCTTGGGGCCATAGAAATCTATGGAAGCGTATTGGTGCCAACAACTACAAAAAATATTAGACGTCTTAAGTCCTAATGATGAGATATTATCTCATCATTATGAGATATTATCTCATCATTAGGGCTTATTATCTCATCATTATGAGATATTATCTCATCATTAGGACTTATTATCTCATCATTATGAGATATTATCTCATCATTAGGAGATATTATCTCATCATTAGGAGATAATATCTCATCATTAGGAGATATTATCTCATCATTAGGACTTTTTATCTCATCATTATGAGATATTATCTCATCATTATGACTTTTTATCTCATCATTATGAGATATTATCTCATCATTAGGACTTTTTATCTCATCATTATGAGATATTATCTCATCATTAGGAGATATTATCTCATCATTAGGACTTTTTATCTCATCATTAGGAGATAATATCTCATCATTACGAGATATTATCTCATCATTAGGAGATATTATCTCATCATTAGGACTTTTTATATCATCATTAGGAGATATTATCTCATCATTAGGAGATATTATCTCATCATTAGGACTTTTTATCTCATAATTATGAGATATTATCTCATCATTAGGACTTTTTATCTCATCATTATGAGATATTATCTCATCATTATGAGATATTATCTCATCATTAGGACTTTTTATCTCATCATTAGGAGATAGTATCTCATCATTACGAGATATTATCTCATCATTAGGAGATATTATCTCATCATTAGGACTTTTTATCTCATCATTAGGAGATATTATCTCATCATTAGGAGATATTATCTCATCATTAGGACTTTTTATCTCATAATTATGAGATATTATCTCATCATTATGACTTTTTATCTCATCATTATGAGATATTATCTCATTATTAGGAGATATTATCTCATCATTAGGACTTTTTATCTCATCATTATGAGAAATTATCTCATCATTAGGAGATATTATCTCATCATTAGGACTTTTTATCTCATCATTATGAGATATTATCTCATCATTATGACTTTTTATCTCATCATTATGAGATATTATCTCATCATTAGGAGATATTATCTCATCATTAGGACTTTTTATCTCATCATTAGATAATATCTCATCATTAGGAGATATTATCTCATCATTAGGAGATATTATCTCATCATTAGGACTTTTTATCTCATCATTAGGAGATATTATCTCATCATTAGGAGATATTATCTCATCATTAGGACTTTTTATCTCATCATTAGGAGATAATATCTCATCATTACGAGATATTATCTCATCATTAGGAGATATTATCTCATCATTAGGACTTTTTATCTCATCATTAGGAGATATTATCTCATCATTAGGAGATATTATCTCATCATTAGGACTTTTTATCTCATCATTAGGAGATAATATCTCATCATTACGAGATATTATCTCATCATTAGGAGATATTATCTCATCATTAGGACTTTTTATCTCATCATTACGAGATATTATCTCATCATTAGGACTTATTATCTAATCATTAGGAGATAATATCTCATCATTACGAGATATTATCTCATCATTAGGACTTATTATCTCATCATTATGACTTATTATCTCATCATTAGGAGATATCTTCTATTCCTAGTTTATGGCTATGACGTTTGTTCCATGTCTACGGAAGCGTATTAGGGACTTGATAAAAAATAATTCTCAGACCCAGAAAGTCGAAATTTCAACTCAAAATTTTGACATAAAATCTCGAAATTTCGACTTGATATCTCGAAATTTCGACTTAAAATCTCGAAATTTCGACTTTTTATCTGGAAATTTTGACTTAAAATCTCGAAATTTCGACTTTTTATCTCGAAATTTCAACTTAAAATCTCGAAATTTCGACTTAATATCTCGAAATTTCGACTTAAAATTCCGAAATTTCGACTTTTTATCTCGAAATTTCGAGATTTCCTCTCGCTAGGTATGCACGTGGTCATTTGCTCATTAGCAGTGTTCAATAGATTCCGATACACCAGGTTCTGAGTTCTAGCAAATTCTGACCGAACCGACAGGACAGGGATGCTGCCCACCCCACCTCCGACCTTTAAGAGTACCGTTAACGCAATTTTCAATAAAATCCAATAAATGAGGTTCATTGAAGACTTTCCACATGCCCTTGGAAATCTTCTCTATCGCGCCATTATAGACCACAGAGGTTCACTGAAGACTACCACATGACACGCCCCTGGGTGTCTTCCCCATCCCGCCATTATACATCACAAAAAGAGCGATACAACAAATAATATCAATGCACACATGCGTCTCCCACCCTCTGATAAGTAATTCTGCATCAGCCCTAACCCCCCCCCCCCCCACCCCAGTCCCTGAAAGTGCTGTCCAGTAAATATCACCGGAGTATTTATTTATTGGTGTTTAAAGTCACATATTTTTACACAATGGGTAATCGTGACCACAACACGGAGATAAAGTCAAGTTTAGTCAATCGTTTATACTCATTTTAGAGAACTTCCACCCAAGCATTGATGAATGGCTCCTATATTTTAACAGTAAAACAGAGCTTGTTTACAACAGTAAACAAGCACTAAGCACCACTTCACGTACAGGGGGTACCCTCGGTGAATCACAGGAGTAGTAGTCTACCCTTACGAAGATATGCTGCCCAGTAAATAGCACTGGGGTATTTTCCCTTACGGAGAGGTGCTACTTTTTACCCAGGACACTACCGAAATATTACAGAAGAAAAAATAACAAAAACGAGAATCAAAACGAGAATCATGTCACCCAAGTGAAGCGTCATTGTGTGGATAAACAGCCAATACCCCCCCCCCCCCCCCTTCCCGAACCACCACCAACAAGTCAAATTATAGGGGATGCACTGCCAGAAGTGTATGCTGTAAGTTTTTGAGCAGCGCACTGGGTAAAACTGATATTTATTGGGCAGCGCTGTGGGAGAAACATGTGCGCGCTGAGATCATTTGGATGTTTGCCGTAAACTTTAGGAAGCTGTGTGGTCGGGTGTATTACATTCTTATTTACCGTTAGCGAACTGACTAGCAAATTCCATGGATAAAACTGGACATTTTATGGGGGTGGACTGTTGTACTCTTCCGGAAAAAAACAATGTACCTCGTAGGGAGGGCCATGCGAATCAACACATTGTGGTGGTGACTGCGCGCGCGCAGACGTGTGTGTGTGCGGGGGAGAGGGGGGGGGGGGGGGCGCACATGTATTCATTTCCGGACAAGACAGGTATAGGGAACGTATATAGCCAAAAATTTACATACTTGAAAGGGTATATGTATGTAGATATTGATAAGGAGGTTACAGTTTTCAAAATTATGAGTCTTTCCCCCTGGGTGCCCCTGGCATATCCGGTTGGATATCGATGTTTGTGTTTGGGAGAAGTTTGTTTGTATTTAACCACATTTTCAACAGCCAGGGTGACATCGTGTTGTTGGGCAGTTTAACGGTGGGCGTAAGCCAGAGAGAACAATCATGCAGCGGCGAGCAACTGACATACTGTCGAACTTTGCACAAGCAGACTTAGCTGCGGTTGAAAGCAAGTGAATCATCGATGTGCCGCACGCCTTTGTACACAACGTCTTCGTGCCCCGCATGATGGGATGAAGAGTTTTTACCCAAAGCAGTCACCTCTGATCAGGATCGAACTGCCGATATTTCGGTTTAAAGTGTAATGCTCTAATCACTTCGTCACCGCTCTCCTCATCGGGGAGGGGTGGCGTCGGGATGGCCTGTTATATTACATGTTGTAAGGGATTGAGATAATGGATTTTTTACTCTTCGAAATATATCACACACTTATTTTAATCTCGGCAAATGGAATTTTACTCGTATCGAGTGGAAATAACTTTATTTCTGGGTTTAATGTGCAGGGTGGGGGAGAAATGGGGTTAATGTTGATGGCAATGTGGTAAGTGAACAAGTGTTCTTTTCAAACATTTCGATGGCCCTGATAAGGGTCGTCTTATGGACGAACCGAGCGGTCCATTCAAGATTGCCAGTGGTTGGAGCTTTGAACTTTAAACCGAGATGTTCACAGATTGATCATGACTAGCGGTAACGGAATTGTGCCCTTGGGTAAGGCACTTAATCCCGATTGCCCACATGGTGGCACGGTGTAGCTGTGTTCTAAGGCGCACTGTGTTTACGTCCATGGAACACTTGCCTTCTTCAACCAACGATGACTCTCTGCAGAGTTAGTACGTTGGGGAGTATGACAGTTGCTCGCCGCTGCTGGTTTTCTCCGGCTTCCACCATCCGTAAAACTGCCAGACACGAGGTGACCCTGGCTGACCGTTTGTTTGTTTGTTTGTTTGTTTGTTTGTTTGTTTGTTTGTTTGTTGGTGGTTAACGTCACATATTTATGCACCATGGCTAATCGTGACACAACATGGAGATGAAGACAAGTTTAGTCAATCGTTGATCAACATGTTGCCCATTTTAGAGGACTTTCACCCCAAGCATTGGTGACTGGGTCGTATTTTACTAGTAAAGCGGAACAGGTTTACCACAGTAAACAAGTGCTGCTTACTTCCCGGGGTTCCCACGGGGAACCCTGGCTGACCGTAAATAAAGGTAAACCGCAATACAAAATTCAAGCTTACAGTTATTCCCCAAAACCAGGCACAGGGACAGGATCTCAAAATCCCCCCCCCCCCCCCCCCCACTCCCGACATGGTGGGTCGAGAGGTAAATATTCCGACAGTGTTCCCGGATACGAACTTGAATCCTAACTCAATATTTTTTCGTAAAACAATAATTAACGAAACCCCAAAAGTTCATTTAGTATTATTATTATTTTCAAGAATTACTTTCGTTTCACAAAAGTAATTCTTTATTATAATAATAATAAACGACCAAGCGTTTACACACAAAGGATATATGAAACCTAAAGATAGTTTTGTACAATGAAAAATGTGGTATCGTTGTCGTGAGGGCGGCCATATGTTTTCCAACAGACAACTTGAAAAATTCCAACACGGACAGGGTCATGGGTCGCACCCCCCCCCCCCCCCTCTTCACCATTTTAGCTGAAGGACATACCATTCTAGCGTTAGTTTCATTAAAACCTTGGACGGCAGTGTAAATAAACTATGGAGGAGTAATGGTGTCACCAACACAAGTTATGGTCAGCATGCAGCTGTGTCAGTCATAGTGACCGAAACTCTGCTGAAACAACCAGCAATTATCTAAGTTATCTTTCTATACCTACCGTATACCTGTCTTATCCAGAATTTAATATAGGTGAGCCCCCACCCCCGCCACCACCACAATGTTATCCCCAAGACGAATAAAATAATTTCCAATGCATTAGGATGTACGACAATACACTGGCTTCTGATTTCTAACAAACTCTCGCCCTTCCGACCGGACAGGAATACCCCCCCTCCCCCCCCCCCCCCCCCCCCACACACACACACCCGAACCTTGACATTTCTGCCAGCTTGGGGTAGGCCTCCTTTTCATTCATTAACATTAACGACCATTCCAAGTGGAATATTGTTTTCCGGACGAGTACAACAGACCTCACCCATACAAATGCCCAATTTTGTCCATCGACTTCGCCATCCGTTACCTAACTGTAAATATGAATTTAGTCCAACCCCACCCAGCATCCTAAAGTTGATGGTCAAATAAACTGACGCTCTATTCCAAACCGTATTTACAAAGGATGCAGCCTAACAAATGCTGTTCCACGTGAAATTTACCAGTTAAATTTTGTAGTGCTGGTTCAGTTCAATTCTAGTCACTGGAAAGAAGTTACGAGGGAGTTTGGTGGACAACTGGATTCAAAGTTCAGCTAAAATGTCTGCTAGTCCTGTTCCGTGAACAGTTAAATTTCCACCACTCTGTGGCGTTGTTGAGGGGGAATCACCACAACACCCCACCTTCCTGAAAAATTGGAACACTATTCAACCTGAAACCCCCTAGAACTGGTTCATGTACTTTCACTCTGATATTTGTCGGGTTATCTTTCTATGCTTACTCTTACACTCTCTAGCCTTCAAAAAGTACCCAGGTTCTCAAGTTGGCAGGGAAAGTTACTATCGTTCCCCTAGACGTTCATCTATGGGGAATAGACAATCTTAACCCTTTAACTTAACACGAAAGGCTGATGACACTTGTAAACAAAATTCGTGACTAAATATTTTCTTTCATTTTTTGCGTCACAAACATAGCATATGAACGAGCTCTTCCCCTGATGGGTCATAAGCTATGTTTTTGAGACAAAAAATGAAAAAAAATAATGCATATTGAATGGTTGTTTTGCGAATAGCACTGGTATGTTTTGTCCATTATGTTAGGTAAAGGGTTAACCCAGCAAGTGGGGGTGAGGGAATAAATCATTTATCTGCTGCTGTAAAATATTTTCCCCTCCGCGTTTCATTTTGGCCTACCATGCCCCTCCACAACCTTCTAGTCATTACGAGGAGAATGTGAAGACATTTTTAACTCTTCACTGAATAGGATGAGCAGATCTCGTAATGATGAGATAATAAGTCCTAATGATGAGATATTATATCCTAATGATGACATAAAAAGTCCTAATGAAGAGATAATATCTCCTAATGATGAGATAATATCTCCTAATGATGAGATAAAAAGTCCTAATGATGAGATATTATCTCCTAATGATGAGATAATATCTTGTAATGATGAGATATTATCTCCTAATGATGAGATAAAAAGTCCTAATGATGAGATAATATCTTCTTATGATGAGATAATATCTTGTAATGATGAGATATTATCTCCTAATGATGAGATAAAAAGTCCTAATGATGAGATAATATCTCCTAATGATGAGATAATATCTCCTAATGATGAGATAAAAAGTCCTAATGATGAGGTAATATCTCCTAATGATGAGATAATATCTCCTAATGATGAGATATTATCTCCTAATGATGAGATAAAAAGTCCTAATGATGAGATAATATCTCATAATGATGAGATAAAAAGTCCTAATGATGAGATAATATCTCCTAATGATGAGATAATATCTCATAATGATGAGATAAAAAGTCATAATGATGAGATAATATCTCATAATGATGAGATAAAAAGTCCTAATGATGAGATAATATCTCGTAATGATGAGATATTATCTCCTAATGATGAGATAAAAGTTCCTAATGATGAGATAATATCTCCTAATGATGAGATAATATCTCCTAATGATGAGATAAAAAGTCCTAATGATGAGAAAATATCTCCTAATGATGAGATAATATCTCGTAATGATGAAATATTATCTCCTAATGATGAGATAAGAAGTCCTAATGATGAGATAATATCTCGTAATGATGAGATAATATCTCATAATGATGAGATAAAAAGTCCTAATGATGAGATAATATCTCCTAATGATGAGATAATATCTCATAATGCTGAGATAAAAAGTCATAATGATGAGATAATATCTCATAATTATGAGATAAAAAGTCCTAATGATGAGATAATATCTCCTAATGATGAGATAATATCTCCTAATGATGAGATAAAAAGTCCTAATGATGAGATAATATCTCCTAAGGATGAGATAATATCTCGTAATGATGAGATATTATCTCCTAATGATGAGATAAAAAGTCCTAATGATGAGATAATATCTCCTAATGATGAGATAATATCTCATAATGATGAGATAAAAAGTCCTAATGATGAGATAATATCTCCTAATGATGAGATAATATCTCATAATGATGAGATAAAAAGTCATAATGATGAGATAATATCTCCTAATGATGAGATAAAAAGTCCTAATGATGAGATATCTCCTAATGATGAGATATCTCATAATGATGAGATAAAAAGTCATAATGATGAGATAATATCTCCTAATGATGAGATAAAAAGTCCTAATGATGAGATAATATCTCCTAGATAATATCTCATAATGATGAGATAAAAAGTCATAATGATGAGATAATATCTCATAATGATGAGATAAAAAGTCCTAATGATGAGATAATAAGTCCTAATGATGAGAAAATAACTCCTAATGATGAGATAATATCTCATCATTAGGACTTATGACATCCAATTTTTTTGTACTTGCTGGCACCAATACGCTTCCATAGAAATCAGATATAAAGACTTTATATCTGATTTCTATGCTTGGGGCGGTAGGAAAATAGGAATCATTAATAAAAGCAAGACAGTAATATTATTTGATAAGCAATTGCTACCAGTTTTAAAAAGCAAAAACCGGTTATTTCTCTCCGTTTTGTGTGATACCATTAGACATACTCATTTAATTCTATTCATTTAGTTTCCTATTTTCAGTCGAATGATTCAACAACAAAAAAACCTTCACTATTGGTATGGCGAGGGCCGGTCGCCGGGCAGGTGGCCCTTTTTGCTAAAAAACTTAGTTATTTCTGGACGGATTTTGATATTTGATTTGTGGCTTGATAATCATGTGCAACACTCGATGACGCTAAATAGGGCGTGTCCACGCTTTTTCGCAAGAGTTATGGCCCTTCGTTAAAATCTACTAATTTTGAGCTTCAGAGCGCGATACTTCAACAAACGTCAACCTATTTGACAGATATTTGGCACGTGGGTTTCAAGGAACAATGTCTTGGTCGAGTTCGAAAACGGGCTCGGTCTGATGTACGGCTGAAGAATTATTCAAAGTTTGTGCTTGATACTAATGATACTATTCAAAGCTCCATAACTTGAACAACTGTTAACCGATTTGATTCTTTTTTTATTGTGTGGGTTTCCAGGATAATTATCTCGATCAAGTTCGAAAATGTTCCGTCGGATATATGACCGCAGAATTATTGTGTTGACGTAGTCATTTTGTTCAAATTAGTTATTTAGAAAAGGGGTAAAGGTGTAGAATAGGGGACTTTTCTTCTTTTTTTTTAAAATAACGCTTTTCTCGCTATTTTTTCCCCTGTTTTCTTAAAGTAAACTATATTTTGAACAAAATGACACAAAATTACTTACCTCTATCATGTTTTAACATGCAAGAGAAAAGATTTTAAAACCCGTTGAATTGCGACTTTCTCAATCGCCATTTGTTTCATCCGCTGGAAATTTCGAAGCGTCTGTTGTTTTCATTCGTTGTTACAAGTGACGTCACAGGGAGAAATTATTCATTATGATAGCAGGTGCGCTTCGCTTGTGTGAGTTTTCCTCGATTTCAGGTCAGTTCAGTTAGGACCAAAATGAGCTCATCGGTAGGCTAACCCTGGCCCTCTCTAGACTGACCCTAAAATTTGATCTAGGGTCAGTTTAGTGAGGGGGGCAGGGTTAGTCAGCCGACAAGCTGACGTTAACTACACCGCCTCTATCTGTGTGTGTGGTGGGGCGGGGGGGGGGGAGGGGCGCAATTGTGGGACCATACTGTTATTGACTTACCTCAATATTGAATTTTTTTTTTCTTTTTTTGAGATTGCAGCAGCAGGAAAAAAGTTATCGACTTAAGTAGAACGTTGTTAAAAAGAACTTGAACATGAACGGTGGAAAAATTAACTGGAATTAACGATGAATATTTGGAATAAAAACCTCCTAAAACTCATTCACTTTATACTCTTTGCTGACAGTTTTTATTAGACACTGAAAAAATCGGTATCCAGCTTGGCCACTTTCCATTTTCCGCATGATGAATTCGTCGAGATGTGCTGCCAAGTTACCAATACTCGTACCTCTCATAATTTTCAATTGCGCTTTCACTTCACCGTGTAAGTGTTCAACAGAATTAATGTGCGTTCCGCTTTCAGTCACAAATTCAACAGAATGGTTGACTACTTCGTGGTGATACCCATGTTTATTGAGGCAACTGTACGCCCTCCACATATCTGAGACAATAGTCGTTCCCGGAGCGATATTCGATTTTATGATGGGAAGAAGAATGTTTTTTGTTCTTTTATTTACAATTCTACAGTTGAAAAGTTTTCTCCGTCTCTCGTACATGGTGAAAACCCACGCGTCCATGCCCGCGTACTCTCTCCCCCTTGAATATTTTCTCTTCCCCCCAATTTTCGTTTCGTCTATTTCTACAATGTCCCCCACCCCTCCCAAAACTGTAAAATTTTCAAGAATGTATGTTGTGCATGAATCTCTAAAAAAGGTATACCAATCAATAACAGTCTTCTTTGAAATGCCAGTCATCTCAACACACTGGTGTATTAAAATTTTACATGAAAAAAAGTACAAACATGCGAGAATTTGTTTGATTGAAAGTTTTGACTTTGAGAAGAAACTGTTTTTCCGACAGGAATATTTTTTTTTGCAGGCATTGCAACGAAAAACTTCCCCATCAATTTTTGAAGCATCTTTTATTAGATTACATTTGGCAACATGATCCTCTGTTGAACAATTTTCGCACATTATATTTTTTGCTATAATTTCATCAAATCTCAACATTTTTTTCAATTCTTTTTCATTATTCAAAACTTCAAAAATTTCAAAGACATCCATTTTTGATTCTAGCAGACGATATTTTTTTAGTGAAATTTAACATTTCAATTACTAAACTCTCCCCCTATAATAGCGTTAGAGCATACTAAAAATGTAATAGAACGTACCTCTTTTCGGAAGAGCACAAACAAACACACACAAACAAAATGGAGCGATTGCAATGAGTTGGACGGCGCTGTCGCAATAAAATCGTTGATATTTCTTGAAAAAAACGATAAAAGTATGTGATTTTGTGTCATTTTGTTCAAAATATAGTTTACTTTAAGAAAACAGGGGAAAAAATAGCGAGAAAAGCGTTATTTTTTAAAAAAAACGAAAAGTCCCCTATTCTACACCTTTACCAGAAAAGGGTCGTCTCAAACTTTTTGATTCATAGTTACTCACCGTTGTGGTAGCCACGAAAATACGACCTCACATAGGCGATGTGGACCATTTCTCTAGAGTTGTTGAGTTGACGTTCGTTTCGTGATTGATCATAATTCAATGATTCACATAGATTATTATTGTCCTCACACAAGGCGAAGGGGAAATAAATTTGAAAAAAGAGTTTCAATGTGGCCTAATTATTGATGCCTTTCACACGTCCTTAAAAAACTGATTTTGCGTCCATTGCTCCAATAGATTAGAGAAATTGTGTCCCACTCCCCTCCCCATCCCACGAAACAAACGGGAACATCAATTTTGATAATATCTCCTAATGATGAGATAATATCTCATAATGATGAGATAAAAAGTCCTAATGATGAGATAATATCTCCTAATGATGAGATAATATCTCATAATGATGAGATAAAAAGTCATAATGATGAGATAATATCTCCTAATGATGAGATAAAAAGTCCTAATGATGAGATATCTCCTAATGATGAGATAATATCTCATAATGATGAGATAAAAAGTCATAATGATGAGATAATATCTCCTAATGATGAGATAAAAAGTCCTAATGATGAAATAATATCTCCTAGATAATATCTCATAATGATGAGATAAAAAGTCATAATGATGAGATAATATCTCATAATGATGAGATAAAAAGTCCTAATGATGAGATAATAAGTCCTCATGATGAGAAAATAACTCCTAATGATCAGATAATATCTCATCATTAGGACTTATGACATCCAATTTTTTTGTACTTGTTGGCACCAATACGCTTCCATAGAAATCAGATATAAAGACTTTGTATCTGATTTCTGTGCTTGGGGCGGTAGGAAAATAGGAATCATTAACAAAAGCAAGACAGTAATATTATTTGATAAGCAATTGCTACCAGTTTTAAAAAGCAAAAACCGGCTATTTCTCTCCGTTTTGTGTGATATGATTAGACATACTCATTTAATTCTATTCATTTAGTTTCCTATTTTCAGTCGAATGTTTCAACAACACAAAAACCTTCACTATTGGTATGGCGAGGGCCAGTCGCCGGGCAGGTGGCCCTTTTTGCTAAAAAACTTAGTTATTTCTGGACGGATTTTGATATTTGATTTGTGGCTTGATAATCATGTGCAACACTCGATGACGCAAAATAGGGCATGTCCACGCTTTTTCGCAAGAGTTATGGCCCTTCGTTAAAATCTACTAATTTTGAGCTTCAGAGCGCGATACTTCAACAAACGTCAACCTATTTGACAGATATTTGGCACGTGGGTTTCAAGGACCAATGTCTTGGTCGAGTTCGAAAACGGGCTCGGTCTGATGTACGGCTGAAGAATTATTCAAAGTTTGTGCTTGATACTAATGATACTATTCAAAGCTCCATAACTTGAACAACTGTTAACCGATTTGATTCTTTTTTTATTGTGTGGGTTTCCAGGATAATTATCTCGATCAAGTTCGAAAATGTTCCGTCGGATATATGACCGCAGAATTATTGAGTTGACGTAGTCATATTGTTCAAATTAGTTATTTAGAAAAGGGGTAAAGGTGTAGAATAGGGGACTTTTCGTTTTTTTAAAAAATAACGCTTTTCTCGCTATTTTTTCCCCTGTTTTCTTAAAGTAAACTATATTTTGAACAAAATGACACAAAATTACTTACCTCTATCATGTTTTAACATGCAAGAGAAAAGATTTTAAAACCCATTGAATTGCGACTTTCTCAATCGCCATTTGTTTCATCCGCTGGAAATTTCGAAGCGTCTGTTGTTTCCATTCGTTGTTACAAGTGACGTCACAGGGAGAAATTATTCATTATGATAGCAGATGCGCTTCGTTTGTGTGAGTTTTCCTCGATTTCAGGTCAGTTCAGTTAGGACCAAAATGAGCTCATCGGTAGGCTAACCCTGGCCCTCTCTAGACTGACCCTAAAATTTGATCTAGGGTCAGTTTAGTGAGGGGGGCAGGGTTAGTCAGCCAACAAGCTGTCGTTAACTACACCGCCTCTATCTGTGTGTGGTGGGGGGGGGGGGGGGGGGAGGGGCGCAATTGTGGGACCATACTGTTATTGACTTACCTCAATATTGAATTTTTTTTTTCTTTTTTTGAGATTGCAGCAGCAGGAAAAAAGTTATCGACTTAAGTAGAACGTTGTTAAAAAGAACTTGAACATGAACGGTGGAAAAATTAACTGGAATTAACGATGAATATTTGGAATAAAAACCTCCTAAAACTCATTCACTTTATACTCTTTGCTGACAGTTTTTATTAGACACTGAAAAAATCGGTATCCAGCTTGGCCACTTTCCATTTTCCGCATGATGAATTCGTCGAGATGTGCTGCCAAGTTACCAATACTCGTACCTCTCATAATTTTCAATTGCGCTTTCACTTCACCGTGTAAGTGTTCAACAGAATTAATGTGCGTTCCGCTTTCAGTCACAAATTCAACAGAATGGTTGACTACTTCGTGGTGATACCCATGTTTATTGAGGCAACTGTACGCCCTCCACATATCTGAGACAATAGTCGTTCCCGGAGCGATATTCGATTTTATGATGGGAAGAAGAATGTTTTTGTTCTTTTATTTACAATTCTACAGTTGAAAAGTTTTCTCCGTCTCTCGTACATGGTGAAAACCCACGCGTCCATGCCCGCGTACTCTCTCCCCCTTGAATATTTTCTCTTCCCCCCAATTTTCGTTTCGTCTATTTCTACAATGTCCCCCACCCCTCCCAAAACTGTAAAATTTTCAAGAATGTGTGTTGTGCATGAATCTCTAAAAAAGGTATACCAATCAATAACAGTCTTCTTTGAAATGCCAGTCATCTCAACACACTGGTGTATTAAAATTTTACATGAAAAAAAGTACAAACATGCGAGAATTTGTTTGATTGAAAGTTTTGACTTTGAGAAGAAACTGTTTTTCCGACAGGAATATTTTTTTTTGCAGGCATTGCAACGAAAAACTTCTCCATCAATTTTTGAAGCATCTTTTATTAGATTACATTTGGCAACATGATCCTCTGTTGAACAATTTTCGCACATTATATTTTTTGCTATAATTTCATCAAATCTGAACATTTTTTTCAATTCTTTTTCATTATTCAAAACTTCAAAAATTTCAAAGACATCCATTTTTGATTCTAGCAGACGATATTTTTTTAGTGAAATTTAACATTTCAATTACTAAACTCTCCCCCTATAATAGCGTTAGAGCATACTAAAAATGTAATAGAACGTACCTCTTTTCGGAAGAGCACAAACAAACACACACAAACAAAATGGAGCGATTGCAATGAGTTGGACGGCGCTGTCGCAATAAAATCGTTGATATTTCTTGAAAAAAAACGATAAAAGTATGTGATTTTGTGTCATTTTGTTCAAAATATAGTTTGCTTTAAGAAAACAGGGGAAAAAATAGCGAGAAAAGCGTTATTTTTAAAAAAAAACGAAAAGTCCCCTATTCTGCACCTTTACCAGAAAAGGGTCGTCTCAAGCTTTTTGATTCATAGTTACTCACCGTTGTGGTAGCCACGAAAACACGACCTCACATAGGCGATGTGGACCATTTCTCTAGAGTTGTTGAGTTGACGTTCGTTTCGTGATTGATCATAATTCAATGATTCACATAGATTATTATTGTCCTCACACAAGGCGAAGGGGAAATAAATTTGAAAAAAGAGTTTCAATGTGGCCTAATTATTGATGCCTTTCACACGTCCTTAAAAAACTGATTTTGCGTCCATTGCTCCAATAGATTAGAGAAATTGTGTCCCACTCCCCTCCCCACCCCACGAAGCAAACGGGAACATCAATTTTGTTTCTAAAATTGGGGTTGCAGCTATACTATCAGCAATACAGACACTGCCATTTATCCTAACAACTGATGTCACATTTTCTTCCACATACTGATGTGGTAAAAAATAGGCCTCATTGAATGTGACCACCCCCCCCCCACCCCAAAGCCCTTTTCATAAAAAAAAACTATGATATAATTCATAAATTAATTGATGTTGACACAAAACAAACATCTTGCGAAAAAGCTATCACAAATGGGAATTTTATACTGATGTGGTAACATTTTAAAAAAAAATAGCCCTCAATGAATGTGCCCCCCCCCCCCTCCCAGTATACCCCTCTTCACCAAAAAACGTGACATAATTCATAAATTAATTAATATTGACACAAAACAAACAACTTGTGATATTAAATATCCTACTTGTGATCGTTTTTAAATCACATTCAGGCTTCTGAAGCCTGACATTTCACATCATGTGTTTGGTGAATCATTTGCATTTTTTTTTGTAAAGAAAAGAAACAAGAGGCCGCACAAGGCCTCATGCACTCACCTTGAACAGAACACAATTTAAACAGAGTCCAAGAATGAGTCTACATTAAGCAAGCCATCTCCATAGGCTACACTGTCAATCCTCGAGTCCCTCGGGAGTGACAAAAATAATCTGGGCATCATGCCTTTTCTTCACTTGATCATAAAGTAAAATGTAGAGCTCACCTATGAAGCCCCTTGATACAACCTATGTGGATTAATCTTAGTTACACACCTCTAGAGGGTAGAGAATACAAATTTTTCAATTCTTCAGCAAAATGGCCATTTCCGGCTCCCATAGAGAGCCCAAATATTAACCCAGGCTCTTGATTTGAACACAGTTGAATCTGACTTCCCTAGAGATGTTGTGTACCGAATATGAAAGCATTCTGACTGTTGGATCTGAAGAAGAGAAATTGTAAAGACATTTCTTCGAATTGCACTAAGTTCAAATTTATCTAACCCCCCTAGAGATGTTGTATACCAAATGTGAAAGCATTCTGACGAGTGGATCTCAAGAAGAAGATTTTTGAAGAAATTCCCTCATATTGTACCAAGTTAAATTTCTTGTTCCCATATGGATCCCAAATATTAACCTAGGTTCTCGAATTGAACAACCTGGAATCTGCCCCCCCCCCCCCCCCCCTAGAGGTGTTGTATACCAAATATAAAAGCATTCTGACTGGTAGATCTGAAGAAGTAGATTTTTAAAGAAACTTCCTCATATTGCATTAAGTAAAAATGTGGGCTATCATAGTGAGCCCAAATATATATCTAGGGATCTGATTTGAACAAACTTGAATCTGACCCCCTTAGAGATGCTGCATACCAAATATCAAAGCATTCTGACTGGTGGATCTGAATAAGATTTTTTTCTTCTTATTGAACAGATAAAATTTGGGCTTCCATAGGAAGCCCAAATATTAACCTAGGGACATGGTTTGAATCTGACCCTCATAACAATGATGTATACCAAACATTTCCCCATATTACCCTATGTTAAAACTTCGGGCTCATGTAGAGAGCCCATATATGAACCAATGAGCTTTATTTCAACAAACTTTTATTTGCCCCCCCCCCCCCCCTCCTCCACTCCCTATGAATGCTGTATACCAAATATCAAAATATTCTGATGATTGGATATGCTGACTCAGCATTTTTTCGATGCCCATTACAGAGCACCCTAACATAACCGATGGCAATTGTTTTTTACCATTCAATTCTACTGGTCCTAAGGATACTTCATACCAAATAACAGCTCTCTGTTCCGTGTGGTTTGGGAAATATGGGCGTTTGAAAATATTTCTATTTTTAGCTCCCTGGCTTCCCATGGGGATGCGGGATTATTTTTTTTTTTTTGCTTGGGTCAAGTACTTATGACCTAATAATACCACACACCAAATTTGGTTCACACCGGACCATCGGTTCAGAAAACAGAAATTTTGGGCAGGGCCAAAACACACTGGTTCTTGAGAAGAAGATTTTATAAATATTTTGGAGCATTTTCCCCCACTCCCTCCCTATGGGAAACTGAGAGTGTATGAGTTGAACAAAAATGAAATGCCCCTTTGGGACCATCCCTCACAAAACCTTTCACTTGAATTGGCCCAGTGGCTTTGGAGGAGAAGACCAAAACATGGTGTTGACGGATGACGGACGGAGAGCGATGAGATTAGCTCAGCTTGACTTTGTCAAGATGAGCTAAAAAAGCCAGTTTTCCCAGTTAAGGCACCGAGAGTCATTGGTATGGTACTGACAAAAACATAAAACACTGCTTTTTTCAACAGTATGACCAGTACTGCTCATGTGGTATCTCTTAGCACTGTTAAAATGCCTAAAAACATCCAATATTGATTCTGTGGTGCTGTGCTTGAGCAGAAAGTATCCATTAGGGCACTTTCACAACCTTAGATTTAATCCCCACAAACACCCATTCTGATAAAAAGTGTGAAATTGTGGAAAATATGTCTCCAAGGACGATGAATGAGATATTTGCTTAAAAAATTGTTTTTTTTAGTGTTTTGAAAGTCTACACAGAAATAAAAACTGACATACAATGGAAAATTTTGTTAGAAGAGCCAGGACAAGATTGTCAAACAGAAAAAAAAACCTCAATGGACCTGGAGTTCTGCAGCACCTAAGCAAATCATAGGAAACTAAGAGTGTATGAGATTGACTTTAGTTTCCAAAACATACTGTACAGTCTTTCCAATTGTTTCTCATCAACTGAGGCTTCAGTATGGGCAGGTGGGTGAGGAACTTGATTCAAGGAGATAACAATAGGGAGTTTGCGATTTCAAACGTGTACGGGTACGGGTACGTGTAGCTACACGTACCCGTACACGTTGGGATTTGAGAAAAATTGAGTTGCGAAACGACTTTTTAATTAACGTGTACGGGTAACGGGACAGTAACTCTGTGACTTCAGGTCATTATGTTGTTGACCAACAATGGCTTCCTCAGATCTGCTGATGTTCGGTGCGATTGAAGACGACGTATAATTAGTGTTGTTATCCACAACTGATGAATGTTCGGCTTCTAACATTAGGTTTCATTTCCCAAGCTTTGACTTGACACGATTTACAAATGATGAATGCCGTCAAAATGTTTAGGTTTGACAAGGACTGTTTAGCCAAGTTAACACCACATTCCAATTACCCCAATCAATCGTTTGTGAGAGTGGCACCGTTGTATCCGACACAGAAGGGTTGTGCATCATGCTGTGCAGACTTGTATATCCAAATATTTCATAACACCATGTGGCAACCCATGTAAAACCCGGGGTTTTTTTTGCCGGTTGGATGCTACCCGCTCCAAATATGCTCCATACCAAATATCAATGACCTGACACGTACAGATTTAGCAAAAGTTGCGTTTGATTTTTTTTTTTTTTATTTTGTATTTTGAGGCCCATGCATGGGCCACATTTTTTCCCGCTAAATGTGCCCCAAAGGGATCAATTTAAACAGACCTGAAAATCCTACTTACAATGATGCCATATATCAAATATGAATCATTTGAGGCAGTGGTTTAGAAAAAAACAGATTTTTAAATGTTTTTTTCTATTATCCACAGTGTTAAAAAAATGCGGACTTAGCATTTTTTCAAAGTCCAGAAGCTGTATTCTACGACAAAACTAATGACATTTTTTTTACTATTCCTTTCTGTTGGCTGGTTCCAAGGAAGCTTCACGCCAAATAAGAAATCTCAGTGCATTGTGGTTTTGGAGATATGGGCGTTTAACAAAAAATATTTCTATATTTAGCTGCCGCGGTTCCCACGGGGCTACTGGAAATTGTTGGGGGCATAAATACTTATGATCCATTAATATACTTCATAATAAATTTGGTTCAAATCGGCCGCTCGGTCAGAAAATATAAATTTTTGGCGGGGCAGAAATTCTTGCCCCTCCCATAACGACGGTGAATATTGCCCCTCGAACTTCTCTTAAACAAATTGGGTTGTACACCCCAAAGGGAAGCAGCATAACGGTCTCTGCTACCGCTGGTTCAAGAGAAGATGTTTTACCAATTGGCGGATTTTGGCCCCACACCACCACCCCCCCCCCCCTCCTCAATACGAGCGAAAATATTATTTAAAAAAATGCCCCTATATAACCGCTACTCAAGTGAAATTCCATTAAAGTGTTCCCAAACATCACCTTCACGACGGACGACGGACGCGCGACGGGCATTAAAAGTGATTAGAATAGCTCACCCTGATTTTCAGTCAAGTGAGCTAACACGCCACTTGCCAACAGCCACAGAGAATGACTAAACGCAAGCCAATGATTGAAACTTGTCTGGCTAGGACAAGTGTTTGACTCTCTTAATAAGGAAATAAATATGTCCACAACCAGCCCACGACAAGGGCATGTGGTGTATGTGAGGGGTCATAAAGTGGGCGTGTGATTGTTTTTTGGTTGCTGTATTTAGTCATCGGTTCTCCCAAAGGGAGACCGAATTGCCAACCTTTCATTCTGTAAGCTAATGGATGATTCCAGCTTTTACAAACCGTCATATTGGTCTGTTTTGGTGGCGTTCTTTCCATTTTGTAAAGGCTATGGAAATTATGCTGGCGCTGTTCCCAAAGCAGCGTTCTGTTTGTGTTTTTCTTCTCTTTTTAACGAAGATTGTTTTGCGGCATTGATTAGATGCCATGACTTCATCCCAATAAACGCATCACACCTGTGTGTGCCTCGGCACCTAGCAAATGAACCACTGGTCGATTGGAATCCTTATGGTAGCTTGGTGAGTCAGGCTGCATAAATCTCACATCCTAGAATAACGTGGCTGGTGGGGGCTGGCCCTCCGGTAAACGCATTCGATGCAATGTGCAATCTCTTTTCACGAGCTGGATCTTGGTTGCTATCCGGCCTCCTTGGTTCTGTCTGACACTATAAATCCAATGATAGCCATTCGGTTCGCAATGGTTTTAAAATCCCACGTCGTACCTGCCCCTTTGGCACGTGAAAACAATTTTTTTTTTTTTTTGTTTTTGTTTTGCTCTCCTTATGCTTATGCCTTGCTCTCTACCTTTCAGCAGGTCCCTGCTACAAACACCTTCCATCAAAAAGCCATTACTCAGTGACGTAGCCAGGCCTGGGAGAGCTCCCCCCCCCCCCCATACACACATACACACCCACGTCATGACCCGCTCCCATTTAAAAACACAAAAACAAACAGGGTATAAATAATATTGAAACAAACAGGGTATATAAAATAATTTTCAAAAATAATTCAGTAGTTCGATTGTTATCAATGGGGGGACTTGAATGTCCCTGGGGAGAACCTCCTGATTATCCACATTGAGAGGGGCACCTTTCCCATACTCCTCATCTCAGTGTTGTGCACTTTGGGATCTGCCCCCGGCTCAGTAATCAACTTACGTGCCCCCCCCCCCCCTCATATTGTTCCTAGCTCACAACCATCGTAGTAAGCCATCTGATTCAATCGAACTTCCCCACTACTAACAATTCTCCACACACCCCCCCCCCCCCCCCACACACACCCTCACACCACACACACACACACTCACCCCGTACACGAAAATAAATAAATTAAGAATAAAATAATCAAATATATAATAGTGATCGTTCATAGGCGTAGTGGCAACGTAACAGAAACATCCTCATGTGATAATTCATCGTTGGAAGAAAGGGAAAATATATTCTCCAAGACTGTTCGAGAAAACAGCTGCGTTTTAGATCTTAAATATTCAATCCACAACAAACACAACAACAATTTCCCCTTGATATCCGCGAAGAATTCTTCCAGAACACAAGCATTACAACGAGAATAACCTGTTATATTATATATGTAGAGAGAAAATGAAACCATTATTATTTTAACAAATCCATCTACCCGTTCTTCGAAACTTGTAAACCTACTTCTACACGTTGGATAAAAACGTGTACGTGTGGAAGTAAGCGAACTTTATGACGTTGTCGACAAGATTTTCGTCTACCCGTACACGTACACGTAATGACTTTTCCTGACCAAAACGAATTATTTCGTGATTAATGCCAGTGTTGACATGTCCTTGTCACAACAAAATTAAACTAATTTGTTTAAAAAACACGCTCATTATTTCGATTGTTGCAGTTAGAAAGCTTCTAGGAACCGCGGGATTGTAGCTAGCACGAATTTGTGCATTCAACTGAAACACATTTTGTCTTTTTAAATCACTGGAATTTTCAAATTTCAACCCGGCAGTTTTACGTGTAGCAAACGTGTAAGCGTGTGCAAGAAGTGTGACGTACTTCACAAATTATCTGCTACACGTACCCGTACCCGTACACGTTTGAAATCGCAAACTCCCTTATATAATTTCACAGCTGTTACTGTAGTTTTGTGCTGTAACATGGGAACCATGACAACAACGCTCAATTTGAACAAAATTTGATCGCATCTCTTTAATTTTTGGGATTCAAATATCTTTGTCAAGTACAGCCCTTCAGAGAACTTTTTCCGACCCCAAAACAGGGGGTCGTGCATCAAATAAGAGGGAAAATTTAGTACTAGACTACTTTATTAGTACTAGACTACTTTATTTGTAGCTCTGCACAAATGCCATTCACTCACATTTCCAACTCTACTGTGTTATTTTTTCCACTGTACCCCACCCCCAAATTTGTGTTCTAAAATGCTCTTTCAATGAAGAAATTATTTTCTAACTTTTTTTTAACCCTTTACCAAATATAACGGTCAAAAGCTGCTTGTGCTATTCACAAGTATTGCCATTCCATGTTCATTATTTTCTCGTTTTGTTTGTGTCAAACAAATAGCTTATGACCCCTCATTGGAATGAGGTCATTCCAATGGTGTAAAAAGTCATGTTTTTGACACAAAAAATTAGTAAGTCAATAAGTTTGTGGGCAAGGGTAATCAGATTTTCATGTTAAATGTAAGTAAAGGGTAACAGCATAATTCAGGCAAACATCTAAATGCCAGTAAATAAAAGTGCAATATGGGTTTTCTGGCTGTGGGTTTGAATGGTGATTTGGAAGGGGTTGGAAGTTTGGAACCCCCTGTGCCCCTAGTAATATGATGGGGAACCATGGTTTAATTACATTTATTAATGCATCATGTGTATATGTGTACATGTAGAGTAAAATAGGTTGTTATTTGGCATTTGCTGGGGGCTGTAGTGTGCCACTGGAGGCTACATTTGCTCAAGATGTGAATTTGCTTGCAATATATAGCCCTTATTGCTGATGATGACAAAAACATACTTTTCAAAACAATAAAAAAGTATTGTAAGGTGTGTGGTACCCCAATGAATTTTTAAATGTGAAATAATCTCTCAAAATAATAATTAAATCAGGTTCGGAAGCCAAATTATGTATTTCCTTATTCAACCCCAATCCTTAAAAGATACATTTCACCTCTTTCATGTGACAAAAGAGTCATTTCTGCATGAGAATTCCACTTTTGGCTTCCACTGAGTTAAAAACATGGGAAATTTGTTCGTTTACAGAAAACTGTCCAAACTGTGTCAAATGGCTAAAAAACTGCTGTTGCCTCCAATACATTTTTCTACTCTGTTTTGCTCTGTTACCTAAAGGAATTCATGTAGATTTTGTTGAAAACTAACCCAATCCCCAAATAAAACTAAAATCTGCATCAACATGTAATACTTTGAGGAAAAAATGGTCTCCTTTAACCATACAGCAAGACAAAGAGTGGTGTTCCAATCCCATGAAACCATATAAATTTAAATTTTGATTCAAAAAATGGGGTTGCAGCTATAAAATTCACCAATATCAATAGACAGTACCATTTTGTCAAATGTTCTTCTACAAACTGATGTGGCAAAATATAGTCTTGAAGGTGTCCCCCTAGTATGCCCCTTTTTATCAAAAACTATGATAAAATTCATAAATTAATTGATGTTGACATATAACAAACCTCTTGTGATATTAAATTTCCCATTTGTGATAATTTCTAAATCACATTGTGGCTTCTGAAGATATTTCACATTGCGCTTGATGAATGTTTTGCTATTCTTGTGAAAAAAGCCTCACTTTCTCAGTTAAGACACCTAGAGTCATTGGTATGGCACTGACACAACATTAAACACTGATTTTTTCCAACAGCATGACCAGCTGAGCACTGCTCCTATGTTATAGCATAGCACTGTTAAAATGCCTAAAACCATCAAATATTGATTCTGTAGTGATGTGCATGTCCCACAAGTACATGTACCCACAAGAGCTCGTTTACAACCTGGGATTTAATCCCTGCAGGCACCCATTCTGATAAAAAGGGCGAAATTAGGGAAAATACATGCATGCCTACTAGTAGTATCCAGTGAGGATGACTCAGATATTTGCTTCAGGAATGTAGTGCTCTTTAATGTTTAATATATTTGTGTATGGGTGTGGGTGTGGGGGGGTGGGGGGGGGGGTCAATTGCCAGTTATTGAAAATGCAGAACTGTGCAAATGGAAACAAACCAACACTTTGCATGATGGACATACAGACATGCAATCACATATCTTGAAAGTGACAGTCTACATGTACACAGGAATTATGATGGACAGGCAGACATGCAATCACATATTTTGAAAGTGACATTCTACATGTACATAGGAATACTGACTGACATACAATGAAAAATATAGCGAGAAGAGCCAGGACAGGGTTGTCAAAACAGAAAAAACTCAGTGGACCCTGAGTGCTGCAGTACTAAAGCAAATCATAGGAAACTGAGAGTGCATGCTGTTAACTTTCTCATCAGCTGAAGGGTTTAGTATGGGTGGTAGAGGGACAATTGTCAATGCAGTTTTGTGCTATAACATGGGGACCCTGACAGCACTAGTATCAGACTACTATATTGGTAGCTGTGCACAGAAGCCATTCATTCAAATTTGCAACTTTGTTACTTTTCCCACTGTACCCCCACCCCGTTTTCCCAAATTTATGTTCCAAAATACTCTGTGAATGAAGAAATTGTTTAACATTGTTAATCACTCACTCAATGTAACGGACAAAAACAGGCTAGCACCATTCATCAAAATTGCCATTCAATGTTCATTATTTTTGCACCAAAAACATAGCTTATGACCCCTCATTGGAATGAGCTCGTTCAGCTCATTCCAGTGGGGATCATAACTATGTTTTTGACGCAAAAGATGAAAAGAAATTAGTTATTCAAAAGTGTTATCTTCTTTTCATGTAAGGTAAAGGGTTAACATAATAATATGGAGAAAGCTTCTATTAATCATTCACTCAATGTAATGGCCAAAACCGGTTAGCACCATTCACCAAAACTGCCATTCAATGTTAATATTTTTTTTGCATTTTTTGGCAACAAAAACATAGCTTATGCCCCCCTTATTGGAATGAGCTTGTTCAGCGAATACAAGTGAAAATTGGGTTTTCTGGCTAAATGTTTGGATGGTGATTTGGGAGAGGATTGGAATATAATTGGAATCCCCTCTATCACAAGTACAATGAGGGGAAAGCATGGTTTCATTAGATGTGTTAATAGGGAAAAAAAGGTGGTTTCATGTGTACATGTATTTGTCATTTGCCAGAGGTTATAGTGTGCTTCTCAGTTCTGGATGCCACACTTGCACAAGATGCATTTAACTGCATTATGTTTGGCAATATATGGCCTTTATTGCCGACTGTGACAAAAATATAACTTTTCCAAAAATAAAACAGTATTATTCAGTCTGTGGTTCTCGAATGAACATTTATAAGTGAAATATGTGTAATATCCAACAAAATATAATTAAATCAGTGTCGGAAGCCAAAATACATGTACATTTACAATGTACATGTACTTATTTCCTATAATCAAACCCAAACCTTTCGAAGGGTAACCTACAAAACTTTTCCCTGATAAAAATTCCCCCCCCCCCCCCACAATCATTTTCACACAATGCACAACCCCCCCCCCCATGTTTTTTTCAGTTGAACAGAAATTCCTCCCTCCATAATTTATAGTGAACAAAAATCTCCCCACCCCCTGATTTTTTAGAAGTACATGTATATTTAAAGCCATACAAAAATGTCCAAAGCTTTTTACCACTTGAGGCTGAGCACTTGTCGCTTCAATCAATGCTAACTTTGCTTGTGTGGAGTTAGCATGTTAGATAATTGCTCACTGTTACCAGGTGGTTCTCTCAGTGCACTTTAGTTTCCTCCACCCATAAAACTGTCCAACACGAGGTAACACTGGCTGTTGAAAGTGTCCTTAAACTCCAATAACTAAATAACTGTGTTGATAAATAGTTATTGAGGCATGTTTTCTTGTAAATAGTGATGAGTGTTTATGTAATTTACAAATTAAATACATAAGTTTTTAAATCATTTGGACTGCCTTTTAACCTTTTGGTGTAAGAGGCTGGGAGGGAGATTTTTGTACTGCTCTTAAAATAATGTGAGAGAATGTGGTACTACTCACAAACTGTGGGGGGAATGTTTGCTAAGTGTGTAAAAATGATTGGGGATATTTTTGGTAGGGGGGATTTTAACCTACATTCTAATCCTTCCAAAGATACATTTTATCTCTTTCATTTGATAAAAGAGTCATTTCTGCATGAGAATTCACTGCTTTCTTTAAAAACTACCCCAGTCTCAAAATAAAACTAAAATCTGCATCTGCAGACAATAGTTTTGGGAAAAATCTGTCTCATTTTACCATCTTGCAAGAGAAAGAGTGGTGTTCACCACCACCCCCTCCCTCGCCCCCTCCACTCCACACAAAACAAAATGAATGTCAATTTTGATTTAAAAACAGGTGTTGCAGCTATGTAAATCATCAATATGAATAGACAGTGCCATTTTATCCTAACAAATTATGTCAAATTTTCTTCTACATAATGATGTGGTAAAATATAGCCCTAAATGTGTCCCCTAGACCCCCAGCATACCCACTTTCATCACAAATTATGATATAATTCATAAATTAATTGATGTTGACACAAAACAAACCTCTTATATTAAATTTCACATTTCTGATAGTTTGTAAATCACATTCTGGCTTCTTAAGATATTTCACATTGTGTTTGATGAATATTTTGCAATATTTGTAACAAAAAACATTTTTTTTAAATCCCTAACATTTCTTAAGGCACTTTGAGTCATTGGTATGGTATGTCTCTGATAAAACATTACACATCGATTTTTTGATTTTTTTTCCAACAGCATGACAGCGCAGGTCATATGCTATCTCATAGCACCATTAAAATGCCTGAAACCATCAAATGTTGATTCTGTAGTGCTGTGCCAAATATTATTTAGAGGTCGGATCTGGGGAGGTTGGTATTTAGGCTTTTTAAAAGTTTTTGCCATTTTTGGAGAAACATTCTCAAGTCGAAATATCAGAATCCCCACCTCCAGATGTTGGTTAGACGAGGAGGGCGACATTGACTAGTTTGAAGATGAATTCAGTTCTATTCTGATTGCAATGCCTAAAGCATCCAGGAATTAAAACAATGTTTACCAAAACAAAGAGGAAGTGTGCATGCAATTTAAATGGGAGTTCCGAGTGATTCTGGTATTTAGTCTTCAGGAAAACACGTCGGATCACAAAATTGGCTGGCCGCTACACTGTAATTCTGGCAGTCTTAAACTGACATTGTATTGTATCATTGGTAAACATTGTTCATAGACTGGATCCAGTGAACTTGTGAAGAAAAATCTAGGAAATAAATGAATAGGTATCGCTGTTCGCGTGCATGTCTGTTTCTGTAAAACTTTACTACAACAAGACTGCATGCCCGCGTTTTGAGAAGAAAGATTTCCCCAGACCTTACGTCAGCATAACTTGAATTCATCCGAACTCCGGCTGTTTTTAAGGAAATCGCGCTAAGTTCCCCACAAATGAAAAAGGCCCACTAAAAGTGTCAATAAATCACTTGTTTTATTTTGTATTCGTTGTCGACAATTTGTGAAGTGTACGTTCTCAATTAAAATTGAAACTGGGCTTTAAATCTGATGAAACCGGCAACGGACGGCATTGGCACTTCGAACTTTCAAACAATACCTAACTCGCCAACAACTACCTAACTTCGAAAGGCACTTCATTACTTGATTATTTATCATAGTTTCCAGCATTCTGCAACAATATATTTTACATAATGTCCTTGAAAGGCCCAAAACAATTAAGTATCCGTTACAATGATTCTGGATTTTTTGCCAGTGGGAGAGCCACGTCGCCAGATGGGGGAACGTGTCATCTCGCCCTCGGGTCAACTCGCCCCCTAGTCTTTGTAAGACTGTGACCCGGGGCCCTCCCGGCCCTCACAGTCTTTGAGAGACCCGTTCAAATCTAGTCTGACTAAAAATGAAAGAAACTGACCGCATTTGGGTCGACTCAGTTCACGCTTCATATCGAAGACACAAATCACATAATCAACATTCTACTTGTCGTACTCAGCCCAAATATAATTTATTTACGTGTCTGCATCATTTTTTAACGCAAACACAACATCAAATTCAAGAAATGTTGAAAAATATCCGTCTTCACCACGTCAAAAAACACCGATTTCAAAGATATACAAATTGTACTACACATGCGCACAGTATCTGTGCGTGTGCGTAGTACAATTTGTTTATCTTTGAAACATGATGTTATTTTGCGTGTTGAAGTCGGATATTTTTCAACATTAGCAGAGAATGTGGATGCACAGGCACCGGAACCCAGTCGACCGAATCCGGATAACTTAGAGCTGTAAATAGATTAAGACAGACACTGAGGCCACACGACCCTGAGCAGTTACACTCTGAGGTGAGAATCATTATATTAATAACTTAAATAAGTCACAAACTAAATTAATCACGATTAAGCAGTATGAATTTTTTTATTGAGAGAGAGAGAGAGAGAGAGAGAGAGAGAGAGAGAGAGAGGAGAGAGAGAGAGAGAGAGAGAGAGAGATGAACGAGAAGGAGAGACAGTTGTTTTAATGTCATCATATAATTTAATTCGTTTGATTCGTTTCAGCTTGCATTAGATTTCCTCGAAGAGAATTCGCCTCGTTTTTTCAAGAAAGACATCACCGTAGACGACAGACGGCATTTGTTATTTTATACCAACAGGCAACTTGAACTCTTAGCAACCGCAAAGACATGGTATATGGACGGTACATTTCGAGTAGTCAACAAACCATGGGTCCAACTTTTTACAATACACGCATTTTAGCGGGGGAGGAATTCGCTAGAATTGTGCACTTGGTGATACCTTCCTGAAATTTGGCATGATGTAAGGGTAGGCATCAGAGATTTCAAAATCGATCGGCTACAAGTTGGCACCATCCTCTAGCCACCACTAGCAGCGAAATCCAAAATGGCCGCCAAGCGGATCGAAAAAAAGCTATTTTCGCCGATCGCACAACTGAAGCTCCAAACCTAACACCATACATGTGCTGTAATTGATGTGAATGATGGAGTGAAGCCCTTGGAACAAGTTGGGGGGAAGATTAATGGATAATGGGATCAGAATTTCCGTCGATGTGTGCGTCTGTGTGTCTGACTGTCAGTATGATCGTCCGTCCGTAGATAAATTAGTGTTGAATGTTTCTCGGGAATGCAATGGTCAAATGAACATGGTATGAGAGATTCCTGTCAACACATGAACAAGGGTACTCGATAGTATGCAGCAGTGGGGATACTTGGACATTTGATAATCCAATTAAAGTGACAGTCTATTCTCAACTTCCGGCATTTTCGATAGATTTATTTTCTAAGAAAATAAAACTATCAAATTTCTAGAGGAGTTCTGGTTCAATCTCAACACCATAGCGACACGTCTGCCAGCAAGGGCAGTGCTGGAATGAACTCGGGATGCATTAGTTCCCGTTGTTAATTATACAATGTTATCTTGCCAGTATAGAACATTGGCAAAATGGGACTAGAAGGGGTGAGTGTATGTTTGCAGTCATTCGAGGTACAGGAATATTTTTTGACTACAAGTAGTATTCTTCATTTTCGGCCAGTTAAGATGTGGTGTGTTCCAAGTCAGGATTAATGTTGCCGACACTTAATGCCCATCCCTCATGGTATGCTACTTTACCAGGGATATAGAGATATAGCCACCACTGGGAGCCAAAACATGACCTTTGATGTCGATGAGTGGTCGAAATGTTTTAGCGAATAACTTATCGAAATATGATCCGGTATGGCAATTTGATACCTTACGTTAGATTTATTAGATCAACTCAGGTATGGATTCATTGAGACATGAGTGCGCTACAAGATGAAGGATTTCCAAGTTGATTTGCTATGGAGTAGGAACTGACTAGTCACATGTGGCCTATGGCCAGAGAAAGACAAGGATACCATAGATGAACACACGGGTGAACGAAGGTATCAACTGTTGTACAGAGGCAAAATAGTTGGGGATATTGTATCATGCTATGCATGAATTAACACCGTCTTGTGCAGTAAATAACAGACTATTTTCCGAAATCTAAAACTGTATTCCTATACCCCGGACAATGTAGCAAGCCACATGGGATGAACATTTGTTAGCAAAATCAACTCAACTAGAAACATGACATGTGTTAACTGGCCGAAAATGGAAAAAAAAATACCAGAATAGGAGATGACTGGTCCTAACATGACAGTATACTACTCAATATTGTTACAACAGCCACCTTCACACTTACACAAAGGTGTGCACCTTAATCCAGCTTTCAAGCATTTGCAATTGCCCTTGCAGGCCTTGGCACAACTACAGTGGAGCATCAGTGCACATGCAGCACTTGCGTCTCCTAGGTGAGTCCAAAATGGGACCAGAATATTGAGACGTGGATTCCACTCCCATCCGTACTGTGATGGGTCTGGCACACATAAGTGTTTCTGCAGAGCACGATGCCAAATGAAAGATGACACAAGAATTACCCTTTTTACATGTTGATACAGAGCTGCTTTGGTGGGCGGGATGTTTTCCATAGACTTAAGGCCATGTGTGAACATATGCCGTCTCGCATCATTGACACGTGTACTGACACAACTGTTACTGTACATCTGTATGGTGAGTTTTTCGATATGCTGCATATGAGGGGAATCCTCTGAAAAGACTTGCGGATTCTCAGTCAATTCTATCATCATTTCAGTTGATGCGGGAAAATTCATCCATGCATTCCATCCTGTCTTCTTCCCAATGCCGAGCATGCTGGATGTTACATCACAACCTGTGAAGGCGTGGAAGAAAGTCAGGGCCTTACAGTAATCAGGTCCAAGTTGTGAAGCTATCTCATGAATTGGCATATCTTTATATGCCTTTCCAATTCCAAACCCAATCCACAGCTCACTGAGTCCAAGGTCACGGAATGTTGCGAAATGGTGCAAAGACAGAATGACGACATCAGAATCAACCGTGCGAAGAAAAGCTATTTTGTGACCTTGTGAGACTGCATGGTTGAGATGAAGCATCATGCGCGTGTCTGCTTCCTCGTGGTTCGATGGAGATATGTCACATAAGCTAACATCCTTATTGCATAGTACATATTCTCCTGATGTCGTTAACAACTGGTACTCGGATGTTGATGTTAATTTCAGCAGTTCAGCAGACAGGAACTTGAAAAATTCGTCTTTATTCTCACTAACTTTCAAGAATGCCTGCCAATTCTTCCCTTTAGGTAAAGGGACGTTCTCGGACACCCGTATCAACCTAACTGCTGTCTCACCGAGGCGTTTTGCTCGCGTCTGATTCTTCAAACTGCCTTCGGGGTAACAGTCATAGATCGCATCAACCCTTGTGGTGTTCGTGTTAATCAGAGATTCGATGTATGGCAATAATTGCAATCGAGCATATTCTCCAAACAGATCCGCTTTCTGTGGTTTGATTACATGGACTACAGCAGGCATATCCAAGATGACAACTGAAGCTTGTCTAGCTGCTGAATTCTTCCCTTGTGCAGGAATAGCTGGTAAACAATTGAGAATTTGAGATTTTGTCCCACTCCGTAGCTTACCTCTATCGGATAATGCTGGCGGATCACGTGCATTCTCGTGCATGAAAAACTCATCCATGTTTGAATCAGGCCGGGCTTGCAGTGAAACGAACATCTGGGTAACTATTGCGGCAGTTGCTTTACTTGACATGAGTTTGTCTCGGCCTTTGTCCAGGTTGGCTGGGGGTGGGTTAAGGAAGGTATATATATTTGCCTTGGGAATAACATCATTCAGGGGTACGGTGCATTCCACAAGCCTTTCCTTCAAGAAAGTGGAATATAAATGCTTGCCCCTTTCGGGTAATGACCGTAAACTCTTACTAACTTCGGGGTCCATATATTCACCAGTATCTAATGTCACCAGCTGACCACTAGTTTCATCATAAGGGTTGATAATGAGTCCCTGATTCACCAGATCGAGGAGAGATTTCAATTGATTCAGAAATTTTTTCTGCTCTGATACCGAACTTTCCGGGTGTTCCGTGTTATCTGATGATGTTGTGTGGAAACTTGCATATTCATACTCATCTATAACACGCAGAACTTCTGACCTTGAAAGCTCAATAACGACTTTCTCTTCAGCCTGGCCATAGAGACCTTTTGGACCACTGTCTTCTTTGAGTAGTTGGATACTATGTTCTTGGCTCTGATCTAAACCCATCATACTGAACTTCCTCTCACTACGCTGGACCACAAAATGGCCTTCCATGAATTTGTTGTGGATTGAAGGATGCCGCCTGGGTAGCTGAGACATGTCTCTCAGAAATACGGGGACCCACCGACAATAATTTGTATGTCCTAGGGCAAAAAAGTAACTGCACAACTCATCGATAGAACACAGTGTACCAGGCCAGTTACCGATTCGTTGGTTCCGAACGAATTGACAGCTTGTCAAGAGAAAGTTCCGAACGATTTCACCCCAATAGCGCGCAGTTGGAGATTGTGAAAGAATCCTCTGTTCCCACATTTCAAATGACTCATGGGGCCCAGTCTGCTGACAGTAAATCTCATAAGCATTCTTTCTGAGGATCTCAAGCCAAGCTAGAGTGAGAAGATATGCCTGTCGCGTCCTCTTGACATGTTTCCCACCAAGTAGGGATGATGCTACACCGGGTGTGAATATCTTTGCGAGGTGAAACATTCGCTCCCAACCAGAACCACCCATAAGCTTACCACCAGCTTCTTGGGTGCACATTTCAAGATGCAGGAATCCAATCATACACACCATTCGATCCTCACCTATCTCCTCTGGGAACAGCCATTGACATTTTTTCTGCCTGGCATACAACGGACAGTCACCTTCAATGACAGGTATCTGGCCGGGGTTTACGAAAGCAGTAGCTTCCCTGACCACATACATAGCATGCTTCTGCATACTGAGTGAGTCCGCTTTCTGCTCACTGAAAACAGGGAATACCCCAATAACTGCACGAGGTTTGACATTGTCTTGATCTTCATGTTTTGAAAAGAAGCCTGAAAAGGTCACAGGGACTTCATCAAGCTGCCAGCTGCCATCAACCTTCCCTTTATTGCTGATCTGTGACACATGAGACAACCAGTCATTCTCTCCCACGTTCAAATCTGCATATTCATTGGGCCGTACATTACATTCATCTGGAGATTCAAGCCTGATGTCCCCACCAAAGTCTTCAACGAAAGGAACAAATGCATAGTCGTCTGGGAGTTCAATTTGTGTGTCTTCTGGAACATCTAAACTCAGTGGTGGGGGATCAGTACCCACATTGTCCCTGCTCAGTTGACCAATGAGTGTGATGGACGTACCATGCATATCAGATCTACCAGATACATCAATGTTATCAGTGGTTCCTATCGAGAAAACATTACGTTTGCAGTTAGCTGGGACTACAACACCTTCGTTCTTGAACCGCAGTGAAACAGCTCTCGCGAAA
This sequence comes from Pictodentalium vernedei, assembly GCA_031216915.1. Taxonomy (NCBI): domain Eukaryota; kingdom Metazoa; phylum Mollusca; class Scaphopoda; order Dentaliida; family Dentaliidae; genus Pictodentalium; species Pictodentalium vernedei. Next base: position 70,558,123 of record CM062292.1, on the reverse strand, counting down.
CTCCTGCGAACATCCATTACGCGATCATAAGAGACAGAGAGTCCCATTTGATGAAAATCTCTGATAAGATTTTTCATACGATCATGGGCATGCAACTTCAAACCCACATAAAGAGGCATTGGAGTTTCTCTGTCACGTCTCTGGTGAACATTTTGTGCATGTTCGGAGCGTTTCGCTGAATTGCTGATCAACATCTGTGAAATAGTACAAGCCACTCGAGTCTTGGCATTAACAGTCTCATCATCGCCTAAGTTCTGTATACTACATGTGCCCTCAAGTAGAACTCTAAGAAGAGTCAGGAGTGAGTTGGGTACAGGCTCGCTCAAGCAATAAGATGAAAATGATCCCGTGAAAGGAGCTTGAGATATGAGTATGTGTTTACGCAGAAGAAGACCCACATCAACTATCTTTTTTGCCTCTTCCTCAGACACTATACGAGTTAAAGATTCGGACAACAAGGAGCCAACTCGAAACCTACTTGAAATAAACACATCTCTACCCTGTGTGAAGGCGTCCCAGCCATCGCCCAATTTCTGCAACAAATGTTCTTTGAATCGAGTGGAATGTATTTCTTCACTAAGCCAATCAGAACCGACTTGCTTCAACCTCCGACTGTACAGATTCTTGAGATCGACAAGCTTCATCGCGGAATCGTTGTGTTCAACAAATGTTATGAGCTCTGCCATAACGAGAGGGTCATAGGGCAGGCCTGACGCGGAATGTTCGGCGTTCTTCGACTTTTTAGATTTAGCCGCTCGTGCTTCATTGGCAAGCTTACAATAACAGGTTTTGTGATAGTAAAGATCACTAGCAGCGGAATCAAATGCTGCATTGACCCGAGAAAAAACAACCCAGTTCTCGGCTTCCTTTGCTATAATTTTGAGTTTATTGTTATCAGACATTGATCTGCAAATAGGCTCACTGCTGTCACCTTCGCGTTTGTGACAATAAACACACTGGGGCAGTTTCCTGTCACAGCCAGATTCAAAACTTGTCCGTGTTCTTTTAGGACTCAGCGTGGAGCAGGATGCCACTGCCTCATTTCGCTCTCGCTTGTGTAGCACGCGCTGTACGATGTGAGTCCGAATACTGTCACGGCATGTCTTATGATATATTGCCTTATTCGTCAACAGTGACATCGACATACACTCATCACTCTCTCTCATCAAACAATCAATGGTCAAATTATATGGAAGCTCAACGCCATTATCTAGGAAGCGCGTTATGTCTTCCTCAATAGCTTTATAGGCGTCATGAAAACGAGATTCTCTATACGGACGCATCAATTTCTTGGAACTGTCTTGCTGGCAAAAGCAACAACGTTCCCAGTCAGTACTAGTCCGTACACGAAGAGGATTCTCACTCATTCTGTGAATGATTTTTGTGAACAATCGCGTTCTCGAATTAATTTCGACAGACAAATCAGAATTGCTTGCGGAATTACGCCAAACAAGAGATTGTATGGCAAAGAGACTGCTTCATAAAGAGCGTTGTTTCTCCGGGATCAGCGTCATTCAGGTTTGCCTGAATGACGCTGATCCCGGAGAAACAACGCTCTTTTCAAGTTCCAAGAAATTGATGCGTCCGTATAGAGAATCTCGTTTTATTCTACATCATCTCCCACGTCTGTTTCCAACACGTGCGTGGATCAGAGTTCACTTTCGCGCCCTTACAATCGGATGTATAGTCGGTAGACCGTCGAAAAGGAGGTTCCCTTCAGCCGCTGGCGGCCATTTTGGATTGTGCCGCTACTGGTCGCCACCGGTCGGTGTCAACTTGTAGCCGATCGTTTTTGAGAACCTCATAGCCTACACTAACAGTGTGCCAAATTTCAAGAAGGTATCACCAAGTGCACAATTCACCTGTATGTGACGAATTCCTCCCCCGCTATTTGTAAAATCGTCTGGAAACATCAAGCAACTGCCTCTGGTTTTTTGCATTATGTCAGGAAAAAGAAAGGACGATCGATCCCAGTCACTTTGAAGATGATTTCAGAGGGCAAACTTCAGAGGCGTCAGAGGAAGACAGCAGGAGAGGTTCAGGCCAAGTTGTTTGAGATCTGGAAACAGTACTCGGATGGGGAGTTATCATCTAGTCAATTGCTACGAAAGTGTGCCGGTATCTATGGTCCCTGAACAATGACTTTGTTTATTAAAAGTGCTACTTTTTTCTGTTTTTGTATGTGTGGCTTTGTATGTATTATCTCGTTCTGTATGTTTTTAACCATGGTTGTACAAATATTATATTTTTATACCAGAATTCGATGACTAAATAAATATGAATAGAAAAAAGCGTTATTTTTTCATACTAAGATACCCACTCTTGAGGTCCTCAACTTTCCAGTTCTGAAACTTCTGGGGTCGTTTCCCTGGAATATAATCCTCTCCTAATGTCAATTCTTTTGTTTTAGAAACCATCCCATGAGTGACAAGTTGCTCAGAAGCATGTGTCAAATCGTCCAAATCCAAGTGCCGAATCGTCCAAACCCAAGTGCCGAATCGTCCAAACCCAAGTGCCGAGTCGTCCAGCGCTGGTGCCGAATCGTCCTGGTGCCGAATCGTCCCGGTGCCGAATCGTCTGCATCCCGGTGCAAATTGATGCTCGATACCATTTGGAATTCTAATATAGAAACGGGGTGGTCAAAACATGTGAGTGAACTAATGGACAATTACTCTATAGAGGTCACAAACATAGAAGTAGGAATGAAAGAAGGCAAAAGGTTTGTCAAAGAGAGAGTCATGGAAGATTGCAATCGAAACTGGCGAGCAGGGGTTAGCGTGAAAAGATCACTGCAGGGGTTACAATATAAAGAAAAGCCAGCTTTTGAGAAGTACCTAGATGGCACCTTTGGAGGGTCACTGCTGTTCAAACTGAGATCAAGATCACTGGAGCTTCGGGGAAAAATTGGGAGAGATGGGGAAAAGGGATGCCAAATGTGCCACTCAGGAGTAGTGGAGACCCTGGAACATTTGCTCTTGGAATGCCCACAGTATATACCTCATAGAATAAAAATTACTGGAAGAATAATGCAGAAGTGGGGTGAAGAAACAAAGGATAGATGGCTGAAGGGGGACACGAGGGAGAGGGTAGGAATGCTTATTAAAGAAATTGAAAAAGAGGAAGTGAGGGACACTATTAAGCAGTTTCGGTCGACTAGTTGTTGGTTTCTCAAGTTGAATGTCCGTCGCAAACACATCCTCGACTAGTGAAGTTGCAGAACGAAATATATCACCCTTAGCAAGATGGTGAACTTTCTTGACAATTTTAATTTTTGAAGCCAACCCAGGTTGACCTGGATGGTTGTGGCTTTGTGGCCCAGGTGTAAAGTTCTCCCTAAGTTCTTTCACAGTAGCTTTACATGTATTGTTCTTATTTCTGACAGAGCAGCGCCATATTGGACGGCCTGATTTCTTAGTGTATGAGTAGCCGTGACTGTCTATTAAAAGTTTGCCTGACCGTTGTGAACCGTTGGAAATAATTTCATATGTTATTGTATCTGGCTGACTTAGCAATCCTTTTTATAAGGGTGGGGCCGACTTCTCTCATGGGCCGACTTCTCTTATGGGCCGACTTTGTTTTGGACCGAGTTCTCCTAGGGTGACTTTGTTTGGGGCCGACTTCTCTCATGGGCCGACTTCTCTTGTGGGCCGACTTTGTTTTGGGCAGAGTTCTCCTATGGGCCGACTTCGTTTGGGGCCGACTTCTCTTATGGGCCGACTTCTCTTGTGGGCCGACTTTGTTTTGGGCCGAGTTCTCCTGTGGGCCGACTTCGTTTGGGGCCGACTTCTCCTGCATTCTATATAATCTTATACAAATTACTAACAACTGATAACATAAACATTCATGTAACAAATTAAAACCATACTTGCATTTTATAGACTGAGTTTTAATTACCATCCACACATAAAAATTGTGCAAACAAGACAACTTTATAAAAAAAATTACTCCACTTGCTTTTAAATTCGAGGGCGTCAAAACGGAAAGGCCCGGTCGCCGAATCGTCCGACGAAAGTATAGATGTCGCGTAATCTCGGTACGAAAACAACAATCTCGACACGATTGTATCATACTGGGTCGTGATAAAAATAGCATTCGATTCAAATTTCAGTGCGACCTCAATGGTCACTTTCCACGGATGAGCTATATTTCCACGGACGCGGTTATCAAGTATTTGGAAATAAATTATCTGAGAATCAATAATATTACCTTCCAAACACTAATTACAGGAATATTCATCAAAAATATAATTGATGAAGCACCGGGTACAACCCGGTGCTTCATTAATTACAATTTTGCTGGATATGGTAAACGCATGCGTGGACATCACTCCCCCGGCGTGGATTATGACCAGTCCACGGCGACTGTACTGCATGTATGTTGTTAGAGAATTGTTTTCTTGATGCAAGAGGTTCCCTTCCATCGCAAAATAAAAAGCCAATACTGTTGACACAAACACCAGTTGGCCAGAAAAATATAATGTGAAAAAAATGTCAAAAAAGCAAATTTAAACAGAAAAATGGCATTAAGTTGTATAATTGGATTAAAACTCGTATTTGTTAATCAGTTCTAAAACATCATAGGCCTACTTGATAACCGCACCACAGGCGCAGAAATGTTCTTGGCAGTTTATTTTGATCTCGAATTATGAAAAAATTGAAAAAAAAGAATTGAATGTGAAAATAAAATGAAAAGAATTCTGTCGTTACCAATCGTTCCAGTTGAAATATTTTCCCTTTTTGGTTTTGCCTGTCATGCTAATACAAATAAAAATAAAATTCTGCCCCCCCCCCCCCCCCCCCCCCTCACTGATTTGAAAAAGAAATTATCTGAGAATCAAAACTTTTGGGGGGTGGGGGGAGGGGGGTTGGGCCTTAGCACACCAAATCAATTTGTTTTCAATAATCGATCCATTTTGTTAAAGCATTAGTTCATCTTGAGATTTAAGAGTTGTCAGTAAATGAATAAAAATCAATGGAATACCCCGGGGAGATGGAATGAACCATAGACGATTGTTAGGGATTGTTTCAATATATATATATACGTGCGCCAAATAATTCCCCGAATCGACACATGGAAACGCGCATACAAAAAGAGTATTCTCCCTTGATGTACTATCGTGGATAACAATTGGATTGCTTTGAAAGCTCAAAGTGAACTTTCCAAACGTCATTGTCAAATATCGGTATTATTAATTGAGACAAGAATGTCTAGAAAAATAAATATATTTAACTGAAAATGTATGTTAGTTGGTTCTTTGGTATCTCGACTCTCGCTCCCCCCCCCCCCCTCTTTCTCTCTCTCTCTCTCTCTCTCTCTCTGTTAAGTGTCCCTGGTTCACTTCACTGAGCCTTTTCACAAGATACAATATATATAATTGTTGTCACTGACGTGACTCTGGACATCATACCCGACTGTATACATGCACATGTATTCAAACCAATAATTCCACAACCCGACATGTGAAAGTGTGTGTGTACGGAAAGAGTAATCTCCCTTCATCTCTCTGTGTGGATAACGATTGCGTCTCACAGTGACCATTCGAAGGTTGGGCTCCATGAAGCTTCGAGATTCGATTCGATTTCGAACCTTAAGTAGTTATTCGGTTTTATTCGAAATCCGCTGCCCGATTCGCTTCCTCTCGAATCTTTTTTCATATGAATATAGCTGGGTATCGATCATCTTCATAATCTCACAAAACGTATAGTTCAGATGGTAATCATACATAAAAGACTGAGTGTAACTTCCGCTACATTAACATAAAAAAACATGTTCGCTCATGCCACCAGCTATGCTAATTCCAACAGCACTAGTCCCTACCACGGTTAAATACAAATTTAAGGTTTCCAATGTCGACGATGAACTATAATTCTTATCGGGTAATACCCCAACTACATCATCAAGGCATGCCTTCGACGAAGGCATGCCTTGATGATGTAGTTCTATTATTTTATCGTCGAAACTTGAGCTATCATAGCCGGAACAAATCAGGTTTATAGCACCCCAAACCCCATCGAACAACTTCAAGACGCCACTGATTCGATTCGAGGTTCGATTCGAGATTCGATTCGATTTCGAATAAAGATATGATTCGATTGGAGAATTGATTCGAATAGGAAATTTGTGATTCTTAGTGCCCCATTCGAAAGTTCGAAGTGCGCTTTCCAAACGTCATTCTCAAAGATCGGTATGTTCAACGGAGACACAGGGATATAGGGAACGAGATTTAGGAATGTGTTACCTCCCACCCCACCTCCCCCGCTTCCCTACTAAATCTTTCACTCGGGAATGTTACTCTGTATTGGAGTGTTAGATATAATTTCAATTTTATGTTACACACACGGCACACACTCACCTACTACGTGTATATTTTATTTATCCACAAATAAATGTTCAAGAAGCCCGCTGGTTTCAACACCTATCTCGCTTGGCAAATATTCCAACTACAACACAAAGGCATGTCGTCGAAGAAGACATGGCTTGGTGCTATACCTGGAATATTTCATCACTCGAGACCCGATCCATCACAGTCGGGGATAACCAAATTTGCACCCAACCGATCAGTCATCCACGAGACGCTTCTGAACGGAGAAAGACGAACGGAAGAAAGTATTGATTTGAGGTAGACTTGCACTGAAGATTCATTGTATTTTAGAGATTCGCCTGACGTTGTTTGGCCATAATTTAGCACCCCTACTTCACAGAATATCTAATGCGACATACATTTTGCAGATAATATTATTTTTTTCTCGCTTTTCGAAGAATAGCGAGAAAAATTTGTATTGTAGTATCGACAATGTTGGAATATTGTGTGTAAATGGTTAACAGTAGCGAGATGATGTCCTGAAAGAGCACGGGATAATTGAGGTATTTGATACGGGTTAGTGCTGACGTCACAAAGGCGATCGTCTGGTTTGACTGCCATTCTAGCTGTCCATATCGGAGCGGTTGGACTGAAATTTAGATCTCAAATTTCCCATTTAGCGTTATTTATATCAGTTCATCAATTGTAAAGGACGGAAGTTGACGTCCTGTGAATATAGGTCGACTTTACATTGCTCCGACTACAGGTTTCCAGAGGATTTTGCCTTATTAGTTTTATCTCTGGTTTTTCCTGGACGGTAGGGTTGACCCAATAAATATTTACTTATGTCCAAGCACAAATGGTTGTATAACAGTTGTGTCGTGTAACAGAGATAGAATCAAATGTATAACAAAATACTATTACTGAAATGTAATAAATGCCAGTCACGCCAACCGACTCTAGCGTGCATGCGGCTAGTTGCAGAATTTTTTCTTAAATTCTTTCCAAAATGGAGTTCATGCAATACTATACATTACGGCCGCCTTGGACTGATTACTTTTCGCGGGTGGTCAATATTTTCACGGACACAATACTATTAAATTCCAAATACTAATTCTTGGAATTATCAACAAAAAATTAATTAATGAAGCACCGGGTTGTACCCGGTGCTTCATTAATTAAAATTTTGCTGATAATGAATTTCTATTACCTGGTAAACACATGCGTGGACTTCAGTGCCCGCTCGTGGATTACGACCAGTCCACGATGGCTGTACTGTAAATATTACACATGCCACGGCGACTATTGAGTAAAACGACAATAGGCTTACCAGAACACAGAGACAGCACACCAATGACTTCATCTTGAAAAGTTCGCAGACACTCCGACTTGTAAAAGTCCTTGGTACCAGTGCCATTTTATATGACACTGTTGATTATCATGACATTTCAAAATACTAATAACCCTAATTAGAAATGATACGAGTAAAGGAGTTAGAGGTAATTATGAATTCAGGATAGCCTAAATCAACAATGATTTTTAAGTGTAATTTTAATAATTGACAGACCTAATTTTCTTTCCAAACATAAAGTTCAGCTTGAACCCTTCACGTGAATGAAACTCGAATCCTTAAAATTCGGGTGTAGGATTTTATTGCAACAAAATAGATGGATTGATTTTCTGGACAAGGCGCTTCATCCCGACAGCCCCCGTGGAGCACAGTAGTGCTGTATACTAGGGTGTGCTGCACGTCGATGTTGCACTTGTCTTCAACCCAATGCTAGTCCTGCTTCCGTGGAATTAGTACGTTGGGGGAGTCTGGCAGTTTCCGGCCGGTCGTTCTCTACGGGTACTCCGGTTTCCTCCACTCGTAAAACTGTCCAACCAGGTGACCCTGGCTGTGGAAAGTGTCGTTAGACGCCAGTAAAAAGATATATAATAAATAATTGATTTGCTGCAGAGCTGAGGGTCCTGCGCAGCTTCGAAAATCGATTCGGTTCAAATCGAACCCAGGATTCGATTTTAATCCGACATTTTGGAATCATCGAGATTTTCTCAAAATCATACTTTGTTCCTCGTCTTGAACCTTTCTTCGCGTCGCCTGGGTGCTAGAATGTCCTATGTCCCTTAGGGGACATTGGACATTCTAGCACGCAAGCGACGTTCTGTCATCAGGTCTCCTGTAAACAGGAGACCTGATGACAGAAGAAGAGTTGAAGGCATTTCCGACTCCCAAACTACTTTGATTCCGGTCTGAAATGGTCAGTATTTTTGATTAACCTTACGAAACGCACGAGTCACTGTTGAATAGAATTCATAAATGGAATCAGGCAATATTTTCGGTTAAAAGTATCGCTGCAGTAAATATTTGAATTAAAGTTACCCGCCTTGAAATGTTGCAATCTCTAAAAATAAGCAGCATTCGGAAAGTATATCAGTTCAATAAACATTTGAAACATTCTAATGACATCTTGCATTAGTGTTGAATATTCCAGATAAAAAAAGAGTGTAGTTCGATGACTTTTGGACTTAAAAAATACAATTGACTTTTGGTGTGGTTTTGTTGGGAATTCCCCGAAACATATGTGCACATGACCGGTACTTCCCTTCCAGTCAGATTGTCTCTCTTATTTGTTGCAACTCCGCCTGTTTTCAGGTCAGAAAAAGTTGTCTAAAGGGCAAAACTTGACAAAGATATTTGAATGTCAAAATTGAAATAATGCGATCATAATTCGTTTCACATGAACGTTATATTGGGAAACTATTTACTGCTGTGATACCTGTAAGAAGGTACAATATTTATATCGTGAAGAGTTGTAAAATATAAATCTAGATTCGATTCGATTCCACATCTTCTACCCGAATCGATTTGAGTCGAAATTTGATATTCACGTGTCCAGTGGCGGCGCCATGGAGGGGTATGTGGGGGGGGGGGGGGGGGTACTTACCCCTCCACTTTTTTCGCCAAGCGTAGTAAAACAATATCATTTTAATTTTTGTTGTATTGAACGTTGCGGTGTAATGGTCGGTATGCTTAATCCCATATTCCCAAGTGCACTAAATCAGAGAAGTTTTGAAATTATGTTCCCCCCCCCGCCCCCACACACACGCTAGCTGCAAACAACAAACAAGAGTCGAGGGTCCAAATTGCAACAAGGCATGACGCGTATAAACGGACTGAAACATAGTGCTTAAGAGTATTCGACGAATGCTAGAATCGAGAGCGTGCAAGGCATCCGTTTGGAATTCAGCCTACAGCAATTTTAAAAAAATAAATAAAATTTAATATTTTTCGAAAAATCCTCAAAGGTGTAACTCACTGAAATCATGCAAATATGAATATCATTAGAACCGGCTTGTTCAGTCGCTTCCAATGATATCCATATTCGCATGATTTTGTTGAAAAACAGCTAAAATTTTTCTCAACTTATGGAGAGGACCCCCCCCCCCCCCCGCCCACACACACACACCGAAACCCACCCCACCTCCGCGCTGCACAATCCCCATCTGTACCCCCTCACTTTTGTAACTCTGGCGCCGTCACTGCACGTGTCCGTAATTAAATTGTTACTGATACTCGCAATCGTTAACTATTCGACTGGCCATTTGCTCGTTAACAACCAGCATTTTACGTTGACGTAAAATTCATGTTCAGCCATCCCTCTGCCGTCAAGATTTTCGAAAAATCGGCACTTCCAGGTTTTTGTGTTTGAAATCTTATGCGAATGCCACCCTATGCGTGGATATATAACAACCACTTTGAAACTATTACAAGGGATAGATAGATAGTTTATTGAAGCAATATTACACCTACAGTGAGGCAGAGTGCACAGATATCTCATAATGTGAATTATAATGTGAATTATAAAATATATACAATGATTGTTAAAAAGATCAACAAGACTATTTAAAGTAAAGACAAACAATCTAGATCGTGTTTTTGGCAATTAATGCATCTCTCTCCCTGAAGAACAGCAGGGTCATGTTACAGATGGGATTAATGATCGTCGGACTGTCATTCTTCATAACGAGTTCAATTTGCTGACATTTACTGGGTTTTATAAAATCTGGTGTATCTTTACTTATAACATTGAACAATTGGGCTCTACTGTTTGAATAGGCCGGGCAATCCATGATAAAGTGAATTTCACTTTCTACTTCGCTGGTAGCTGCACAAACACTAGAAGCCTTGCAGAGCCTACGATCTAGTGGAATGGGGGATTGGGAGTATCTGCCTCTCTCAATATTCAAATTATGATTGCTTATTCTCAGCCTGGTAAACATAATCCTCGCCTCACGGGCTTTAGTATGGGTAAGATATGGTTCAAATATCTGGTCACATTTGAACGTACGATAAGTACGTAGCCGTCCTAGTGCAAGGCCTGCAAGAGAGAGAGAGAGAGAGAGAGAGAGAGAGAGAGAGAGAGAGAGAGAGATGGGTGGTGTACTTGAAGATGGAGGCAGGACCTCCGGGAAAATACCCAGTTTTGTGATATTGTGTTAATGTGTCACCTAAGATACTGGAAATTGCAGTTTCAATTCAGACGGAAGGCTTATTCCTTGCAGAGCAGAACCCTTTGTCCATTTTTAGAATTCCAAATTTGAAATCTCCTATGCTCTGGATTTGTCACAGTAAGTACTATCCCATGTTTCATAACTCGTAGTTAGACACTTTGTCTTAAGTGAGTCAGTAGGAATATGACTTTAATGGTTGTCAAGTTATGATTTAAGTCTGTGATAATGACTGGGCTTAATGTAAAGCTGCATTTCTACATGAACAACAGCATTATGTAATTATGTCGTATTATAAAATAAAACAAAATATATTGTACAATAACTCCACATTATCCACTACAAATGATGCATTGACTAACGCAGTATCCATTAACCAACTTTTGACCGGCTGAATATTTTCAATGTTTTTTTTATCAAATCTGGTCATAGCTGCTATTAAGCAGCCATGACTAGTTTTGATGAAAAAGTCCTATAAATTTAACGAAAGAAATCATTGGTCAATAAGTCCAGTCAATTTACAGGTGAGAAATGTTATTAAAGGTGCCCAAACTATACTTATTTCAGTGGCAAGATACTATGAGTCCTGGGCAGGAATATATGACAGCCGGCATGCAAGGAGTTAAGAAGGGGGAAAATAGAAGTAATTTGGCGAAAATCGTCTCTGGACAAAATGTTTTTATTCGTGATACACTCTTACATTCTGTATCATAAATAACATATGCATTAGTGTCCAAAAATCTAAAATGCAACATGGGGAAGCTGATACGTAATAAAAATAAAAATAAAATACTCACTCCCTCACTGATTTGAAACAAATTGTCTAAGAATCAATTTGTTTTTTTGTTTTTTTTTTGGGGGGGGGGGGGAATAGGGGGTCACAGCACCCCAAATCAAATTTGTTTTTAATAATCGATCCATTTTGCTAAATCATGAGTTTATCTCGGGATTTAAGAGTTGCCAGTAAATGAATAAAAAGTACAATACATCAGAAAGAACACCACACGCACAAAATATAACCCTCGCAGCCTTCCCCCGTCCCCACAAGAAAATGGTAAATTGTTAATAACGATAAAAAGAATCAATGAAAGTAAGAAGATAGATATGGGGAGAGAAAGCACTGCACGATAGACATATTATTTATTTATTTATTTATTTATTTATTTATTTATTGGTGTTTAAGGTCACATATTTATGCACAATGGCTAACCATGACCGTGACAGGTTTGCTGGTGGAGGAAGCCAGAGTACCCGGAGAGAACCACCGAGCAACGGCGAGCAACTGTCAACTCCTCAACATACCAACTCCACACAAGCAGGATTAGCAATGGCTGAAGTCAGGTGCACCATCTACGTGCAGTACGCCTTAGTACACAGTGTCACCGTGCCCCCACGGTGGCAATGGGGTGAAGTGTCTTGCCCAAGGACACAACGCAGTTGCCGCAGGTGGGATTCGAACCGAGGACCTCTCGGCTTGCAGCCTGCACCTCTACCAACTGAGCCACCGCGCCCCCCACGATAGTCATAAAATGGGTGACAAAGAATTCACAGATTCCTGGTTATGAAACAGAACACGGAAAGCTGACGCGGAGAGCTTATCTACCAGATACTACAAACACAGAATTCTCCATACAGTACAGTCGACACGGACTGGTCGTAATCCACTTGTGGGCAGTGATGTCCAAGCATGCATTTACCAGGTAATAAAAATCATCATCAGAACATTTTAATTAATGAAGCACCGGGTTGTACCCGGTGCTTCATTAATTAAATTTCTGATGATTATTCCTATAATTAGTGTTTGGAATCTAATATTATTGCGTCCGTGAACATATTTCCCACCCATTGAAAGTGACCAGTCCACGGCGGCTTTACTGTACACATTATTGCAACAGTCATTTGATCTTTGTCATATTCCATTGGGAGAACGAGACTAGATAAGGTAGTGTTTGGTCTGGCTGACTTGATCCCTTTGGCGGAATATGCCTACCCAGACTGATTACCTGCTGTAATAATTTGCTTGTCATACGGCTGTGGATATTTAAAATTTGAAACGAAACCAGAAATGTGAAACAAATAAGTTCAAAGGGTTGTGAATAGCAACGTCAGAATACTTTTCCATTTCTCAATCCACATTGTGAGAACAATCCGAGTTAGCAATCCGAGTTACCAAGACAAGGCCAACAAGACGTTATAAAAATGACGTCTTAATACCGTCTGACAACATGTAACAAGCACGTATCTCCAGAAAATTTGATAATTTAAGAGGATCTTTAAGGCCACAAAAAGAAGATCTTTTATTTCTCAGACCATTTTCGGCGGAACGATTTTCAAAGTGAGGGGGCTGGATCGGGCGATGGATAGGCGTGGTACGAAAATTTTAAATTCCTGGGTTCCAAACCCCCCATTTCCATGCATGTGAGCGGATAATTTGAGATTTTTCAGGAGAAGTATTTGAAAGATTTCACACCTTGACAGCCGTTAAAAAATGTCGGTAAAGCATACAGGTGAGGTCTATTTATCAGCTTTGGTCGTGACGACCAAAGCTGATAAATAGATCTCACATGTATGCTTTACCAGACGTTAACAGCAATTATACTGTCTGTGGATTATCTTGTCTGGGGGTGGATTTGGTACCTGTATGTCTGTAAGATTACGATTTATTAAAGTTAACCGATTTTTTAACAGAGTGTATACATTTAGCGTTTGCTGTTTTCGAAACTGAACCAGTACGAGAAAAACATAGCTGGCGAAAATATGGAAGGCTCTGGTTCCGACCCTTGTTTCACCAGTCATTGGTTGTGTTAAAATATATGCATACAAAAAAAAACATGGCACGGCAAAAAAAAAGTGGTGTGGCTGAAGCCCCCAGCCCCCCCCCCCCCCCCCAGGTCCCACGGCCCCTGACTTTTGGTAAAATTGCACGTGGGCGAACGTATTTTTATTTTATTTTTGTAATTTACTTTTTTTTTGCCATCATGTTCTCGGTTTGTTTTTTTTGTTTTAGGACTTCATACTCTACAGAATAGCTTGGGTGGTGATGTATTTCGTCCCTTGAGTGCAAGAAGGCTTTGAATGCTGCTTTAGCATTGCAAAAGTATTGCAAAGCCTTGTTGCACTCAAGGGACAAATTTATCACTTTTATTAATTTGGCAAAAACATCAGACATAAAACATTTATTTTTTTTATTTTTTTCAGTTTGCATTAGTTATAAAAAGAGAGCATGCAGTAGCCAATAGGATCATAGATATCAGATAGAAGACTATCCGATATCTATGAATAGGATCATTCGGATGCGTCTGAAAAACATATTTTGAACTTTTTTAGGCCTAATGAGTCATATTTGATATATAAAAGTGACTAATTTGAGACTCCTTTTAATACATAAAGTGTATTGTGACCTTTTACCTACAATACTCGTCAAAGCCGACTCGCATTCTGTTTTCAGAAATCGTCGAACAAATTTTAGTAATCTTTTCAATTGTTATCATGCTAACATAGCCCATCGAGCTCGTTCCAATGAAGGTGCCATAATGTTTGTTTCTGGGGAAAAAAAGCATTATTTATTTTTTTAGTTATTCAGTAAATATCTTGTACATGTCGTCTGCTAGTAATTTTAGTTGAATAGTTAATGAAAGAACTAACTTCAAAAACAGTAAGATTAATTCACTTCTACTCCCGAAACCAACTCAGTCACAATGTTATGACGTCACTTCAACTTCTTACGTCACTTGGTTATTAGACGTGTTAAATGCGATATATACGTAATGGGCTGTTAAATTTTTATTATGTGTGTAGTGTGTGATAACCATCACCAAGCCCGTTATCGTCGATGCCTTGTTCTCTATAGCAAAACATACAAGCACTTCGATGAGCCCCACACCCCCACCCCAAATCCCCGGTGGAACAGCTGCATATGGTTTTATAATCTTCAAGGCTATCTTATTTACTGGCATATAATTGGAGATGAGTTTTTTTATTTATAACTTGGTGGATGATTTCCAATCGTATGGATGTTTTTGCTTTTGCCCCGTCCATTTGTCAAAAAAGTGTTCGTGTGTAACAGTGCAATTAACTGCGCCAGGAGGTGTCGTTGAATATCATCCACCCACTGAGCCCAAAACAGCCATTTAAAATTGCCCACTGAGAAGTGAGTTTGTGCTGAAATGTGTTTGTGCTGAAACTGAAAAAGTCTACATTCAGTGCAATATTTTTGAAATTAGTATTCGTGTGAGTTTTTCACACCAGTTTTTCCTTCAGAATTCGAGACAGCGTGTGTCAGTCTATGTTGAAAATTACAGTACTACCGCCGTGGATCGATCACTTTCCATGCGTGGGCAATATTTCCACGGGCCCAAGAATATTAGATTTCAAACATTAATTATAGAAATAATCAACACAAATTTAATTAATGAAGCACCCGGTACAACCCGGTGCTTCGTTAATTAAAATTTTGCTGATTATGAGGTTTGTTATCTGGTAAACGCATGCGTGGACATCACTGCCCACGCGTAGCTTCTGACCAGGAATTGATTCTGTCTGATACAGAATCGGAACGGGGGTTGGGGGGGGGGGTGGGGGGGGGGGGTGACACAAACGTTTTTTATCGAGTTTGTGGGTGCAAATCAAGTGGGTTGTTAGATAAAAGTAAGGAAACAAAATTTGTTGTAAAATTCGGAAGTTTGAAAATCCACAAATTTCCAATAAATATTCATATTCACAAAGTATACATTAGAATGAAGCTTGTGGTGTGCTGAACACATGCAATAAAAGTGTACAACTTACGCAAATGATACCCGGCATCAACGTTTACTGAAAGTCTGCTACCTTATTCGTACCAAGACTGATAATAAAATAATATTCACGAGAACACATCATGGCCAAATATGCTTCAGATGCCTAAGAACAAGGCTGGGCATTCAGAATACTTCAAATGCAGCGACAGGTCTAAGTGGCGGAAAAGGCCAAGATTTCAAACCAATTTTAGTCTTCCCAAAAGCACTTCCCTATACGACCTGAATTAGGTGTAAAGTAAATGCAGATCCAGCAAAAACTGATTTTCTTGTCGGAAAGAGCGCACAAAAGTTATGTATATACCACAGGTGTATACCACAACATTAAATCCGAACGCCGGCAAGACTTAAAGATTTGAGGTGAAATGATACATTGCGATGACGTCATATTATGAATTCTGCAATGTATTCGCATAACTGTTTGACGGAAATTTTGTGCAACACGTTCCACTCATAAAAGCGTTCATCCAAAAATTCATATAAAAGAGTCAATTGTAATTTGGTTCTGCGGTCTAGGTTTTCATTTCTATTTTCTTCGACAAACGTTCGTCTGCTAATATTTCCGAAACGTGACACTATGTTGTTTGTTTACAGAAGAAGGTGCGATAATTGAATAGTCCTGCGCTCATTAAATATGCTAATACGCCAATATAGGTTGGTAACGTGGGTGGGGTAAGATAGCCGTCACGTGGGTGGAGTGAGACAGGCAAATCGTTCCCAGCTGTCTCACACGACTTTTTATATGTCTCAGTACCTTAGTGGTGGGAGACATTAACTTCTTTCCACGGTGAAGAAAAATATGAACTATTAATTAAAATATTGAAAAAAAACCAAAGAGGCTCTCAAAGGAAGGACTTACATTATCTGATCAGATGCGGACCTATAAATCACGATTAAACACCTTGAATACCTTTATCGATGTCATTGCTTCAAATACTTGGCTGCATTGAGAAGTGATACTATTAGTTACTTATGACGCTGGAGGTGATGGGCTTTGCAGGGAGGCATTCGAATCATCAACTGACGGAAACGAGCAGAAATATTCGTTGAACACCTCTGCTTTATCAACATTTCTGGAATATATTTTGTTCGAGTGGATAACAGAAGGAATTCATGCCACTTTACTGCTGTCTTTGAATATTTTTAGTGCCTTCCAACACAGTGAAGTAGTAGTTCCGTTGCTCCCCAAGCACTGGACTTTGGATAGATATGACGTCTTGGCATTCCTAATAGCCGATACTACTTCACTCCGTTTGTGTTTATATTTAGCCTAAGCGTTCGGAAGACCGTAGCGTACACATAAAATATACCCATAGTAGCTTGGTGTACCAAATGTTCACCACGAGTGGTGAAGTGGTGTTAACCGCGAGCCTTTGGCGCGCGGTTAACACCACTTCACCACGAGTGATGAACATTTTGTACAACAAGGTACTTTGGGTATATTTTGTTTATACCATGATCGTCATATTAATAAGAGTTTAAATGTTAAATACATCAATATTCACATGTGCGAAGGTGTTTTTGTTTACTTGAGCACCGGTGGGTAGTACTTCCGCTGGCAATTGTATCGCCGAAATGAAATAGAAAACGAAACGCGCAAATTACGGGATTGTTTCATTTTAATAACATAATGACATACTATTCGAGTTATGGATGCTTTATTAACATGAGACAACGTATGTTTGTTAAAGTTTGGTATCTTTTGAGGTAAACTTATTTATAAACGTAAACAATAATTACCGGTTTCATTTCACTCTCCACGAGGCGACGGGTGATAAATTTAGACAAGTTTGCATTCAATGCGAGATCACCAAAGGCCCCCTTGGTTGAAGTTCCACTGTAGGTGTAAATTTTAACTATTGAAATCCCATTGCTGGCGTGTTCACCAAGGTTGGTGTGTGAAGCTAAAATTTATGTCATAGGCTTTTTATATGTAGTAGAATAGGTAATCATGGTATAAAATCGTCGTCTTTATCTTATCAGGATTCGAAACCATCTCCATCATTCGAAACCATCTCCGAAGTGGCAGACAAAACTTGCCTGAAAATAAGACTACTGCACCCTCGGGGAGAGGTAGTACCTTTGTGAGAGGACCCCCCCCCCCCCCACACTGGTCCTCACCCGAGGGTTCAACCACCATCAGTCAACGAAGCCATCACGCCGCAACCGGAGACACCTGCCGAGTTCCTGAACCCTTTCCTCCTTCAACACGCCTCCCCATGTGAAAACTGATCGTATACAGTCACTGAGGGTCGAAAGGGGCTTGTTCCCAAACCGTCCCTGCGCGCCTTCGGCGCGTGAAACCATTCCGTCCATCTATCAGGAGTCTTATTTCGTTGTACACCCACTCCGATGGTAATTTTGTTGGAGATATATTTGGATGCAGCATATAGTGGGTTGTCGGTGATGTAAGAAACTATTTTATCAAGACATAAATTGTCCACTCGACTGTTTGGGCAAGTTAATCGGAAAAATGGAATATTCCAGAAAGGAGTGAAAGTACTTTCCGAAGTGGAATCACCTTGCACTCTTCTTCTAGAATCACTTCTCTTGACAAAGAGACCTGATGATGGAATAAGAGTTCTAGGGGAAGCACTTGGCTTCACTTAGGGAACAGCTTGAACGCTTCGAAAATGTTCAAATCCCATAATTTTTCTTTCACTACCAATATACAGTTCCCCAGTAACAGGGCCGTTTTATTCATAAGGTTGACAAGGCTGAAGCCTATGGACCCGCAGGGACAGGGGGGCCTGCCATTTTGTTTATGCTGAGGCACTGTTACCAGCGCCTTAGGGCTCCAATGGTTAAAGGCACTTTGCACTCTGCGCCGTAGGGATACATGTACATATGTATTTATCCATATATATACTCTCATAAATACAGTACGTGGAGAGTGGATTGTAACTAAATCACCCACGGAGTGGAGTTATCACCCAAGCTATAACTTTCAAATTTTGTACATATCGACAAAAAACACAAGCAATGTTTCAGCCAATGGACCTCCGGGTTTAACCCGGAGGTCCATTGGCTGAAACTTTGCTGGTGCTGATTATGTTTTGCATCAAATTTGAAATTATTCCTCGGGTGGAATCTCCACTCTGCGGGTGATGTAGTGATAATACACTCTCCACGTACTGTATACTACACATACATATTTATATACAGTGCATTATTTTAATGTTTATTTAAATAATATGTCAAGTTGTGAGTAGAATTCTTCAGGAGACCCGCAAAATGGATATAAGGCTATGTACTGCGGCATAGTGCATACCATACCAGGATCAGGCTGTCGGCTGTAGTGGGGTAAAAGATTGAAGTGCCAGAGGGGACCCAGAGGCCGAAGTACCTAAAACCTAAAAGACTAGGGGTCATGGGTTAATACGGCACTGCCCAGTGACCAAAAATTATTTTACTAAAAATATAAAGTCTTAAAATATGGGGGCTCTTTGAGTCCGGGTAGGTTTTAAATAATATCAGACCATTATATTTTATGACACTCTGTCTATTATCTCGAGTAACGCGCAAAATGGGTCCCGTCTTTACAGTTCTTGCTTGCCGCGGCCCAACTCCGAACGCGGTGGCCCTAATCTGAGTGGTGTAGAGCCAAGGATTAGGTGAGTTCCAAAAATTTTAATTTTCTCACACCGAACCAGGGTCATTATTTTCCCCAGCTCCAGGGTGCCACAATACGCATTGATTCTTTTTCACTTTAGAGATTATTATTTTCCCGTCATGTTCATGAGAATAGGACATGGTGGCAGAAAGCAACATCACTTTAAAAGTGTGAAAGCAAAGGGTTACAATATATCCGGACAAGTAACCCGGTTCAGTGATACTGAACTGAACTTTAAAGAAAATAGTCCCAATTGTTCTCGGGGGAGATAAAGGTAGTTAAGTCATGTACTGCTCATTATCAAGTCATTATCACTTCGGACGCGTGGAAATGTTATTGTTATTAGTAAATGTTAATGTTTGTTGTATATTATTATACGTTAGTCATATCAGTCACTTTCCAGTTTTTCTTGATACCATTAGCGCCAGGATAATTTGTGGATGACGTTACGGAGAAAAATCTATTTAAAGTTAGTCATATCACTCACTTTCCAATTTCTTGATACTATTAGCACCAGGACAATTCGTGGATGACGCTACAGGGAAAAATGTATTTTATAGAGGATATCTGGTGTTTTTGAATGGATATAGAAAATTATCTCATGAGTGACCGAAACAAAGGTTACGCGAGCGAAAATAACCATTTGTCTCGGTCGCGAGGAAGATAACTTTCGGTATCCATTCAAAAACACTAGATTTTCTTTTTACTATACGCTTTTTTATAACAATCGTATCATTTCACTCGTTTCAACCTTGAATTGATGCAGGAAAGTAAACAGCGCAATGAATCATTGATACACGGAAGTGATTTGAACAGATAGCGTCTTTCTATCTGATTCAGTTGGCGGGTCTCTAGTCCAAACATGGCCTGAAAGTCAGTAATATAAGTTTTGAGTTTGGTACGTTCTTTGAAAGGACGTACCAAACCAAAAACTTA
The DNA here is from genome assembly GCA_031216915.1 of Pictodentalium vernedei. Lineage (NCBI taxonomy): Eukaryota > Metazoa > Mollusca > Scaphopoda > Dentaliida > Dentaliidae > Pictodentalium > Pictodentalium vernedei. The sequence continues at coordinate 70,537,968 of CM062292.1, read as the reverse complement.
TATTACGGACTTCCAGGCCATGATTGGACGAGCGGGTTTCATGCATCAATTCAAGGTGAATACGTGTTGAATTATTGCTGGAAATGATCAGTATCCACTCAAAACACTTGATTGTCTTTTCATTTTAGGTTTTAGAACAAATTGATCATTTCGAGCGATAATTTGACTCGTATTCACCTCGAAGTGATGCGTTGGAAGCCGCCATTTTGATTGATACCGTGGGGGTTACGATTTTTATCTTTCCGCAATTTCTTCGATAATCTATCGTTCAGCGTATCATTTTTTTACAACCATATCTATTCACAAACATCGCCTTCATTACAGTTAGAACTAGAAGTTCTATCAAGAAATACGCACAAAGAGCACGTCGATCTGCGCGTTAATCTACGCCTTATGACCATAGTAAGGCTATCAAATTCTGTATATATGGCCTGTGCACAAGCAATGTTTCAACCAATGGACCTCCCGGGTAACCCGGAGGTTTATTGGCAGAAACATTTCCTGTGTTTGCTATGAGTAACCAGGAGAACCCGCCATGCTTCAGGTGCCATTCGATATAGCATTTGCGTGCAATTAAGCCAAGTGCAATTAAGCCAAGATAAGCGCACAGTTCGTGGCAGGACTTCTAGTTTTAACTGTATTATTTTAACTTTTCACTCCAAAACACAGCTTATGTACCCTCATTGGAACGAGCTTGTCAAGCTGGTTCCAATCAGAGATCATAAGCTATGTTTTTAAAAAAGAAAATGATTTTTTTTTTCGTTACTTTAGAATTGTTCTGTTTTTGTAGTCCGCTTGTTTCGTTTTGAAAAGGGTAATGAGTGAGTCTGACCACGAGTATATATTTTGAATTGGTAGCTGTGGTAGCTGTGTTCAGTTGTTTGATTTGCTTATGGTTCTTACACTTAGTATGTGTCTATTTATTGAAAATAATAACCTTGTTTCGGAACTGGACAAACTGTTTAGTATTATCAGGAAAACTTACAGCAATAGCATCGTTTGTCACAATGACACGAATGATCAAATCAAAGAACGGATTATAAAGCCGTACTAGTTCATGCGACGTCTTTCAGTTCTCCAAACAGCCTGCATCTGCTTCCTAAGCAGTGCCCGAAAGACCACTATACGCTTGTTTCGCATGGCTGACAGTTTTCGTCATTGGAAGAAATTTATGGGAATGTTAGTTAGCTGGCTTTAATTTCCTAAACTCAACACTCAGAGTACGGAAATTTCATTTAAAAATTGAAATTTCTAAACATTAGCGAATTTATATCCTCGATGTGCACATCATTCCAAAACTCCAGGCATTGTCCTGCAGAGTAGTATAAAAATACATAAGTTGGCATTTTACAGTTTTTTTCCCCAATCAGTTTGAGCGTTTCACTATTATTCTCTGTTGAAATAAATAATGATCGTTTGTTTCTGTCTATTTCTTGAGTTATGAACCCCAAAAAACAAAGGCCTTTGTTTTTTGGGGTTCATAACGCAAGACATAGACAGAAACAAACGATCATTCCTGATAATTAAACTTGAGAGGCAATACATCTAAACACTCCCTACTTATTGCAGTCGAAACAAAAACTTGCTTCCTGGTAATAACCGAATAATAAAGGCATAGTTTTCTAAAATTCTGTTTGAAATAACGATTCATTTCTCTAAAACATTTCTCGTGTCATTAAAAGTTTTATTGACCAATGAATTACGTAAGTTAAAAGGAACGTTATAGGCCACGCCCACACAAAAGTTCAATGTCTTTTTCCACTTGACGGTAGGGTGCTGCCATTCAGGGCAACACTGAATTAAATTTAATTCTGATTTTGACCATTTTCTGAGAAACTGAAAACACAGTTTGTAAATGTAGAGTTCAATATAAACCCAGGTGTCATGGAGTTGGTTGAACTTTATCTCAGAAAGAGTTCATTCAGGCTATTTGGAAATAGGAAGGTTTTGTTGGCGTGAGATACGATTGTGGATTATTATGACCGGCCATTGTTTACGTTTGATTTGGGTAAAACAACGAACGCAGATCATCTATTGCATATAAACAAATTGAACATGGAACAAAAATCATGATAAGGATTTCATTGTTTATTAAATTTTATTTTGAAAGTCATTTTAATATGATTTGATAAGTATTAATTACTTTTCATGCTGAAACAACGTGAGCGTGTAGGGGGTTCCTTTCCATTCACACAATGCAACGTAATTGTTAAGACAGACATTGGGGGCGTGGTTTAGGGCGAGCCTAAATGCGTTTTCTCGGTTCATTGTGTTATGAAAAAAAGAAAAATGCTTTAGGCAATCATTTTGCCTGACAATGCTTGAACAGAAAATTTATTTATAGCAGGGAGGGTTAACACGCTTGTGATGATCTAGATGTATTCACCTGTTGTTAACATTCCAGTGGAATGTTCTCTTCAGTTCGTATAAAAGTGCGGGTATTGTGTGATTAGCTGTGCACTGATGGATAGTGAAAGCGTGCTGATTGTGTTGTAACACAAGCTGGGTTTAGTACAATACATTTTCACTATTCGAAGCTCGGTCAGCAGTGTGGCCAGCAGTGTAGTAGGTCCTCTTCACCCACCCGCCCACCCTCCTTCGTGCTTACGCAGTTGTAATTCAGACGTATGTCGTTTTTATAGGACAAAGATCACTTACTTGTTATGAAATCTTTTTTATTATACTGTGCAGTGTATGTTCAGAATAAATTCGAATGTGCTACACTCGTCCTCACGAGCACATTCCTAAGCTACACACGTGTGTTGTCCTTCCTTGTTGTAAATTATTTTTATGGTCGGTTGAGTTTGGCGAATTAGAACATAAAAAGGTTTAATTATAACCATTTAAAAAGAAGAAAGCAGCGTTTTCGCCATATTTTGATGTTCTGTAACTTTTCTTTCTGTGGATTGTATCAACAGTGTGCGCATCGTGATATGTAATGTAGATAGTGTCTTTTTCATTAACATTTTGAACCCCGGAGGCCGTTTTTCCGGCCCATTAACATGATACTTCATAATTTCATCAAGTAGGCTGACTTTTGAGTGAAGGAGTGGCGTAGACTAATCAATATTTTCAACGTGCAGCCCCAAGGCTGCAAGTTGAAAATATTAATTGGTCTACCCCCAAATATTGAATATGGACTCTTCCCGTTGCTGCCATTGAACTGATACGGAAGATACCACTAGGGTTCAAAGGGTTAAAATGTTCAAACTCATTCTTTATCCGCCTTTCAGATTTGTCCTGTTATGCTGGCTGCAGTGGCAACGTTAACAGACAAGCAGATATAAACAACTGGTTGAAGGGGGGGGGGGGAGGGGGTAACTCCTCGTACTTGACATCGATCTGCAATATTGTCACGGAATTGATACTGGAAATGGCAAGTGTGGGGCAGTCGCATTTTTAGGTAACTGATTTTCTATTTACCTCGAATGGGAGAAACAGAAGTTCACAAATCCAACATTTTTTTCGATAATTTATCGTGTGCTAGGGCTTAGGGGGTTGATATAGATGTCTAGGTGGTGAGATTTGCTATTTTTTCCCTGGGAAGAATAAAAAATTGTAGGTCCAAATTGGACAATTCGTGTTGGTAGTAGTAATACTGATAGATATTCTTATCTCTGAACTTGTTGCCTCTAATTAGCTTGTCATAAAAAGCAGAAATTTCTGTTGTTACTTTTAATAAACGGAAGCAACAGACATCCCCATAAGCTGTCTGCTGTTTTCGTTCATTAACTATTCTGGCGCGACAGGCGACTAAAGTCGACAGACGGCAGACCGCGGAAAGGTACTGCAGTTGTCATTTTAGCCAACTGTGTGTGTCCATTTCCAAGTGCTTTTAACCCTTTACCAAACGCAGACGATATCAAAATTTATTATTTTAAATATCATTTTTTTTTTCAAATTCTTCAAAATATTTCAACAAAACCATATCATCTGACCCCTCGTTGGAACGAGCTCGACGAGCTCGTTCCAACGAGGGGTCACATGATATGGTTTTGTCGAAATTTTTTGAAAAATAATATTTTTTCAACTGCTGAAGTTGCATATTACGGCCGATTCGTTGGGTAAAGGGTTGAACAAACATACGTATTCTTATGTATCATGCTCCATTTTGTCCTATCCATGAACAAAGATATCGACCCTTGAAAGTATAAAGGTGCCATTTAAATATATACAGAAAATCATTTGAAAAACTGTCAATGAGATCATTTGAACATCTTTTAAAAAAATAACGCTTTAGTCTAACAACCTATACTTTTTGTAAAATTCCTGATGAATATTAGGCGCTAAGAATTGTGTTTCTCAGATTATTCCGCGCTAAAAGAGTTAAACGATATTGATGTCACAGGCGTTGCCTCAACAATCACTTGCTTCTTACTTTTCGAATAATTTCGAGAGAGATAACTTTATCAAATTTTTCATGACAATGAAAGTCAAGGATTAAACATTAGTGATCGGCGTAAGACAGCGCACAGATTGTTTGCCTGTTTATTCGTGCTTAACGACACTTTCAACAATCAGGGACATAACTTATGGGCCAGACAGAGTACAGTTTGTAGTGACAAAGTGACAAAAGAGAGTTGTCATGACAACGGAGGGAGGAAGCTGGTAGGGCCACTTTGAAAAAAAGATTCTACACGAAGCCACGTAAGTGTAAAATCAGTGATATGCTCTCAGAGACCGGGGAAAGTGATTGAGAAGCGAAGCTCCCTACTAAACATTTTTGTCGTAAAACGTTCGAATCGTTGGAAAAAAATTAGGTTTTCTTTCTTCAGATATAGGAAAGAAAACTATTGTCAGTTTGGGTAAAAAATGTTTTAGACCGAATATCCGATAACTAACTCGTTATGCGTGCTAGGAATTTGGTTGCTAAATCTATTTATTTAACATTTAAACTCTTATTTTCTGCCGATCATGACATAAATAAAATATACACTAAGTTGCTTGGTGTAGCAAATGTTCATCACTGGTGTGGAAGTGGTGTTAACCACGCGCCAAAGGCCCGCGGTTAACACCACTTCACCACTCGTGGTGAACATTTGGCACACCAAGCTACTATGGGTATATTCTATATTTTCTATGACTTCAGAGATGAAGACATGTTGACCGAAATCTCAGGAACGCGTGTCTCAATACAACTATAAAGGCTCATGGGCGTACATCGGTCTCGAAGACTCCACTCTCTCCTACAAACCATTTCCTCCTAATGTGGCAATGTACAAAATATAGTATTAATACATTATTAACATTTAGATATTTTTATTTTATTCTACAGGTTGACTCTGTATGCTAATACATATTTTTGACAATTTAATATTTCAGGTGTATAGTCGATTGTCTGCTTTTTGTCTTTACGACTTGGTTTCTGTCAGGTTAAGGGGGGGGGGGGAGGGGGGTTGTGAGAGTTGTACTCATTCGTGCTGCATGGGTTCAGTTTAGCGGGAAGTTTTCCTAGCTTGATCATTCTGATCTTGGACGCACATCTATATCAGAACTTAGTTTATGTGGAGGCATTCTTTACGGCAAATGTATAAGGACCTATGTCATTTTGAAAGGATAAGTTATTTTATTTATCGGCTCCAAATTGAACATCAACATTACGAGGCTGCACGTTGAAAATTTTGATTGGTCTACCCCAAATAATGAGTATGGACTCTTCTAATTGCTGCCATTGAACAGGCATGGAAGATACCACTAGAGTTCAAAGGGCTGATGACATTAGATTGTTTTTGGTCTCCAGTTTATAAGCTGAGTACTGATGTCTGTTTCTATTTTGCAGGGTCAGCTTAAATTGTATGATAAATAATGAGGATGGAGTAAATATTTAGATGACTGGCGTATAATTAAACCTTTTTTCTGTTCATGCATTTTCAGGCAAAAAGATTGGCTAAAGTATTTGTTTTAACTTTCATTACACAATGAATCGAAAAAAAACGCATTTAGGTCCGCCCTAAACCACACCCCCAATATATGTCTGGAAAATTACTTTGCGTTGCGCAGTGTGAATGAAAAAGAACCCCTGCAGGCTCATATTGTTGCAACATGAAAAGTAATTAATATTTATCTCATCATATCAAAAAGACTTTCAAAATAAAATTTAATAAACACTGAAATCCTTATCATGCTTTCTATTCCATGTTCAATTTGTTAAAAGGTAATAGGTGATCGTCCAAACCAAACGTAAACAATGGCAGGTCATAACAAACCACAAATAGCCCAAGAACATTAGGTTTCACTAGGGAAAAAAAACGGAGAAAGCTGATTTTTTCAGGGAATGTCGAATACATGTCACTGAACGATTAGACAAAAGTCCCCTAAAATCCCAGTTGAGCCTTTTTTTCTACAGCCTTTTTTCGAAAACGCGTTTGAAAAAAATAAAAAAAATCGCACGAACTTTGTAACCTCGAATTGATCCAACTGTATTTTTTGTTTACGCGTATTTCGAGCTACATAATGTCTAATATACATTTACCTAGAGGAAAATGTGCATTCTGTGACAATTTCTGCGAAAAATTATTGAAAATTCACAAAAAAGTATCGGATTTACGCAAAAAATGACGATTTTCCTAACGGATTTGCCCAAAGGGTCGTAGTACAGAACGGGATGTTAGTTGGACAGACGATAAAAAAATCCACCACCATTTGAGGACTTTTATCATTGCTTACAAAATAGACATTATGGAAGACCCCCTCTGCTTCTGGCCGAGTTCCCCTTTTGGCATAAAATTCGTCAGCATGAGAACTCAACTATTTTCGGGCTTGGGACCGAACAGACACGTCTGTGTCTGGCAGCATTAGATCAATAAATAATATTTACAGAATGTACAAAAATCAATAAATAATATTTACAGAATGTACAAATCAATCAACATGGATTAAGTTACATTGACTATTATCAACGCTATATACAGAAATGACATGACCTATATACATATTATTCATCGAACTCAGAAATTTCCGACAGGACAGTGTTTCTGTGGTTGTTACAAGAATCCGAACTGCAATTACACAAACCTGAGCAAGAGAGTCCTGCCTTCTTACACCCACACCTTTTTGTACAAGCACTCTTGCAACCACAACTGATCAGATTCAGTAGGTTATCGGGGGCACATGGCTTTGTGGCTGCAGTCGGTACAAGAAGTCCATTGTCTAGCGACCACCCCCAATCCGTCGGAGGAAGCGAAGTGCACAGCCATTCTTGGACCTGGAGATAACATCTGTAGACATGTTGTTGTGCATCATCGCTGCTTGGTGGGAGTGAGGCTAGGTCGATGGGTTTATTCAGTTTAGATTTTGCTACATAACGCTTGTAAGTGACATATCTATATTGGTCGAGAGAGGAAACAGTTTTACTCCCGTATAAGATCAGGAGAAGTTGTTCCCCGGCAGCGGCTAATGCACTTGGTGTACTGTCATCCGCCAAAATTGTGTTGACATACTGTTGTGAGTCGCTAGTAAGATCGGAGACAATTGTACTGAATACTTTCTTCTTACCAACTCGAAAGAGTGCAGAAGTAGTGTCACAACCACTTATAGAATGTGCTACAAGGAGGTTGCTTCTATAGTCACCCATTTTGGTTGCTATTTCACTAACTGAAACTAGTAAGTTTGGGGTAATGGAATACATCATGTGAATATTACATCCCGGTTGAACTCGAGAGGTAAGAATGACTAACAAGTCTGTGTCTGTTCCCACAACGACAACATTGTTGTCATCTTGAGCGATGTCAAGTGCAGTTTCGGCTATCAGTACATCAGCATCAGCCTCGGCCTGCTTGGACTGAATATTGATAGCAGATAGCTCCTGCATTAGAAGATCGATCAGTTGGGTTTTGTTCTTGGCATTTGCAAGGAAATCGGATTGGGGTGTGGTGGCTGGTAACTCGGGTGAGATATTGATATCAATGGAATACCTGTCTTTAGATCTACGGGCTTGTTCCATGCCCTTTGTCGACATTGTACAAGCATAACCATCAAAAACAACCACGACGTTCGCCCCAAAATGTCTCACTAGATAATTGGAATATGATGTACATATGTCCTTATATGACGACTGTTTAGGCCATACAACTGCCCTCAATAAAAATCCACCATCTACAACAAACAGAGAATGTTCTGGGATTTTAGTTTGCTCGGAACCGTATGTTTTGAGGATCTTACCGATCGTGCTTTTCTGTGTCTTCCTCATTCCAGCAGAATCAAACAATGCTGGTGGTTTCGGGACGAGTTCATCTTTGAGATACTCTTCCATCTCTGCTTGTGACTGAATAACACATGTGATGCGGTTGAACAGAATTGTGGGGTCAATCACTACCTTACTTCCACGGACTTTGATGCTATTTGCCATCGATGCGAAAGACTTCACAGTGTCAACACGTCGTAGTTTGATGCTGTTGAACGTTTTGCTTACAACATTCGATACGCAACATTCACCAATTTTGCGAACTTGGTCACAGTTCACAGTTTCGTCGGCCACAAGCCCGGTCGCTATAGAGACTAATTGTAGTGGATCTCTATTCTGAAAGGGGGAATGCACTCTGAGCCAGTTCAATAATTTGGTGATATCATTGGCATCAGTCAATTGTGAACTTTGACGGAGATCCCGATGTTGTTCGCCATGACCAGTGTGAACATGAACAAAATTTACGAGAGCATTACATATCGGAAGGCAAAGAGGTAGTCCATGTACCCATTTCGCAACAGTGCTATCGGTTATTCCCCTGCCATGTGTGAGACCACCAGGGAGCTTGAACATTCTCATTAAACACTGCTCTATGGTCTGATCAGAATATATCCCGTCCCAGAATTTATCTGAGCGCCTTATGGTAAAGTAACCTTTCTCAGTGAACAACTTCAAATCATCCTGTTGCATTATTTCTGTTAGCTCATTCATCTGCTGCAAATAAAGATGCGAACTTTTTGCGTATGCAAAATGACCACCTGCGTGAAATACTGGAATCATATTGCGAACACAATATGTGTGGAGTTCACAGTCGCCTGTGCGCTCTGCTCTCAAGAACAACTGGAGAAGACCTATTTGCTCGTAGTATTGTACCCAAAGCTTTCCTGTGCGTCCTACGGACGCATTCTGGAGCAGTTCGTGTAATTTTGACAGTAGATGGTTGACACTTTCTTGATTGACAGCGTCAGCTGTTGTACAGTCACCTCTGGCAAGTCCACAGAATATTTCATTGACTTCTGTGCAGTCTATGTTATCTAGTGTTCGGCTTTCTTCAAACACAAGTTTTGTAATGGCAATTTGTGTTAGCAAATGGGCACGAACTGCTCTTGAATATGCATGACCACTGATCAAATGATGGATTGACCCACCAGCATAAACAGTCCCCCAAAGTTCATCCAAGCCGCTACCAGCCATGATCGAACCAATTGCCCCTAAATATGACATAATCATGAGTACACATCAAGGGCGTGCACACATTACATGCCAATGCATCTTGAGTGTAGGCGAACACCACATTATGTAATTTAATCGAACATGGGAATTGAAACAATGATGCTATAATACGGTATTTGAATGAGAAAAGTCGATGCCGTTTGAATTTGAGTTTAGGGGGTACGGTTAATATTTCACACGTTTCACCAGTTCATTATGAAATAAATGACTATTGTTATATATCATTATAAAGCCACTGCTTTTCTGCAATTTTTTTATATATAATTTAACTCCCAAAGTAGTCGTAGATTTGATTTAATGGACGTTGTGTACCGTTGTGTGTATGAAAACAATAAATTTTTTTTCGTAATTTTGTACATTTTCGTGAATATTTCACCATTGAGTGTGAGGATTGGTACAAAGTTGGCATTTTCTGTTGGGGATATGTATTCTCAATATAATTCAGCACGATATTTATGATTCTCACCCTACTAAGGCGAATAAGAATGAGAAATATGGAGCTGGGTCGAATTTTTTTTTTAATTTTTTTTTTTCATCAAAAAAACGCTATAACTAAAAAAGCTCAACTCGGATTCGCGGGGACTTTTCACACTTTATCCGCAATGTGTGTCCCGGAAACATATAAAAAAATCAGCTTTCTCCGATTTTTTTCCTTACTTTCTCATTTTTATGTCTAATGTGCCTGGACTAAAACGAAACTCACGTGAGCAAAACCTTTCAATTTCCAAATATCCTGAATGAATTATTTCTGAGACAAAGTTCAACCAACTTCATGTCATCTGGGTTTATATCGAACTCCACATTTACAAAATGTGTTTTTAGTTTCTCAGGAAATGGTCAAAATCAGAATTAAATTTAACTCAGTGTTTCTTTGAATGACAACACCCTCCCGTCAAGAGGAGAAGGAGGTTGAAGTATTGGGTGGGTGTCGCCTATGACGTTCCTTTTAACTTACGCAATTCATTGGTCAATAAAAGTGTTAATGTCGCAAGAACATGTTTCAGTGAAATGTGTCGTCATTTCAAACAGACTTTTACGAAACTATGCCGTTTTTATTCAGTTATCACTAGGAACCATGATGCGACCTGGTTTTTATTTTAACTCCGCAAAGTAGAGAGTGTTTACATTTATTGCCTTTCAAGTTTAATTATAAGGAACGATCGGTTGTTTCTGCCTATTTCTTGAGTTATGGACCCCAAAAAACAAAGGCCAAACATAGTGTAAATGGGCTACGCCCACGCCCATGCTTCAATAAATTGTATACTTAAAATTGTTTTATGGAGTCTCTACACTTTTTTATCGTTTTCTCGGACCATAAATCAACTATCTGCGATCAAGCCATAAAATAAGCAGACTGTCATATGCAAAATGAGGTCCCCAGAGGGTGAATTTAGTGATGCTACCCTGCATAGCAGGGTAGCATCACTAAATTTATCCTCTGTGAACCTCAATCTGAATCAGGGTCCCAAAACTAAACAGAAAGAGGTACCTAGAAGAAGAAGATAAATTAGCCCACTGTATGGAATAGCATCATCAAATTCGCCCTCTTGAGACCTCATTCTGCAAATGTCAGACTGCTTATTTTCAGGTCTTTCTGCGATACCAACAAGATCTGCATGGGTGTCCTTTCCGAACATTTCCGTCACGCTACAACTCTCCCAACCACATGTTCAAACACAAAGCAAGTAGAAATACTGTGACCAAACATAATTCTTGTTCACAATCTTGCATGCTGGCTTTGACGGTATATAATATTAGAATTATTGTCTTTTGGTACTTTTGCACACTGTGGGTGATTGAATACAAATATACCGCCTAGTAAATAATAGTAACAATAATTGCAATCCCGTTCGCCCTCTGCGAGACAATTTTGATCACCGTGTACAAAAGCAGACAATTTATGTTTCGTGTTGAGATGTGTAATTGAATTGTCTGGTGACATATAGCTATTACATGTTAAATTAGCTAGACTAATTTTTATTGTTTGTTGACTCTTTGTCGATCGACAGACTTTTTCGGAAACCGGAGTTTAGATTCCATTGCCAGCAGATTTACTGGGAAGTTAACTCCCCTTAAATTTCTAAAGTATTCAGTAAATCAAACGCTAAAGGTAATGTCATATAAAATTGAAATTTATATCATCGGTGTACGCATATTGACACAAACCAGGCCCAGCAGTCTAGACAATCAAGGAGTGCAGAACAATTGCCCTCCTCAGACTGCTTTGGAGTGCAATTGCACATGGAATGTTTAATGCAAATACTTGTATGCTCCTTTGGTTCTATTCACTTCAAGGCATTACTATTGTGACTGAAAAATTGTACTACTCTTTATTCAAAATGTTGCATTCAATTCTTATGTGACTGTCTTTTACACTCAAAATGTGTTGAAATGCAACACAGAATGGGTAATGAATTATTGGAATCAATGCAACATTGACAAATCGTCCACTGTGTCCACTGAGTTCCAATGTGTTCTATGTGCCTGCTGGCACATAGAGCACATTAGATCTCAGGGGACGAAACTATAACAGATTTTAAAGGCAGTCCCAAACATGTCAGGCATTCCAGAAAATCAAGGGGTGCAAACAATTGGCCTCCTCAATTTTTTCTAGGCGTGCAGTAGGCGTCCAGTACTCCTGCACTTCTAAAGAATACCAGGTCTGACAAACTTTAGTCATTTTCCTGTAAAGTAGCATAAAAATACAGAAGTTTGTTTTTAGCAATCCCCCCCCCCCCCCCCCTTGAATGTTTGACTATTATGTTTGTTTGAAACCATTTAAAAATAAGAAAACGGCACTTTCAACATCTATTGATGTTCTGTGACTTTTTTGTCTCTTCAGTATATCAATATGGTGCGCATTGTGGCATATAATATAGATTCCACTCTTCCCATTAATATAAAAAGTTAGGATGTGAGAGTTGCTTATTTTTTTCTAGGGGAGAATAAAAACTTTCAAATTTCTGTAAAAATCCAACCACGAAACAAAGAGCCAAAGTGCATATTACTCCCAATAAAACAACGCGTTGTCTTGTCGGGTGGAATGCTTGAAAATCATTGCCCAATGGTATTCGACACATGTCTCAAGCTCGTCTTAATTGGAGCAACTGCACACAGACCTGGAGTTTAAACACATAATACATGCTCCTACACAGCAAAGAAGAAAGCTCCGCTGTTATGTGTTTCCGGCATTACTGGAAGAGTGTGTCAGCTTGGTGTGCAAAAAAACCTCCTCATAGGCAAGAGCCTGTCAAATGTTGTTGCTAGTTCGGTAGTATGTGAGTAGAAGCAGCCCTCGAAATTAGTTATGGCCATCGGCAATGCCTTGATAAAAAGCCTTTATTAAGGCCTTTTCGATCGCCATAGCCAATTTGGTGAGTGTTGAATTCTTGCCCAAACAGTCGTGTTCTTGGTAGAAACTCTGTATCCTTCCGTGTCCGTTCTACAGAGTGTATTTTGGTTTAGATGCCATCTTTCTGCTAACTGCTCTCTTCCTGTCGGAACTGGTCTTTACTTCCAGTCCCCCACACTACAGATAAGCAAGCGAAACAGAACATGCATTTTGTTTTATTTAGCCGTTGCAGAGGCCTTCTAATCGCCATTGGGACTTCATTTTTCATCTTTACTCCATCCCCCGGCGTGGTTGGTCCTCCTACATCCATCCACCCGGCTTTTTATAACCGAAATCCTTGGAATTACCTCCTCGCCCGTAATCTGCTGTAGAAAACGTGCAGGTAAGAATAGGAATAGAGTCTTATGTCAGTATTGTTTTGAACACCTGTACTACGGGTGTTATTGGGATAACAGCAATTGCAGCAACTATATTGTTGTATCACACAATATTTTGTGTGATTTCATGGAATATTGACAGTTTGGCGGGCGAATAGTGACGAACAGCCTCAGTACAGCCGCCGGGGATTGGTCACTTTCCACGGGTGGGTAATATTTCCACAGACGTAATAATATTAGATTCAAAACACTAATTATAGGAATAATCATCAAAAATTTAATTAATGAAGCACCGGGTAAACAACCCGGTGCTTCATAATAAAAATTTTGCTAATGATGATTTTTATTACCTGGTAACCCCACTAACCATAAAATAATTAAAGCTGGTTTGCTGCTATTTAAGAGGTCACGCCATTTAGAAAGACTAAAGAAGAAATTGAAGTGCCAAAGTAGACCAGAAGTATCTTAAATAGGTACAAAAACTCACACAGGAGTTAAGGACTGCAAACTGAATCAAGTAACGAAATTAAGAAATTGAGGATCCTTTTAGTTAAGAGACTGATTAATTCAGCGAAATGGGTTACTCCTTTGACCACCTTGATATGAGAATGCTTGTTAAAGGGTATTTGGATAGAGGAAGGGTAGGTGAGTCCAAATGGTTTGCAAAAAATATGCCATGCAATATTTGGGACCGGTCCTTCATAAGGAGGCATAAAAAGAAATTTCACAGAAAATCTGTCTAAATATTTAAAAAAAATCAAGACCAGGTGTTAAATAAGCAAGGTACCCTGTCACAGGAATGTCGGTACCGGTACGGTAATAATCGTATTGCTGTCACTGATATGGCTGTTGTGGGAGTCTAGTCAAGCATTGCAAGACATTTATTTCCGTTTTCTTATTGCTGTATAATTGTTTTAAAAAATATGTTGGAGGTCCCTATTAACCACACGACTTGGTAGAAAACAAGCAATAACTGATATAAGAAAGTGTCCATACTGACCCCTCAGAACGGTTCAATATGGACAATTTCAAAATATATATATATTTAGCCTTTTCAACCCGGTGTGCATAAATGTTTGCTTGAAAAAAAAAACTGGTAGTGGACAAGAAGACGAGCAAAAACTCTGACGCGAGGCTCGGTAATAATTTAGTCCAATAGCTCGACAGAGCTGTTAGATTATATTATTACAGACCCTCCCAACAAGCCAGATTGGTTTCGCCCATTTCGTCGTTGACTGTATTGACTGAAATGATACCTTTCAGGGCGCCAGTGTTGAAAGGGTTTGATTGTGAATACTGAAAAAATCTGTTTTAACTTGGAGCATTTCTTCAGTTTTAAAACGCCGAACACAAGATGTGTGTAAACTATATATAGTGAAAAATCTAAATAATATATATATATATATATATATATATATATATAGCAATTAGGAACTTTTATTTGCATGTATTAGGCCAAAAGGTTTGTAGGTGTTTTCTAATTAAGAATGCTATGCTGACTGTGAAAATCCATTTTTAATTGCCAAACTCCCCGCATTTTGAGTGGAAAAAGCAGTTTTTTGCGTGTTTTCGATAAAATTTTAAGAAAAAGAGGAAAATATTGTTTTTATTTTGCACATTCAAGGAACAAATATTTATTCAAACAAGTAGGGTACCAAATTAAGTGTAACGAGGAGGCAAATACATACGTATATAGTTATATATAAACACAAAGGTATTCGGTAAAAGATACGTTTTCCATAAATACATGTACCCATTACAAATGCTTTTAGTTTCGAACAGTATTTCATAGAAAAAAGGCTCATTTCTGTTTGTTTTTTTACCATAAACCTTAGTTATTTGTTCCAGTAAGTTTAAACTACAAATATGTAGGCCTCACAAAGTAGATCTTCTGTTTCTCCGGTCATCTGTTGTAAAATTACATGTAGGCGGGAGGGTTTTTTATTTCATTTTTTTATTTTTGTAATTATTTCTTTGCCATCAAAAGTTCGTGTTCTTGGTTTGTTTTATGTTTTAGGCCTCATAATTTACAGAATAGCATGGGGTGGAGTATTGCGTCCCCCGAGTGCACGAAGTGCTCAAGGGGTTCCATTAAACAATTTTATTAACTTGGGTAAAATATCAGACATCAACCATTTAATTTTATTATTGTTTTTACGTTTGCATTGGTAATAACAAGGAAGCATAGGCAGCCAAAAGTATCATGCGGGAAGGCACGAGAAACAGGTTTTTATACCATGGTTACCTATTCTACAATATATGAAAAGCGTATGACATAAATTTTAGCTTTACACACCAACCGCGGTGAACACGCCTGCAATGGGATTTCAGTAGTTAAAATTTACAGCTACAGTGGAACTACATCCAAGTTGACCTTTGGTGACGTCTACCTGAATGCAACTTGTCTAAATTTATCGCACGTCGCCTCGCGAAGAGTGAAATGAAAGTGGCAATTATTTATAACGTTTTTAAATGAGTTTACCCCATAAGACACCAAAACTTAACAAACATGCATTGTCTCATGTTAATAAAGCATCCATAACTCGAAATGGTATGTTATTATGCTATTACAATTAAAAAGGACCCGTTTTATTTTCCATTTCGTTTCGGCGATAAAATTGTCAGCGGAAATACCGTCCACCGATGGTCGTGTAAACAAAAACAGATTCGCGCGTATGCACGTCTGGCGCTCAGTAAAATCGAGAAAAAATAATAGCGACTCTTAATAATCTGACGATCATGGTATAATTAAAATATACCCATAGTAGCTTGGTGTACCAAATGTTCACCACTCGTGGTGAAGTGATGTTAACCGCGCGCCAAAGGCTCGCGGTTAACACCACTTCACCACTCGTGGTGAACAATTGATACACCAAGCTACTATGGGCATATTCTATATTTAACTGTTCTAGGACGTATGTAATTTCTCACGATGAAGACTATCACAACTGTCTACCTATTTTGTATTTTATTTTATTTTTATTTTTAATATAATTTAATCATTTCAAAGTTATTAATTTTCGCTTTTAAAGATTTGGAATGATCTTATTATGTTAACACATAACTGCTGACATATATTCACCCTATCAATGAGCTTTGTTTTAGTTTACTGACACTATGTGACGTATACGAGTCTGTGATTCCAAATTACACCCGCATAATCCGGAGCACGACAAGCCTGCATTCGTACACCCATGTCTCTTACTACACCCACTCTAACACCCACTATTGACAAAGTTCAAGAGATATTTAGGTGCGAAGGGCTGTGTTGTTTCAGTTGGTCTGAGAAGGTCACTGGTCACTAACCAGCCCCACTCTGTTAGAGATAGCGAGTACTGTAACCATTCCTCGACCTGTAGGTATGATCGGAAGGCAGGCAGGTATTCCACACACCTGGTTGGCGGACGGGAAGCAAGTTGAATATACTTCTTCAGCTTAGTTTTAGCCACAGACCGCTTATAAGCAACGTGTCGGTAATGGTCGAGGGAAGCGAACTTTCTCGCTTCGTATAACACCAACCAAATTCGCTCCCCCCCGACGAGGCAATCATTTTGGTTGTGCTATCATGTACCGTGAAAGAATCGATTTACTTTTTATAAATCCACAGCAAGTTCAAAGACATCAAGCTGAAGGCATTCTTTTTTTTCCTCAGACGAAAGCGCCCCGAAGTTGTGTAACAACCGCTGATAGCATGAGTGGTCAACAAATTTCCCTTTCACTCACCCAAGTTGATCGCAATTTCCCCGATTGAGAAAAGGGCTTTGGATACGACAGAGAACATCATGTCTGTATTCCATTCTAAATGAGAGCGGGACATTAGAATAGCAAGTATGTCCGTGTCTGTTCCAAAAACTGCGACATTGTCTACGCCCAGTGGTGCCTCGGCGATCACAACATCACCATTTGTTTCTGCTTGCTTCGATTGTACACCCGTGCGGGCAAATTAACAGAAGATGGATTAGTTGTGCACTGTTCCGACGACGGGTCAGAAATTCAGATTGGGGGGTGGTTACTGTCAGGTCAAGCGAGGTGTTGATATCTGCCGAATATCTACCCTTCGATCTGCGCGCTTGCCCCATACCCTTTGTTGATATTTCACATTCATAGCCACCAACTAGAACAATGCCACCGGATCCAAAACGGTTTATTATATAATTTGAATATGTGGTACAGATATCTCCATACGACGACTGTTTGGGCCATATGGCAGTCCCAACAGAAAGCCACCATATATGACGAAAGCAGGGCTTCCTGGAAGATCTTCCCGTTCAGTGGCTTATGACTTGAGTATGCATGGACACTCTTTCGTGTCTTTCTGATTCCACCAGAATCCAACAGTGCCGGCGGTTTTGGTGCAATGTCATACTTGAGATGTTCCTCCATTCCGAACTGTGGTCGTGTCACACGCGTTATTCGGTTAAAGAGTATCGTGTGATCGACTACCATTTCATCTCCACGCACTGTGATATAATTGGCTATTGATGCGATTGATTTGTCAGTGTCGGCGCGACGCAGCTTGATGTCGCTGAATGCTTTCCCTGCAACTTTAGATACACATCCATTACCAACAGTAACGGCCTGGTCATAATTGACTGATTCATCTGCCACAGTTCCAGATGACAGTGGGATTAACCCTTTGAACCCTGGTAGCATCACCCATGTTAGTTCAATGATAGCCATTGAAAGAGTCCTTAATCTTTATTTAGGGGTAGACCGATTAATATTTTCAACGTGCAGCCCGAAGGCTGCACGTTGAAAATATTGATTGTCTATCCCACACATTTGCATTGCAGCCACTCTATTTAATGAAATTATGACGTATCATGTTCCTGGGCCGGAAAACCGGCCACTAGGGTTCAATGGGTTAAGCTGGTCTCTATGGCGGAACGGAGAATGTTCTCCAAAACAGTCGAGGAAGTTGTCGTTGATGTCATTTACTTGTGCACTCTTACGAAAGTCCCGGTTTTGGTCACTGTGACCAGTGTGGACTTGAGCAAAGTTGTCAAGAACATAGGCACATCGGCAGACAGAGGGGAAGAGCGTAAACCCATTTCACAATAGTGTCATTGTTTCCCTTCCACGTGTAAGACCACCAACTACAGTTAAAACTAGAAGTCCTGTCATGAAATGCGCACAAATAGCACGTGGATCTACGTGTTAATCCTCGCATTATGACAATAGTAAGGCCATCAAATTCTGTACATATGGCCTGTGCAAAAGCAATGTTTCAGCAAATGGACCTCCAGGTAACCCGGAGCTCCATTGACAGAAACATTGCCTGTGTCTGCTATGACTAACCAGGAGAACCTGTCGTGCTTTGGATGCCATTCGATATGGCAATTGCGCACAATTCCTACGCGCAATTAAGCCTAGATAAGCGCACAGTTCGTAACAGGACTTCTAGTTTTGACTGTACCTCGAACATCTATGCTTCGGTCGGAATAAATCCCATCCCAGAACTTGTCAGACCTTCGGATCGAGGAGAGTCCCTTCTCCGTGAATGCACTGAAATAGGCGACGTGTATTTTTTGGAAAAAATCTTCCATCTCTTGGAGGTACAGATGGAATTTGACAGAACAGAAGAGAAAATGTGACTATATCGATGAGAACTAGATCGATGAGATAGGGGACAGCGTTACTTTGTTACAAGTATTACCCACTTACGATAGTTGTAGTCGCGAATTCCGCATATTTTAGTGATTGGGTGATTTTTAACACAGATTGGTCGCGTCTGTGTTTTGAGAAGCCCGAGAAATTCCGGCATGGAATACGACAGTTTGTTTGAAGAAATTGTCATTTTTTGTTGGGGGTGGGAGAGGTGGGTGGGTGTGGTTACGTTATTTCATATCCGTATCTGCGAAATTCATTCGATGTTCTCATTTGAATGGGTGTCTCAGGTTGGAGTTGTACTGAACCCTGCTGGATGCCTTTTGTACAGTTTTAGACTGAACATTGTAACCGTATCCAATTATTTCCATGATTGTGAAAAAGAGAAAAAGTTTTTTTTTATATCTTTTATCATTAAAGTATCAATCTATTGTCCACATG
Organism: Pictodentalium vernedei; assembly: GCA_031216915.1. Classification (NCBI taxonomy): domain Eukaryota; kingdom Metazoa; phylum Mollusca; class Scaphopoda; order Dentaliida; family Dentaliidae; genus Pictodentalium; species Pictodentalium vernedei. Next base: position 70,518,776 of record CM062292.1, on the reverse strand, counting down.
ATTTAAATTTCTGACTTAATCAATGAAAAAGTTTTCTCATTACGAAGATTGTATTGTGACAGTCAACATTTCTCCGGGGAGAATTTAATTAATTTAAAATTTAATTAATCGGTCGAGTTCCAAATCTGATTCATGAAATTTGACTATGATTCGTTGTAAAAATAATTTCGAGATTTAAATGTGAATATGGGTTGGAAATGGAAAACATATGTTCAATATTGAGAAAAACTATAAAATATCAGTACAGTCTCCATGGACTTGTCGCAATCCATGCGTGGGCAGTGATGCCTACGCATGCGTTTACCAGGTAATAAAAATCATCATCAGCAAATGTTTAATTAATGAAACAGCAAGTTGTAACCGGTGCTTCATTAATTAAATTGTTGATGATTATTTCTTTAATTACTGGTTGGGATCTTATATGTTTGCGTCCGTGGAAATATTGCCCACCTATGGCAAGTGCCCAGTCCACGGAGGCCGTGCAGTACAAGGCAACACCTGGGACAACAGAGGTTCTGTCTAGGAATATGCCAATTAGAATATTTAGTGGACGAGCCGAATTATTGCGAACAAGAAAATTATACCGCTTTTTGTTTCTGCATTTTGATGAGATCATTGTGGTTTGATAAACGGAACATAACCAAAGTGACACGGTGTTGTCTTCTTAACACTTTACCTAACGAATCGGCCGCATCCGCCCGCGTAATATGCAAATTCAGCAGTTGAAAAAATATTATTTTTCAAAAAATTTCAACAAAACCATATCATGTGACCCCTCGTTGGAACGAGCTCGTCGAGCTCGTTCCAACGAGGGGTCACATGATATGGTTTTGAGGAAAGTTTTTTAAAAATTTGAAAAAATTATATTTAAAATAATAAATTTTATATCGTCTGCGTTGGGTAAAGGGTTAAAATGACGTGGGCTTTCTAGACGGAATGGTATGCAGATCTCGTTGCAAAATACAGAAGCACGCCATAAATGCATAAATATGTATGTATGTCAGCTTGTTATGCTTGCGCAATATAGAAACAGTTTATGGGAAAAAGCTGGATAGGAGAAATGAAAACGAGAAGTTACGAATGTTACATATAAAAGTCGGGTAGCCAGACCCCAGCTTTGAGCAAAAGCGTGTCATCACGTACTAATGTCATTTTTTTGAAAACTCATCTTTAATATATGTCATTTCAAATATGCATCCATGTCACCTTTGCATTTTAGAGCAATTATTTTACAAGCTTTAAAAGGCGGGGTATTTACCAAAAAGAACAGCAAAAAATTCAACCTGCGAAACTTTGTGATTTGTAATCTGTCCATATATCGATCAACTGACGTCGACATCACCTATCAAACAATTTTCCTGTTTATTTTCAAGAAGAACAGTGTCCTAATTTTATTTTATTTTGCCTTCACCGTTTTACAAAATATACCTTAACAGTAGTGCTCACACATTTCAGATCTTTTTGCAGGACCATGGGCAGGCCCCTATTGAGAAAACTGTTGCGGAGGATTGTGGGATTTATTTGGGCTGTCTTGGCAGCCCGCTTGAGCAGCCATGTTGTGGCGTAACTGTGTCATGAGATGTCAGTGCGCACGCGGCGCGTGTTATTGAGGTAAAATGTGTCACCGTCGTCCATTTTAAATACTGGAGGCCCTCCATTTTGGGTTCTAAAGAGGCACGTGGCAACTATGAGCCCAATAGGAAGGGTGAGTTCGAGAAAAATATTCGATTGAATGGAAGTTTTTCTACCGGAATGGACCAGATAACGACCAAAAAATCACAAAAACCTGCTCGGTGAAGGCGCCGTCTTGGGCTAGTAAGAGTAGCATATAGTGCCATAAAAAGGTGCGTAAAAGGTGCGTTAGATTCAATGGGCGTGTGACCAATAACAACAAACAACCAGATTATTACCCAAAAGTATCGAAGTTGGCTTTATCGAGCTCGCGGATTCTTCCAGAATCCTTTGTTTTTCTGCATTCTCCCATCTATTCCGCGGCCTATTCCAAGCTTTATTCTACTTACTCTCACACACTAAAAACTAAAGTGTTAAAACTGACACTTTCAAGGTGTTAAACCCATTCTAACTCTTAGGGTTTGATTTTAACACTCAAAGTTCAATGCTTTAAGCGCGTAGACATTACAATCGTCAGACATCTGAAACTTGAATGGATGGCACTTCCCATGTGTCCAGCATTGGTGGTTCTTCTAAAATCGTCCATAATTTGATTTGCGCTTGGTGAGTACATAATTAAAAGGACACAACGCAGATGACGCGGATCAGGCTCGAGAGTTCGAGCCTGATCCGCGTCATCAGCGTTGTTTCCTATTAAGTGTCGCGACATTACACTTGTCAAGTGGTATTATTGTAACACCTGTCAAGTTCTGGGATATCTACACTTGAACAAAGTGTTAGTTCAGCACTTAGTAAGTGTTAAATACAGCCCTTCAAGTGTAGTTTTTAACACTTTAGTTTTTAGCGTGCACCATGTGACATTCTGGGTATTTTGGGTATGACTAGTCCCATTCTCTACCCTCGATCAAGTCTAAGTGGACCCATAGTTTACTCGCTTCACATCAGCCCAGGCATGTTAAAGTACCGCCGGTACCAACATAACCGGGACGGGGACGGGACAGAGACTGTCCCACCGAAATCGCTACCAGTACCGGGACAAATCAACAATTGGATGACATATCGCAATCAGATGGCAGAAATTCGCTTTTAAACCGCGCCAGTCGCCAAATTCGCAAGACAAACATGGCATCGTCCAATTATTCTGCGCTGACATCAAAGTAATCATAAAGCACGAGGATCGTGCTTTATGATTACTTTGATGTCACCACAGAATAATTTCTTTGAAGTAGCCGATGACGGCTCTTCCAGTGTCTTTGATGCGACGTATGAAAAGTCAAAACGGTCGGCCTTATCGAGTTGTGGTGCAGACAGAACATGCACCTGTAGAGTGTTTTGATATGTTCATTCACCAATAAGTTAAAAGTTTGTACCATTATCAGCCTGTTTACCATCGTTCAATTAGGAATTTCCCCATAAAATAATTTTGTCCCGGTACCGGCGGGGCACAAGCTTCGTACCGGTACCGGTTGGAGCATGAGGGAACCCAACATAGGGTACATAGACCTAGATGTTCGTCATTCAATTTTTAAGGCCGTGAGGATATCCCTCAATGAGGTCTAACCTCAATAGGACCCTGCGAAGAATCGAAATTTGATTCGATTCGAAATAGTCCCCATAATTCGATTCGATTTCAATCGCGTCGATTCGAAAATTTCCTCTTGAACTCTTCTTCTATCACCAGGTTTCCTGTGTTACAGGAGACCTGATGATAGAAAAAGAGTTCAAATCGGTTCCGCGGGAGCGCGGTGTCTCGGTGGTTAGGGCATTAGACCTCAAAACGAAATGTCCACGGTTCAATCCCTGCCAGGGGTAACTGCTTTGTGTCCTTGGGCAAGGCATTTAATTTATTGCCCACGTGGGGGTACGGTGGCGCTGTGTACTAAGGCCTATTGCACGTCGATGGTGCACTTGTCTTCAACCAATGCTAACCCTGCTTGTGTGGAGTAAGTACGTTGGGGAGTCTGGTAGTTGCTCGCCGTTGTTCGGTGGTTCACTCCGGGTACACCGGCTTCCTCCACCTGTAAAACTACCCGACACGAGGCGATCCTGGCTGGCGAAAGTGTCGTTAAATCCCAATAAATAAATAAATAAATATATAAATAAATAAATAAATAAATAAATAGGATCCGAATCCGAAATTACATTGATTCCATTCAGGAATATTCCATGTTGTGCTTGATTTGGCGTAGCACAAAATATTTCAGTGAAGACTGACAATATTTACGGCTGTAAGAAGGTGCAATATCCACCACTTCATAAGCGGTGAGATTCGATTCGAATTCGATTCGATTCGAGAGCTGATGCTGATTCGATTCGACCCGAAATATGAGGTTCGTAGGGCTCTAAATCTGAAGTCCCTAATATCTTCGTCTGGGTATTGAACAACCACATATCGTGGCGTCCCACTTCCAGCTGACAAACGATTTTCCTTCGGCTACCCTTTTTCACCATATGAGGCTTTGAAGTCCATTTGGGAAATCTCTCAATAACGTATAATCTGTCATTTCACATATTATCATATGCCCATTGAACGGCCATTTCTCGTGGCGTTCCACCTCCAACACTGCAACCTAACAACCGCTGGCCTTCGGCATCACTTTTTCATCACATGATGCCACGAGGATCTTGAAAAAATCCCGCACTGTGGTATAAACTGTCAGTCCTTATCCCATGAGCGCTATGAGGAAATAACCATAATCAATAACCCTTGATATTTTTATCCAGGTATTGAACGGCCACGCCCCCAGGCACCCCACTTCCTGCGCCCCACCTAACAACCACTGGCATGCAGCATACGTTTCATCGTATGCGGCCATGAAGGCCATGAGGACATCACTCAATGAGGCACAATCTATCATTACGCACATCTTCTTGACCATGATGGCCATGGAGAAATTCCTCGACGTTGTGATGTACTATGGGGAATATCTTTTGGACCATGCTTCCCCATCCCTTTCTAGGTTTCTTTCCCACTACATGCCTCCCCCCGTCTATCTCTGCTTCCACTTCCTTCCCCACTACTACCATGCAATTAGGGTTTAATCCCGGGAACGGGAATTCCTGGGTTCCCGGTTCCGAAAGCCGGTCCCGATACCTGGGAAATGTACAGCACGGAACCGGGAATGAAGCGTGGCACTATTTGTGCATTGAACTAGTTTTCTGAATTGAAACTTTGGTTCAGCCCTTCCACGCCTGAAATGTTTACAATTCTGATTCCTGACGAACCATTTTCAACAAATCCCTGTAGCTCTCAACCAGTTCTGGAGGACGACCCCCCCCCCCCCCCCCACCCCCACACCATCATCCCTTTCAACATCAAGATCTTTTTCACCCGCTTCAGTGTTCAAACTCGTCTTCATTTTCAGAATTACTAGTATCACAGTTCACTTCCTCCTCGTCACCAGTCTCCTCTACTTAAAGCAGAGGAGAATGGTGACGGCAGTGAAGAGGAGGATGTTGATGCAGGAGAAGGTAGAGGTGATAATGCGAGTTATTCTGAAAATGAAGACGAGATTGAAGAGGGTTTGGGTTTTCATACTTATCTTAGGAAATGAACTTTTCCATTTGGAGATGGGAGATTGCCAATGAAATATGCTCATTATCATTAAAATAAATGTGCCATGTTACCCTCGTAAATTTGCTTGGTATTACCCTGGACATTTCCCGGTTCTGAGAGTAATTTCATTCCCGCTCTCAGTTCCTAGAAAATCAGGGAATATATTAAACACTACATACAGTATATTTAGCTAAAAAGTACTATCTGTAAATACTAAATCCAGTAACTCTCAGCCCTATGCTTGTGGCCCACCACTAAAATCACCAGTCACTTTCTTTGATGGTGCAACGAACAACACTAGCAGGTTCACGAAACCGCCTGGGAATCCCACTGATGGACTGCAACGAAGGAATCCCACTCACATGAATCCCTTTTTGGAGATTCGACTGTAGCTATAAAGTCTCCCTTTCTTCATTTGAGGGTCATGAGGAATTCTCTCAATGAGGTATAATTTGTCATCCGTCATATCCGCATGTGGATATTCGAGGACACCTACGACACGATGATGTATTATTTGAGCAATGAGATACATTTAGGATACCTTTTGGAGAATAGTTATCTGAGGAGTGTTACCTGAGGATAGTGCTGTTTAACAGGAAGTGGTGTCATAATCACAGTGCTTATTAGGAGCCATGTTATGTCATACCGGGTGTAATATCATTTGTGACGTCACATCGCAATGCATTATTTGAAATAGTATTTTTTCAAGATAACGCATCTGGTCCCTATATCCAGATAAATTCTGTCTCTTGATTGGTCAGAATGTCTTGGTCAAATAGCCATCGCAAAAGGTGCACCCAAGATCCAAGGTATATGAGAGCATGCAACATTCAGGGTATAAGCGCGCTTGAAACATCGGGGGTATATGGTTTAAATGAAAGCTTTTCGCATTCACTCCCCTCGGTATAAAAATCGAACCAAAATAGTCACAAATGTTATCATTTTTCCGACAGTTCGAACATATTTTGCCGTTATAAAGCAAATAGTCAAGTAATTAAATGAAATAACTTGAGAAAAATAAAATAAAAGCAAATACCGTCCCCAGAGGTCCAATGTATTCTATGTGCCAGTAGGCACGTAAAACACATTGGAACTCAAGGGTCGATATGTCAACAAAATACTGTTTACTCGTTTCCTTAACGACCCAAGGGATGTAACTCCATCTGTTGTCTTCAGCGTTTATAAAAACAAAAAATATTCACGAATTTGGTCCAAGTGATTGCGAGCGTGTGAAATGCGTTCACAAATTAATTTATTTCCACTATGTTTGTATTGTGTTTCAAACGGAACAAGAACGTTATTTCCGCCAACATAACTTATAATATAACGTCAGAACTATAGTTATTTATTTATTGGTATTTAACCCTTTATCTAACATGAAAGGCAGATACTTGAAACCAAAATTCTTGAATAACTGATTTTTTTTTCATTTTCATTTTTGCGTCAAAAACAAATCTTATGACCACTCGTTAGAACGAGCTCAAAAGCTTTGTTTTTGAGGCAAAAAATGAAAAAAGGAACGAAAATTGAATAGTAATTTTTGTGAATAGCGCTGGCCGTTTTTTAGTCCTCACGTAGGTTAAAAGGTTCAGGTCATATATTTCTGCATAATGGCTAATGGTGACTGCACCATGAAGATAAAGTCAAATTTTGTCAATCGTTTATACCCTGTTGTCAAATATAACTAGTTAAAGGTTGTTACCTTGGAATGTTCGCATTATCAGTGGCGACATTTTCTATTCCCTAAAAGGTACGGCCCTTACGAACCGATTCCTTGCTGGAAAAAAACAAGGCATGGCGTAGAGACGCGATTCGCCCGATTCGTATTGCTACTTTCACCAAGACTCTCTTTTGATTCGCCAAACATATTTTGAAATTCTAGCCCTGACAATATGTTATTTAGGCCTGTTAATAAGTATTTAAAGTTAACTACGCCCTACACGACCCCCAATCCCGTTTAATAGAAAGAAAATTTTATCTTATCTGCTGCTTCAAACAGCTCCACATAAACAAGATAATTGTGCCTGAATGGCCCGGGCTAAACTGATAGGTAACACATCACATCAAGAAGAAAAAATACCCACTTGACACCGCATTTATGGTTCTGTGTTGTTGCTATTAAATGTTTTGCATTTTTTCCATGTAGGCGTTTTGCATCCAGAAACGTTCATTATACCACGATTGCCGTGCTTATTCAACGTTATGCGATACAGTGCAGAGACTGCGCAATGATCTAGACTCACCACGAGTTGAAACTTGATTACGCACAAGAACGTCATGTAAGAATGCATCTGATTGGAAGTTATGCGCCTGGGAGACATTATGACATGAATGAAATACTTCAACACAAAACATTGTCAACCAAGAAAGTTATTAGACCGCCAAAGGTGATTTAATCGTGGTATAAATGTAGAACGCGACTCGGGTAGAGTACGGGGATCAGGAATCAACGACCCTTGGTCGAGTATTTATTGTATTTCACGCGCGACTTCGGCGATCCGAGGAAAAACTACTCTACCTCTCGTCATTGATTTCAGTCCTCCGTACTACACCTTCCAACGTAACGGCCAAAACCGGCCAGCGCTATTCTCAAAAATTGCCAATTAGTTTTTATCATTTATTTATTTGTTTTCTCAAAAACATAGGTTATGACCCGTCATTAGAACGAGCTCGACGAGCTCGTTCTAATGAGGGGTCATAACCTATGTTTTTGAGACAAAAAATGAAAAAAAATTAGTTATTCAAGAATTTTCTTTTGCAAGTGTCGTCTGCTTTTCATGTTAGGTAAAGGGTTAACAAAAACCGAGAATTTGTTTCTCATTTGTAGAACGGGTACAAAATACTAATGAATACCTGCTTGAAGGATTCCAAAATTTGCAAAGACGCTATGTTGTAAAGGTTCAAGAAATCCTACAGTCCATACATCGTACCGTACTTTCTTATTTTCAGAGCGAGCTCTGTCCTCATTGCAGTTCGGAAATGTTATTTCGCAGTATTCCGAAACAAACTAGCATTCATACTGTAACCTTTTGATAGCTCTGTACGTCTTATGACGCACGAAATCAAACAACGCGTTGATACTTTTGTACGTCTTATGACGTACGAAATCAAACAGCGCGTTAATACTTTTATACGTCTTATGGCGTACGAAATCAAACAGCGCGTTAATACTTTTGTACGTTTTATGACGAACGGAATCAAACAGCGCCTTGATACTTTGTAGTTACTTGTTTTGTTACTATTTTTCGATTTTTTTAAAGTTTTAACCTCAGTTCCTATTTTCTCCCGAATAGTGCTCAGTGACAACCGTTGTGCCAAATGTTATTGCTGATTAAAATACAAAATATAATCCTGCTATCTAGACTTCTGAACTGGTGGTGTGCAAGAAGCCACTATAAGGGCTTTCACAAAATGAGGATACCAGAGCAAAATTCAACTCTTTCCTTGCTTATATTTCATATTCAGTCAAGCACAAATAATATTTGGTTATATAAATTTGTTTTATTACAAATTATTGGAGAGTGCCTGTGGGCACTCTCCAATAATTTGTGATAAAACAAGTTTTGAATAACAAATTCAGACCACCCAAAACAATCTAGCCCTCAACCAGATAATCACTGATGTGAAAAATATCTTGTTATTTGTACTTTTCGACGTTTGATGTCGTATTTTGAAAAACGTTGAAGTAATATACAGAACCACACTAATGTTTGATTGGGTTAACGATTAATGGACAAGAGCGAGTGGCGCAGGGATACCACGAGAGCCGTTAGGTTCGCCTGGTATCCCTGCGCTACTCGCTCGAGTGATTTTTGAATGGGTTAACGATTACTGGACGAGAGCGAGTGGCGCAGGGATACCACGAGAGCCGTTAGCCATTAGGCTCGAGTGGTATCCCTGCGCCACTCGCTCAAGTCCAGTAATCGTTAACCCATTCAAACATAATTGAGGTTCTGTTTTTATTACACACCCAACCCTGAAAAAGAATTCACTGTAATTAATCGCTAATTGAATTAAATAGTCGACAATTGGAACGGTTGAAAGGATTTTACTGAGAAACGGACAATTTTCTCAGAGAACCAGTCTTGTGTCCTTGCTACCTGTAGAATCGCTGTTGATTCATTTTAGTCGCCACAAAATGTCGGTCCAACACTCAAAACATCAGAAGATTGCGTTCAGCATCAAACATCAGAAATTATGAGGTCTGAAATGTGTTTTGAGGCGTGTGTGCAGGCATCATTATATCCGGAGAATGGAAAATATACAATGATTTTAATTTAAATACGATGCGAACTGGTCGCTCTTTTTAAATTTTGTGCTTTTTAAACTGGCACTAGAGTAAAGCGCGGTTTGACTTGCATTAGGCTATCGTCATATCTCTTCTGCATTTTAACAAAATTACACTCTGGACGAGAAAAGACATTTTTGTGCAATAATTAACCTTCCGGTGCATCCATTCGATCGTTAAGAGTAACTGGGGCAGTTTGTGATTCCATTCTGGGTGAATTCAGCAGGCTTTGAAAGTTAGCATTTTATTTTTCAACGTTAAATATAAAGTTTCTCTTTCTGACTTGAAATTTAGCCTTTTTTATTTTACCTCAAGTCTTGATAACCTTTTTTGAAATGGTCTGCACTTACAATAAAGGCTTTAGGTAGTCCACATGTACTACATACAAAGCGAGAAACAAATTGTACGATAACTGCAAGAAAATGTCATGTCTTTTTTCTCCACAAGTTTACACACCTTTACAACCTCCCCACCCCACTATCAATCATCACTAACCAGACAGCATTTTCTCAAAAGCTCTAGAAATAAGAATCCAAAAGTCTTTGTCAGATGCTGAAAGAGAAATAAAGGGGGTGGGGTTGTTTTCACCAGTAAGCTCCAACTTATTTTTGTTGATAATATTTTTAAAGATTGATTAATATTTTCATTATTTTGCACAATTACAGTACGTGGAGAGTGTATTAGCACTAAATCACCAGCAGAGTGTAGATTCCACCCGAGCAATAATTGCAAATTTGTTGCAAAGCATAACCGGCACCAACAAAGTTTCAGCCAATGGACCTCCGGGTTAAACCCGGAGGTCCATTGGCTGAAACATTGGTTGTGTTTTTTGTCGATTTTTACAAAATTTAAAAGTTGTAGCTTGGGTGATAACTCCACTCCGCGGGTGTTTTAGTTTCAATCCACTCTCCACGTACTGTATACTTCACCAATTCGTTATCTGAACGGTTCTATCAACATTTTTGTCTTGCTATCTGGTTCAAAACAAAAATAATTATTTACGTGTCTGGTCCTATATCTTGTTAATCTTAAATTTTTGAATTATTTTGAATTTGCATTTAGTAAGTAGTTTTAATGCGGACTAGTAGAATATGGTAATGATAGGCTTTTGGATGACATTTTCTTGGGGATTGTCCCGAATGGGGGCTGGCCAATCAAACTGACCTGAATTTTTGTTTCAAAATCAAAATGCAGGTCCTTACCTCGAATTTGCCCTGGTAGCCCATGAAAATGCTCTGCCCACTGCCCTGATATTTGCCAAAAATAAAAAGATTCCCCTCCCTCTGAACAGTTTGTTCTGAAAATACCAATCCCTTGCCATGAAAACTGCAAAATTAGCAGGTTGTTGGTGGAGGGGGATGAGAGTGCAGGGATGTCTAGTTTTAAATTTGAGTCCATAATCAGTCCAATATTCCTGGCCGATTCACTTTTCATAGTGATGTTGTTTCCAACCAGAATTGATGTAACAGAGGGTGTAGGCATGCGAACATCACTAAGAATTCAGTTTTAATTTAAAGTCTATCATCCATTCCCGCACGAGATTTATGCAAGTTTCCATGTTATTGACTGCGGTGAATCAGTCACTTGGAACAGATGGGTTGAATATGATGTACAGTTGGGTGTCGTCTGCGTACATATCATATGATATGCCATGCTTTTAAGACGGCGACCGAGAGAAGAAGTGTACAGAGTAAACAAGAGTGGTCCAAGAACTAAGCCCCGAGGAACACCACACTTTAACGTCCTCCTTTCTGAACCGATCTTATTGATATATATTTGCAGCTGCGACCTTCTAGATATGATGCAAAACGATAATACAGCTCCACATATGCCATGCTGTGTCAATGTCTGCATGAGAATACCATGGTCGACTGTGCCAAATGCTGCTGACAAATCCAAGAGAACAAGCAGTACAGCCTTACCCTCAGACACTGATTTAGCAATATCATTGTTGACTCGCAGTAAGGCTGTTTCTGTACTGTGGTTGGCTTTATATGCAGACTGGAAGGGCTCTAAAAGATCATTTTCACGCAGATGCCTTTTGAGTTGTAAAGCAACAACCCTTTCCAACAATTTAGACAGGAAAGAGAGGTTCGATACTGGTCGATAATTATTCAGGTTGTCAGGATCAAGAGATGGTTTCTAGATGAATGGCGTCACAAGTGCTTTTTTCAATGGGTTTAGAACAAACCCCTCATGTAGGGATGCAGATATAATAAATGTTATGGCTGGCAGAAGATAATCAATTGTCTCTTTTAAAAGTTGCAATTTGATCTTGATCATTGGATTTATTGGATGATGATAAAATCATTTTTTCGAATGTCGTCTTCTGAGACAGAGTGGAAATTAGAAAAATCACTTTTTATGTCGAGATGATCAAACTCTGGTGGTTCACATGATGGTATACTATCCAGAATTACTTGAATTTTAGTTTCGAAAATCGTTGAATTTTTCCAGAATTTCTTCAGCACATAGATGATCTGGGAGAATGACTTTCTATTCTTTACCAAGGAGACTATTGGTAAGCGAGAATAGCACCCTTGTATTAGATGACCCCTCTATAACAGAACTGTAGTACTCCCTCTTCGCCTTTTTGATGATCCTATTAGTTGTATTACAACAATAACTACATTGGCACCCCCCCCCCCCCCACACACACACACAAAAAAACGCTGCCCACAAACACGTAAAAAAATCATTGGTTCCACAAATGTAAACTACTGAGTTTTTCTTAAACCGGTCTTTTCATTCTTCCACATTATTTCCTTTCCACAACCAGTGTGGCAGTGGAGGGGGGGGGGGGGGGTGTCACCCAGTAAGGCCTACAACTACTAGTAAGGGTGGAATCGGTGATCAGTAACTGTGTGTACTACTATTAACTGTCAGACATCTGCAGGCACTGTCGCAGGCGGTCTTTCCGCTTCGCGGTAACCAGTTTCACGATTGATTTTGTCCTGCTTCCTGAGAACTACTTTGAACAAATTAACTTGACCTTCAAAGAATGTTGTGTTGGCAAACGTGCTGGTTCATTGCCGAAGTGTGAATCGAATAGGATTACACAGTAGGACTCGTATCGACTCGTCGACAAGCGCGGCGCTGAGGGTAAAAATGTCACAAAATTCTATAGGAACTGTGCCAGTGCCAGGCACCAATATCGAACCCAAATTGGACATTTTTACTCTAAATTAATTAAGCTTTTCTCGGTTTTCAATAATGAAAGCAAAGGTGGAGATTCAGTGTTCATTTTCCTGGTAGAGATCATGTACCTACAGTTGAAACTAGAAGTCCTGTCACGAGTAGTGCGCTTATCTAGGCTTAATTGCGCGTTGGAATTGCGCGCAATTGCTATATCGAATGGCATCCAAAGCACGGCAGGTTCTCTTGGTTACTCATAGCAAACATATGCAATGTTTCTGCCAATGGACCTCCGGGTTACCCGGAGGTCCATTGGCTGAAACATTGCTTATGCACAGGCCATATGAACAGAATTTGATAGCCTTACTTAGGTCATAACACGTACATTAACGCGCATAGCAACGTGCTATTTGTGCGCATTTCGTGACAGGACTTCTAGTTTTAACTGTAGGATGACTATCGATAGTTTTTAGCAAAGTTGTGCATCCAACATTTTGTAATGAGAATAGGTAATTCCGACAGATAAATATAGCTGATGGTTCTCATTGGTTATTATCCAATAAACGCTGCAAACTATAAGAACCAGTCTAACGAGAGAACTTGTGCACGCGAGGGGTACTTTTTATCGTATCGCACTAGAACGTTCTGGTTAAAATTACCGCATGCCCCTAAAAGCCATGTGATCGCGAGAAATACAGTTACGCGTGTGTAATAAACAGAATTCCCAGTGACGTTTGAACGTCAGAATAATTAGAGTCTGAAAGGGTTAAGAATGCATATTAATGCTCGTCACTTTTTGTTTTGTTTTTGCTTTTCAATGTGTACAATAGCATTTTATTCTCTGTTACACACATTCCGTGCATACTTTACATTAGTCCTGCACAGGTTCGTCGAGCCTGGACATATTCCGGTACAAACAGGTTTTTTTTTGCTTTTCTATGGCAACTTTTATCCTGAATCCGAATCCGTTTGATGCGACGCAGTAAATCTTGGGCTACTCAAGATAATGAAGATGGCCTCCAAAAATATTATTTTCATAAATCCGTTTATATATCACAATGAACCTCACACAACTTATATATGCGCCACCAGTAAACGGCGTGTCGTGTCCAAAATTCATGACCGTCCCACCAAGGTCAAGATCACAGATAGAGGTCAACTCCTGAAATGAGAGTGTATATTAATTTGGTGATGTCCGAGCTATACAGTTAAAACTAGAAGTCCTGTCATGAAATGCGCACACATGGCACGTCGATCTGTACGTTAATCTACGCGTTATGACCATAGTAAGCCTATCCAATTTTGTTCATATGGCCTGTGCATAAGCAATGCTTCAGCCAATGGACCTCCGGGTAACCCGGAGGTCCATTGGCAGAAGCATGGCCTGTGTTTGTTATGAGTAACCAGTAGAACCTGCCGTGCTTTGGATGCCATTCGGTATGGCAATTGCGCGCAATTCCTACGCGCAATTAAGCCTAGTTAAGCGCACAGTTCATGACAGGACTTCTAGTTTTAACTGTAACTTTTTAATGGGATGAGATATCACAATGAAGCATACACCACATATGTACCACCGCTATATGATTTGTCGAATAAAAAATTCACGATCGAGCTAAGAAGATTACAGATAGAGGTCAACATCTATCTGTGACCTTGGCGTTGATGGACCAATCGTGACTTTAATATGGGACACATCTCCCAGTGGTGGTACATATGGCGTGTAAGGTTCATTCTTACATATCTACCCACTAAAAGGTTGTCAGGTATTATTTTGTCCCAACCCACTTCCTTTAGCCTGGTTACTCACCTGGTACAATCGACCTCAATTTTGATATCTGGACGAATCTCGGTGTGGTTTCAAGGTATCCCTACAGACGAATATATATTACATCTACGATTTAGACAACTGCTGTCCTGTTCGTGTTTTCCAGAAGATTGTTTTCGTGAATTAAGAGTTATTTATTATTTTTTATTTTTATAACAACGACGAAAGAAAGACAGCCAACAGGTCTATGTTGTCTCTTAATATTTAATGTTGTTGTCACGTAATGTACCACTAACGTCTTGATAATGTATTCTTCTTTTATTACCCACCTGTTCTATGAAATCCACATCTACAGCAACACTAAACCATGCGAAAAATGAAAATCCGTTCCGCACATATGTGCGGAACAGAAATCATTGACGGATTCTATTTTTATTAAGAAGGGAAATTTCACTGGAATTTTTTTCCAAATCGTGTACTACAATTACAAATTTGAATCGTTAGCGATAACTAAAAATCGTCCCCTGATTTCCAATGTGTTCTATGTGCCAGTAGGCACATAGAACACATTGGAACACAGGGGATCAAATAATGACACGGGTTCCCGTCGCACATTTGGTTGGCGATAAAATGCGTTCTTTTTGTTGATAGTTGTCAAATGAATTGCTGAGTGTCCTACTAATAATTTTAGACGTGATGGAGTGTAATAAACACAGACCGATACGCGTGTGTGAATGGATTGGTCGATATGGCACTTGCAGCCTCTCGTTCTATCCTTCCGCGCTGGCACTCGTGCCATATCGATTAACCCGATAAAATGCGTTCATTTTGTTGATAGTTGTCAAATGAATTGATGAGTGTCCTAATAACTGTTTTTATAGACGTGAAGGCGTGTAATAAACACAGAACGACACTCATGTGTGAATGTTATATGGCACTTGCGTCCTCACGGAAGGATGAAACTCCAGGTCTGCGGCCTCTCGTTCTATCGTCCCGCGCTTGCATTCGTGCCATATCGATTAACTCTTCACACACGCGTTCCGTTCTGTGTATTTATGCGTTTTACTTTGTTGGTAAACTACTGAATAAAAAGAAAATCTGATCTAATCTAATCTAATCCAATTTCAGCGGCTTGAATTTATTTAGGCATGAAAACAGCTAAAAGCGGCTACAAACTTTTATCAAACAACGGAAACGGTCAGGATGGGACTCGTAAATCTCTGGGTTTTTGAATAATTTCCTTGAGAATGTCACGATAATCTGTGACCAAAAATAGCATAATCGAATTTCATTTCCTATTAATGAAAGCACGGGGAAGATAATGAGAATTAAATGCCAGCTTTAGCGCTACTGTAACCCAATTCTCAGAAGTTAATTATTCCCGACTTGGAAAGAAATTGATTAATAGTTAGATATTCAGATCAGTTTTTTTTTGTGTGATTGTCTGCTCTTTATGGATGTTCGTGACTGCTGTCAATTTTATATAGTTCAAGTGTGACAACTCCATCTTTATTTATCGATACTTCCTTTATTCTGACTTTTATCATGCAACGGAAGCGCGGTGGCTCAGTGGTAGACTGTTGGACTTCTAGAGGTCCCGAGTTCGATCCCCGTCCGGGACGACCCGCGTTGTCTCCTTGGGCAAGGCACGTTATCCCGGGTGCCTATATGGGGACACGATGACGCCGTGTACTAAGGCGTACTGCACGTCAACGGTGCACATGTCTTCAACCGCTGTAACCCTGCTTGAGCGGAGCTTGAGCAGAGTTAGAATGTTGAGGAGCAGACAGCCGCTCGTCGATGCTCGGTGGTTCTGTCCTGGTACTCCGGCTTTCTCCACTGTAGAACTGTCACGGTCACGATCAGCCATTGTGCATAAGTATGTGACCATAAACACCAATAAATAAATAACCATGCAACGAAAACAGGCACATTGATTGGCTGAATTTGGGGATGTGACAAAAGTTACTTATTCCCAGTTCCTTATCCGACATGCGTTATCAACCGATCTGGGAATAAGTAACGGATGTCCCGTCCGTGGGGACATTGCCATTGGCTGATGTTTTTAATTCCCTCACATTCAGCTAATTTTCATGGCGCCTAAAGTCCTTGAATTGGCGACCCCTTAGTATTGTGGGTGGGTTTAAGATCAATTGAGATAAATTCACTTTTTGAGACCAAATTTGAACAATGTCACATTAATAAGAAGCTCTTCAAACGGAATAGTCGACGACTCGATACCGACCAGAGGTAACTGAGTTATGTCCTTGACAGGGACGTGGCTAGAGGTTTCCGATTGGGGGGGGGGGGGGGGTGTAGGGTAGTGAATTTCCAACAAGGGGGAGGGACCGGGAGGGGGTCCCTCCCTCTAGTTGGAAATTCACCACCGAGAAACATTTTAAAAATGAAGTCAAGTAGGGGAATAAAATTGATTCTAGTAACTGAAATGCCAACACATTTATGATAGAATTATTAGGTTATTACTATCTGGTATTCTTCTGGGAATTGAATATGTGCTAAACAAATTCTCAAGCTGAGAACTTTGAGCAATTCACACCTTCCTAACATTAAATCAGATCTTATGCAGGAATGATCAGTTTTCGATGTTTCATCATATTGTAACTGTGAATGATGGAATTAACTCATGATAACGATTTTACATGATGTGATTTTCTTGAAGTGCATTTCGAAAAGTTTTTTTTATTACGATAAATAACGTACTAGAGAAATCTCGTGCCGATTGACATCATGCATACTTATGAAGCTTGATTGCGTACACTGTAGTTGTAAACAGTAACAGTTGTAATTTTGCCGATTTGAAACCGAGTTGGTATTATGGGAAGTAAAGGAGACATCAGCATCACCAAAAGAAGCTCTAAAATCCAGATAGATAGAATTTCCAACTACTCATGACTTGCCCTCCGAATTTCCACCTATAAGAATAGGTATACCCCCCTCCCCCCCCCCCACCCCCCCAGTCGCCACGTCCCGTGTCCTTGGGCAAGACACTTAATCGAGATTGTCCACGTTGGGGTACGTTGGCGCTGTGTACTCAGGCGCATTGTATATATGTGGTGCGCCACTTAGTTTAAAAAAATTTTATTGGAACATATTACATTTGCTGTATACAAAATGGAATACTTGTACAAAACTCAGTATTATACAATATTACACAGCATAAGAACAGAGAAGATACATTTTAAAGGAGGGATTCGACAGAAAGCTTAGGGCTTATTTGGGTTGTCTCCCTAACTCTTAGATATGCTGACACAAGAAGATGGTTAGCATAAATAGCTAGGCTCACGCATCGTCACCTTGGAGGCAGAAGAAATTTAGTAAGCAGCTCGTTTAACTAGAACGATTACCCACTGTTCTTCACTGAACCACGCAAGCAGTCACCAGACACGAGGGCAAGTTGAATCACAGTCAGACGGGTGGATGCCATTTCCCCGGCAGATCTGACACAATACGTTTTAACACGCACACAAGTAATCACTAACGCAGAAACGCACTACTCACCTTCAAGCGCTGATAATTCGGCTTGTTAGTACGTTGGAGCGTCTGATAGTTGCTTGCCACTGCTCGGTGATTCTCTTCGTCTTAATTTAATTTATACAGTACGTGGAGAGTGGATTGTAACTAAATCACCCGCGGAGTGGAGTTATCACCCATACTATAACTTTCAAATTTTGTACATATCGACAAAAAACACAAGCAATGTTTCAGCCAATGGACCTCCGGGTTTAACCCGGAGGTCCATTGGCTGAAACTTTGCTTGTGCTGGTTATGCTTTGCAACAAATTTGCAAATATTGCTTGGGTGGATTCTCCACTCTGCGGGTGAGTTAGTGATAATAAACTCTCCACGTACTGTATATTCTATTTATTTACTTATTGATTTATTGGGGTTTATCGACACTTTCTAGAGCCATGGTCACTCCGTTTCGAACAGTTTTACGAGTGGAGGAATCCGGAGTACCCTATAGAACAACCGAGCAACGGCAACTAACTTCACACAAGCGGGGTTAGCATTGGTTGAAAACGAGTGCACCATCGGCTTGCAGGACGCCTTAGTACACGGTGTCACCGTGCCCCCACGTGGGCAATTGGGATTAAGTGCCCTACCTAAGGCATTATCTCTGGCGGGGATCGAACTGTGAACCTTTCGGTTAGAACACCAATGCCGTTACCACTGAGCCACAGCACAGCGCCCCCTCTCTTCGGCTTCCTCCACCCGTAAAGATGTTCAACACAATGTAGCCCTGACTGTTGAATGTGTCGTTAAATCCCAATAAATAAATAAACAAACTGTACGACGCTACAGAGGTTTGAAGTCACCGGATCCCAATTAGATATCTATTATCGTTCTTTGTTTAACACTTTACCTAACATGAAAAGCAGACGACACCTGCAAAACACATTCTTGAATAAATAATTTTTTGTCTCAAAACCATAGTTTATGACTCCTCTTTGGAACGAGCTCGACGAGATCGTTCCAAAGAGGGGTCATAACCTATGTTTTTGAGACAAAAAATGAAAAAATAATCAAAATTAATTGGCGATTTTTGTGAATAGCGCAGGCCGGTTTTGGACGTTACGTTGGGTAAAAGGTTAACAGCAAATTCTTCATTATTACGTCGAGGTTTTAAACTGCGTTGATAAATATACTGTAAATTATGCCTCCCAGATCTCGCAAATATCAAGAGTATTCTTGATAGTTTATTGAATATTTTCACCGTACTGGGGGTGGCGCCAATGGTGGGGGGGGGGGGGGGTTCAAGGTAGGGATGGGGGCTAAAGCTCCCTCCCCACCCGTCAAGGAAATCGGCCAAATTCATCGTGGGTTAAAATTACGCAAACACCACCAAGAAAGAGATATAACTTCCGAAGAAACGATAATGTGCACGATAGGAATTACCCGATGGCAATATAATCAATATGAGTAGGTGTATATTGAGAATTCAACCATCAACGTACATGTACGTGTACGTGTACATGTACACCTCCATAGGATTTAGTGTTAAAATCGTGTACCTGTACACGATTTTAACGTTTTTTTAGGGTGCTTTAGAATCCGCTTGCGGATTCAAACATCACTGATTGTATCCAAGAGTGACAAAAAACGTAGAAATTTTACGTACAGTACATGTACCGTTTTGACTGAAATCGGCAAATGAGTTTCCCCCATAGGATTCAGTGTTAAATTGTGAGCAAAAAAACGTTTTGTCGTTTCCAAATCATCCTCTTGCCGATTCTAACAATCCGCGTCCGTACACGATTTTACACGGCGTACACGGAGATCCGATTGCGGATTTTAGGCCTGAAATCGACTAGTGTAAAGAGGTGATGTTTGAATCCGCAAACCCACTGTCGTGTTTCTCGAAGTAAGACTAGTGAACGTTATTGCGAAGTGATCTCAATAAGCACTTGATGGAAATGTTTTGAATGAAGAGTGTTGTCGGTGTGTTAGAAATCCGCAAACCCGCTGTCACGTTTTTGATTGATATATATAGAAGAGAAAAAAATATATAGATAATAGTTATTTAGAAAAATAAATATATCAAATCGAATAAATAATAAAAAAAAAATACGTAAATCATGTGCGCTTCCCAGACTATTAGAGCGAGGATTCTTTTAAACATGCTGATGAGAGCATACGCAATATGCGTGAACGAAGAACTACGTTCCATCTTGTTAGAACGATGCGTCGGATGTCGGGATCATCTAGACTTCGATCACGAGAATCATTCGTGTCTGACGATGGAAAGGGAAGATATGGACGTCATGTATTTCGAACCGGCGTTCGAACGCGTTAGATTCAACGATGTGATCACGTTTTGGAAGAGATTAGTCTTCTGTAAGAATCAAGACAAGCCTACAGTTTCGGAAGAACTGAAATTGGCGCGTAAAAGTCTGACTTTAGAAGACAAGGGATGCATCAAGAAATTATTGCTGAATGAAGCATACGTCTAAGTTTTTTTCGTTGATATAAAATAAGGGAGAATAGAAAATAAAAATAAATACACACATAAAATTTTTTATCTAATATTAGAAAGAAAAAAAATACAAAAATGAGAACCAGAAATAAATTGTATCCGACGTTAGTGGACGACGAGGATGAGAAGCCGATCGATGCTTTGCCGACGGCACCGTCGCTAGAAGAAAGAGAAAGAGGAGAGAGGTATCGCATCGATCAAATCAATAGAATCCAAGAGTATCTAACTCGAGAGAGAGATTCTCGTCGTTCTCTCAAGAAGAAGTATTCGCGTTTCGTGACATTCGTCAACGCGATCGACACGACACTCATCACGATTTCCATGGGTTTACACGCGGCCGGCATCGGATTGTTGTCGACCGCGGTCGGCATTCCGATCGTGTTGACCGTAGAAGGAGT
This sequence comes from Pictodentalium vernedei, assembly GCA_031216915.1. Classification (NCBI taxonomy): domain Eukaryota; kingdom Metazoa; phylum Mollusca; class Scaphopoda; order Dentaliida; family Dentaliidae; genus Pictodentalium; species Pictodentalium vernedei. The sequence continues at coordinate 70,498,007 of CM062292.1, read as the reverse complement.
GGCTCTCGCCGCCGGATTGTTTAGCACGCTCGGAAACTTTTTGTGTAGGAAATTATATCTGAAGGCGAGGAAACACGACAAGATTCGCGTCTTGGCCGACTTCAAGATCGACACGATATCCGAAATGATCTCTATGGCGTTGAAAGACGGTAGGATATCGGACGGAGAATACTTCACGATATTGAGCGAGAAAACGAAATACGATGCCATGAAAGAAGCCGTGAGAGTCAAGACTCGTCAGATCATCAAGGAAGAGATGAAGGATTCTCTCGTGGAAAAGGGGAGGAAAGAGGCCAGGGAGGAATTGAGTAAGATGATAGAACTCAAGAGCAGCGATTGAAAAAAAAATATATATAAGAACAGAATTAATTAATTATTAAATTTATATATAAAATAAAAAAAACGAAATTAATTTAAATAACTCTTAAAAAATGTATTGCGTAAAGTGTAAGAGAGTTACCGAGACGAGTAATTCTAGAGAAGTGCGAACTTAAAAAGACCGACAGATGCTTCGCGGAATTTGCGACGTGTGTGGTTCTATCAAGACACGATTCATCAAAAAAAAGAACGCGAGCAAAGGTAAAGGCATCGTGAATAAAATGATCAATAATCTACCTTTCGAAATGCATCTGCCGGGTCACAGTTTCACTGGACCCGGAACGAAATTGAACAAGAGACTCAAAGCCGATCTGACACCCAAATCTTGGAGCAAACCTGTGAATAGGGTGGACGTGGCCGCGTATGATCACGATCTGTGCTACGCCGGACATCCCGACACCAAGACTCGCAACGACGTCTGCGATAAAAACATGTTGGGGAAATTGAGAAGCATATCGAATCCGACCAGGAGAGAGAAGATAGAACGTTCGCTGGTCGGCAATCTAATCGGTGCGAAACGTCGATTCGGATGGGGCGTTCAAAAAAAAAAGCGCATCTGAAAAGAAGAAGAAATGATTATTGACGAGCGAATTGGCCGAGGAGTTACACAAACCCATAGTGCGTAAATTTCGAAAGAGAAGGGTGTTCGTGAAGGGTCTGGATGATATTTGGTCTGCCGACTTGGTCGACATGAGATCGTTTTCGAGGTGGAACGAGGGCGTCAAATATCTATTGACGGTCATCAACGTGTTTTCCAAATACGGTTGGATCAGAGCTTTGAAGAATAAATCGGGACCTTGCATCGCCGAGGCTCTGAAGAGCGTGTTCGACTCGTCTTCTCGAAAACTGAGTAAATTGTGGGTGGATAAGGGAAAGGAATTCTACAACAAGCACGTTCATCGATTGGTAGACCTATACTCGATCGAAAACGAAGAGAAAGCCAGCGTGGTGGAACGTTGGAATCGAACGATGAAGGAAAAGATGCACAGATACTTCACGGCGAATTCGACCAAGAAATACATATACGCTCTGAACGGTCTAGTCAAAGATTACAACACCCAACACAGATCGATCAAGATGACTCCCACGGAAGCTAGCGATCCTCGAAACGAAAAACGGGTCTACGCGAATCTATATCCTGAGAGATCTAAGATCAGGAAGAAGTCTAGAACACCGAAATGTGCGGTCGGTGATCGAGTGAGAATTTACGCTTATAAGAAGCACTTCGAAAAGGGTTATACTCCTTGATGGACCTCGGAAATCTTCGTGATAATCAAAATATTTCACACCGATCCGGTGACTTACGAAATCGAAGCTTTGGATGGAGAAGAGATCATCGGAAAGTTTTACGAACAACAATTACAGAAGACAAAGTTTTGATAAAGAAAACAAATTTTTTTTTATTTACTTTCTTTAACATTTTCTTGTTTACACACATATATATCAGATAAAATAATAATAAAAATAATTAAAACTATTTTTAGATAAAAAAAAGCAAGTTAATTAATAAACAAAAAACTAAAAATCCTTTAAAATGACAAATATACTAGATATAGCATAAAGCATAGTGAAAGATGAAAGTATTCGAGAATATGAGGTTCACGAATACGAACCGGTAACCGGAACGAGTTTGAACAATGCGGGAGAGATAAGAATCAACGTCGAAACTCAACATCTATTCGTACATCCTAGCGAGAGTTACATAGTGGTGCAGGGACGTCTCACCAAGGAAGATGGGAGCGACTACTCCGACGACGACACGGTTACTCTAGCCAATAATGGCATCATGCATCTATTCAGTAATATAAAATACATGCTATCCGGACAAGAGATAGAATCTGTTTTTCATCCCGGTCAGGCCACCACGATGTTCGGACCCTTGACGTATCCTGATGATTTTTCGAAATCCAGAGGACTTAATCAGTTGTGGGTGAAAGACACCGTCGGCCCTGCTAGCGCCGGCGCCGCCTTGATATTCGACTACGTCGTCAAGACGTCTAGACCTAAAGGAACGTTTTCGTTCAGAATACCTTTGAAACACATCTTCGGATTTGCAGACGATTACAACAAGATCATGTACGGATTCAAACACAATCTGACGTTGATTCGAAAAGGAAACGATGACGCAATAGTGGGACTCACTGCGACCGATGCGGGTAAGATAACTCTACACAAGATATCGTGCTTCGTTCCGCACGTGGAGCCTTCGATCGTGGAGAAAGGGCATCTCTACAAGATCATAGAATCCAAGAGTAAATTACCCGTGGGATTTAGAATGAGACAGTGCGACATGGCTAGCATTCCTCCCTCCACGAATCACTTCGATTGGAGATTGCCGGTGAAATCCGCTTCCGAGAGACCGTGTTTCATCGTGGTTGCATTTCAGACTGATAGGGACGGGTCTCAGGAAAAGAATGCGTTGCTGTTCGATCACTGCCATTTGAGAAACATGCAAGTGTTTCTGAATGCCACGAGATATCCAGCAATCGATTACAACGCGTCGTTTGACAAGAACGATTTCTGCAGACTGTACGGCGACGCCGCTGATTTTAGAAAGAAGTATCACGGTCTAGACAAATTGATGAGCAACCCTAACATGTCTCCCGGCGAATACAAGTCAATGTATCCCATGTTCGTATTCGACGTCAGTAAACAGAGTGAACTACTCAAGAGTAGCATCTTAGATATTCAGATCAAGTTGCAATTCGATAGGAACGTGCCGAGAAAAAACGAAGCCTTCACCCTGGTCCTGTCGGACAGAGAATTACAATTCGAATCGGACAGAAATAAGATGTCGATCATTCGATGAGAGACGAGTGTGTAAAAAAAATTAATAAACGTTAAAAATGTGGATGTAAGATTAATTAAAAACCAAAATCTCGAAAACAAAATGGATGTTTTTGACATGAAAACAACAAATCGTCTGTTCAGAAAAGATTACTACGACGTTAAAAAAAAATACTTGGAAAAATGGATTCAAATTGAATATGAAGAACGTAACACAAAAAAAGGATGGAATAGTTGTGATTTTGACGAATATCGTTTAAAAGAAAAAGAAGAGTTTGATCTCATAAGATCTAACAAAGAAATTATAAAAAATACAATTTTAAAATGTCGCAAATGTAAGAAACATCAAAAAAAAATCGAATCTCAACAAACTAGATCTGGTGATGAACCAACAACCGTATTCACAAAGTGTATGAATTGTAATCATAAATGGATAGAAAATTAAAAAAAGGATGCAATTTTAATCATCGTTATAAGTGACAAAATTCTTTTACTAAAGAAAAAAAACATTTCAGATCGTGAAAATTGAGAAAAAAGGAAACGTTATTATAATATATGGTAATAGTGAAGAAGAAGGAAAACAAAAAAAAAAAAATGAGATCTAAAGATGATCTCATTACTTTTTTTTTGTTTTTTTTGTTTTTAATAATCACACATTATTTTTTTTAATTCATTATTTTCCACGCATTCACTGTTTGTTCAAAGGAACTAGTTTGATCAGTAGACTCACCACAGAAGTGGCGGCTTTGGGATTATTGGTTTTCATAACGAAATTAATCCTGTCTCCAGCGTTCACTTTGAGAGGCGTGCCAAATGTGCTAACATTCGCGTGTTGATTCTCAGTATTTTCGATGCTGTATCTCTTATCGCTCTCTACACCATTCACCATGAGATTGACGACTGCTCTGTTATTCAAATCCGAGGAAGCGAGACTCATTCGAAGGATTTCACCTCCCAGCGGCATGGGATATCCCACCTGACCATGTTTCGATCCGCTACCTCCATTTCCATTTCCGAAAGACCACTCAGCTTTTCCCTCATCTAAGGTGCCAGCCTCTTCGGCCCACACAGTGATCAATTGTCTAGCATATTTGAATTTCTCCACCACCGAAATCAGGGTGCAGGCATCCGTCATGTTCACGGGATCCGGTAGATGCATGAGCGCGTGTCCACCCATGTCTAGTTTACCTTCCATGATGTCACCCTTTCTCCAGACCGATTCAATATCTTGTTGAATCCCGCATTCAGATCCGATTTCATTTCTCGTCTGTCAGACTTTCTCTGTTTCAGATCTGCGTAGTGTTTGGTCGCCACGTCCTTGGGATTCGTGGGAGTGGCTACGTTCATTATCTTGTTAGAATTGGCGTTCAATTCCGAGTGCATCGTTTTCTGAACGTATATATTTCTCAGGTGTTCACTGAATCTCGCGTGAGAGTTGTCCGCGTATTTCTTGGTCGCGGCATAGGTGGGATCTATGGGATTCGCAACATTCACCAAACATTTGGATTTCAGATCGAGATCGTCGGTCATGGTTTTATCCACGTAATTATCTAGCAGGATTCATTCCAAATCGGCGTTCTCCCTGTCGACGTATTTTTTAGTCGCAGCATCTGCGAGATCTATTGGCTCGGGAAGATTGTAGAGCTTCTTATCGTTCATGTTCAAAGGTTCTTCTCGATGTTCGTATCTCCGAACGTAACATTCATCCAAGTTGGCAACGTCGTAACCATCGTCAACTTTGAACGTCTTCCTCTTCTTTCTTAGGTTGACTTTTTCGTCATCACTTCTACCAAATTTATCGACTGGCATGTTGTTGTGGGATTTTTTGTTTTTAGAAAAATATAATCAAAACGCAGTTTATTAAAAATGAACTATGTTATTTTATTTTTCGTTTTTATTCGATTAAAATTTTTTTAAAATAATTTTTTATCTGTATATATACTATAAAAAAAAAAAATCTCTCTCTAATGTAAATAATTGAGTATGTCTTGAAATCGATCTCCTTCAGACCATCTCTTGAGAAAGTAGAGACACAGGTGACCGCAAAACACTTGATCTGGTGATTGCACTTGTTCTGTGTTGTAACAAACCATCGATTTGTTGAAATAGTTCTTTATTTCTTTTGGTGGCGAGATTCCGTAGCTGTCAAAATAATAATTTTTCCTCTTCCCGTTCCTGATCCACGCCACCCAGTGAGTGCCTTCACCCGATGAATCATCTAGATTTAAAATTCCGCATTCCGATTGTCGAGGTCTTCTCTTCGGCAAGGCATCTCTGGAAAACATGCCTAGAAAATCTTTGATTTTCAAATCCTTTGCCGCATTCAACAGATCCATGTTGGATAGGGGTTCGTTAGGTAAGACGACACCTTCTACGGATATCTTTATTTTCTTATTCATAATGTGTATATATTTTTTTTTTATTTATTTTATTATAATTCACTAAAAAATGACGTTATTTTTTTTTGTTTTTTTCTCCTTTTTTTTAAACTAACATTCTCGATGTCTCTATCGTTTTCTATAATTTTGATTCCATCTAATTCCTCTTGATTTTCTGGACTCTCGATGTCACTATCGATTTCCATAATATTGAATCCATCTAATTCCTCTTGATTTTCTGGACACTCGATGTTACTATCAATTTCTATAATTTTGAATCCATCTAATTCTTCTTGATTTTCTGGAATCCTATCATCCACAATCGTATCTGGAATCCAATCATCCACATTCATATCGTCTCTAATTAGATCTAAAGTCCAATGTCCGAGTGCTAAAGTGCTTATTTTATCGTCTAACATGAATCTCTTATCGCCGTCGGCCGTCAGCGAAATCTTGTTGACTATTTTGTATACAAGTCGTGATTTTCGCTTAAAATCGATTTCATAATCTTATACACCGGACCACTTCCTAACAGACAATCTTTATACTCTTGGAAAGAGATGTTTTTCTTCACCACGCACGCTTTAACTCCTTTGCACTTCTTGATCTCTTCATCATGTTCTAGACGATAAGCATACAGTTTGGGTCTCAAGCTCACGAATTCGATGATTTGTTTACCACCGCTCTCATCCTTAAATTTGCACAACACCTTCTTGTTGTCGTTCAATTGAATGTTGGATGGCTGATCGACGGGATACTTGCTCATGTCGAACCACTTGGCCACGTCCTGAGATATATCTCGGTAGACGTCTTTCATCTCTATCTCGTAAACTAAACTGTCTATGTCGGTGAACAGTAGTTTGGCTTTATCACCAAATTTTCGTTTGACGTAATCGTAGTGAAACTCGTACATCAATCGCTTGCTGACATCTAAGATGATCGGTCCGAGATAATACGGTTTGTCAAACTTTGGGTGCATCTTTTGCATGTGAACGGCCACTAGATTTTCGTCGAATATGGTTCGGTGTTTGTAATTGGGTTTTGCCACTAATGTTTTAGCTTTTTTTCAGATGTGACGAGTCGAACGTCAGTTCTCTTCCTGATGTTTTCCATCGATTTACCGTACACGCAGTTGTTCATGAGTTTGAAGAAATCTTTTTCGAAATCGTTCTTAGCTTGAATTCTGAGATTCCTGTTGAGATCGATGTATTTTTTCATCCAAGGCTCTTCGTCGAATCGAAGGATGCGATCTATGTCGACTAATTTCATCCCGCAATCGGCGTACTGTTTCAAATTCTCACTGTAGACGATGTAGTTACGTTTGTTAAATAAATTGGGAATGAGTTTTTCCTCATCTCCTTCATTTGGTTTCATTCGTTCGGTAGCTAGCGGATAATCGTTGTGTGGATCGTGTAATTCTTCCAGATAGTTCAAATCGACTTCTAAAATGCAAGGATAGTCTCTACATTTTTGCATCTCTTCTGGTTCCTTTACCCATTCGAAATTTCCAATCGGTAAAGGATGACTCATAGCCTTACCATAGATTATTGGCGTCCCAATACTGTATGTATTTAGTTGACCGTTTCGAATCGAAACCTTCTTTCATGTAGGGATTGTTAGCTTCAGAATGTCTGTGGGAGATCATCGAAACGCCACCTCTCGTAGCCCTTTCGAACATGAGCAACATGTCCACGTCGGATAATAATTCCAATTGGACTTCGGTGGTCTTCAACAGAGCGTCCCACGCCAGACCGGGTGCGGTGAAATACCAAGCGGGATCCAGATCGTAATTTCGACAACAGACGTCTCGAAAATTTTCGAACACGTCTGCCAATAGTAGAACGTGGGTCTTCAGATAGAGATCGTGATAATCTCTCATGGTTTTCATATCGAAAGATTTCCACACGTTTTTAGCGTGTTCGTAATTCTTGTCGGAAATGTCGGATTCGTATAATTTCGAATAAAAATCTTCTTTCGAAGGTAGTGCGGTGTCTTCGAATCTCTTTAGATCACTCATGTAATCATAAGGATAGACTCCTAACCTCAACAAGATGTCTACTCGTTGTCCAAAATGTTCACTCATGATTTTAAATTTATCCTTGCTCATGTTATCGACTAATTTTTCCAGAGCGGTCAACATGAATTTAAAACTGTCGATGAAACATATGGCTCTTCCAACGTCTCTCCATCGATTATTCTTTTCTCCTCCATGAGCTTCCATTTCATGAAGGAAATGTATCTTTCTTCGCTGTTCGCGATGCAATTTAATTCTTCGTGTGAGGTGCCGAGATTTTTCACGAACAGATGACTGTCATAACCCGCGAGATTGTGAAACATCACCGGATAGAATATGGCGTCTCAATATTTTAAATTACACTTGCTGTGAGCCGGACCGCGATACAGACCCGTGTAATGATCGCGGTCTCTGACCTTCTTATTTTCCTTTGAATTGTCATCGAACGATTGTCTGCATATGTGACATTCGGTGGCTCTGTTATTTTCGTCCTACTGCTCTCGCGTGATGATCATTTTTGCCGGAGTTTTGAATTTGTTGTATAACATTTGAAGTTTCCATTCTAACTCTTCCACGAACCTTTGAGCCACATCGTCGTCTTCGTACTGTTTTGTGTAGGTGAAGGGACCCATATCGTGTTGCGAGTCGAAAGTGCATTTCACGTAAATGAAATAGCCTGAAGGTATGTGTTTTTGATATCTTTCGACGTAACTTTGAAGAGCATTGGGTTGACAGGAACTCATTTTTGTGGTGAAACATTCGAAATCGGTGTACACGACGAATGGTACCTTTAACCTTCTATTGTGATTTTCAAACTTCACGATGGTGTTGGGTTTGGGCATTTCGACGGCGACACCTTGATTTTCGTTGCAATATTCCTGATGTTTCACCAACGAGTCTTCGCTGTGAAACACGTTCATGCAATTGTAACATAAAGATATCTTTCCATTATGATTATTATTTTGTTTCGACAGTAATCGGCTCGGATATTTAACCCAACAATAATGACGATTATCACCATTCAAAATCAATAATAAAATAATTGTCTTTTCTCTTCTGAGATACGAAGTCTGTCTGAGAGCATAGATCTTTCGTTTTTCGTCATCGTATCTCAAGACGTTCACCGCTACGGTGGGATTTTGAGCCTCGAAACGTTCGATGTGTTTTAACTCTGTTGGAAAAGTCACTCCGGTCCAATCGAGATTTTTAGAAGTTACCTCGTAAGAAGAAACTCTTTCGTTGTTCATTTTGACAGGGTATAAAGCGGAAGTGACTGCCCATTTAAAACACTGATCATCTTTATTTTTCACGTTGACCACAGCGTGTTTTTTGCTAGGAAATATGGTAATTTCACGTAGGAAGACCCTTTCAACAAATCGTTTTCAGTTATGTGAATTTCGAGTTACAACACCTCATCGAACGTCCAATTACTACCTTCATGTTGATAATTCGCGAGAGACGTCAACATCTTGTCTTTCATCTTTTCGAATCTGAACCTCGAAATACGGGTTCGACGTTAGATCTGAAATATGCATTTTTCACGATGCTCTTGCTGGACTTCACGTCAATTTTATTCATCACGCAATGGAGTATCATCTTAATTTTCAGTCCTACATTCATGTATTTGCGAAACAAATGCAATACTTTTTTCTTCACCCATTCCATGAACAATTTCGGATTGATTTTCTTCAACAAGGGAACCACGTCGAAAGTTTTAAAAATACCATTGATTGCACTCTCCCATTCTACGGACTTTGATTGAAATAGTTCCGCGGTGAGTTGCGCTAGATATTCTTTTCCTTTCCCTTCGTCTATTGCTCATCGAATTTCACTCGATATATCTCGTTTGCCTAGAATCTGAAGGGCATCACTCGTTTTCGTTTTAGTTTTTCTTTTCTTTTCTTTGGAAACTTGAAGTTCTTCTTCAATGGCTTTTCATTTAGTCGTCTTCTTATTTTTCACAATCGAAACGTTTTTGGTTTTTTCGACGTCGGCATTTTGATTCCTTTTACTATCTTTTTCTTCTTCTCATTTTTCACAACCGATGCATTTTTTGACGTCGTTGCTATCGGCATTTCGTTTGCCTTTCCATCGTTTTGCAAATGTTTCTGCATGACTTCAATCTTTTTTGATTTAGTTCTATGATTTCTGAAATGTGAAATTTTTAATAGTTTACAAATCTCATTTAACTGAGGTATGGTTTTCTCGTTTAAATTTTCCAATTTTTTTTTATCTGTTTGTTTCATTTTGTAAGAATATATTTTTTTCCGAATTTTGTATTTAAATAATTTGTTTAAAAAATTTTGTTTTTTTGCTCTTTATATAAAAAAAAAGAAAGATTTTTTTTAAATTCAATTTTTTCTTTAATGTGTTTTTTATTCAAAACAATTTACGATCGTTATTTATATAAAGAGAAAAAAACTTTTACAAAAAAAATTTTTCACATTAAAGAAATTAAAATTAAAAAAAACAACTTTTTTATATATATATAAAGAGCAAAAAAAACAAAACTTTTTGAACAAATTATTAAAATACAAAATTTAAAATATACATTATTTGCAAGAATTCGTAAAACAAAAAAAAACTAAATAATCGATCATGAGGCCAACATCTACGGTGGAATCTCAACATAAACATCGACGTTGTTTAATAAATTGTTATTCTCCAAAAAACCAAGAAGAAAAAAATCGTAATTTCTATTTACGTGTTTCGAAAAAAAATGATACGATTTGCAATAGAAAATCAAATCGTAATACTATTAGTGAACAAAAATTAATCGACAATGTCGTTCGAACTATTAAAAAAGAAGGTTCAAGACAAATAGATACTCTTACGACTTTTACTCGAAGTCTTGCATGAGGTTCAAAACAAATTTCCGCGAAGCAGACGTGTGTTATAAAGAGAAAAAAAACTTTTACAAAAAAAAATTTTCACATTAAAGAAATTAAAATTAAAAAACAACTTTTTTTTTATATATATAAGGAGCAAAAAAAAAAACAAAACTTTTTTTAAACAAATTATTAAAATACAAAATTTAAAATATACATTATTTGCAAGAATTCGTAAAAACAAAAAAAACCCAAATAATCAATCATGAGGACAACAACACCTAAAAGATGCGAATTGAAATTGAAACGAGTCGAAACGTATAAGAAATTCGGTCATAAAATCTATAGATTACAATGACACGATCCCATCGAATTGAACGAGGTTGAGATGAAGGGCTTAGAGCACAAATCCGACAAATATCGCATGCCTTTGAAATTGGACAAAGCCGCGCTCGATTTCTTTTACGAGTACCAAAGCGATCTGCAGAACATCGTCATTGCCGAAGATAGAGAATTCGACAAGGACGGTTTGTCGTTGCCCTATGGAAATTACATATTTTCAAACATCTCATTCGAACTCGTGAAGAAATTGGGTGGTGAGAGCGAGTTGACCGATGTAAAAAAACTCAAAAGAGTAAAGATAAACATTCAACACATTTTCGAAAAAGGAGAAGACATGAGTGGCAACATGCTAATAACGGACTTGGAAATATAAACAATAGAGTGATTGATTTTTTGCAAAGAAGAAAGAAAAAAACGTGATGAGATCATCTTGAAAACATGAGTGTCAACATGCTAATAACGAGCTTGGAAATATGAACAATAGAGAGATTGATTTTTAGCGAAGAAAAATGAAAAAAAAAAGTAATCAGATCATCTTTAGATCTCATTTTTTTGTTTTCCTTCTTCTTCACTATTACCATATATTATAATAACGTTTCCTTTTTTCTCAATTTTCAGCGTCAATTCTTCTTTTTCTTTTTTTCCTTTTTTTTGTGATATGATACGTTTATAACAACATTTTTGTTTATCCGAATCATAATTATGAACGAATGTTGTGCATCTCTTGGTAACACTCGCATCATCACCATTCGCTTCAGAAGGTAATGGTGACGATGGAAAGCATCTCATTCCCAACCATCTATCGCGCGCTTTATCTATCTCTTTCATCAGTTCTTTCCTCATATATCCATCATTAGCGTCTAACCATTTTTCCACTTTTTTTTGTTTCTTTGCACTCTGTCTCACGATATTCATCATTATCGTCTAATTGTTTCTCCACCTTTTTATCCATTTTAAATATATTATTTTATACTTTTTTATGATTTATATTTTATATAATTTTATATTATAATAACATATTCAAAATCGGTATATTCTTAAACGGTGAATTCTCACCGAGCAACAAACCCTTGCCGAGTCGCTCAACGTTCTGTCCACTCTTCAGATAGAGACTGTTTCCTCTCAGAGAGTTGCCACCTCTAACGGGTGCTAGATACAATCCTTTACCGCTGTCGTCTACGTGGACGCGACACACGGCTCCTCCCTTCTTCAAGAACAGTCTGCTACCACCCATTAATTTCTCAACTGCCGAAGTAGTGAGTCCCGTGAGAGCTCCCACGCCAAGAGTCTTTCCGAGAAAGGGTAGTGCCTTTGCGGCGAAGGGTAATGCTTTTGCAGCGATTCCTGCCAATAGCGGTAGGAAACCACCTTTCATTCTCAAATTGTATCTCAGTTGAGTGGGACTCAATCTCACCATCAACCCTCTTCCATCGCGAATCGCTTTCTCCATCCTTTTGATTTGACTTCTGGTCCAGGCGATCAAATCCTGACCGCCTCTCGTCAGATCTTTGTGAGTGAATTTGAATCTCACTGCCTCACCTCGAGTTGTTAACGCTCTCTTAAGTTTCTTCCTCTGTCCTGCGGATATGATCACGTTTTTAATCACGTATTCTGTCATAATTTAGTTTTTTTTAAATTATTTACTAATTGTTTCTTGTTTAATAATTATATTAAAATAATTTTGTAAAATTAATATTGCGTTTATTTTATTTTTGTTATCTATATATATACACAATATTTTTTGTTTTTTGCTTTTATATTTCTCTTATGTGAAATCGTATCGTCACTCTCTCTCCACGAAGATCTAATAGTTCACCATTTTGATCCGTCAACGTGGTTTTGAGACTATACAACGTGTCTAAAATCACTGGTAGATAAACTAAATTTCGAGGTCGCTCCACAATCTCAAAACCCGGCGACACATTTGGAAAGAAGGAATAGATCGTCGTTTGAGCACTACCATTCATGTAGCTTCCAGCAATCACGTCCACGTTCACCAGAATGCTATTGACTGCGAGAATGTCGACCGTATTTTCAGATGCTGCGTGGTCTCGATACATCTTTCGATCGAATCCCAACATCTTGCCTATAGAATCGTCCGTGTCGAAATCCACTCGAAAATTATCTTCCAAATCCAACATCGTCTGTAAGGTATTAGGATTGGGAGCAAGTCTGATCTTGTTGCTTCCCTTTCCATCCGTCTTCATTCGCGTCTGAATGCAATTGTTCAAATCATCTATGTCATAACTCTTTTTGGGAATTCGAATCTCCAACCAATCCACTCCGTCGGAATACTTGAACGAGTTATTCTTTTCGGTGACGTTGGGAAAGGAATAATAAGTCTCCAGATTCACCAACGCCATCTCGTATCTTTTCTCTCTATTCAATTCGATGGAAGGTTCGAATTCCGTAGCGAATCGAGTCGAATCGCCACTCACCACGATTTGAATGGTTTGTTTTGCAGCCGTATTCTCGGCTATTCGTTCTAACAATTCTCCATGTTCGAACATTATATTTAATTTCATTTTTTTTTTATTCAAAACTAATTATTTGAAGATTTATTATTTTCTAAATTTTATTTTCACGCTCTATCTTATTATCATCAGAAACATAAAACTTGTCGAATCCGCACCGATATTTTCCACGATTAAATTCGCTTGTCAAATCGATCACGACGAAATTGTAAAGTCCACCATCCCAAACCCTCTTGCAGAATCTCCTGAATTCCGCCGCGCTCATGTCGTTTGCGACGTGATCGCCGTAGATGTGATTGAGATTCTAGAGATCTTGGCGAAAGAGACATAGAAAATTAGCGTTCTCCCTTATCGTCTGTCTGGGCAATCGAAAATGATTCTGCGACAGGTAGAAACAGTCCACGTTGCTGTGTCGACCCCTAACGTAATACGATTCGCATCGGTTCTGTCTCTCCAAAAGCAGATCGTCGAAAATCATGAGATTCTTATCTTCCGACTTCAGTTCTCTAGGATCCGGAACGTCGCTAGCGTTCTCATAAAATCGACACTCGACGTTCGAAGATGCATTTCTCTTCATCAGTTCCATGGCCGCACCGTCCAAAATGGTCGAAAGTGGAGCTTCACTCTTGTCGAATTCCTCCCTACTGTCAAAGATTCTGGCTATGACGTCCTTGGGCAATCTACGATCCATGCACTCTCGAAGCAATCTGTATTCGGGTTGAAACAAGCTCTTGCCAAACACGAACAATCTGTCGTAATCCAACCAGTCGGGTCGGGACAACAGATTCATCAACAGATTGGTCTTTCCACAATTCGATTTTCCCACTATCAAACCTCTTATGCACTTGGGAAAGAACTCGTTATTCGACCTCTTGGTCGCGGCGTCGTTCCAAGACATATCTTTAATGTTCATCTTTGTTTTATTTTTTTTGTTTGTTATTTTAGATTCTTTTCAAACTCAAATTTTTTATGTTTTTCAAACTCTGTTTTTAATGTTATTTTTTATTTATATCGCACCGTCGCGAGTTCTCTTCAATCCGGATCCACTCGTCATTTTGGCTAAATCTTGTATGGGCCCCACAGCATCCTTAAAATCATTCCAACTTTTCGGCGTTCGCTCTAACGCAGCTCGCTTCGCCGGCGGACTGATCAACTTGTCGATCAATGCGTCGGCTGACCTCTTCCCAGCCACAGAAGCTATCCTACCACTGGCTTCGGAAGCGGCTTTCTTACCAGCATCCAAAGCCGTCTTCTTACCGACCACAAACGCGGTCGATGCGAGTTTTCTACCCGCATCGCTCGTGAACGCTCGCATTATAGAATCGACGATGCCAGAACTGCCTTGAACGTAAGTTCTGACGTATCCCCTGTTCTTTATCACCAACATATTTTATTTTTATAATATATTTTTGTTTTTTTCACTGGTAAATCGTTTTGTTATTTTTAAATACTTTTATTATTCTAGTGTAAAAATTTACTGTTTTATTTTTGTTTGTTTGTTTGTTTCTCTCTACTTATTATATACACATCAATCTTTCAATTCGCTCATCAGCCGTTTATAGTGGTTTTTATTCAAAACCTTCTGTCTTAACAATTCGTCAGATATAGTAACTATCTGATTATCTAATCCTGTGTTACCAGCCCGTCTGCTCACCATCAACAAACTCAATCTCTGAGACAGAGCGTCAGAATCGCTCGGAAGAAAAGTGGTGTTCACCCCTTTGCCAGTCACCGATTCGATGAACTTCTTGTTCATATCCCATATGGGTTTCACCACTTTCGTCCACTTGTAACCTCTGTTGGCTTTGGGTCTCATCTCTCTGGCATCGTTATTTCTCTTCATGGCGTGGGTCTGAACCAGAATGTCGCCGTAATTGTCGAAATCCTGATCCGTGTAATCGCTAGGCTTGTCGTAAAGGAGCAATCTGCGCAGTCCATCAGTCAATTCGTATCTGTTCGAACCCACGATCAATTCATCATCGCCAATATCTACTTTTGTGTCTCCTACAAAAATTCTTCCCTCCGAATCCTTATAAAATCCATACAACAGATCTCTCTTACCGCCATCATCATCAGACGATGCGACGCTACTAGTGGTGATAGTCGAAGCTGTATCATCAGACTCGAGGCAACGAACCCATTCTCAAAGAACTCTCCTTTATGGGTCTCAATTCTTCGACTCTCTCCTTCCTGCTTCGCTCTTGACCCTCCGTCACGGGTTTAAATATTTTTGTGGCTTCGCGTTAGAGTTCCATCTCACCAAGACGTCTGCTTCTACCAGCCGACTGAATGCCCTTCTTAGCACGCTCAAACTCTTCTAAAATTCGATCTCGGTGTCTAGAATCCATCTGTAAAAACATCTTTCATTTTTAATTGTTTTATTATTTTCAAAATTAAATGTTTAATTATATTTTTATGTTTTTAAGTAATAAAAATCTTTCCGTCTTTAATATAATAAACTAAAAATATTCACATCTCAACTCACTGTTGATTGAACTGGAGAAGTTTAAAAATACGTTTAAGCAGTACATGACAAACCGGTTTCTGATTTAACGCATTTTGATAGTAGTTTTACGTTTTGTCAAAGGATTTCCATTCACATATCAAAGAACCATTCACTCAGTGTCGAATTAAGAGAGAATCCCTTTGATGACTGTTAAAACATTTCAACATACAAAAGAAAACTTGTTTTCTAATTTTAATGCTGAAGGAACTTATTCATTTTCAAATCTCTCTGATTGCTATCTTGAATATATTAAAAATTTTACCACTCAAAACCTAATTGAGCGGAAAATGCGTTTAAACATTCCGTTAAGTGTTTGACTCTTTTGAACGATATCCCTAAACTCAATTTCTCTTTGTCACATCGAAACAAGACATGAATGTCTATAATACAGACCATATTCATAATCGACTCTTTTTGAACGGAAACCTCATTCAGTCATAACGATAACATGTGTTAGTTTTTACTTCAGGAAAACGTGACAGCGGGTTTGCGGATTTCTAACACACCGACAACACTCTTCATTCAAAACATTTCCATCAAGTGCTTATTGAGATCACCTCGCAATAACGTGCGCTAGTCTTAATTCGAGAAACGCGACAGTGGGTTTGCGGATTCAAACATCACCTCTTTACACGAGTCGATTTCAGACCTAAAATCCGCAAGCGGATCTCCGTGTACGCCTCCATTGGGTTTCAGTGTTAAAATCGTGTACGGACGCGGATTGTTAGAATCGGCAAGAGGATGATTTAGAAACGACAAAACGTTTTTTTTTGGTTTGGTACGTCCTTCCAAAGGACATACCAAACCAAACACTTATATTACGGACTTTCAGGCCATGTTGGAATCAGATCGCTAGATGGCATCTGTTCCGAGTATCGATCAAATCACTTCCGCGTATCAATGATTCAATGTGCTGCTTACTTTCATGCATCATCAATTCATTGTTGAAACAAGTGGAATTATCAAATTCTTATAAAAAGCGAAATAATAAAAAGAATATCTAGTGCTTTTGAGTAGATACCTAAATATTATCTCATATGTGATCGGGATAAGTGATGATTATTTTCGCTCGCACAAGCGCTCGCGAAAAATAAACATTTGTATCGGTCACTCTTAAGATAATTTTCGGCATCCACTCAAAAGCACCAGATATCCTCTATATATTTACTGGAAAAATCTGTGAAATTTAAAAAAATTATTCTCTTCTGTGACAAGGTCGGTAACAAAGAATATCCCCTTTTCACACCAATATTTGTCAAAGAAAAGTTTGCCGTTTATCTTTCTATTCTTATTATTAAATAAAGGCGTCGAAAAGATGTATTTTGGATTAGTATTGTCTACGAGAGACCGTGCGGTTATTACATCTTTCCAAAGAAGGGTTTACATGCAAACATACTTTTTGAAGCCCTTCCTTCTGCATATACCAAATTTTGAAATTTCCTAAGGGTTCAAAGTCGTCTATAACTAGTGTTTTCCACGGAGCTCACACAGTGTGGCCTATTAACTTTTTTAATTCCGGACGTTCTCAAAGCGTATCTGAAAGATTTTATGCGTGGAAACTTTATACCGCCATTTTCTATGGTATTGATTAGTATTTCACACTTTCGTTTATCTCTTTTATTTGACCATAAGAAATTGTAAAAAATATTCTGAATTTTATTTAAATTATGTTCAGGGGGATTTGGTATTACTGCAAGAACATCTGTTAGAATTGGGAGAGCGAGAGATTTTATCACAGCATGTTTTCCCAAAATTGTCAAATGTCGAAAAAGCCAGTAACTTTTCAATTTTCTTGAAATAGTTCTTCAGGGTGTCGTTTTCGTTATGCACATTATACTCTATTCCCAGTATCGTAAATGGTTCTCTATCATTCCAAGTTATGTTTTGTTCTCTCCAAATATTTCCACACTCCCCTTTATTCGCCTAATCCTTATAGCTTGCTTTTTTTTAAAAAAAGAATTACATCAATCCTCATCGTCTTTGAGAAAAAGGGTAGTGTGATCGGCATATTGATTAATCAGATGTTCAGAACCTTGTATTTCTATACCTTTAATATTGAGGTTTTCTCAGCACAAAGAATGAGGAGAATCGGCGAGAGTGGGTTTCCTTGTCTAACCCCCTTTTGCCAGACTGAAGCGTTCAAAGCCATGTCCGTTATTCAACACAAAAACTGAAAATAATGTTATAGAAAGCATGAAACCATTGAGTGATTGATGGACCAAACCTGAAAAACCGCAATGTTTTTTTCTATGAATGACTATTCCAAAGGGTCGAATGCTTTCTTAGAATCTAGAAGGACTAAAACTCCTGAAATGAACATGTTTTCACATTTTTGTATTAGATCCGGTGTGACAGGAATGATAGTCCGTAGGAAAATTAGTCCCTCTGGACTATTATTCCGCGGAATTATAGTCCTAGGTCTAACATTTCTAGGAATAGTAGTCCGCCGGACTACTATTCCTAGAAATGTTAGACCTAGGACTATATTTCCGCGGAATAATAGTCCAGAGGGACTAACGTTCCTACGGACTATCATTCCTGTCACACCGGTTTTAATCTACATGCTTCCCCAATGAGTCTGCCTTTCATAATAGCGGGGGAGGAATTCGTCACATACAGGTGAATTGTGCACTTGGTGATACCTTCTTGAAATTTGGCACACTGTTAGTGTAGGCTATGAGGTTCTCAAAAACGATCGGCTACAAGTTGACACCGACCGGTGGCGACCAGTAGCGGCACAATCCAAAATGGCCGCCAGCGGCTGAAGGGAACCTCCTTTTCGACGGTCTACCGACTATACATCCGATTGTAAGGGCGCGAAAGTGAACTCTGATCCACGCACGTGTTGGAAACAGACGTGGGAGATGATGTAGAATAAAACGAGATTCTCTATACGGACGCATCAATTTCTTGGAACTTGAAAAGAGCGTTGTTTCTCCGGGATCAGCGTCATTCAGGCAAACCTGAATGACGCTGATCCCGGAGAAACAACGCTCTTTATGAAGCAGTCTCTTTGCCATACAATCTCTTGTTTGGCGTAATTCCGCAAGCAATTCTGATTTGTCTGTCGAAATTAATTCGAGAACGCGATTGTTCACAAAAATCATTCACAGAATGAGTGAGAATCCTCTTCGTGTACGGACTAGTACTGACTGGGAACGTTGTTGCTTTTGCCAGCAAGACAGTTCCAAGAAATTGATGCGTCCGTATAGAGAATCTCGTTTTCATGACGCCTATAAAGCTATTGAGGAAGACATAACGCGCTTCCTAGATAATGGCGTTGAGCTTCCATATAATTTGACCATTGATTGTTTGATGAGAGAGAGTGATGAGTGTATGTCGATGTCACTGTTGACGAATAAGGCAATATATCATAAGACATGCCGTGACAGTATTCGGACTCACATCGTACAGCGCGTGCTACACAAGCGAGAGCGAAATGAGGCAGTGGCATCCTGCTCCACGCTGAGTCCTAAAAGAACACGGACAAGTTTTGAATCTGGCTGTGACAGGAAACTGCCCCAGTGTGTTTATTGTCACAAACGCGAAGGTGACAGCAGTGAGCCTATTTGCAGATCAATGTCTGATAACAATAAACTCAAAATTATGGCAAAGGAAGCCGAGAACTGGGTTGTTTTTTCTCGGGTCAATGCAGCATTTGATTCCGCTGCTAGTGATCTTTACTATCACAAAACCTGTTATTGTAAGCTTGCCAATGAAGCACGAGCGGCTAAATCTAAAAAGTCGAAGAACGCCGAACATTCCGCGTCAGGCCTGCCCTATGACCCTCTCGTTATGGCAGAGCTCATAACATTTGTTGAACACAACGATTCCGCGATGAAGCTTGTCGATCTCAAGAATCTGTACAGTCGGAGGTTGAAGCAAGTCGGTTCTGATTGGCTTAGTGAAGAAATACATTCCACTCGATTCAAAGAACATTTGTTGCAGAAATTGGGCGATGGCTGGGACGCCTTCACACAGGGTAGAGATGTGTTTATTTCAAGTAGGTTTCGAGTTGGCTCCTTGTTGTCCGAATCTTTAACTCGTATAGTGTCTGAGGAAGAGGCAAAAAAGATAGTTGATGTGGGTCTTCTTCTGCGTAAACACATACTCATATCTCAAGCTCCTTTCACGGGATCATTTTCATCTTATTGCTTGAGCGAGCCTGTACCCAACTCACTCCTGACTCTTCTTAGAGTTCTACTTGAGGGCACATGTAGTATACAGAACTTAGGCGATGATGAGACTGTTAATGCCAAGACTCGAGTGGCTTGTACTATTTCACAGATGTTGATCAGCAATTCAGCGAAACGCTCCGAACATGCACAAAATGTTCACCAGAGACGTGACAGAGAAACTCCAATGCCTCTTTATGTGGGTTTGAAGTTGCATGCCCATGATCGTATGAAAAATCTTATCAGAGATTTTCATCAAATGGGACTCTCTGTCTCTTATGATCGCGTAATGGATGTTCGCAGGAGTTTCGCGAGAGCTGTTTCACTGCGGTTCAAGAACGAAGGTGTTGTAGTCCCAGCTAACTGCAAACGTAATGTTTTCTCGATAGGAACCACTGATAACATTGATGTATCTGGTAGATCTGATATGCATGGTACGTCCATCACACTCATTGGTCAACTGAGCAGGGACAATGTGGGTACTGATCCCCCACCACTGAGTTTAGATGTTCCAGAAGACACACAAATTGAACTCCCAGACGACTATGCATTTGTTCCTTTCGTTGAAGACTTTGGTGGGGACATCAGGCTTGAATCTCCAGATGAATGTAATGTACGGCCCAATGAATATGCAGATTTGAACGTGGGAGAGAATGACTGGTTGTCTCATGTGTCACAGATCAGCAATAAAGGGAAGGTTGATGGCAGCTGGCAGCTTGATGAAGTCCCTGTGACCTTTTCAGGCTTCTTTTCAAAACATGAAGATCAAGACAATGTCAAACCTCGTGCAGTTATTGGGGTATTCCCTGTTTTCAGTGAGCAGAAAGCGGACTCACTCAGTATGCAGAAGCATGCTATGTATGTGGTCAGGGAAGCTACTGCTTTCGTAAACCCCGGCCAGATACCTGTCATTGAAGGTGACTGTCCGTTGTATGCCAGGCAGAAAAAATGTCAATGGCTGTTCCCAGAGGAGATAGGTGAGGATCGAATGGTGTGTATGATTGGATTCCTGCATCTTGAAATGTGCACCCAAGAAGCTGGTGGTAAGCTTATGGGTGGTTCTGGTTGGGAGCGAATGTTTCACCTCGCAAAGATATTCACACCCGGTGTAGCATCATCCCTACTTGGTGGGAAACATGTCAAGAGGACGCGACAGGCATATCTTCTCACTCTAGCTTGGCTTGAGATCCTCAGAAAGAATGCTTATGAGATTTACTGTCAGCAGACTGGGCCCCATGAGTCATTTGAAATGTGGGAACAGAGGATTCTTTCACAATCTCCAACTGCGCGCTATTGGGGTGAAATCGTTCGGAACTTTCTCTTGACAAGCTGTCAATTCGTTCGGAACCAACGAATCGGTAACTGGCCTGGTACACTGTGTTCTATCGATGAGTTGTGCAGTTACTTTTTTGCCCTAGGACATACAAATTATTGTCGGTGGGTCCCCGTATTTCTGAGAGACATGTCTCAGCTACCCAGGCGGCATCCTTCAATCCACAACAAATTCATGGAAGGCCATTTTGTGGTCCAGCGTAGTGAGAGGAAGTTCAGTATGATGGGTTTAGATCAGAGCCAAGAACATAGTATCCAACTACTCAAAGAAGACAGTGGTCCAAAAGGTCTCTATGGCCAGGCTGAAGAGAAAGTCGTTATTGAGCTTTCAAGGTCAGAAGTTCTGCGTGTTATAGATGAGTATGAATATGCAAGTTTCCACACAACATCATCAGATAACACGGAACACCCGGAAAGTTCGGTATCAGAGCAGAAAAAATTTCTGAATCAATTGAAATCTCTCCTCGATCTGGTGAATCAGGGACTCATTATCAACCCTTATGATGAAACTAGTGGTCAGCTGGTGACATTAGATACTGGTGAATATATGGACCCCGAAGTTAGTAAGAGTTTACGGTCATTACCCGAAAGGGGCAAGCATTTATATTCCACTTTCTTGAAGGAAAGGCTTGTGGAATGCACCGTACCCCTGAATGATGTTATTCCCAAGGCAAATATATATACCTTCCTTAACCCACCCCCAGCCAACCTGGACAAAGGCCGAGACAAACTCATGTCAAGTAAAGCAACTGCCGCAATAGTTACCCAGATGTTCGTTTCACTGCAAGCCCGGCCTGATTCAAACATGGATGAGTTTTTCATGCACGAGAATGCACGTGATCCGCCAGCATTATCCGATAGAGGTAAGCTACGGAGTGGGACAAAATCTCAAATTCTCAATTGTTTACCAGCTATTCCTGCACAAGGGAAGAATTCAGCAGCTAGACAAGCTTCAGTTGTCATCTTGGATATGCCTGCTGTAGTCCATGTAATCAAACCACAGAAAGCGGATCTGTTTGGAGAATATGCTCGATTGCAATTATTGCCATACATCGAATCTCTGATTAACACGAACACCACAAGGGTTGATGCGATCTATGACTGTTACCCCGAAGGCAGTTTGAAGAATCAGACGCGAGCAAAACGCCTCGGTGAGACAGCAGTTAGGTTGATACGGGTGTCCGAGAACGTCCCTTTACCTAAAGGGAAGAATTGGCAGGCATTCTTGAAAGTTAGTGAGAATAAAGACGAATTTTTCAAGTTCCTGTCTGCTGAACTGCTGAAATTAACATCAACATCCGAGTACCAGTTGTTAACGACATCAGGAGAATATGTACTATGCAATAAGGATGTTAGCTTATGTGACATATCTCCATCGAACCACGAGGAAGCAGACACGCGCATGATGCTTCATCTCAACCATGCAGTCTCACAAGGTCACAAAATAGCTTTTCTTCGCACGGTTGATTCTGATGTCGTCATTCTGTCTTTGCACCATTTCGCAACATTCCGTGACCTTGGACTCAGTGAGCTGTGGATTGGGTTTGGAATTGGAAAGGCATATAAAGATATGCCAATTCATGAGATAGCTTCACAACTTGGACCTGATTACTGTAAGGCCCTGACTTTCTTCCACGCCTTCACAGGTTGTGATGTAACATCCAGCATGCTCGGCATTGGGAAGAAGACAGGATGGAATGCATGGATGAATTTTCCCGCATCAACTGAAATGATGATAGAATTGACTGAGAATCCGCAAGTCTTTTCAGAGGATTCCCCTCATATGCAGCATATCGAAAAACTCACCATACAGATGTACAGTAACAGTTGTGTCAGTACACGTGTCAATGATGCGAGACGGCATATGTTCACACATGGCCTTAAGTCTATGGAAAACATCCCGCCCACCAAAGCAGCTCTGTATCAACATGTAAAAAGGGTAATTCTTGTGTCATCTTTCATTTGGCATCGTGCTCTGCAGAAACACTTATGTGTGCCAGACCCATCACAGTACGGATGGGAGTGGAATCCACGTCTCAATATTCTGGTCCCATTTTGGACTCACCTAGGAGACGCAAGTGCTGCATGTGCACTGATGCTCCACTGTAGTTGTGCCAAGGCCTGCAAGGGCAATTGCAAATGCTTGAAAGCTGGATTAAGGTGCACACCTTTGTGTAAGTGTGAAGGTGGCTGTTGTAACAATATTGAGTAGTATACTGTCATGTTAGGACCAGTCATCTCCTATTCTGGTATTTTTTTTTCCATTTTCGGCCAGTTAACACATGTCATGTTTCTAGTTGAGTTGATTTTGCTAACAAATGTTCATCCCATGTGGCTTGCTACATTGTCCGGGGTATAGGAATACAGTTTTAGATTTCGGAAAATAGTCTGTTATTTACTGCACAAGACGGTGTTAATTCATGCATAGCATGATACAATATCCCCAACTATTTTGCCTCTGTACAACAGTTGATACCTTCGTTCACCCGTGTGTTCATCTATGGTATCCTTGTCTTTCTCTGGCCATAGGCCACATGTGACTAGTCAGTTCCTACTCCATAGCAAATCAACTTGGAAATCCTTCATCTTGTAGCGCACTCATGTCTCAATGAATCCATACCTGAGTTGATCTAATAAATCTAACGTAAGGTATCAAATTGCCATACCGGATCATATTTCGATAAGTTATTCGCTAAAACATTTCGACCACTCATCGACATCAAAGGTCATGTTTTGGCTCCCAGTGGTGGCTATATCTCTATATCCCTGGTAAAGTAGCATACCATGAGGGATGGGCATTAAGTGTCGGCAACATTAATCCTGACTTGGAACACACCACATCTTAACTGGCCGAAAATGAAGAATACTACTTGTAGTCAAAAAATATTCCTGTACCTCGAATGACTGCAAACATACACTCACCCCTTCTAGTCCCATTTTGCCAATGTTCTATACTGGCAAGATAACATTGTATAATTAACAACGGGAACTAATGCATCCCGAGTTCATTCCAGCACTGCCCTTGCTGGCAGACGTGTCGCTATGGTGTTGAGATTGAACCAGAACTCCTCTAGAAATTTGATAGTTTTATTTTCTTAGAAAATAAATCTATCGAAAATGCCGGAAGTTGAGAATAGACTGTCACTTTAATTGGATTATCAAATGTCCAAGTATCCCCACTGCTGCATACTATCGAGTACCCTTGTTCATGTGTTGACAGGAATCTCTCATACCATGTTCATTTGACCATTGCATTCCCGAGAAACATTCAACACTAATTTATCTACGGACGGACGATCATACTGACAGTCAGACACACAGACGCACACATCGACGGAAATTCTGATCCCATTATCCATTAATCTTCCCCCCAACTTGTTCCAAGGGCTTCACTCCATCATTCACATCAATTACAGCACATGTATGGTGTTAGGTTTGGAGCTTCAGTTGTGCGATCGGCGAAAATAGCTTTTTTTCGATCCGCTTGGCGGCCATTTTGGATTTCGCTGCTAGTGGTGGCTAGAGGATGGTGCCAACTTGTAGCCGATCGATTTTGAAATCTCTGATGCCTACCCTTACATCATGCCAAATTTCAGGAAGGTATCACCAAGTGCACAATTCTAGCGAATTCCTCCCCCGCTATAAAGCCCAGCTGAGTTTCCGAGATTAATTTAGATAAAACTTTTTTAATACGGTTTGCAATCACAATTGAACCAATTTTAGTATCTACGTTGTTTAGTGAAATAGGTCGCCAGTTTTTATGCTCCCGAGAATCTCTCGGGGGCATTATGTTTTCACCATGTCCGCCCGTCGTCCGGTGTCCGTCATCCGGTGTCCGTCCGTTAACTTTTGGTTTCCGTCAAATAACTAAAGAAATGATTATTTGATCAAATCATAATTTTAGGGGTTACTTGTGGATGACCAGACAATGCTTTCTTTCGACTTTGGTCAAGCTAGCCAATTCAATATGGCCGCCAAGACAGACATATTGATTTTCGTTTCCGTCCAATAACTAATGAATGCTTACTCGAATCATTTGTATTTTTTAATTATGCATTTTTGGTGTCTAGAGAAAGCTTCCTGTCGATTGTGCACCAGTCAACCGAACCCAGATGGCCTCCAGTGGCCAATTCATTATGGCGGCCATCTTGAATTTGGTTTCCGCCCAATAACTAATAAATACTGACTCCAATCAATTTTATTTTTGGTCATGCACTATTGGTGTCTAGAGGAAGCTTCCTTTCGATTTTGGATTATCTAGCCAATTCATCCAATTCAATATGGCCGTCATTGCGGCCATAATGAATTTGTTTTCCGTCCAATAACTAATGAATGCTGACTCGAATAAGTTTTTAGTTTTGAATTATGCAGTTGACGGCCATATTGAATTTGGTTTCCGACCAATAACTAATGAGTGCTTACTTGAATCATTTTTAATTTTTGAATTATGCATTACTGCTGTCCAGGGGGAGGTTTTCTTTGAATGTTGGACCAGTCAGCTGAACCAAGAAGGCCGTCGGTGGCCATTTCATTATGGCTTCCATGGCGGCCATATTGAATTTAGTTTCCGTCCAGAAACTAATGAATACTGACTCGAATCAATTTCTATTTTTGGTTATGTATTATTGGTGTTTATAGGAAGCTTCTTTTCGATTTTTGATCAGATAATCAATTCAATATGGCCACCATGGCGACCTTCCTAGATTTGGTTTTCGTTTAATAACTTATGAACGCTGATTGAAATCCATTTTATTTTTTTTTTTTTTTTGTGGTGCATTGTTGGAAACTTTCTTTTAATTTTGTTTATGCCCCGAGAGACTTATCTATCCTTTTATGACATCTTTCGGGGATATATGCAACGCTTCGCATTTCTCTTCTTTATATATTCTTTTGGTTTGTTTGGTTCGGTAGACAACACATTACCCCTGGTTTCAGTGTGACAGAGAGTTCTTTTAATAATAATAATAATAATAATAATAATAATAATAATAATAATAATAATAATAATAATAACATGCGGCTTAGAATAAATGATTAGCTACTTTGGGAAACATTGAACGTTATAACACGGATGAAAAAATATATTCATCTTTTAAAAAAACAACCAAAAGGTACATTGATATTGAAAACAAACTCAGTCTGAATACAAAAAGAAAGAAATCAGAGAAAGAAAAATAAAGGGCCTTATTCTTCGAACAATATGTACATGGAATTGGGTTCATATTCACTCCACTCAGTTGATTTGGGTTGATTTTTAACCCAGCTGATTTTAGAGGAGAGAGTCAAAACGAAACGCAAAATATCGCTATATTTCTATCAAAATGAAAAGTTATGTCCAGAAAGCCGGCAACTACGGGAAGCCAAGTTAACATAAACCCAAATATCTGAAGATATAGTCAAATATCGATTTTTTGTCTATGTAGTGATTATATGCCCATCGGGTTTATTCTGCACGTGTGTCGGGTCTGTTGGAGCATTATCACTACCTTTATGGTGTTTACATAAGGTTATCTACCTGCCGAATTTGGCCGAGTTCTCCGACGCTGCCTTCGAGTTAACCGTCCCCGATGGGGGTAGCACCCCCACCCATCCCCTTTATGAGTTGATGATTCTATTTATCACTTGATTCAAAATCTATTAAAATGCATAAATGCCCCCCCCCCCCAAAAAAAAAACAAAAAAAACAAAAAAAACAAAAAAAAAAACAAACAAAAACAAACGACGTAGGCCTCGAATTACGTTGTTCTGGCAGAGTTCTAATAATGGTCCCCATTGACGAAGATATTTTGAAGCATTCATTAACACTTACGCTGTCGAAAGCGACTATTGCACCTGTTTTATGGTGATTATCTGTACGTTCTGGTATACGCAGATCAAACCTACAATCTAATTAATTGTTGGAAAGGGCTCAGAGAGGCCTTTTGAACTCTTAATCAGATGATAGAGTTTCAAGTATGTCATAAATCTTATTAAACTTCCTCGCATACAGGCGTACATAGAGGTCCTCCATATATGGCTAAAGTGGGCGTGGCAGTAAAATGGTTGATGGACTTTTGATAAACGAACGGTTTAAAACCCATTAATACTTCACCCAACGTACACGATATCAAAATTGGATATTTTAATATTTATTTTTTTTCAAATTTTAAAAAACATCAACAAAACTATATCATGTGATCTGTCAATGGAACGAGCTCGTTCCATTGATGGGTTCATATGATATGTTTTTGTTGAAATATTTACAAGAAATATGTATGCAATAGTGAACTGTCTGGATCGACGTACGTGGTTTATCCTCGAGTGTGGTGCGAGAGGTTTATTTTTTACGAGGCGAAGCCGAGTAAAAAATAATCCTCGCATCACACAAGAGGATAAACCAGGTACGTTGATCCAGACAGTTCACTATTGTGTTTATTATATTTCCCGTTCATTTTACCCACAGCAGGGATGAAATAGATAACTAACTGTCTGAAACTATGTGAAACTTGAATCGCCCCATGGCATGCGTAGAAATATATAAACCAACATCTGTTAATTTGTGACGTAACGTTCCATTATTCAAGAATCGAACAAATGTGCATTGTAAATTTTCTAACTGAATGTATCTGTATTGTGGTGAATTGGATTGTTTCTGGGAATATTTCATTCAGCATTTCTTGGAATAGATGTTGAACGTAATGTTTATAATGGGATTGTTGATAGTAGCTTGGCCAAAACTGTTTCGTCAACCTTCACATGTCAATTAAAATAGTCCGTCAGCGCTGATAGTTTAATAACAGTTTGAGAGTGTAATATCACCGTCGAATAGGATATGATATGTATAGTTCAGGGAAAAACAAGTGAAAATATAATAAATACATTTTTCGACTTCTCAGTTTGTCAGTTATGTAGATTGATGCGTACTGTGTGAGTTGTATTGTTTTGAACCCGATGAAGGCGAAAGCCAGCTCTATTCAGGACTATATTACAGTTAAATCTAGAAGTCCTGTTATGAACTCTGCGCTTATCTAGGCTTAAGTGCGTGTATGAATTGCGCGCAATTGCCATATCGAATGGCAGCCAAAGCACGGCAGGTTCTCCTGGTTACTCATAGCAAACACAGGCAATGTTTCTGCCAATGGACCTCCGGGTTACCCGGAGGTCCATTGGCTGAAACATTGCTTGTGCACAGGCCACGTGTACAGAATTTGATAGCCTTACTATTGTCATAACGCGTAGATTAACGCGTAGATCGACGTGCTATTTGTGCGCATGTCATGACAGGACTTCTAGTTTTAACTTTATGGTGTTTTTAGTCCTACCACTTTACTATCTAAATAGAAGAACGACACGCCTGTGAAGTGTATAACAGAACAAAGGTTTGTCAATTCAAGTATGTCATATAAAAACAAAATAAAGGATACCAGTTTCAAACAATTCTTTATATGTCTATATTATTCACTTTCAGCCACATGTACATAGAATACAAAATAATTTGGTCATTTTTAAACTATTTACAAAAGATTCAGTTAGTGCTTTCGTCACTTAAAGTCTCATCAGACCAGGGGGAGGCCGCGAAAAATTTGCAAGACGTGACATGGGGGTGGGTGGGTCTCTTGAGTGCGCCAAAAATGTTCATTTCCAACTTGTGCAATTTTTTGAAATTTTTAAAAATATATCAATATATCAGCTAATATATACAATCATTTGTGTTTCAAACCTTAAAGATGATGTTGTACATCACACTCTTAACATAAATACAACATCAGGAGGCTTTATATGTGAGAATATTGGGCTTAAACTAGGAAAATGTCACACGTTAGTTGGGGATGGGTGTCTTGTTCGAAATGTAGAACATGTGCAGACAATATTTTGGGAACAATTCAAATTTTCGAAAATTTGTTCCCGTATATGTACACCTGCCCTGGCCAAGCCTATAATGAACAGCTTGTCATTTGTAGATTGGGGCCCACAGCAGCCCACAGAGGTTTAAATTAGTGGTACCAGTTTAACCCTTTACCTAACATGAAAAGCAGACGACACTTGCCAGAAAATGATTGAATAACTAATTTTTTCATTTTTTGTCTCAAAAACATAGGTTATGACCCCTCATTGGAACGAGCTCGACGTGCTCGTTCCAATGAGGGGTCATAACCTATGTTTTTGAGACAAAAAATGAAACAATTTTTGAGAATAGCGCTGGCCTTTTTGGCCGTTACGTTGGGTAAAGGGTTAAGATGATTATGAAAACCCCCTTAAGACAGCTGTGCCTACTAAGTTTATAAGTTTATTTTGGATTTTAATGGGAGAGTTTGGGGGGGGGGTGGGTGTAGAAAACTTGCACGTAGTGGGTGGGTGGGTGTAAAAAGGAGCCGAATAAAAAATAGGACGTCACGTCTTGCAAATTTTCAGTGCCCCCCCCCCCCCCCCCCCCCTGATCAGACCGACAATTTAAAATGAAATATACCACGGGGTTTAAGTGAATATATAATAGAGCCACAATCTAGGTATTTTCTCAAGATAAATGATTGATGTGTTCCAAATGTCTTCTCAGACAGTACCTATTACGAGAGAAAATACTTCTTGCCTTCAAATAAAGCATGAGAAATTTCAGGTTTCGAATGTTTCGGATACAGCTGAAAATAATATCTGCAACGACGTCATGTTAGAGAAGTCATCTACAAAATAATCAACAATCAATTCACACTATACACGCAGAACGACACACGCGTGTGAATGGGTTAATCGATATGGCACAAGTGCCAGCGCGGAAGGACAAAACGAGAGGCCCGCGTTCTGTGTTTATTACGCACCTTCCTTTTTATAAAAGCAATTATTAGAAGGACACTCAGCAATTCATTTGACAACTTTCAACAAAAACAACACATTTTGTCGCCAACCAAATTTACGAGGGAAACCCGTGTTACTATTTCGTCACCCTGAGTTCCAATGTGTTCTATGTGCTTACTGGCACATAGAACACATTGCAACTCAGGAGTCGACTTTCAGTTATCGCTAGCCATTCACATTGTAAATGCTTACCACGATTTGTAGAAAATTCCACTGAACTTTCGCTTCTTTTTAAAAATAGTCCGTCAACGATTTGCGTTCCGCACATATGTGCGGAACAGATTTTCATTTTCCGCATGGTTTAGTGTTGCTGTAGATGAGGATTTTGTAGAACAGACGTGTAATAAATACAGTGAAATATATATATGAAAAGTATTTAAAGAGGCAGCAACTATAAAATGTCAATTCAAAGCTTCCACCCAAACTATGCGTACCACGCAGTTACTTCTGAAAGGATAGATTCTAATGGGTCAGTTACTGAGGGTGAATTGCGTTCAAATAGTAATCCAATATTCACGCATTCTGTCTGCACTTGATACCACCATCTGTAGATATTTCCAGAGAGAGCTCTCTGAGCTTTCACCGCACCACAACAGATGATCGTGCGCTTTCAGATTTTTTTACAGTCATGACGTAATGGGTAATATAGCAGTAGTAGTGCGAGTGGTAGTAACACTAGTAGTAGTAGCAATGTCTTTTTTGTTGTGGACTGTGCGTTCCGTTAACAACGTTTTTATATTTTAATGTAAAAAATCTCTCACTGTTAATTGCTGAAGGGTTAATGCGCCTTTAACTTCATATAAATGTAGAATTATTGAAGACTTACTGTCATGTTTGTTTTAGAGAGAAGGGGAAATAGCTGATAGATTTGATCTTCATCCTCATCGTGCGATGAAAGAAATATTGAAACATCGTTAGGAAAGCGAGTCGCAGACAGCTGATAGAACAAAGTTGTCTTTCGGGATTTTGTGTTAAAGAAAAATCCTCAAGCGAAAATATGCATTATTAAAACAACTCAAGCAGCAAAAACCATTGAAGACATTCAACAAGTATTACGGCATACGCATTCAAATCCTCCCACACGTGTTGAAAAGTGGTTTCTGTTCTAACAACATTATCCTCACCCCACTACTATCCCATCACACGCATGTGGGTGAGTACCCGAGTCCCAAGCAGATACTTAGTCCAGAGCCTCGAAGCCAAAGGACTACTTCATGCTAAATAGGAATGTGCATCATTACTTCTCATACCTTTAACCCTTTCGGAATCATGTCCCATTTTGGCGTCCAATTATCTTTGTGGTGGATATGAAAACCAAGTATATTTCTATGTGAATTAATCGCCAGCATTATCCCCCTAAGACCCCAAAGCAGGCCCGACGCCAGGAGACCCTTTGCCATCCAACATAGGGGGAGGGGGATACAAATTTTTGAAACGCCGACGGTTCCCCACCCAGATGTCCCAAGTTCCAATGTATCATACACTGCAAAAAATATAGGTTCTGTTTAGAACCAAAACTGGTTCTAATCTTGTCCCTGAGATGGAACCAGTTCTGTTTAAATAGTATTTATTTCAAATCAAATGAATTTACCAAGATTAGCATTCAATTTTAACAGAATATTACACGAACTGAAGTAGATTCAGCAGTAAACTTGGAGCTTATTCAACGCAGTCGCCAAACATTTTGAAACAAAGGAGATATGAACAGTTGGCATATCGAACCAGTTTTGGTTCTGTATAGAACCAAAACTGGTTCGATATGCCAACTGTTCATATCTCCTTTGCTTAATAATGATTTGAGACAACCTCGTATAAGCTGTAAACATACGGCTGAAATCCCCTCAATTTATGTTTAATTCTGTTAATATTTAATGTTAATCTTTATAAATTTATTTGGTTTGAAATAAATACAGTTTAAACAGAACTGGTTCCATCTCAGGGACAAGATTAGAACCAGTTTTGGTTCTAAACAGAACCTATATTTTTGCAGTGTAGTAAAGTGCCATTAGATCAATTCATTTGATCAGTATAGACAAAAGCCATGTGCAAACACTTCAGCAGTTGATCTGTTGATGTGATTTTCACAAAATTCAAGAGCGACTGTTTTCCAATTGGCTATTGGATCTCAGTCGCTCTACAATTTTGTGAAAGTCACATCAACAGATCAACCTCTGCAGTATTTGCACATGACTATTGACTCGGAGAACAACAATTTCGGCATGGTTGACCAGATTTATTTTTCCGACGGCATGTAAACATTTCCGACAGGGACTTTCATGAGAGGGCGGTTCGCCCCTCCCCCTGGAACCCTCACCAACTTCGGGCCTGTGAGCCTTTGGCGGGCAACTGTGCTTCACTATCCTGAAATATTATTCGATGGGAAGTTCTTCAAAATACTCAGTCGGATAAAAGTATATTATCGAATGCATGTAACATTATCCCGAAAATATGTTGTCTACGTTCGAGAATATTTTGAATCCTTAACCACTTACACCTTTCTCAACAGAAATACTTTTTCAGTTATGAATAAATAACAAAAGTACACTCATATATACTTAGCATTCCTAAAATCCCTACTATTTATACCTTTACTTATTGGTTTTTATGGGAGCGCATTGGCGTTGCGGTAACCGTTTCTCGTCAGATCACCGAAGTTAAGCAATGCCGAGGCCGGTTAGTCCTCGGATGGGTGACACTCTGAGCGATCGATTTGGACTCCCGCGTTGTGTTAACACCGATTGTCCACAGGGGCATGATGACGCAGTGCACTAAGGTGTACTGCACGTCGATGGTGTGTATGTCTTAACCAATCTAACCCTGCGTGTGCTGCAGTTACGATGTTGGGGAGTTGGCGGCTGCTCGTTGTAGCTCGGTGGTTCTCTCCGGGTACTGTGGCACAGTAGAGGGATTAATGGATCAATGTGGCCGTGATCGTTGCACCCCAGTCGTCTAGTGGATTTTAGTTCGGACTCTCGAATGTTTATTCTGGGGAGGAAGATTGTAATCACTCCCCCACACGTAAGCTTAAAGAAAATGTCTGAAGTAATGGGTAAACACCAAGTTCGTGGTTTCTCTTGAAACATTCACCATGGATTCCTCGGGAACACTTCAGCTGGGCATGGGTAAGTCAAACACAGAAGAGTACTTACGATTTCTTTGCGATATATTCTTAATTAAATTATAGCTCTCTACACTTGTAAAAAGACTCTGATGCAAAACAAAATTTCGGATACACGTTCACTGAAGTGAACAAAGTTGTCTACACGTTATTGAGAAGCGGGTTTTCTTTCCACCATTCGCGCTGTGCATCAGAGGAGTTCTGTCAGGAAACAGACTTTCAGCGGCAATCACCTTGCTTAATATCTAAAATCCAAACTATTCTGCCAGAAGATAGTTTATCGAACCGGATGTTGACCACGTGTGTGAATTGGATACCCATCCTTCACATAACCCTGTTGTAACCGACCAGACGTCATTACGCGTACTGTATTAAGAGATAGCTCTCCCCTTCTTTAAAAGTGATCAGCTATTATACTGTTAATGAAGTAATGTATCGTCGAGCCCTTATCTCGAAAGCTATTAATTTTTTATCAACGGTGAGCTACAGGAAAAGCAACCGTGTTGGACAAGTTACACGATGTCATATCACTGACACGAGGTAATTAAGACTTAATGCAAGGGAAGAACTATAAAACTGTCACTGTAACATATGGTATATGGTCAGAGAGATATTCTAATCGGCGTAAAAATGAGATTGCTTATTAATTATCTTGAGATAATAAATTCCAACGAGGTGTACCCCATACCTTACAACACAAGAATCAACTAGATTCGTTTTACTTCTTTTGAGAATAAAATATGTTTCTCAATGAATGCATTTCCCATGAAGGTAAAAAAATCCGTACGTTACACACAAACTGATTTATATAGCCCGTCCTTGGGACCCCCTCCCATTGGGGATGAGGAAAAGCTCTACGCTCGCCAATAAGGACCCACGGGAGGGCATTATGTGACAGTACTCCGGCTTCCTCCACCCGTTAAACTGTCAACAACGAGATTTGACCTTGGCTGTTAAAGTGTCGTTAAACCTTAATAAATAAAT
Organism: Pictodentalium vernedei; assembly: GCA_031216915.1. Classification (NCBI taxonomy): domain Eukaryota; kingdom Metazoa; phylum Mollusca; class Scaphopoda; order Dentaliida; family Dentaliidae; genus Pictodentalium; species Pictodentalium vernedei. The sequence goes on along the minus strand of CM062292.1, from coordinate 70,463,862 downwards.
AAATAAATAAATAAATAAATAAATAAATAAATAAATAAATATTGACTTTTATGGTAACTTTCAACATCTTTGGCTATCTGGTGCCCACAACCTTGGTATGAAGTCAAGTTAAGTCAATCGTTTATACTCATGTTGCTCACATCAGAGGAATTCCACCCCTAGGCACCAGTTACCGGTCCCCAATTTACTATTAAAACAGAACTTGTTTACCACAGAAAACAAGCATTGATCAACTCCAGTGGGTTCCCACATGGGGATACAAACCATGTTAACTGGTTGAGGGCTAGATTATTTTTGGTGGTCTGAATTTGTTCATCCAAGTTTATTTTATTACAAATTCTTGGAGAGTGCCTATGGGCACTCTCCAATAATTTGTAAAAAAACAAACTTATATAAACAGAATATTTTTTGCTTTTGACTGAATATGCAACGTGAGCAAGGAAAATGATGGCTTTTCTTCTGGTACCCCCACTTTTTTGAAAGCCCTGATAGTGGCTTCTAGCACTCAACCTGTTAAATATTCTACGATTTAATTGAGCGTAATGGGATGGGAAATAAATATTGTCTCATCTTTTCGTTTGTCTTGGAATGGACTGTACCAGACCCTAAAACTATACTTTTGAAAGTTTTTCAAACATTTCTTCAAACAATGAAATAAACTTGTGCCTTGGAGCATGATGTTACATAACGATATTTTGGATCACACAATCCGTGAATGCGTTATTTTCAGACTGGGTTCATGGGCTCTTGGTCATATTTCCTCACATGTTGGCACCTGTAGTAATAGAGTCTACCCGTATCGGTACAATTTAGAATAAAAATAGTATTGCCATTATAGTCTGTACTTTGTAAATATTTTTTGAGTCCAGTGAGAACGACGATATTACAAGAGCTTTCCATCGCTCGCCGGTGGGCCCCTAAGAATGGTCTCCCCGGAAATGAAGCAATACCTGCTAATTTACGACAGTTTGTTACCACGTGAGTGGTGTGTCGAGCTACCAGAATCATGGGTGTCTCCATCTCTCATTTACTGACACCATAACCTCCTTTCAATGCCAAGTTAATGTATGGGATCACAGCACATAATTTTGCTGAAAGCGATATGGCGAATCTATTTTGTATTTCCTTTCCCGGGAGTTTCGTTAATAATCTATCCCAATGACCCCCACAGGGCGGTCGGATTAAATTATCACCGAAACATCTGTGATAAATCTAGTAATAACTATCCTTAATTAATGGGTTGGCCATCAGGTTGTTCGCCAACCGATCACTGGATTATACAATTCAACACTCAGTAAGTGTGTGGGATCGCAGCACGCAATACTGCTAACACGATACACAGTATTAAAAAGCTAAATACAGTGTTAATCAGCCCCCAGCACCGGGACACTCAGCCCTACCCCTACCACCCGTTTGTACAAAACACACGCCCCGAATAATACATCGATGAGTTTATTTCTTCATGATTTAACACGAATGGCTGTCCCACTGCAGCGAACGTGAGAAACATACAGTCACCCTTTTCATATTTCCAAGATACCGAAACAGTTTTTTACTTGAAAAATATTCATTTAACCCTTTATCTAACATGAAAAGCAGACGACACTTGCAAACAAAATTCTTGAATAACTAATTTTTTTCATTTTTTGTCTCAAAAACATAGACGACGAGCTCGTACCAACGAGGGGTCATAGCCTATGTTTTCGAGACAAAAACTGAGAAAATGATAAAAATTAATTGGCGATTTTTGAGAATACCGCTGGCCGGATTTGGCCGTTACGTTGGGTAAAGGGTTAACAGGAGTATATAATTAATCAGGTCATTTTCAGAGGCGGCGGGTGCTCCAAAAAAGTTGGGGTCACACATTTCTGGGTATCGCAAGGGTGTAGGATGGTGGGGGTGGGGGGGGGGGGGGGGTTGTCAGTGGTGGTGGAGCGGTGTATTCATGCAACAGATATCAATTTATATACGTTACCCCTCTCCCTTGAACCCACTCTATTTAAGACGCTAACCTCAGCGTGAATTCATTTTGTTTTTGTTTTTACTTAACCCTTAGAACACTGGTAGTATCTTCCATATCAATTCAATGGCAGCAATTGGAAGAGGCCATACTCATTATTTGTGGGCAGACCAATTAATATTTTCAACGTGCAGCCTCAGGGCTGCACGTTGAAAATATTGATTGGTCTTCCCCACACATTCACTTACCAGCTATCAAACTTAATGAATTTATAAAGAATCATGTTCATGGGCCGGAAAAGCGGCCTTTCCGGTTCAAAAGGTTAATTAGAACTTTGAAACCGTCCTTCGAAATATTACGCTTCATTTGGTGTTTTTTATTTTTATTCAATAAAATCTTGAAAATCAATGCGGTCATATATACTTCTCAAAGTTTGCTAAGCACCAAGTATATCCAAAGTAGTATGTCTCGGGCTTTTCACCCCCCATTTGGATGATCTCATGGATGATCTCATCTGACGTCATAGTCACGTGACGTAGTGGCGCCATGTTGTGTTGTCATGGTAACCCGCGTGAGCGGCCATCTTGTGACGTCATTTCCATAGTGATACGTGGTGTTAGTGCGCATGCGCAGCGCGTGTTGTTAGGGTGATACGTGTTTCCGTCGTGCATTTTGTATACTGGAGGCCGCCATCTTGGTTTCTATGGTAGCACGTGATTGCTATGTTACCCAATTGTTCTGCAATAAGACGGGGTATGTTTTGAGGGTATGTTCCTTTGTAGAAGAGTAAATCTAATTACCACAAACAACCCGACAATCCATCCAAATCACCAAAATCCACCCGAAATCACCGAAATTGACATTATTTCCCCATTTTATCGGTTTAGCACGTAGTGCTATAGAACAAAAGGGTACAAGGGGTGCATTCGATTGAAGTGGAGTAATTTTCTGGTTCGGATTTTCCCTATTAAGAGTAGCACGTAATACCGAGGGGGTGTGTTCGTTTGAAGTGGAGTAATGTTCCCATTTTTTTTGGATCCCATGACGTTTTATTTCCTTATTAAGAGTAGCACGTAGTTCTATAGGACAAATTTACCCAGAATCCTCTGCTTCTACTTGGAACTATATTTTTATAAATTCCTACGCTCTATTTTTAGTAACATCCTTAACTGATCCCCTAACTAATTGTTAGGGTCTATATTTAGCAATTTCTTTAAATGACCCCCCTAACTACATGATTTTAAATAATAAAATTAATGAGGATCAAGATGTTTTTACACCAACCAATCAGAGCGAAGTTAATCCACCAATCAGATTTCTGGATTCCCATTGTGTTTCTTTCCCATTGACTTCTATACTAATTTTCTAAATTTCCCAACTTTAACCTATAATCCTATAGGAAACAAACACAAACACCCATCGAGAATGAAAATATCGATGAAAAAACGTTGTGACGTCGTGACGTTTTCAAAAACGTCCGTCACGTCGAAATAAATTCCGGAGAAGAATAACGTCGCGTCATTCTGTTTCGATCCTTCGAACTGAACACATCGCTAGAGAGTTTTCTATAGCAATTTTGCCTTTGCATTTATGAAGATGTCTGAAGCTGCTACTGCCGTTACCAGAACTGATGTCTACGCCTGTGAAGAGTGTGGGAAGACCTTTACTGCAAGAACGAATCGAGATCGCCATGTACGCACCCAGCACGCCACCGGAGAGAAGAAGACCCACCATTGTACCAACTGTAACAAGAGTTATGCTTCCAAGCAGAAGCTGGATCAACACCTGATGAAATGTTTGGAGATATATACATGTATGGAATGCGGCCAGGAGTTCAACCAACTACTCCATTTTAATCGACACAAGAGCGTTGCCAACCGACCAGTTCCTGTACCATCAAAAAGGAAGACTGATGAACCGAAGAGAGGACCACCTAAACAACCACGGACCACGACGACCACCCATTATGATGTTGACCCAATGGAGTTTGAAAAGAATATGATGTCTGAAGAAGAGCCAGATGAGATATTGATCGTGTACGAAGATAACTGGAGTTCTATTAGAACTCGCCACATGATGAACAGAAGAGTCCAGGACCAATATAACTACCGGATCAACGATGTGAACCTGAAGATGATGACTGATGAATTGATGACTACCATATTTCTGCCACAACAGCTAAGATTTAAAATTAATCTGAGTTTTGGTTTTATCCTGCGACACAATGAAACGAATGAACTGAAGTATTACCATCCATCACAAAACAACGCCCGGGTACTTGATGTTCCACAACTTGTATGCTGCCAAGAAGACTTTGAAGAATTCCTTGATGATGTCATGGAAGAAGATATCCTAGAATGGGCCAAATTAAAACGACCCAACACCAAATGGCTTGTGGAGAGAGTTACCAACGTCACATTTTATGTGAATAAGCTGAAAGACCACCCAATTGGAATGGTAGAAGATCTTCCTGACTACATTCTCCAGAACAAAGCAGTAAATGCTTTGGTGAAAGATGAACATCACCAGTTTTATTATGATGATAACCTGTGTATTTTCCGCTGTTTAGCTTTATGGAGTGGTTCCAAAGCACACACATTGGATAATACAACAGATGCCATGTACAACAAGTATACAAAGACGCCAAAGAATGAATTCCGTGGAGTAACTTTAGCCGAATTACCTGACTTGGAGAAATGTTTTGAAGTAAATATCCAAGTATATGAACTTGTCAAGAATGATGATGACCAAATTGTTGCCAAATTAGTACAGAGATCTCACAGAAAGTATGAAGATTCTATGTATGTGAACGTTTACAAGAACCATTTTAGCTACATCATCGATATAGACCAATACTGCAAATCCTTTGAATGCCGCAAATGCGGCAAATTATGGAAAAAGGTTTACAGACTCAATCGTCACGAGAAAACCTGTACAGATGAAGTAAATTACCAGTATGTTGGCGGTGTATACCATCCATCCCATTCCATATTTGATCTGTTAGAAGATGAAGGTATAGAAGTATCTGAAGAGAAGAAGTTTTATCCATACCGTACAACGTTTGATTTTGAAAGTTACTTTGTCAAATCCAGTCTACCTGCTGACAGTGATAAACTGATATGGGAAGCAGAACACCGACCATTGAGTGTTAGCATATGTAGTAATGTTCCAGAATACCAAGAACCGAAATGTTTCATTACAAATGGAAATTCTCAAGAACTTGTTGAAGAAATGATGACATACCTCACAGCTATTTCATCTCATTGCCACCAACTGATGCAGACCTACCATGCTTGGACCTTGTTTAAACTCATACAGAAAATTGATGAAACGCTGGAAGCGGAAGCCAGAGCTACTGGAGAAGATACATCCAAGATGCACCCTTTACAAAAATTGGAGAAGAAATTTCAAGATTACCTGCAAGAGATGCCCGTCATCGGATTCAACTCTGGAAAATATGATATGAATGTAGTCAAGCGTGAACTGATGACATACCTGAAGAGACAGAATCCACTCAAGTTTGCAGTGAAGAAATCGAATAACTACATGTGCGTCTCGACAGAATCTTTCAAGTTTGTTGATATTTGCAACTACCTCGCTCCAGGATTCAGCTATGACAAGTTTTTGAAAGCATTTGGCTGCTCCGTGACGAAGGGATTTTTACCATATGAATGGATTGACAGCTTGAACAAATTGGATCAAGACCACCTACCAGACCATGAAGCCTTCTACAGTTCTCTTAAGAAAGAAAATATATCCAATGAAGAATACCAGTACTGCCATCATGTATGGAACGACCTGGAGATGACAACTTTCCGTGATTTTCTGATCTGGTATAATAACCGAGATGTAAAACCATTCCTTGAAGCAGTTGACAAGCAGTTTGCTTTCTACCAAGAACGCCACATCGACATGTTTAAAGATGGTATCAGTGTTCCGGGACTCACGTTGAAATACCTGTTCCAGACCATGAATGATGACACTTACTTCACATTATTTAACCAGAAGAATAAAGACTTGCATCACTTGGTGAAAGATAATATCGTTGGTGGACCTTCAATTATCTTCAACCGATACCACGAGAAAGATGTTACCCGAATCAGAGAAACAAAATATGGCAAAGAAGCAAAACCATGTGGAAGTATTATAGGCTTTGATGCGAACGCATTATATCTTTGGTGCCTAATGCAAGAGATGCCAACGGGTTGGAGTATTAGACGTCGTGAAGAAAACCAGTTTAAACCAGAACATCCAAGGAAGTATGGTAAAATGGCTGAACAATGGTTAGAGTTTTTATCCATGAGAGATGACATCCACATCAGACATCAGTTTAACGGAGCTGAAAAAATGATTGGTCGAAGACAGTTGCCTGTGGTGGTTGGTGCAAAGAGACACAGACTGTATACCAGTTCCATGGCTGCTTCTGGCACGGACATACCTGCATGAAAGATAAGAATGGCCTTCCTATCATCCATAATGAAGTCAGAGATAAACCGATGAAAGAACTGCTACAAGACACCCGTACCAATGCAAAGTACATCACCGATTTGGGCTATAAACTTATTGAAATCTGGGAGTGTGAGTGGAGAGAGATGAAGAAGACCGATGCCACACTCAAAGCCTTCCTGAAAGAGAACTTTTCAGACAAAATAGATGGTGCGATGACAGAGAAAGAAATACTGAACAAAGTGAAGACCGGTGAACTGTTTGGTTTAGTCGAATGTGATATACATGTACCAGATCACCTGAAAGAGTACTTTGAAGAGATGACACCTATCTTCAAGAATACAGATATTTCCATAGATAATATTGGTGAACACATGAAGGCCTTTGCCGAGAAGAATGGAATCATGAAGAAACCCCGTAGAAGTTTGATCGGAAGCTATGGAGCGGAAAAAAGGTTATTTGCAACCCCTTTACTGCAGTGGTACCTCCAGCATGGTATTGAAGTTGATCACGTCTATCAAGTTATCCAATATAAACCAAGAAGATGTTTTGAAAAATTTGGAGATGAAGTATCTGAAGCAAGAAGACAAGGAGATGTTGACCCTGACAAGTCGATCGTTGCCGACACTATGAAGCTGTTGGGAAATTCTGGATATGGCAAAACCGTGACCAACAAAGAGAAGCATCGACGTGTGTGCTATTGCGACGACGAAGAAGTTACCAAAGCTGTAAATGACATGTCCTTCAGAGCCTTGAATCCATTAGATGAAACATTATATGAAGTCGAACTCAACAAGAAGTCCATCAAGTTGGATCTGCCACTTCACATCGGATTCTTTGTTTACCAGTATGCGAAACTCCGGATGCTTCAGTTCTATTATGATGTCATCGATACTTTTATCAACCGCCAAGATTTCGAATATGCTGAAATGGACACAGATTCTGCATATATATGTACTTCGTCACCATCCATAGATGAATTAGTGAAACCAGAGAAGAGAGTAGAATTTTACAAAGAGAATCACAAGTGGTTTCCATCAGAGTGTTGTGATTTCCACAGACATGATTATGTGAAAACCAAATTAGAAGGCAAAGAATGGCTGTCACCCTCATGCTGCCAAGAAAGAAAGCGTTTTGACAGGAGAACTCCAGGCTTGTTTAAGGTAGAATGGCAAGGAACCGGCATTGTTGGACTGTGTAGTAAAACATATTATTGTTTCGGAGCCACCAATAAATTCACTTGTAAGGGAATCAGCAAACGCCACAATGATTTGACGAAAGACAGATATTTGCAAGTTTTGAAGACTCAACAAAGTGGATCTGGCATCAACCGAGGATTTGTGATGAATGACAACACTATGTATACCTACCAGCAGAGCAGAGATGGACTATCATATTTCTACCCAAAACGAAGAGTTTTAGAAGATGGAGTTAGTACCATACCACTAGAGATTTAAAGAAGAAACAATTGAGTGAGTGTCATATTTTTCTACAACCTGAACCAAGTCTAGCTTTTGCCTACAAAAAGTTCTATTTAGTTGATCAAAAAAAATTCCTAAAAAAAAAACCGAAATGGTTTTTAGGTGGTCTACTCAATCATATTAGGCTCATCAAATTTTTAAAGTCCTTTATGGCATTCTCTAAAGTCCTTTATGGCATTCTCTAAAGTCCTTTATGGCAGCCCTCATAAAGTCCTTAATGGCAAGTTTTTTCTCAAAGTAAAAAGTCCTATATGGCATTCTCTAAGGTCCTTTATGGCAGTCCTCATAAAGTCCTACATGGCAAGTTTTTCTCAAAGTAAAAAGTCCTATATGGCATTCTCTAAAGTCTTATATGGCAAGTTTTTTCTCAAAGTAAAAAGTCCTATATGGCATTCTCTAAAGTCCTTTATGGCAGTCCTCAAAGACCTACATGGCAAGTTTTTTCACAAAGTAAAAAGTCCTTTATGGCAGTCCTCATAAAGTCCTACATGGCAAGTTTTTTCACAAAGTAAAAAGTCCTTTATGGCAGTCCTCATAAAGTCCTATATGTCGTTCTCTAAAGTCCTTTATGGCAGTCCTCATAAAGTCCTATATGGCAGTCTCAGTCTTCAAAAAAAATATTCTAAATGGCAAGTCTTACAAGGCAATACATTTTTTCTAGTGTAAAGATTTTTCAATTTTTTTTATTTATTCTAATACAGAGAGTTTTTTCATCATCATCATCATCATGTTCCTGATATACTTTAGGCTAACCCTATTGGAAGTGGAGGATACTTCTTTACTTTTTAGTTTCATTCAAAACTTAGTTTCATTCAAAACTTTTTAGTTCCATTTATTTTTTAAAAAATGTTGATTCATGGTATCTTTTAGGTTACACCTATTGGAACCAGATGATACGTCTTTATTCAAAATTTAGTTTCATTCAAAACTTTTTAGTTCCATTTATTTTAAAAACATGTTGATTCATGGTATCTTTTAGGTTACACCTATTGGAACCAGATGATACTTCTTTACTTTTCAGTTTCATTCAAAACTTTTTAGTTTCATTCAAAACTTTTTAGTTCCATTCATTTTTAAAACATGTTGATTCATGGTATCTTTTAGGTTACACCTATTGGAACCAGATGATACTTCTTTACTTTTTAGTTTCATTTTATTTTTTTTAAAGTTGATTCTTGGTGTCTTTTAGGCTACCCCTATTGAATAACCAAAGGAATAAATCATCATCATCATTACTAAGAAATTCTCTGTTGTGAATATTTAAAAGAAATGAGAAATGTTTATGATAGAAAAACTAAATTGCTAAGTTGGACATGTTGTTTTCGTTTTTTCTTTTTTGATGAACAGAAAAAAATTCCCTCAAAGAGGATACGAACTGTAGGGGGTGGGAATGCACTCGAGCTATTTGACTTATCTCCATTGGACAGAGGTTTGTAGCTTGACCTGTCCCAAGCCAGTATAAAATGCAGAGGGCCATATCCTACAGTTTAAGGATCAAGATTGCAGTTTGATCGCCAAACTGACCAATCAGATCGAAGTTAATCAACCAATCAAATTTCTGTATTCTCATTGTGTTTCTTTCCCATTACTTTCTATACTAATTTTCTAAATTTTCTTACTTTAACCTATAATCCTATAGGAAATAAACACAAACCCCAACCAAGAATCAAAAACTCAATCAAAATGTGTTCAACTGGGGTGATGTTTTCAATCACGTCCGTCAAAGATATATAAGATTAGGCAAAGCATGGACTTGGCATCATTCACGATCGAACCATTGACCAGAGAAGATGTTCCGAATTGGCACCAAGCAGACTTATGCTAACGTCACCCAGTACCAGGGTGAACTGAAGATTCATCTCAGAAGATACTTTGAGGGAAAAGACCAGAAACCTTATCCTACGAAGACTGGTATTGCTCTATCTTTAGAAGAATGGAATGCCATGAAATCTCAAATAGAAGAAGTAGATGCAGCCATCAAAACGCAACAAACAACTTTAACTGAAGACACTAAACCTACTAACCATGAAGACTTCAAAAAACCAAATCAAGAACCACCTTTGAAGAAGAAGAAGATCACAGTGAGAATAACCCAACCACGACCATTGATCGTTGATGAAATTGATAGTGAACTCAGGCAAGTTCGCTTGCAGCATGAACTTTGCTTGGCATATGCTCATTATGTCGAAGAGAACATTGACGCTGTAATGAAAGAAAAATGCTATGTATGTACAGTCGATCACCCAAGTCAGATTCAGCATAATGTATGCCTAATGATGTCTGAAGAAGAGAAGATTATAACATGTTTTAGTGACGCACTTGAAAGAGTTAACAAGAATGATGTTCATTTACTGTGGCACCATAATACTTCTGGAATGAATCCACCACCAGTACAGAAAGAATATGAAGATATGTTCGAGAAACCTCTCACAAATGAACAGAGACGTTGTATTATGGATTTGGTGATTGAATTTATGACCATCAAGAAACCTGTTACAATTGGATTCTAATTGAAGATGTAAATAGATGTTGTAAATTTGTATAAAAAAAAGAAGAAAAAAGAAGAAAAAAAGTATAAAATGAAGAAACAAGAAAAAAAGGTGGTAATGACGCTTAAGTTATTTGATGTTTATCTTCTTGACAAATATCAAACAAACTTAAACTGTCCCCAGCCAGTGAGTCAGAGGGCCACCAATTTTAAATATTTTTTTTGATGACGGTTCATATTGACCACCTCTCCAAAAGGTATAAAAGGGGAGTAGTCCCCACGTTCAGTGGGGGCCACCTCCCCAAAAGGTATAAAAGGGAAGTAGTACCCACATAGAACAACAAAGATGGATCCTCGTTGGAAGCATCCATTCACTTGTTTATTGTGTGGTCCCACGGGTAGTGATAAATCATCCTTTGTAAATCGGGTTATTCAAAACATTCAAAATATTATATCACCTGTCCCAAGTCACATCATTTGGTGTTATAGTGAATGGCAACCATTATACAATACTTTACCCCAAGTAGAATTCGTAGAGGGTCTCCCTCAAGAATTAAAATCTGATAGTTTAGTCATATTGGATGATCTGATGCTCGATGCAGATGCTCGAGTGTCTAAATTATTTACTAAAGGTATTCATCACCGTAACATTAGTGTGATCTACATTGTTCAAAATTTATTCGATAAAAATAAAGTCCATAGGACTGTAGCTCTCAATAGTCATTACATGATCTTGTTTAAAAATCCTAGGGATCGTTCTCAGATCTCACACTTGGCAGCACAGATGTATCCTGGTCATTCCAAGTTTCTGAGAGAAGTTTTTGAAGATGCCACTTCGACACCATATGGTTACCTTTTAATAGATCTCAAACAAGATACTCCAGAACACATGAGATTAAGAAGTCAAAGTTTTCCTGGGGAAACCCAATATGTGTACCTCCGAAAAGTATAAAAGGGGAGCAACAAGTCTGACTCGAGTCAGAAGCATGTCTGACCGTCTCAAGCGCAACATCGCTCTTCTCAAGGTTCTTATTAAATCGAAACCCGCACTCGTCAAATCCATACTAAAACATGCAGACAAAGAATTGATAACTTGTTTGTGTGACTGTGCCTCGAATATACTGAAGGGAGCAGTACCTCTGACCAAAGCTCAGAGAACCAAACTCGTTCGTCAGAAACAACTAGTGAGGGCAGTGGCAAACAAAGGTACCTCTGACAAAACGAGGAGACAAATCTTGCAGAAAGGGGGATTCTTGGGGGCATTGCTACCCCCTGTACTATTGGGTGCTGTTAAAGGTATATTTGGATTATGGAATATGCAAAGAATATGGCTTTGGTAGAACCAAGGTTATTGGAACGTCTACAAGAAACTCCAAGACAACCGAATGAACTGGCTGTTTCATCACTAGATACAGAAATGAGAGATATTCTCGATGCCCCTTTTCTTTCGGCTGATGAAAAGATGACTCAATATAATCAAATTTTACAAAGATACTTGACATTTCAACAAAAGGTAATGGCTCCTCGACCAATTAAAGTCGAATTCGAGAAAGATAATAAAGACGAAGACATTCTCGATTCTGTACCTATGACAATGAAGAGAAAGGGCAAGTTGTTGTTGAATCGTATTAGAAGTGACCCAAATATATCTTGGAATGAGAAGGGTGAAATAGTCTACAAAGATCAAACAATGGTAGGGTCGAATGTAACAGATCTTCTAAACGATTTACTTAGGAGACGAAAATCTTTCCAACCAAAGGGATGGGAAATGTTGGCCGAAGCTTTGAGAGATAGTAACATACCCCAAGAATTAATTGGTCATAAAGAACGTTGGGATTTTATGAAACAGGCACCGATAAAGTCGGAACCAAAACAACCGAAGAAAACAGAAACGCCAAAGTGGACCGAAAAAAAGGTATAAATAGAGTTGACACTTGAACAAGGCAGTCATGGAAGCATTGTACTATGATTCTGAAGTGCCTGGTAGTTTTGGTGGTGTAGACGCTCTTCGTAGAGCGTCCAAGAAAAAAAACAAACAAGTTGTAAAGTGGTTAGAGACTCAAGATACATACACTCTTCACAAACCTGTTCGTCGTACATTTCGTAGAAGAAAAGTAATAGTTAGTGGTATAGATGCACAATGGCAAGCTGACTTGGTAGATGTTTCAAACATAAGTAAATTCAACAAAAACATAAAATTTTTGTTGACATGTATAGATGTGTTTAGTAAATATGCTTGGGTGATACCATTACAAAACAAACTTGGTGATTCCATCGTGAAAGCTTTTAGTAAAATTTTCAAACAAGGTCGTAAACCAGAAAAATTACAAACTGATCAAGGCAAAGAATTTCTAAACAGAAAATTTCAGAATTTTCTCAAAGATCACAAAGTCGACTTTTTCACAACACAAAATGTGGAAACAAAATGTTCCATAGTAGAAAGATTCAATAGAACTTTGAAAACCAAAATGTGGAAATATTTTACCAAGAATGATACACTAACTTTTCCACTTCAAAACTTGGTGAAATCATATAATCATTCTCATCATCGCAGTATAGGTATGGCCCCCATCGCCGTGAACTTTGAAAATCAAGAAGAGGTTTGGCAAAGGTTGTATGGACAACCCATAAAACACAAGACACCAAAGTACAAAGTAGGAGACAGAGTGAGAATCAATAAAGTTAAGAAAACTTTTGAGAAAGGTTATTTGCCCAATTGGACCGAAGAGTTATTCACAGTAGTAGCCATCAAGAAAGGACATCCAGTCACATACATGTTACAAGATGATAATGGAGAAATATTGAAAGGGTCATTCTACACTGAAGAGCTTCAGCGAGTTTCACATAAAACTATTTACAAAATTGAACACGTACTCAAGAAACGTAGTCGAGGTAAGAAAAGGGAATTGTTCGTAAAATGGTTGGGATACCCAACTTCGTTCAATTCGTGGATTAAACAGAGTCAGCTCACCTATAAAAGGAAGTGAACCTCTGAAGTTTCTTCAAAATGGAAGAAGGATCGAACGGTTCTTGGCCTCTGTTTGGTAAAAGAATTCCAAGGAGCGAGATCACTTATTTTTCACAAATAATCATTTTGTATATCATCATCATTACCAGTGTCGTTAATCTCACTCTCGAAAACACAGACAGCAAGTTGTGGACTGCTGTCTTGAGTAGTAGCATAGGATATTTGTTACCAAATCCAACCATTAAGAAAAAGTAATGTTTTATTTGACTCTACCAAGTAATAGTTCTATGAACGTGTTTCCAGAAAACACGTTGACTACGTACACCACTCAGTTATCACAACCAGTGAATCTCACGGGAGAATGGGAAGTAGGTCTGGCAGAGATTCAGTATCCAAATACTTGGTTCAGTATTCGTGGAGAAGAAGCTTTCGTTACAGTGTTCTGGTCTTCGAAAAAGAATTACCGACTTACTCTCAAGGAAGGTCGTTATTCGGATCCCATTGATGTGATACGAGCTATCAATGGTGTTAAAGAATTACTCTTGCCTCGTCACGATAAGGTAGCTTTTGAACTGGATAGAGTGACTGGTAAAGTTCGTATCACGGTACGTGATGGAGTCGTGGTCACATTGAGCCCAACTCTTCTAAATATTTTAGGGTTTAATGAGTGTGTTTTTAAATCAGGAACTTACAATTCTTCCAGAGTTGCCGATGTCAACCAAGGATTTTATTCACTCTATGTATATTGTGACTTGGTTCGTGACCAAGTCGTAGGAGATACAAGAATACCACTTTTTCGTATCGTACCCGTACGTGGGAAATATGGGGATATCATCTCTAAAACATTTGAGAATGTGTATTATGTACCAGTAGAACGAAAAAATTTCAGTACCGTCCAGGTGTATATAATGGGTGACACAGGAGCCATAGTACCATTCGAGTTCGGGAAAGTGACAGTGACACTTCATTTCAGAAATCGTAGATCTCTTCATTTCACATAAACATGACTTACTGTTGTAAGTCCAAATTATATGAAGAATATTACACGAAACAAGCTGGGAATGGTCTACCGGCTTTTTCTGGAGCTCAAATACAGAGAGGATATGGTTTGGGAAGTATATTGGGAGGACTGAAGATTATGGTGTTACCTTTATTGAAAACTACAGCCAGGACCATGGGAAAACAGTTATTGAGAAAAGGAGCAGCCTTTGCCGAAGATGTCATTGAAGGGAAAAATGTAAAAAAGGCAGCAATCAAAAGAGTCAAAGAGGCTGGTGCAGGAGCTTGGAATGAAGTGGTTGGTGGTTCAAAACCACCCGGTAGGAAAAGTATAAAAAGGCCCGCACCACGCAAAACTAGCAAATCGACAAAAAGAAGGAGAACTGTTCAGACCCAAGACCATCTCGGTGCATGATGTCTCTCATTAATGAAAAATCTTGTGAGTGTGTCAACAGCGAACTCGACTTGTTTTCCATACCACCAACACAGACTAGTGTGGAACATGGGCAATGGGTAGAACACAGGCCTTTGGCGACTATAGGAAACAGTGGTCCAATAGAATTCCACATTGCAGGATTAGGAGATGATTATTTGAATTTGGCACAGACATACTTGTATGTTAAAGCAATGGTTGTAGATTCCAATGGGGCATCAATTGCACCCGATGCCAAAGTGGGCCCAGTCAATTTATGGATGCATTCCTTATTTAATCAAATCGATATCAGCTTGAATGAAAAACTGGTATCTCCTTCCAACAACACTTATCATTACAGAGCTTTCATAGAAACTTTGTTGAGTTATGGACCAGCTGCCAAGAAGTCACAACTGACTAATGCATTATGGTACAAGGATACGGCCGGACACATGGAAGATTTGACAGATGATAACAAGGGATTTCTTCTTCGAAAGAAATTTATAGAGAAAAGTAAAATCGTGGACATGACTGGAAGATTACATTTGGACATGTTTTTCCAAACTCGTTACTTGCTGAATGGAGTTAATGTTCATGTTAAAATGAATAGAGCCAAAAATGCTTTCGCATTGATGGCCGATACCGCTACATACAAGATCAAAATTCTAGATGTATCCATGTTTGTACGCAAAGAGAGACTCCAATCATTCGTGAAAATGGCTCACGAGAAAGCACTAACAAAAGCAACTGCAAAATATCCTATCGATCGTGTGGAAACCAAGGTGTTTTCAGTGCCGAAAGGAAATCTGAGCATCACACAAGAAAACTTATTTTTAGGCCAACTACCTAAACGCATCGTAGTGGGATGTGTAGACAACGATGCTTTCAATGGAAACTTTTCAAAGAATCCATATAATTTCAAGAACTACAAAATCAATTACTTGGCATTGTACGTGGATGGGCAGCAGATTCCAGCCAAACCATTACAACCTAGATTCGAACAACAAGAAGTGGCGAGATGTTATGCAACTCTGTTCCAAGGAACTGGACAAATGTATGAGAATGAAGGAAACCACATCAGCCTATACACCCTATTCGTATTCGACCTGACTCCAGATCTATCACATGGACAGCACTTCGATCTGGTGAAGAGAGGAAACTTGAGACTAGAAGTCCATTTCGAAAATCCATTACCAACCACAATCAACGTACTGGTGTATGCAGAATTCCAGAACATCATAGAAGTGGATAAGAATAGACAAGTAATCTTCGATTACTCAACATGAACACGTTGCAGTTAGAGAATGCACTTCGATCAGATAGTTGTTTGAAGAGAATATGTTTGGGTGTATTTTCAAGAAACAAATTACGAAGAAGATTACCAGATCACAGACCAGTGGCTTTGATAGCCAACACGGCTCCAGACCACAGAAAAGGAAAACATTGGGTGGCTCTCTTTGTGAGTCACCACAACGCAGAATACTTTGATTCCTATGGATTACCACCACAACACAGACCATTCGAGAATTTCCTGAAAAAGAATTCCAGATATTGGAAGTATAATACGAAACGCCTTCAAGGACCATTACCAGTGTGTGGACAATACTGTCTGTTTTACTTGAAACATCGCTGTCGCGGTGTACCGATGGAAACCATATCCAACATGTTTACCACTGATCTAACGGATAATGATGTGTTGGTTAATGACGTCATAGAGGAAACCAGTCACTAGATGTCGCTGCATTGAAGGAAAACTATAAAAACTGGTGCACTTGGTGTTCAGCTCATTTGCGTTCCGACAGCCAAAGAAGAAGGATGTCTACTAATGTGACCGTCTTCAAACTTAACAACGATTTACAGATTCAACTATTCAAGAACGACGTTGGGTTCCAGTTTACCACCAGAGATTGGGAACAAGTGACCAAAGCAGTGGATATTGCAAAGAAGAGAAGTCTTGAAATAGGAGAACCCAAACCAAAAAAGAGAAAGAAAACCAAAGAAGAATGAAGATAAAAAGTTCACTATTCCATGTTTGATCAGGATGGCACTGAATGATTATCAATCAAGAAACCAAGAAACAAGAAATCCAAGAGACTTTGTAGAGAGAATGCGCGTTTCATTCGAAACGTATTTTCGTGATGTTCCGCCACCGGTACTGGAGCAGTTATTACGTGGAGAAGATAAAATAAGAAAGACACCAGAGCAAAGACCACCAAAACACATCAAGTATGCATTGGAGGAAAATCGTCTCAAGACATTTCAATTCATGTTACAAAGTGAAAGTGTGAAAACCCCGAATGAACTGACAAAAGCTGGATTCTTTTATTTGGGGACAGGAGACAGAACTCAATGTTTTCATTGTGGTATTATTGTTCGTTTCTGGGAAACAGAAGATGATGTTATAGAAGAACACAGAAAATATTCTCCAGACTGTTATTACATTCATAATTTACCACCTGAATTCATGGACGTTGAAAAAGAAGAAGAAATGGCCATCAGAGAAGAAGAAGAAATGGACACATCATTTCAAGAAGAAGAAGATTCACGGAGGACAAAATGTAGTGTGTGTTTATTAGCTGAAGCCAATATCGCTCCGCGACCATGTAACCATTTGTGCCTGTGCAAAGACTGCTGTAAACCACTGAGAAGATGTCCAATCTGCAGAAAGACTGTTTATGAATATCTGACAATCTACATACCATAAAAAGATGTATTTTTGTTGTTGAATAAAAGAAATTTAAATTTATATTTAGTGTTGTTATTTTTTAACTTTCCATCGAAGTACAAAGAAAAATCAAAATGAGGGATAGTAAATTAGACCTCGTACGACACATCTGTTGGGTAGATCCTCATATGAGTATATGGTGGAACTTAGCTTCATGGCCTTCATGTACACATATGGGTCCTACTTGTAATTTTAATAATGGATTCTGGGTAAATTTGTCCTATAGCACGTAGTGCTACTCTTAATAAGGAAATAAAACGTCATGGGATCCAAAAAAAATGGGAACATTACTCCACTTCAAACGAACACACCCCCTCGGTATTACGTGCTACTCTTAATAGGGAAAATCCGAACCAGAAAATTACTCCACTTCAATCGAATGCACCCCCGATACTCTCTCGGTACTATAGCACTACGTGCTAAACCGATAAAATGGGGAAATAAAGTCAATTTCGGTGATTTCGGGTGGATTTTGGTGATTTGGATGGATTGTCGGGTTGTTTGTGGTAATTAGATTTACTCTTCTACAAAGGAACATACCCTCAAAACATACCCCGTCTTATTGCAGAACAATTGGGTAACATAGCAATCACGTGCGACCATAGAAACCAAGATGGCGGCCTCCAGTATACAAAATGGACGACGGAAACACGTATCACCCTAACAACACGCGCTGTGCATGCGCACTAACACCACGTATCACTATGGAGATGACGTCACAAGATGGCCGCTCACGCGGGTTACCATGACAACACGACATGGCACCACTACGTCACGTGACTATGACGTCACATGAGATCATCCATGAGATCATCCAAATGTGAGGTGAAAAGCCCGAGACATACTACTATCCAACTACCTGCTTTACGTTGTAGTTGAAATATTTTAATGAAAAGTGTATATCTTTTTAATTTAATTATATCTTTAAGTATTTAAGTACAGAAATTAAAATTTTATTTGTGTTTGACATTATTTTTTAGCTTTTGAATACGATAACCATGGAAAATGGATATTATTGGTAAAAGAGGAAATTTTTCAATTTGCGAAATGTTGACGGAGCGAACTGGTATGGGTTCAATATCGAGTATGAGACCCATTACTGTTAATTACAGCTTGACAACGCCTTCTCGTGCTCCCAATCAGGTTCCTGGTGGTCCTTTGTAGGATGTTGTTCCATTCTTGGACCAGCATGGCACCACGCTCCTGGACACTTCTTGGCTGGACTGGATGGCTGAAATTTCAAGCTGCATCTCATTCCAGATCTGTTCGATTGGATTGAGGTCAGTGGAGCTTGCTGGCCAGACCATACGCTCAATTCCTTACCTCTGTCGGTACTCCCCGACAGCATGTGCAACATGAGGACGGGCAATACCGTCCATCAGAATGAATCTATCACCCACTACACTTGCATACAATCCGACATGGACATCCAAGATCTCATCAATATACCGCTGTGCAGTCAATGTACCACGTTCAAGGACACAGCTCTGTACGTCCATCCATGCTGATGCTGCCCCAGACCATGATCGACCCTCCACAAAAGCGGTCATGCTCAGCAGTGTTGGCTGCATGGAATCGCTCTGCTGGTCTTCTCCATACCCTAGAACGCCTATCTGTGTGGTCTAGGCAGTACCTTGACTCATCTATAAAAAGGCCAGGTCGCCAATCTTCTCTGGTCCATCCAACGTGGTCCATGGCCCATTTATATCGTGCCTGGCGGTGGTTCTGGGACAGCGGAATGCGAATATATGGTCTTCTCGATCGGAGACCACCTTCGTGCAACCTTGCCCGGATAGTCTGCGTCGAAACATTTACCCCGGATGCATTCTGGAGGTCACTGCGAAGCTGGGTTGCTGTGGCAAAGCGGTTCCGACGGGCCTGAATGATCAAAAACCGGTCTTCATCTGCAGATATTGCCCTGTCTCTTCCACCACTATACCGTCTTACTGGTGTACCAAACGGCTGAAATCTTGCCCAGGCTCTGGTGATCACCGTATGGTGCACACCAAGGGCTTCACCAACCCGTCGATGTGTAGCCCCTTGCTCCACAATCCCTACAGCTCGCCACATTTCTGCTTCAGACAAATGTCTTCTTACATTTACATTTGCCATATTCAGTCATTAAATCACAAGGGTTTGTGTTGAAAAGAAGATTGAATACCCTACATATGTCATGTACATGTAGACAGTACACGAAAACATTATGAAAATCAAAGGGTACATGCTTTCCATGACTGTCACGAAAAGTCTGCCTGTCAAGAGAGCTAATGTAAACACTGGGGACCATCTCAATACATTCCTCAATCATATCCACCAAACATATCGCAAATATGCCACAAGCAAATTTCACAATGATGTGTCAAATATTTGGTGCTTATCAAACTTTGAGTAGTATATGTATATGTGATGTATAGTAACCATAGGGGTTGTGTATGTTATGTAGGAAAATGTCGTTCGGGTACCTATAAATGGTAATTGGTGAAAAAAAGTGGGTGGGGGCACGTGCCCCCTGTGCCCCTGGCTCCGCCGCCCCGGGCCATTTTCCTATCTTCTAGTTTTAAACTGAGCTTTTATTCTATTATATCTTGTTTGACTGACCCCACAGACTTTTGTCAAACAATATCTACTTGATTAACTGATAGAGTGCTAGAAGCCACTATCAGGGCTTTATTATGAAGAGCAGGTACCCCAGCCTAAAGGTGTCTTATTCTGTGGGTGTGCTGCATATTATATTAGAAGTGAAATTACTTAGTCTATATGGGTTTGCCTTGTTACAATTTATGGGAGAGTGCCTCTTGGCACTCTCCCATAAATTGTAACAAGGTTAAGACACATGAACAAATTTTGATGATCAAAAATAACTTAGCACTGTACCAGTTAAATACCTATATTGGATGTATTGGGCCAAAATGTCTGTACATGAGGGAAATTCAGTGGATGTTTGAGTATTTATTCGGTTGATTACAAAACTGTTTATTCAGTGAATAGGAATTTAGTGCATATGCATTTAACACTTTGAACTCTGGTGGTATATTCCACGTCAGTTCAATAGCAGGAGTAGGAAAAGTCCATATTCATTATTTACGGGTATAGAGCAATTAATCTTTTTAGAGTGCAGCCATCGGGCTGCCAGTTGGAGATATTGATTGGTTCACCGCACACATTCACTCAGCAGCCACACCACATTGTGAAGAATAATTTTCTGGACCGAAAAAGCTGGGTTCAAAAGGTTAACAGATGAAATTTGTATTGAAACTATGGTTCAGTGTTTGCAAATTATTTAAAAGTTTTTGGTTTATTCGTTTGAAAAAGAGAAACAGTTAAGTGGTCTTTAATGCACTGATGCAATCCCTCATTTCTGTGTGACCCGCAATTAAATTACCAAAGATGAGATGATTAAAATTATGGAATCATTACGCGTTATATAGATATTAACATGTTGGGATCGAGGTCGCTTACTTGCTATGGCATTGTCTTCAAACCGAAAGGCCCTCGGTTCGACCCCCGCCAGGAATAACTGCGTTGTGTCCTTGGGCAAGGCGCTTAGTCCAGATTGCCATGTGGGGGTACGGTTGCACTGTGTTCTAAGGCATATGTCGATGGTGCACTTGTCTTCAACCAATGCTAACCCTGCTTATGCGGAGTTAGTACTTGGGGGAGTCAGACTGTTGCTCACCGTTGCTCGTTGGTTCTCTCCGGGTAATCCGGCTTCCTTCACCCGTGCCACTGTCAGACACGGGGTAACATTGGGTGTCAAAAGTGTCGTTAAACCCCAATAACTAAATAAATTACCCCGTCGCTTTGCTGAGCTCGATTTCAATTGAATGAAATAAATATTATTGAATGAATGAATAGTTTATTTACGGTACACACACATAATAAATTGCATATCAAGATACAATAAAGGCATCTTTTCATGATAAAAGACAAATACAAATTTATCATAGAAATACAACAAGACCTAAATAAGCATGTATACGGTGGGAGATGACATAGACAGGTTGGCTGTCTACCTGTCATCCCACAAGGACTATCAAGCACTGTTCTGTCAGACCATCAATCAATAAGAAAACATATTCAGGAGGATTCGTCGGGATGCACGCATATATATATGTATATATGTTACAATCACTGTCTAAAATCAGAAAATCTGTAGAATGACCGAAATTTTTAGTCAATCTGTAGATTCACAAATTCACTCAGGCAATCTCCTGATTTCCTAAAAAAAACAGTCATTCTATAGATCTCCAGAAATATCAGCTCATTTATTCTACAGATTGACTGAAATGACCCTTTCATTAAAATATTAATCATGACGCTATGATAATGATTACAACTTTTATTTATCCTAAAAACATCTTGAATGAACAACAAAAATATCAAATCATTAGAAAACATTGAATAGAACAGTTAAAAGTTTGAACCAATTGAATTCCGTAAAACTTAAAAAGCAAAGTAGGGTTGGTACCGCGCCAACTAACAGTGATATCTTGTTGCCAACGAAGAAAACTCGGCAATTATCCAGTTGAAAATTTCTTTTAGATCGATTTTCGTGTAGAGTGGTTGTTACATGGGAGGTGTGTGATAAATACAGAACCGCACATATGTTTGAATGGGTTAAGGATTATTGCACTTGATTGCTTTGGCCCAGGATATCATGAGAGCCGAAGGCCCTCATGATATTCTGGGCCAAAGCAATCTCGTGCAATAATCCGTAACCCATTCAAATGTATGTGTGGTTCTGTATATGTCTCATGGAGTCGCTCATACCTCAATCAAGTATAGCTGTTGTTAATTATTTAACTTTGACGACTCAAAAAACTATGTGTTGTTAATGATAACAATTAATATGATCGCTAGTTACAATCATTTCCTTTCAACCTTTTTATTTCATTCCGTTTTATTGTTGAAAAGAAATCTTTCAAAAAGCGTATAGCGTTTCTGAAAAAAAAACATTTAGAATTGGAAATACCAGTCGAGTAAAGCTGATTTCAGAAGATCAATGTCGCCACAGTATACTACAAAATTGGATTTCCAACAAGACAGGGAGTCGTCGATCCTGAATGTCAACATGTTACTCGCTTTCCTGGATGGATTCAATTTCAAGACAGCATTTAGATATGAAAAACATGCTTTGATGATAATATTTCGTAATTATTGTATATCTATAATTGAAGTCAGCTATGTTGCTCCAGACGGTAAAGATTAGTCACACTGAACGATAAGTGGACTAGTTAGTAATTTTGTTTTTCAAAAACAAAGCTCGACAATAAAGGACTGTACACCACAACATTATCTGTATCTCGTTCAAACAACATGACGTTAAAATGGCAGTGATAAAAGGAATAAGTCACATACAAATTTCTTTTATTATATGACTATGTAACTTAGCCGCTAAATATCACTACTGTTTGACGATCTTTTCCTGGTCCCCGGAAAAATCCACAGTATGGAATCCGATTCCGTACTACAGTAATATGACGGACTATTTACGGCAGTTGTGAACAACAATTCTCCACTTCGCGAAATTCAGTTAACTCAGGTGAACAAAGAGGATAAACATTCAGTCCGTCGTATGTTTGAAAATGCTTCATTGAACAATTGCCAAATTTCGATAAACAATTACTATGGACGTCCTTATCCACAGAAGAGGCGCAGAATTTGTGTCGTAGACAGCGATGCTGACTGAAAATCAAGAATTCAAACACGGATTCAAAAGGAAAGTTGACTGTTCACTTTGTTACGTATTCATGCGCATCGTGTGTGTGTGTGTGTGTGTGGGGGGGGGGGGGGGGGGTATTCTCCGGAAGTGTGCACCTGTTACAAAAATAAGTGTAAATAAAAATAGTTCTTTTTACTTCAATCCAATTAACCAAAAATAGTTAGGGGAATTGTTAATGCTAGCGTTGGCACGCGATGTTGAGCTGTCGCATCACGCCTCGTGGAGGTCAGATCGCTGAATCAAACGAGCTGCCACAGGCAGCTCGTTTGATCCGGCGATCTAACCTCCTCAACTCGATGTGATACGACGACCCAGGTCACTTCACTGTAGCGATAATACGTATGTACCATTTACATATTCCTGAAATACATTAACACGCAAACAACAATCAGGGCTGGGGAAAGGCGGGATCGAGCGAGATACTAAAGGGACTAGAGGTGACTAAATTTCGATATAAATTTGAAATAATCCTGCGAAAATTTCAGAATTCAGATGTGGTCACTTCATGTGGTCTCTTAATTCGTAATTTCCACAATTTCACCTTAATTTTATCGCACAAACGGTTCCAATGGAAATATGTCGTAACGTAAGTAATGGGAAATTTTTCATTTTCTACCTTACTGGTGGTGTCACTCTCAGAGGTATTTTTCTTCGAAAGGCTCTCGAAGGGATGTATCAGGGCTACAAATTGATTGTCACAAGGAACCCAACGACAGTCAACTGTGATTCTAGCAAAATGTTCATTTGATTCTTGACAAATATTCTGTAAGTGCCCTTAAAGACCTGGCGAATAATACTTGTTTCGCTCCGGTTAGTTAAGCGCCACCTGTAGTGTCTAGTGAAGTTTTGGCTGCCTATAAAGGCAGCCAAGATTTCACTAGAAACCACTACCAAGGTACAATGTCTTCCATCAGCTGGACCACCAAGGACCACCAAGCACATGGACATGGGTGTTGGAACATGTGATCTATATGTACATGTAAGCCATGAAATTTACCAAATTTGGAACTAGGCGCCTAAGGGTTAAACTTTAGAAAATATATAAAAAAATATGCGGTCTGATTTTAGCTATGGAGTATGTAATGCTTGTATTCACATGGTTATAACAGTACTCTCTGACTAATACAGTCCTGACAATCGACTTTCAATAAAGTTATCGCCCTTGAAATTATTAGACGTGGGATGAAGATCCAATTAAGAAGCGAGTAATTGTTAAGAAAACACTTAGGACATCTGAAGAAAATAAAGTTCACTTTTGGGCTGTCTGTTATTGTCGTTTATAAAAAGTAACAAAATAAAATTTGGCTGTTTATGGCAGGCTAATTAGAAGCAACTAGCGAACAGATAATCCTTGATTTAAGAATACCTATCAATATCACACCTACAGTACGTGGAGAGTGGATTGTAACTAAATCACCCGCGGAGTGGAGTTATCACCCAAGCTATAACTTTCAAATTTTGTACATATCGACAAAAAACACAAGCAATGTTTCAGCCAATGGACCTCCGGGTTTTACCCGGAGGTCCATTGGCTGAAACTTTGCTTGTGCTGGTTAAGCTTTGCAACAAATTTGCAATTATTGCTTGGGTGGAATCTCCACTCTGCGGGTGATTTAGTGATAATACACTCTCCACGTACTGTAACTCTTAGCGTCCACTTTGGACCTATGTTTAGCGAATGGGTTTTTACAGTAATTTGCAAGTTATTTATTCCTCCAAGGAACAACATTTAGCAAATTGCACCCCCTAGACTTTTATATTATTGGAATGGACAATGTCTGTATTATATGCCACGATGCGCACACTGTTGATATAACGACAGAAAAACGTTTCAGAACATCCAAATATGGTGAACACGTAGTTTCCTTATTTTTAAATGGGTTTCTATGGAGATTAATAGTCAAACGTTACTACTGAATGGAAAAAAACCTGTAAAAAGCCAGCTTCTGTATTCTTATACAATTCTGCAGAAAATACTTGAAGCTTGTGAAGTGATACACACACCGATGATACAACACCCACATCCGCAGTATTAAATTTGTGAAGAGTTTTACGAAATTAAGGGGAGCTAACTTTCTTGCAAATCTCTTGCAAATGACAGAATTGTTCGCCATGATTCTAAAGTATCTAAGGACTAAAAATTGATGCTCGCTGCAGGAGTTTTCGAGAATCACAACCGATTCTTGTGAACCAGGCAGAATTTTTTAAGAGTATATGTATATGGAAGACTCCTTATGCGAAGCGGGTACTATAAATGACAATAATATAACAGAAGTGTTTTGTTAGTAATATCCTGCAAGTAATATTGTTCGACGCTGTATTCTACACAGATTTGTAACCTGTATCAAGTGTGTGGTGAGTGGGTTATCACTAAAACAACATCAGCGTGTAGTTTTCACCCAGACAGAAACTCAAATTCTATGGGAAAGCAAGACACATGCATTGTTTTAGCTAATCGACCTCCGGGCTGAAACGATGCATATGTCGTTTATGGTCTGTCACGGAAGATGAGTTATCGCAAGGGTATAGTATATTTTCAGCACCATCTAGAGGGAAGACTCGAAGACTACAGACATATTGGGCTACCTCAGAATAAAATCAAAGACTGGCTACGTACTGACATTCGCAACCATAACACTGACGTGGGGTTCAGAAGGCAGACATCGATCATCATCAGCCGCAATGACTAGGTTATAAGCAGAAAAATTGAGTCACATAGCAATCACGTGCTACCATAGAAACCAAGATGGCAGCCTCCAGTATACAAAATGGACGACGGAAACACGTATTACCCTAACAACACGCGCTGCGCATGCGCACTAACACCACGTATCACTATCGAAATGACGTCACAACATGGCCGCTCACGCGGGTTACCATGACAACACAACATGGCGCCACTAGGTCACATGGCATGACGTCACTTCCGGGGTCATCCACCGGGGTCATCCAACCTAGACCTCAAACGTGCGAGACATACTACTGTAATATGAACAGAGCCAGTCCCCAGACCCTCCTCCAACACCAACAACATCACCAATAAAAATAACAGCGACTCTTAATAATCTGACGATCATAGTATCAATAAAATATACAAAAAGTAGCTTGGTGTACCAAATGTTCACCACTCGTGGTGAAGTGGAGTTAACCGCGCCAAAGGCCCGCGGTTAACACCACTTCACCACTCGTGATGAACATTTGGTACACCAAGCTACTATGG
Organism: Pictodentalium vernedei; assembly: GCA_031216915.1. Taxonomy (NCBI): domain Eukaryota; kingdom Metazoa; phylum Mollusca; class Scaphopoda; order Dentaliida; family Dentaliidae; genus Pictodentalium; species Pictodentalium vernedei. Next base: position 70,437,441 of record CM062292.1, on the reverse strand, counting down.
ATATATTCTATATGAATGTGAAAAATTACATAAAAAATAGATCAGTATTGATAAGTATATTTTATTTATCATACCTATATACGTAATTCTGGCAGAAATTAAACAAAGATTAGATCCGTGTAACATATAGAGCCTGTAACACCAGGACGATACAACTAGTTTCTGCTTCGTCAATTTGATACTTTGTTATAGCAGAGGCTATATTTATTTATCTATTGGGGTTTAACTACACTTTTGACAGCCAGGGTCATCTCGTGTGGGACAGTTTTACAGTTGGGCGAAGCCGGAGTACCCTGAGAGAACATCCGAGCAACGGTGAGCAACTGTCAGGCTCTCCAACATACTGACTCCGCACAAGCAAGGTTAGCATTAGTTGAAGGCAGGTGCACCTTCGACGTGCATTACGCCTTAGTACATAACGTCACCGTGCCCCCACGTAGGCAATGGAGGTGAAGTGTCTTGCACAAGGACACAACGCAGTTGTCGCAGGTGGGGTTCAAACCGAAGACCTCTCAGCTTGTAAACTGCACCTATAGAGCCACCGCGCCCCCAGCCGAGGCTACAAAAAAATTAGTAGTGGTCAGGCGTTTCATAGTAACAACTTACAAACGAGAGCGTTGATGTTTTAAATCAACTTTACACCAGCCACAGAGAGTACGACGTATCGGGGTAAATGAGGTCGCTCCCTCTTATCAAATATTTCAATTCACAAATGGGATATAGTCCCTCTAGCACTTGTTATAGATTAAATTTTTGGGCACCATGGAGAAGCATAGTCGGTAATTCACTTCATTTTACGCAAGGATTTGAGAAGAGGCGACTTTTACAACCAAAGTTCGAAAATTCTCCGGGCTGTCACTTTTGCAGAATGAAGTGTATTTCAGATTCTATTTCATCAGGGTCACAGACGACGAACATCTTGTTCCCTGAGTTCCAGAGTGTTCTATGTGCCAGTAGGGACATAGAACACATTGGAACTCAGGGGATGATCTGTCCGCCCGTGATTGTGCGGGTGATCGATGCTTGTGTGCGTGTATGTCAGCGATGTACTCGAGAAGTTCAAATTTGGCAGAAATATATTACTAATAAAAGCTGTCAGAAGAGTGGTTATTTTTTCCAACTAATACTTTCTTTTCGATATCGTGTTTTAAACCTGCGAAACGCTCGCCGAGGAGCGTGCCAAATGTGAAAATTGGGAGTAATGGAGACCATGGAACATATCATTCTAGAATGCCCCAAATATTTGCCTTCGGAAACTAAAGGAACTAGGTCGAGTTATTTGTGTGCAAAGCACACAATGGTGTATCCCCGCATTTCCTTAGCAACACCTTAGCATAGTCTTAACGTTTTGAATTAATACGCAAGGAGCTTTTCGATGAAAACTGATTTTCTAACGATAAAAGTGGTTCCACTGGAACCAACTGGGGCCAAATCAAATTTTCGAAACCTTCATGCACATCTAGAGATGTTACTTGAACACATTAGCATAGTTTAAACGTTTCGAATTAAATACTGTAGGAGCCTTTCGATGAAAACTGATTTTCTAATGATAAAAGTGGTTCCACTGGAAACACCTGGGGCAAAATCAAAATTTCGAAACCTTTGTGCACATCTACAGATGTTACCTGAACACATTAGCATAGTTTAAGCGTTTCGAATTAAATACCCTAGGAGCCTTTCGATGAAAATTGATTTTCTAATGATAAAAGTGGTTCCACTGGAACCACTGGGGGCAAACTCAAAATTCCGAAACCTTCATGCACATCTAGAGATGCCACCTGAACACATTAGCATAGTTTAAACGTTTCGAATTAAATACCCTAGGAGCCTTTCGATGAAAACTGATTTTCTAAAGATAAAAGTGGTTCCACTTGAACCACCTGGGGCCAAATCAAAATTCCGAAACCCTCATGCACATCTAAAGATGTTACCTGAACACATTAGCATCGTTTAAACGTTTCGAATAAAATACCGTAGGAGCCTTTCGATAAAAACTGATTTCCTAACGGCAAAAGTGGTTCCACTGGAACCACCTAGGGCCAAACCAAAATTCCGAAACCTTCATGGACATCTACAGATGTTACCTGAACACATTAGCATAGTTTAAGCGTTTCGAATTAAATACCCTCGGAGCCTTTCGATGAAAACTGATTTTCTAATGATAAAAGTGGTTCCACTGGAACCACTTGGGGCAAAATCAAAATTCCGAAACCTTCATGCACTTCTAGAGATGTTACCTGAACACATTAGCATAGTTTAAACGTTTCGAATTAAATACCCTAGGAGCCTTTCGATGAAAACTGATTTTCCAACAATAAAAGAGGTTCCATTTGAACCACCTGTGTCCAAATCAAAATTCCAAAACCTTCATGCACATCTAGAGATGTTACCTGAACACATTAGCATAGTTTAAACGTTTCGAATTAAATACTCTAGGAGCCTTTCGATGAAAACTGATTTTCTAAAGATAAAAATGGTTCCACTGGAACCACCTGGGGCCAAATTAAAAATCCGAAACCTTCATGCACATCTAGAGATGTTACCTGAATACATTAGCATAGTTTAAACGTTTGAATTAAATACCCTAAGAGCCTTTTGATGAAAACTGATTTTCTAACAATAAAAGGGGTTCCACTGGAATCAACTGGGGCAAAATCAAAATCCCAAAACCTTCATACACGCCTAGTGATGCTACGTGAACACATTAGCATAGTTTATACGATTCAAATTAAATAGTCATGAAGACTTTCTATGAAAACTGATTTTCCAATGATACAAGTGGTTCCACTGGAACCACCTGGGGCTAAATCAAAATTCCGAAACCTTTATGCACATCTAGAGATGTTACCTGAACACCTTAGCATAGTTTTAACGTTTCGAATTAAATACCCTAGGAGCCTTTCGATGAAAACTGATTTCCTAACGATAAAAGTGGTTCCTCTGGAACCACCTGGGGCCAAATCAAAATTCCGAAACCTTCGTGCACATCTGGAGATGCTACCTGAACACATTATCATAGTTAAAACGTTTTGAATTAAATACCCTAGGAGCCTTTCGAAGAAAACTGATTTTCCAACAATAAAAGTGGTTCCACTGTAACCACCTAGGGCCAAATCAAAATTCCGAAACCTTCATGCACATCTAGAGATGTTACCTGAACACATTAGCATAGATTAAACGTTTCGAATTAAATACCCTAAAAGCCTTTCGATGAAAACTGATTTTCCTACGATAAAAGTGGTCCCCCTGGAACCACATGGGGCCAAATCAAAATTCCAAAACATTCATGCATATCTAGAGTTGGTACCTGAACACATTAGCATAGTTTAAACGTTTCGAATTAAATACCCTAGGAGCCTTTCGATGAAAACTGATTTTCTAACGATAAAAGTGGTTCCACTGGAACCACTGGGGGCAAAATAAAAATTCCAAGCCTTTCATGCACATCTAGAGATGTTACCTGAACACATTAGCATAGTTTAAACGTTTCGAATTAAATACCCTAAGAGCCTTTCGATGAAAACTGATTTTCTAACGATAAATGTGGTTCCACTGGAACCACCGGGGGCAAAATAAAAACTCCGAAACCTTCATGCACATCTAGAGATGCTACCTGAACACATTAGCATAGTTTAAACGTTTCAAATTGAATACCCTAGGAGCCTTTCGATGAAAACTGATTTTCTAACTATAAAAGTGGTTCCACTGGAACCACCTGGGGCCAAATCAAAATTCCGAAATCTTCATGCACATCTAGACTTGCTACCTGAACATATTAGCATAGTTTGAGAGTTTCGAATTAAATACCCTAGGAGCCTTTCGATGAAAACTGATTTTCTAACGATAAAAGTGGTTCCACTGGAACCACCTGGGGCAAAATCAAAATTCCGAAACCTTCATGCAATCTAGAGATGTTACCTGAACACATTAGCATAGTTTAAGCGTTTCGAATCAAATACCCTAGGAGCCTTTCGATGAAAACTGATTTTCTAACGATAAAAGTGGTTCCACTGGGACCACCTGGGGCCAAATCAAAATTCCGAAACCTTCATGCACATTTAGAGTTGCTACCTGAACACATTAGCATAGTTTGAACGTTTCGAATTGAATACCCTAGGAGCCTTTCAGGGTGTGACGTACGGACAGACGGACGCTCCAACATTTCGGGTTTATGGGCTACCAAAAAACATTTTGTATGTCCAAAACCTTAAGTTACTCAGAACCCCATCCGCTCCACCCTAGAACTTATATTTAACCCTAACCCCACCCCTCCACCCAAAAACACACCCTAACCCTACTCCACCCTGACCCTAAACCCTAAAAGCCCACCCCAGACTCTAACCCCCACCACCCCGGGACCTAACCCCCCAACCTTAAGCCCTACTCTGGGGATACCCCTAACCCTAACCCCCACCCCACTCCTGACCCCACCCCATCGTATCCGAGCCAATAGGATTAGGAGCTATTGTTCGGTTTAGGGGCTATTAAAACTAAAACCCCACCCCTGACCCCAACCCTACCCCCGGGACCTAACCCTCCCCAACCTTAAGCCCTATTCTGGGGCTACCCCTAACCCTAACCCCACCCCACTCCTAACCCTAACACTACCTTAATTTGGAGGTAGCCCCTAATAATAATATCCCCTAAACCCGAAATGTTGGCCCGGACAGACTGACGTACGTACGGACGGACGGACGGACGGACGGACGGACGGACGGACGGACGGAGATCACGACTATATACCCGCATTTTTGAAAATGATGGGATGAAAATATGAAAGATAAGTCGATGAGAAATTACATGAGGGAAAGGGTCAATTTCATAGTTTGGGAGATCGAGAAAGCACCAATGGGTGGAATTATGAAACGATTGTTGAATGAATTCTGGGAGATTAGCAGGGAGAGTTGGGTGGAATAACCCGGCGGAGGACTGGGGTTGAAGTAGTCCTCTTCGTAAGAGGACCGCTCCAAATTAGCGGAAGGCCAAAGAATTATTATTATTATTATGTTAACCAGTCAACGTTAGTTCACGTCACTACGAAAAATAGCCGCGTGATACGGCTTAAAATCTCTAAAAAAATGACCTGTGTATTTTATTCAAATGAAAGCCGGTATAATATGTCCGCGTATCGGTGACCTTCACTTGTGTAATATAAATCTACTAACCATTCCTACCCATCCTTGACCATTTGACTAACACGAAAAGCAGACAATACTTCAAAATTAATATTTCATAGATGAGTAGAAATTTTCATTTTTGGCCTCAAAAACATAGTTTATGGCTGCACATTGGAACGAGCTCAGCGAGCTCGTTCCAACCGCGAGTCATCAGCTATATTTTTAGACGAAAATTGAAAGAAAATTATTTGTTTGGTGATTCTTGGTAGATAATGCTAGACGGTTATGTTTGTTTGTTTTATGGGGTTTAACCATGGTTCCCGATTCTACTATATATGAAAAGCCAATGACATAAATTTTAGCTTTACACACCAACTGTGGTGAACACGCCAGCAATGGGACTTCAGCAGTTAAATCTTGCACCTACGGCAGAACTACATCCAAGTTAACCTTTGATGACGTCGACCTGAATGCGATCTTGTCCAAATTTATCGCACGTCGCCTCGCGAAGCGTGAAATGAAAGTGGCAACTATTTATTACGTTTTTAAATGGGTTTACCTCAAAAGAAACCCAAAATTAACAAACATACATTGTCTCATGTTAATAAAGCATTCATAACTTGAAATAGTATGTTATTAGAATTAAAACAAGCTCCGTTTCTTTTTCCATGTTGTTTCGGTGATAAAATTAACAGTGGAAGTACCGCCTACCGGTGCTCATGTAAACAAAAACAGATTCGCACATATGTAAGTCTGCTGCTCAGTAAAATCGAGAAAAAACTAACAACGACTCTTAATAATCTGACGATCATGGTATAAATAAAATATACCCATAGTAGCTTGGTTTACTAAAATGTTCACCACTCGCGGTGAAGTGTTGTTAACCGCGCGCCAAAGGCTCGCGGTTAACACCACTTCACCACTCGTGGTGAACATTTGGTACACCAAGTTACTGTGGGTGTATTCTATATTTCAACAACCAAGCTCATATCGTGTTGGTGAAAAAAGTGGAGGCATTATCGCCACGTAAGATAAAGGGTTAAACGAAATAAAAACATAATGATAAATAGGACTGGCTGGCATTGAAGTCTTATTTACAAATGGTAGGATAGAGGGTCAGAATAACGTACAGATTTCGATTCCCACCAGGAATAACTGCGTGCTGTCCTTGGACAAGGCATTTGTCCACTTGGAAGCACGGTGGCGCTGTATTCCATGGCAATGGTGCACTTGTCTTCAACCAGTGCTAACCCTGCTTGTGTGGTGTTAATACGTTGCGGAGTCTGATAGTTGTTCGCCGTCATCAGGTACCCCGGTTTCTTCCACCCGTGAAACTCTCCGACACGAAAATACCCTGGCTGCCTAAAGTGTCTTTAAACCTCAATAAAAAATGACGAACAAATGAATGTTTGAGTGGAGAAATGAAAACCTGAACTTTTCTTGCTCAATAAAGATACGAGAGAGATGTAAAAAGTAGGCCGTATTCTAATTTGTTGAATGGGTATGGCACCCCAGTCAGCAACGGGAATTCCGGCTCGTGATCCCATCAAGTCAGCTTTCCTTTGCCCATCTCTACCACCCCGATAAACATTTCATACTCTTTATCTCCCCATACATCTTCAAATCATGCGATTATCATACCCGTTCGAGATAGGTCATCCTATTCTGTGAGAGAGGTAGGTTATCTTATCCAGTGAGAGTAACTTTATTTGTACTGAACTTTGTGATCTTGCACATGTTCACTCTTCTGGACAGGACGAGGGCAAAACGGACAGCCTGGGCCATAACAGCAACTGTCTTTCAACGTCTTAACTAATCCAAGATTATAAACAGTAAGTTAGGATTTTTTCTTCCCAGAAAACATTCTTGTGCGGTCACTGAAAAGACATTTCATATGACAACGAACTGACCAGAGAGAAAATAATAAAAGGAAATTTTGTAATCTTGAAAACAAAATTTCACCCTTAAGTTGAGGATCTACTGAACCAAAATGGCGAAAAATTCACTAACAGGCTTGTGCAATGGAAATACATTTTACGCTGACGAAAACAACTTGGAAGCTTTCCTCCGTAAAACTGGTTCCAAAGTCCGGTCTGGGAAATTTAAATCGACCGGACTACTTCAGTTGGCCCCACGGCCCTGAATGTGATTACCGCCACCAAATTCAGAGTAAACGCACGGTGCAATCTACTAGACAACAACGTCTCTCATCTGACGAATTGAGCTTCAATTTGATATTTCGTGTCATGGGGTGGGTATTACCACCCATCCTACAGAATAACATTTTGGTGTTTGATTTGTCACGAGGACGACAGGTTGTCGAAGTGTGGTTCAGAAAAGTTCAAAATCTGATTGACCGGATCACTGGTCCAACGGCCCACAGGGAAATCTCTCAGTCTCCCGGAGCACCAACCCCTCTAGCACAGGCACATTTTTTTAATTTTAAATCACATGTTAAAGACGGGGCACAGGAAGGAAATTTAGACGGTGGGAACAAAGTAGGAAGAAAAGTATTATTAATACAAATAAGTTTTTCAACGCCAGCTTCGAGTCTAACAAATCATTAAAAATCCATGCATCCATCCATTCTCAGTAAACGATACCCCACAAAATAAATTAATTTCCTTCTGAAGCAACACTTCTCTTCTCAAAACAGCTTGTTTTGATTCCAAAATGACCCTGAAAGCTTAAAGCAAATTTGAATAATCAACAATTGTTCAACCGACGAGTTTACGACATTTTTTAGTACTCTTTCGTTTTTCATGGTGGTATTGTTGACTATAAGTTATTTTCCCCTACATGTATGGTATATGGGGATTTAATACCTGGATGTCGGTTTTTAAACACCGAGCCGCAGGCGAGGTGTTTAAATGAGACATCCAGGTATTAAATCTCCATATGCCATATATGTTGGCGGAGATAACGTTTTTGTCCCGTTTGAAACACAATACAAACATAGTAGAAATAAATTTGTGGATACATTTCTCAGCTCCACAATCATTTGGACCAAATTTGTGATAATAATTTTATTTTTATAATCGCAGAAGACAACGGATAGAGTTACATCCCTTGGTCGTTAAGGAAACGAGTAAACAGCATGTTGTTGACATATCGTCCCCTGAGTTCCAATGTGTTCTATGTGGCTACTGGGACAGAGAACACATTGGTACTCAGGGGACGAATTATGTTTGCTCTTATTTTCATGATTGCATTGTCGGAAATCTGATGATATATGTGACTATTTTCGTGTTTTTTGGTTCGAGTTTTATAATGAGGCGAGCGAAGCGAAAAACTTACATTGAAACCATACCATGTACCTGGTCGACCTGCCCCCCCCCCCCCCCAATCCCCGCTCCCTTCGTATCTTAGGGATCTTAGGGATCGTAGCGATCTCATTTCGTGGACCTCGTGTAACATCATATCACATGATCCAGTGGCGCCACGTTGTATTGTCATGGTAAAAACACCCATAATTCATATACAAACCAAGGACAAATTTAACACTGTAACAGTTACATTTGTTCAACCGAGGACGTGGTATTTACATGTGCATTACTCAGTAATGCCCCAACCCCAGTGACAAACATTGGTGCAAATTGTAGCATTTTGAATAGGCTTTCAGAAAATCATAACCTGCAAAATTCCCTAAAGGGGGAATAGGGTCTATGAGCTACTCACGCACTAATACAAAGTCTACTGAATAATTCACTTTGCTGTTGGAATTCCTTTGTATGTCCTTATTTTGTTCCCTCAGTCCATCGCCCCGCTGTCCAGCCTATTGATAGAGAACATCTAACCATCAGTTTGATATCATAAGAAGTATAGTAAGTGAAAGGTGTATTACAGAAGATTGAAGACGAAGAGAAACCTTATAAAAACGCAACTCTTTCGTTTAGCGAATGGACGTTTGCAGAAACAGTCCAAAGAAGAAAATGTTTTATTTAAGACGGAATTATTCGCTATAAATACCATATCCATGTTTGTTTGTTTATTTATTGGGGTTTAACGACACATTCAAAAGCCAGGGTCACATCGAGTCGGACAGTCTAACGGAGCGAGGAAACCATAATATCCGGAGAGTGTGTAGTACGCCTTAGTACACAGCGCCACCGTGTCTCCACGTAGGTAATCGGGATTAACTGTCTTGCCCAAGAATACAACGCAGTTACCACTGGTCAAGATCGTACCGTCTACCTTTCAGTATAAAGTCCAGTGTTCTAAACTTTTAGCCACCACGCTTCCACAGTATCCATGTGGTGAATAGAATCTCTAGCTTCTCCCCACTTAACAGTAGAATTTACAAAACTCGACATCATGGTTATTATTATTAAACATATTTTATCTGTTATAACAAAATGGATTGGATAACAAGTGCCGAGCACTTAGATCAATATCCTTTCCTTAATATACATTTGAAAATTTCAGATTATGTTTACAAATATTTACAAAAAGTTACCAAAATGTGCATGCAATGGCAAAGCAAACTTATGAATAATTAAACAATATTGTGTATGTACACTCTTTAAGATGGATGTTGGTAGGTACTCGACTTCACAAGAGTCAGAACAGATAGGCGAGAGGAAGGAGAGCAAAAAGGACATCATGGTTCCAACCATATCTACTGAATGAATGTCTTTAAGGCCACTATTACCCGTTATTTAGCACGAATAGTTGACGGTACTTTCAAAACAATTCCTTGATTAACTAAACGTTTTCATTTTTGTGCCCCATCTTTGTCTAAACCCATTTAAAAATAAGAAAACTGTGCTTTCACCACCTTTTGATGTTCTGTAATTTTTTTCTGTTCATTATGTTAATTAATATTATAGTCTTAGAGGTACGATCTGCTATTTTTTTCCTGTGAAGAATAAAAACTCGCAAATTACTGTTAAAACATATTCGCCAAACAAAGAGCTAAAGTGGACATTGCTTCTAATTACCTTGCCATAGCAAGCCAAGTTTCCTTTTGTAACTTTTAGTTACTGTTTCGTTTATTAGAAGTAAACAAAAGGAAATTTCGCATCATTTTCTACTGATGTCATAGGTGCTCTTTTTTAATTTTGCCCCGTGCAAAAGTGTGAAGTGTGGAACGGAATCTTAGTCGAGCAAAGCAACCAACAAGTAGCTAAACGCTGTATCGCTAATAACAATCTGTTAAATTACAGTTAAATTGTTTTGTAACTTTTAATGAACGAAGCAACAGACAGCTCCGAGAGCTGACGGTTGTTTTCGTTTATTAAAAGAAATAAAAGGAAACTTGCTTCATTATCTATTGATGCCATAAGTGTTTTCTCAACAATTACATGCTTCTTAATTGGACATTCCTCACCAGTCTAATAAGTTCAGGGTAGATAACTTTATCGAAAGTCAATTTGTATGACAAGACTAAGGACAGGGATGTCTGAAACAAAAAAAAAAAACAAAAAACAAAAACAACAAAACAAAACAACGAAAATAGCACCTGCGATGCAAGATTTTCGTATTTCCTTCTCGGCAGGCGAGATTCGACAGTGGGCGTGTTGTGCGTGTGTGTGTGTGTGCTTGTGGAGGGGGGAGGGGTGCCGAGAATTGTAATCATGGCACCAAATCAACACCCTTGGTCAGTGGCGGACAGTACTCAATAACCTGGACGGCATCCCTTATGTACAGCAAAGTATGTCCAAATATTTCAATAAAGCCAGGAAATCCAGACGTCTATATGAAACCAGTTACCAAAACTTATTGGGAATAGCACGGCCCCTACAATTGGCCCTGGGTGGCAAACTATACTTGGCCTCCACTGTCTTTGGGAGTTGAAACTTTAACCTATCTGTTACCAAATATTTCAATAAAGCCAGGAAATCCAGACGTCTATATGAAACCAGTTGCCAAAACTTATTGGGAATAGCACGGCCCCTACTATTGGCCCGGGTGGCAAACTATACTTGTCCGCCACTGTCTCTGGGAGTTGAAACTTTAAGCTGCCTGTTACTACTTTATCCAAAAACAAGCAGAACGCGCCATCCCTTTCCAGCTCACAGGCATACCATGTATCATGTGGAATAACGAACTGATATAGACTGGCGTCTCTTTTCAAACAGTTGCCAATCTAACGTTCAGTGTGATTTATTTATTTATTTATTGATTAGTGTTTAAGGTCACATATATCTGCACACTGGCTAATCATGGCCTCAACATTTTTACGGGTGGAGGTAGCCGGAGTACCCGGAGGGAACCATCGTGCAACGGCGAGTAACTGTCAGCGCCCCAACATACTGACTCCACACAAGCAGGGTTAGCATTGATTGAAGACAGGTGCACCATCGACGTGCAGTACGCCTTAGTACACAGCGTCACCGTGCCCTCACGTGGGCAATGGGGGTGAAGTGTCTTGCCCAATGACACAACGCGGTTGCCGCAGGTGGGATTCGAACAGAGGACCTCTCGGCTTGCAGTCTGCAACTCTACCAACTGAGCTACCGCGCCCCCGTTCAGTGTGATTACCATCTTTATCTATTGTATGAACCTCAAATTTAGAAGCATCAATATGAAATCAGAAATACATGAAAGGCAACATTAATCAATATGAAATCAGAACTTCAGGTACTGTTTCTAAAAACACTGTTTTATAAATCCCAATCAGGGGTGCAAACCGGGGGTGGGCTTAGATGTCACACCACTCAAACTTCTTTGCTTATACAAGAAGACGGCAGTGTTCCGTTGCCCGATAGTCTGCATGTTCAGTGACTTCCTCTTACGCAGAAAACAGACGTGGGGGTTGCTAATTTGGTGATATGCGAGTTTGTGAGTACGTGACAACCATTACTTATTCTCACTTCCTTATTCGACATTCGTTATCAACCGATAAAATCGGCGTCATCGTGCCCCATGTGGACAATCGGTGTTACGTGCCTTGCCCAAGGACACAACGCTGGAGTCCGAATCGATCGCTCAGACGGTCAACCCATCTAAGACAAACCGGGCTCGACGTTGCTTATCTTAGGTGACCTGGCGAGAACCGGTTACCGCAACGCCACCGCGCCCCCATTTACTGGAGTTTAACGACAGTTTCAACAACCAAAGTCACATTGAGTCGGGAAAGTTTACGGGTGGAGGAAGCTGTATGACCTGGAGAAATCCATCGAGCAGCGGCAAGCAACTGTCAGGCTCTGCAGCATACTAACCCGGTACCAGCAGAGAATGCACAACACATGTGTAGCACACCTTAGTACACAGCACTAACGCGCCCCAATATGTCGGTCAGGATTAAGGGCCCTATCCAAGAACAGAGTGCTGATGGGGCGGGTCGGAGACGAATCGTCAACCTCAGGGTTTAACGTTCAATGCACTAACCAGTGCATGGCTGACAGTTTTCGTCATTGGAAGAGATTTAAGGGCAAGTTGGTTCCCCTTAATTTCCTCAAGCTGGCGGTACGTGTTACACAAAGAGTATGGGAATTTCATTTAAACATTGAACTTTCGAAATGTTAGCGAATTTGTATCATTGATCATAGTTTCATTTAACAAATTTCAGCCATTGTACAGTAGTATACAAGTACAGAAGCTGGCTTCTTACATTTTTTCCCCAATGAATTTAAACGTTTGGCTATTACTCTCTGGTGAAAACTATTTTAACCCTTTGATACTTTCGTACTTCTTACGGTCATGAAATGCACACAAATAGCACGTCGGTCAGCGCGTTAATTTACGCGTTATGACCATAGTAAGGCTATCAAATTCTGTACATATGCCCTGTGCACAAGCTATGTTTCAGCCAATGGACCTCCGGGTAACCTGGAGGTCCATTGGCAGAAACATTGCTTGTGTTTGCTATGAGTAACCAGGAGAACCTGTCGTGCTTTGGATGTCATTCGATATGGCAATTGCGCGCAATTCCTACTCGCAATTAAGCCTAGATAAGCGCACAATTCATGACAGGACTTTTAGTTTTAACTGTATGACGTACGAAATAAAACAGCGCGTTGATACATTGTGGTCATTTGATTTGTTATTATTTTTCGATTTTGTAAAGTTTTGACCTCAATTCCTATTTTCTCCCGAATAGTGCTCACTAACAACCGCTGAGCCAAATGTTATCGCAGCTTAAAACACTAATATAATCTTGCTGTCAAGACTTCTTAACTGGTGGAGTGCTAGAAGCCACTATCAGTGCTTTCAAAAAATGAGGATACAAGAGCAAAAGCCAACACTTCCCTTGCTTAGATTTCATATTCGATCAAACACAAATAATAGTTTGTTTATATAAATTTGTTTTATTACAAATTATTGGAGAGTGCCTGTAGGCACTCTCCAATAATTCGTAATGAAACAAGTTTTGATTAACAAATTCAGACCACCAAAAATAATCTAGACCTTAAACAGTTAATCACTAATGTGAAAAATATCTTTTTATTTGTACTTTCCGGCGTTTGACGTCGCATTTTGAAAAACGTTGAAGAAACTGAATTCCCAGTGACGTTTACACGTCAGGTTAATTCAAGTCTCAACGGGTTAAAAGTAAGAAAATGACATTTTCACCTGATGTTCTCTAACTTTTTTCTGTTCATTTTATCAATAGGGTGGGCATCGTGACCTATAATAAGGACACTGTTCTTAAATATAATAAAGGTCTAGGAGGTGAGATTTGCTCATTTTTTCCTGAGAAGAATAAAAACGTGCAGATTACTGTAAAAACGCATTTGCTAAATAAAGAGCCAAAGTGGAAATTAGTGTTGGTAAGTGTCATACTGATATATCTTCTTAATAACGGATTATCTGTGAACCGGTTGCTTTTAATTAGCTTGCCATAAGAAGGCAAATTTCTCTTTGTTACTATTAATAAACGAAAACAATAGACAGCTCTCGGAGCTGTCTGGTGTTTTCGTTATTAAAAGTAACAAAAGGACACTTGACTTTATTTTCTACTGACGTCATAGATGTTCCTCAACAATTACTTGCTTCTGAATTCGACCTTCCTCGCTCACCTAATAATGTCAAAGGGAATAACTTTTTCGATTTTCATGACGAGATAAGTCAGAGATGGAGCCACCGTGTGTCCCGATATAAGAGAAGTACCTGTACTGGAAATTATGCATGACATACAGCAATGACGTGCTAAAAGTCTCAGCAAATTGCCACGTTTTTTACATAACGTTGTCGATTGTTGTGGCTTATTTCGGTGATTGTATCCTCCATGGCTGGCACGCTCTAGATAGTTCGCCGAGAAGAACAGACATGTGTATATAAGAACCATCCGGTGAAGTCTTGTCATAGTCGCGTAAACTTGACATGCATTTTATTTTGGCGGCACAAGCAGGACTGGCATTGGTCGAAAGAAATTGTCCGTGCATGCGTGCAACACGTTGGGCGCAGACATGCAGAATGTCGGCGCCGCACTTGCCTTCAACAAATGCTATCTGTGCCTATGTGTATATATAAATATACCAACGGTTATTATTTCATGCGATGATACAACTGCAAACACCTCAAGCTTATTCCGCAATGTTACGAAATGATAGTCCTTCACAACTTTCAAAGTATGAGTTCAAAGATCAGAAACGGGATCAGATCGTATGTTTATTTATTTATTTATTAATTTATTTATTGGTGTCAAAGGTCAAATAGTTTTGCAGAACGGCTAATCGGGACCGCAACAAAAGAGATAAATCAAGTTTAGTCAGTGGTTTATATTGGACTTCCTCCCCAAGCTTTATTACTACGAGTAAGCACTGCATCACTTTCCGGGGTTCCCGCAGGGGATCAGATTGTGTGATAAATTATATAATGAGATCACAATGCTGGGATCTGAAACCTTTCACCGGCATACAGTTTATGAAATGTCAGTCTTGTGTTTTGTAAAAAGGTAAGGATGTTCTATTAAAGGTAATTCGGAAATAAACAGGTAAATAGATAAAAAAAAATCGGTCACTGTTTGGACTTTAGAACTTCACCAAATACTCCCATATCTTCTGGCCCTCAAGTTCCAGTTCTTTCAAGCTAATTTTTGTTGTATTTCTCGAGGGACCACACATTGATAGATCTTTTGTCCCAGTAGCTGAATATCCTGTCCTCAGTCGGATTTAATCACATCAATCATTTCTAATATGGAGCCAATAAATGTCCTAATGACATTTCATACTGTTTTTATATCACGCAACAATGAAGCGATTAATGTTGCGAACTTCTTGTGAGTTTTATTAAAAGGTTGAGCTGAAGAAAAAGGTAACGAGGTCCGTGATTTGTCTATCACCGCAGTTTTCCTTATCAACAACGATCAAACGAAAAACAGAAAAATTTATGCAACCGGTTTCGTGAAGCGTAAGGAGGTATATCTACCAATGTACTGCGAACTCAGTTGGGTTAAAAATCAATCTAAATCAACTGGGTTGAGTGAATATGAACCCAACTGGGTTCATAACTAGTCAGCCTAGATGAATTGGGTTGATTTTTAACCCGACGGAAGTGTGAGGAAATCGGTCTACCGATGTAACAATTTATCTACCAGTCCCTCAGTTAGGTTCTCCACCGAAATGTTCCTGTCTGCACAGACAATACACTCTAAACTCAGTTGGGTTAAAAAGCGACCTGGATCAACTGGGTTGAGTGAATATGAACCCAGTCGGGTTCATATTCACTTAACCCAGTTGAACTGGGTTGATTGTTAACCCAACTGATTTTAGAGTGTAAGAGGAACTGCCAGACACAGCAAAGAAGTGGAGAGGAGGAGGAGGGACATAGGGGCAGTGCTCAAAATAACTTTTTTTCTTTGCGTAGCAAAATGCTACGCATTTCCAAAAAAATGAATAGCATTTTGTAAAAATTACATAGCTATTTTTGTATACCAGAGTTATGTTATGCTGTTTTATATTGAATTCTTCTAAGTAGATAGAATAGTTTCATCCATTTCTGGGTATTTCCAAGTGATCTGCAACACATGAAACATTTACGATGTTTTTTTTAACTGACTTGTATACTGTTATAAATGGCATCTTGGTTGTTTAATAGAGTTCTCAAAATGGAAGTTGGGATTTTTAATTTGATGGGCTTGTAGTTATTTTTAATGGACATTTTATGCAAAATGTTGTAAAAACAGGAAGTATTTAAACCAACAGAACTCATCCTACATATGAAGTTGCTAATGATGCTTGATGGAGAGTTAATCTGAGTTATGCCTGGAATGTTCCACAATCAGAAGTAAAGCATCAGTGAACTAGTTTTCAAATTTGATTGCAAATTTTCATTTACATTTTGCGATACAAGCTAATCAACTGCAGCCTAATAGGCTGCAGTTGATTATCTTGTATCGCAAATTGCTATACATAATTTAACATTGTGTAGCTTTTTGCAAGTTTTGCATAGCAAAAAGCGACGCGACACCGCTTATTTTGAGCCCTGCATAGGGGTATTGTACTCCAGTCCACATCATTTTTATCCACAGGTATGCTACATGTTCACACAATGAGATAATGAGATGGTGCACATGGGCCAATACACGGGCATTCCTATAATATATTATCTGAAAATGAAAACATTTCGGTCTAATTCTTCTACGTCATCGGGGTCGGTGGTACAATGGTTAGACTTTTGGACTTTAAATCGAAAGGTCAATGGTTCGATCGTGACCTGTGGTAATAACAACGTTGCGTCCTTGAGCAGTTCACGTAATCCCATTTTCCAACATGACGACGCCGTGATGTTGTGTACTAATTCGTACCGCGCGTCGATGGTGCACTTGCCTTCAGCCGCTGTTAACTCTGATTGTGTAGTGTTAGGAGTCTGACTTTTGCTCGTCGCTGTTCGGTAGTTCTCTCCGGGTACTACGTCTTCCCTCACCCGTACATCTGTTCGATACGATGTGACCCTGGCTGTTGAAACCCCAATACACAAACAAACAAATATTTCCTCTACCCCTATCGTCTTCTAACCCGAATTCGGCTTGAACGATGGCTGAAGTTGAAGAAAATAACAAGACCGAAAAGGAGTGGCTAACGTCATTGGTGCAGTTGCTAACAGACTGTTATAATATACAGCGTGGCAGAAAATGGCATTGCCAGGTGTTTAAAAAATATGGTATATTCATACCCATGTCCTTTCCTCCTACACACACACTCTCTCTCTCTCCCTCACACACACCCTGATACACCTTTAACACAATCCTCTACACTCCTCCTCAATTTGCCCCCACCGCTCCAAACTATGGTAAATAAAGTTCATCTATTGGAATGAGCTTTCCTTCCCACGCTCCCACCCCAAATTCATTAAGTATCTACCGCCTCTGGGTACTGGAGTCCGTCGAACGTTCCAGATTGAATTCGATTTCGAATCTTGTCACTGATTCGATTCGAAACCATCTCGATGATTCGAAAAAAATCGAATCCTGTATAGATTTGATGTTCATACAATTCTTTATTGTCAATTTTCTGAAGATAACAATTCACCATACGGGTTTCTGATGAATAAGATTGGACGCATCCAGTTAAACTAGATAGTACAAATTCAGTCGGCATTACAGGTGGCGCCTTGTTGCACTCAAAGAACGATAAATGGCTCTTTCTTCGACCACCTTTGTGATACCTGCACATTTTCTAATAGTCTAGCATGCCTATTGATATTGGAAACGGAGATACACAGCACCAGCAGACCGTAGCATCGTCACAATTAATAAAATGAATTCGATTCGAAATTCGATTCGGTTTAGAACCTATTACTTGATTCGATTCGATTCGAGAGAAACATCGTGATTCGCCGAGTCTTAATTACTGGGTGAGCGTTGGTGTAGTGTGATAATGCTGCAACTTGAGCCACGTTTAAATTCATTTAATACGTAGAAAATGTCATGTACCCGGACACCTCCCATTTGGATGGCCCCGGTGGATGACCCCGGAAGTGACGTCATGTCACGTGACCCAGTGGCGCCATGTTGTGTTGTCATGGTAACCGCGTAAGCAGCCATGTTGTGACGTCATCCCCATTGTGATACGATGCATGGTGTTAATGCGCAAGCGCAGCGCGTGTTGTTAGGGTGGTACGTGTTTCCGTCGTCCATTTTGTATACTAGAGGCCGCCATCGTGGTTTCTATGGTAGCACGAGACTGCTATGTGACCTAAAACCTTCTTATAGGACATGGGTATGTTCGAAGGGTGTGTTCGATTGAACAGGAGTAATTCCCCGTTTCGTAGAATTACCACAAACAAGCCAACAATCCCTCCAAATCACCAAAATCGACTTTATTCGATAAAGATTTCCCCCAGAATTCTTTTTAGGATTTTTTACCCTACACATTCACTTTACAGCTACCAAGGTAACAAAATTATGCCGTAACATGTTCATAGGCCGAAAAAGCGGCGTCTCGGGTTCAATTGAGGCTCACCACAGCTGCGGTTTGTTTAAACTACGTAGTTCCACTCGTTGTTTTCAAAGTGAATTAAATACTTATTGACTGGAATTTTTATAACTGGAACTTAAAAGAATATATGTATATCTGTATGAGTAAAGAGGCATCATAAAACATCAACGGTGGTATGTGTGTAAAATTTCATGAAAAGTTGGTCAACAAATAGCCCATAATAGCTCGTCGAGAAGTTGTGATATCAGACTCATATTCATTCTTCATCTCTACATGTAAACTTTGTCCTGATGTCTTCCAGCCTCATCTCTACCAGCACAAAACCATCAATACTTAACTGTTCCTAACAACATGACTTCAAGATGGATTCCAAGAGGATATGAAATAAACACATGGAAATGAAATAAGATAAGGTGACTGGCCTAAAGGTGGGAGACGGGACAGAATATTGGAGATTGTTTTTATTTTTTTAATAGTTATCTGTGTTATTCAAAAAGAGCACTTCGATGTCTTTATTTCTTCACCACCTCCTATAATTTTTTTATTGTCCGAAATTGTGAAGAATTGTTCATACAAACGCGTGGACAACAAAAGAAAAACAATGTTACTTTGTTTGGACTTTTGATCTGGTCTAAAATAAGCTGTCACCTATTTTCAAGCCAATTTTCTAATTATATAGCTCCTTATAGTAGGGCCGGTCGAATAACGATGTTTCTCCCGAATCGAATCAAGCAAAATGTTCGAACCTGGACCGAATCTCGAATCGAATCAATGTTTTAATTGTTACGATACTGCGGTCTACCGATGCTATCTATACAATATCAATACACATACTAGACTGTAAGAAAATTGACAGGTATCACAAAGGTGGTCGTAAAAAAGCCATTTATCGTTCTTTGAATGCAACAAGGCGCCACCTGCGACACCACAGCCAGTGGTGGCGCCAAGGAGGGGTCAGGTGGGGGGCCTAGAGCCCCCCCCCGTCGGAGAGGCCCAGCCCCCCCCCCCACCCCCACCCCCCACCCCCCCCCCCACCCCCACCCCGTCAGAGATTTTTAGTCAGTCCGCGGGATGGTCTCGTAAACCCGACTTCACGAGAAATTTCCGACAATCGAATGTAGATATCTCGTCTTGTCTGTCTCGAACCCGTCCAGCACTGGAACTTTGATAGAGAATAGTGAGTCTCACGAAATTCCTTAATGTCGTTCGTCAAACTGGCTTTATAGTTGAAATATTTCGCGACCTTATTATAATATGTTTACTTTAACCCTTTACCTAAGGTAACGGTCAAAACCGGCCAGCGCTATTCTCAAAAATCGCCAATTAATTTTCATTATTTTTTTCATTTTTTGTCTCAAAACGTCTAGCTCGTTCCAACGAGGGGTCATAACCTATGTTTTTGAGACAAAAAATGAAAAAAATAGTTATTCAAGAATTATTTTTGCAAGTGTCGTCTGCTTTTCAGGTTACATGTAGGTAAAGGGTTAAATAATCAACAAACATACTCAATTTGCTTCTATTTTGGTTCTCCATTTTACCAATTTTCACTCATTTTTCTTCGTTTCTGTCGGAGAGGTCAGCCCCCCCCCCCCCCCCCCCCGTCGAGAAATCCGTGGCGCCACCCCTGACCAAAGCATTGTGCCTGGGTGCACCTAATGGGTGATATAATGTGTAAACAAGCCGAAACGTAATCTCCACTGTCGCTTCAAATGTATTTTCGTCGCCTGAGTGCTAGAATGTTCTATGTCCCCTATGGGACAATGTATTATCTCCCCTATGAGACATAGGACATTCTAGCACTTAGGCGACGATTTGTATGAAATTTCCGACTGAATTTGTGCCATCTAGTTACAATGGATACGTTCAATCTTGTTCCTAACACAACTGCAGATTGAGTTATTATCATTATTTATTTATTTATTTATTGGTGTTTAAGGTCACATATTTCTGCACAATGGCTAACCATGACCGTGACAGTTTTACGGGTGGAGGAAGCCGGAGTACACGGAGAGAACCACCGAGCAACGGCGATCAACTGTCAGCTCCCCAACATACCAACTCCACACAAGCAGGGTTAGCATTGGTTGAAGACAGGTGCGCCATCGACGTGCAATACGCCTTAGTACACAGCGTCACCGTGCCCCCACGTGGGCAATGGGGGTGAAGTGTCTTGCCCAAGGACACAACGTGATTGCCGCAGGTGGGATTCGAGCCGAGTACCTCTCGGCTTGCAGCCTGCACCTCTACCAACTGAGCCACCGCGCCCCCAGTTGTTATCATTAGAAAGTCGACAACGGAGAACTGAATGAAATCCAGATCTCTCCAGGATTCGATTTATTTCGAAAATTCGAGATGGCCTCGAAATAATCAGTGACAAGTTTTGAAATCGAATCGAATCTCGAACGTTCATCGGACTCTATCTTAAAAACATTTTATCGCACCCGTCAGAATTTGAGAATCAAGAAAATGATATTTCTGTGGATCAGCTATCAACTTTCGTTACCCCGGGCCGAAGTATGGCGAAGTTTGGCATGTCTTGAACCTTGTGCCTGCGCCAAGGGCGTAACCAGACTAAATGAAGTGGGAGAGGGCAAAATATTTTTCAAAATCTGCTCTGGATAGAAAAAAATAACTTCTCATGCCAACTGGAGCACCCTGTGTCCCTTTTAACCTGTTAAACACTAGTGGTATCTCCCATGTCTGTTCATTGGCAGATATTGGAAGAGTCCATATTCATTATTTGGGTGTAGACCAGTTAATATTTTCAAGTGCAAGCCTGCACGTTGAGAACATCGATTGGTCCACTCCACACATTCACTTAACACATTCACCCAGGGGCCATCCTACTTAATGGAATTATGACGCACCATGTCCTATGCCGTTAAAGCGGCCTCTCGTGTTCAAAGGGTTAAGACCCAAGTACCCAGAAAGTAAACACATAACTTTCGAGACAAAAACCAATTAAATATCAAGGTGAAAGTTCACGAAATAGTTATGGTGTCTCATTATTCAATGTGGGTGTTCATCGCGGTAATAAAGTGCTGCGCAACTGGTTTAAAATGCGCTTCCAGTCGCCTGTGAAAGTTGTATTGTTATTAAATGATCCAATTTAATCCAATCATCTAATTATGTACACCCAGATCAAAGCCCACAACCTTTTAATGGAAACATTCGAGACTGCATCGCACTTGTTTACCGTTTTACCCCGAACTGAATCAAAGAGCACAAACCTTTAACAGAAACGCTATACAAAGCATTACAACTGTTTACTGTTAGTACTGAATTGGATGGCTTTAAATATATTCTCTCATGCTGTGTATCTGATGTAATGGCTGCATGGTGTTTCTTAAACCATGCGAAGCTTCCAAATCCACTTCCATTCGACATCGTGCCGGTGTGACAGGAATGATAGTCCGTAGGAACGTTAGTCCCTCTGGACTATTATTCCGCGGAATTATAGTCCTAGGTCTAACATTTCTAACTTCGAGAAAACTGTGGACTACTATTCCTAGAAATGTTAGACCTAGGACTATAATTCCGCGGAATAATAGTCCAGAGGGACTAATTTTCCTACGGACTATCATTCCTGTCACACCGGCGATTCGAATAAACAATCGCTGGCGAAACTTTTGGCAACAAAAAGGTTTCTTCACTTGTGAGGGAGGCCATTGTGGCAGTGAAGAGCGAGGTCGATGACGAAACAAAAAAAAATACACACACACACACACACACACACACACACACACACACACACACACACACACACACACACACACACACACACACACACACACAGAGTCTTGTTTACCCTACATACCGAGGTACCCCATTGTTTGTCCTTTGTGTGGACTAACGGTTTCTACCTCGTTTTGCCGGTACAGTTCTGGGAAAACAACCGAGGTAAAGGGTTTCTTTTGTCTTTTGTACCTCGGTAAGGCAAAACACGCAAACTCTTTTATCTAGTTACCTCGTCAAGTAGGTAAGACAAACCCACACACACACACACACACACACACACAGTCTTGTCTACCGTGCATACCGAGGTACCCCATTGTTTGTCCTTTGTGTGGACTAACGGTTTCTACCTCGTTTTGCCGGTACAGTTCTGGGAAAACAACCGAGATAAAGAGTTTCTTTTGTCTTTTGTACCTCGGTAAGGCGAAACACGCAAAATCTTTTGTCAAGTTACCTCGTCAAGTTGGTAAGACAAACACACACACACACACACACACACACACACACACACACACACAGAGTCTTGTCTACCCTACATACCGAGGTACCCCATGGTTTGTCCTTTGTGTGAATTACCGGTTTCAATCTCGTTTTGCCGGTACAGTTCTGGGAAAACAACCGAGGTAAAGGGTTTCTTTTGTCTTTTGTGCCTCGGTAAGGCGAAACACGCAAACTCTTTTGTCTAGTTACCTCGACAAGTTAGTAAGACAACCCCCCCCCCCCCACACACACACACACACACACACACACAGAGTTTTGTTTTCCCTACATACCGAGGTACCCCATTGTCTGTCCTTTGTGTGGACTAACGGTTTCAACCTCGTTTTGCCGGTACAGTTCTGGGAAAACAACCGAGGTAAAGGGTTTCTTTTGTCTTTTGTATCTCGGTAAGGTGAAACACGCAAACTCTTTTGTCTAGTTACCTCGTCAAGTTGGTAAGACAAACCCACACACACACACACACACACACACACACACACACACACACACACACACACGCACACACACACACACACACACACACACACACACACACACATAATGACGGTAACTCTTCAATGCTTCACAAAAATGCGGGTAAAAGATAAGTTGTGAGTGCATTTTTAAACAATTCAGGTGTCTGTGGCACCTTCAGATGTTCCGGAAGTCTATTCCAAAGAGATGGGCTTGCGACAGAGAATGGTCGGTCACCCGCACTAACAAGACTTCCCAGTTTGAAAGACAGCAGATTCGAACTCGACGAGCGTAGGGGACGGGATGGTGTCTAGGAATGTATCAGGCAACTGAGATAATCGGGAGCCAGACCACTGAGTGCTTTGTATGTTAGGAGAAGTATTTTGTGTTCAATCCTTTCCTCTACCGGCAACCAATGAAGCTGAGAGAGAATAGGACTGATGTGCTGCGATTTCCGTTGTCGAGTTATTACTCTGGCTCCACAATTTTGAACGAGCTGCAGCCTTTTGATCGTTGATTGTTTGCAACCAACAAGCAGGGAGTTGCAGTAATCTAGTCTACTGGTGACAAGAGCTTGTCTCCTCCTCAACCACAGATCGAACCCTGCTGATATTCCGCAGATGATGATATGAATTTCGGCACACCTGTGTGACGTAACTGTCACCAGAGAGATTTTCATCCATGAAGTACCCCAGGTTCCGCACTACAGTCGATGGAGAGATTAAGTGACTATTGAAATTAGGATGAACACAGGAAAGCTTTGAAAGTTGGTTTGGAAGTCCAATGTAGATAACTTCGGTTTTATCTGCATTCAGTTTCAAAAAGTTCCCTAGTACATTAACAAAGTTTAACAGGGCATCACAAGAACGTAACGCTCAACTTACAAAGTCGCGTGATCTGTCGGGCCTTTAATGAGTTGAACATCTCATTAACAGCCCGACACCTCAAGCGGCTTTTGTTCCTCGCTGTCGTACACTCTAAAATGGAAACAGTTTCCAGAAATGGTTTCAATTAGTAAACAATATGATTTTCATTTAAATTATTAAATATTTAAAATGTCCAGCAAAGTTAGTCCCATAAGAACAAGCAGCTGTATATAGTAAGTAAGTCTGAAGACATTTTAAGCCTTTATTCCTGACTTAAAAGCGGTAAATATTGGCTTTGTTTTTAAGTTTTCTAACTTCGTTGCAATTGAAAGAGTACCGGTGCTGATCATGTGATAATCATGTGACACCAGTTTGTTTGAGAAAGACGATAATATCATCTGCCAAAATTGAAAACGTTAACTCTTTACACAACGAAACGGCTAAAACCGGCCAGCGCTATTCTCAAAAATCGTCAATTAAATTTCATTATGTTTTTCCTTTTTTGTCTCAAAAACATAGGTTATGAGCCATCACTGGAACGAGCCCGTCGAGCTCGTTCCAGTGAGGGTTCATAGCCTATGTTTTTGAGACAAAAAATTAAAGAAATTAGTTATTTAAGAATTTTTTTTGCAAGTGACGTCTGCTTTTCATGTTAGGTAAAGGGTTAAACATGTCTCAATCAAGCGAATTGAATGAAGACCAATTGGCTGTTTGTAGCTGCCATGTAAGGTACAGGGTCAAAACTTTCTCAGAATCGCAAGAGTAATAATAGTAATAACATGACTTTGTCGGGCCTTGTTGTTTATTAACGGCCCAACAGGTGTGAATAACAGCCCTTCAGCTTATTAACGGCCCTCGACTACGTCTCGGGCCTTTTTAAAGCTGTCGGGCTGTTATTCACACCTGTTGGGCCGTTAATAAACCACAATGCCCTCCAAAGTCATGTTATTGTTATATTATTACCACTTCACAGGGCGTTCTTTAGCAGATTAAAACAATTTTACCTTTACGGTAAAAGTGTATAATGCGCCGTCTCAAACCGGAAGTTGTGTGTTAACCTGGTTAACGGCCCGCCTCCAGATAAATATTTCGAAAACGCCTCGGCTCCGGTTATAGTTTATGTAATCCGTCATATCAAACGCGCCACTGGTTCCGAGATGATGAAACGCGCTTAACTGCAATGAATGTTAAAAAAAACACGTGAAACTTGTGTGATTTCCCCATCAATTCGGTGATGAAGCATTCGAATTGTCAGGGTGAGTGTAATTAATTCATTACGGTAGGTTTCTGTCAGTAGATTTCGGGAGAGGCCAGACATCCGAGCTATCTAAAAAATACACAGGATTTCCTGTCAAAAATTTGGAAATTAAAAATATCGAAAAATGCAATTCTGGCTACTTTGGATATCAATACGAACATTGATATTGATAAAGGTGTTAAATCAGTTAAAAATGCATTTGAAAAATATCCGGATGCGAAACGCCCGGATGAACAAATTTTGGATCTTTTAGAGCTGAGCTTAAAAGGTAATGACTTTCAATTCAATGGAGAATATTTTCTACAAATAATGGGTTGTCCTATGGGTAAAAGATTCAGTCCCAATTTTGCAAGCATTTATGTAGCGGAATGGGAGGAAAATGCCTTAAGCAAATGTGCAAAGCATCCTCTCGTATATCTCAGATATTTAGATGACATTTTTATTATTTGGGAACATTCAAAACAAGATTTTGATGATTTTTTAGAAATGTTGAACAATCACGATCCAAATATTAAATTGAAAGCTACTATCAGTGAAAATTCTGTTGATTTTCTCGATGTGACCATGTATAAAGGCAAGCAATTTCAGGCGTCCGGTCATTTAGATTATAAAGTGTATTTTAAACCAACTGATTCACATCAATTGTTGCACACAAAATCATTTCATCCTCAACATACATTTAAAGGTATCATCAAATCACAACTCATTCGTTTCCACCGCAATTCAAGTGATAAGGTAAATTTCAATGAGGCTTGTTCTACTCTATTTGGCGCCCTCAGATCGAGAGGGTACTCGCTGCGCCTCTTGCGTAGCCTGAAATCCCAAACCCTGAAAAAGCTCGAAAGTCCAGCTGAAACTACCGATTTCGAACCACTGAAGATTGAACACAACAGACCGTTGCAGAATGGTAGTGGCGCGGTATTTAATTGCAAAAAGCCTCGTTGTAGACTGCATACTTTTATGCCTGATCAGAAAGAGGAATTTTCCTCCGAACAAACGAAAAATCATTATCAGATCCGTAACCCCCTCCATTGTGATTCACCAAACATTATTTACCTTATCACTTGTAAGCGATGTAGGAAACAGTATGTTGGTCAAAGTCAAAATCCTTTTCGAGAACGTGCTACTAGACACAAACAGGATATAAAACATAATGCTGATGCCCCAGTAGCACAACATTTTAACCTTCCTGGCCATTCTTTGGACGATTTCGAAATCCATCCTATTGAACAACCACCAATTAAAGACACATTAGAAGAAACGGATGAATTTAGAAAAAAACCTGAAGCTTTTTGGATCAATACGCTTCAAACCCTCTGGCCATTTGGTATGAACATATCAGAGGGCGAATGCGAAAGGAGGTCCATCATTCCTTTCACTTTAACGTACAACAGAATGAATATCGAAATAGCAAAAATGTTAAAAGATGAATTCAATTTTACCAATGCTAAATTAAATGAACCTTTGAATCTTCGACCTGTCATCGCCTATAAGAAAAACAAAAGCTTGCGTAACATCCTTGTAAGGACTAAATTAGAGCCCATCAATGAATAACATCAATTATTGCCAGTCCGTTTAACCACTTCCTAAGCTCATCACTTAGTTTAAATCAATTTTGTGTAATTTTTTGTCATGTTTGAAACCCATCAGGGTTCAGTAAATGAAAACAATTTTTCGGCGGCATATTAAAAGAAAAAAACGTTTCAGTAGGAAATGTCTGTGCCAGTGCGATTTTTTAAACCTCAAACACACACACACACACACACACACACACACACACACACACACACACACACACACACACACACACACACACACACACACACACACACACACACACACATAATGACGGTAACTCTTCAATGCTTCACAAAAGTGCGGGTAAAAGATAAGTTTTGAGTGCATTTTTAAACAATTCAGGTGTCTGTGGCACCTTCAGATGTTCCGGAAGTCTATTCCAAAGAGATGGGCTTGCGACAGAGAATGGTCGGTCACCCGCACTAACAAGACTTCCCAGTTTGAAAGACAGCAGATTCGAACTCGACGAGCGTAGGGGACGGGATGGGGTCTAGGAGTGTATCAGTCAACTGAGATAATCGGGAGCCAGACCATTGAGTGCTTTGTATGTTAGGAGAAGTATTTTGTGTTCAATCCTTTCCTCTACCGGCAACCAATGAAGCTGAGAGAGAATAGGACTGATGTGCTGCGATTTCCGTTGTCGAGTTATTACTCTGGCTCCACAATTTTGAACGAGCTGCAGCCTTTTGATCGTTGATTGTTTGCAACCAACAAGCAGGGAGTTGCAGTAATCTAGTCTACTGGTGACAAGAGCTTGTCTCCTCCTCAACCACAGATCGAACCCTGCTGATATTCCGCAGATGATGATATGAATTTCGGCACACCTGTGTGACGTAACTGTCACCAGAGAGATTTTCATCCATGAAGTACCCCAGGTTCCGCACTACAGTCGATGGAGAGATTAAGTGACCATTGAAATTAGGATGAACACAGGAAAGCTTTGAAAGTTGGTTTGGAAGTCCAATGTAGATAACTTCGGTTTTATCTGCATTCAGTTTCAAAAAGTTCCCTAGTACATTAACAAAGTTTAACAGGGCATCACAAGAACGTAACGCTCAACTTACAAAGTCGCGTGATCTGTCGGGCCTTTAATGAGTTGAACATCTCATTAGCAGCCCGACACCTCAAGCGGCTTTTGTTCCTCGCTGTCGTACACTCTAAAAATGGAAACAGTTTCCAGAAATGTTTTCAATTAGTAAACAATATGATTTTCATTTAAATTATTAAATATTTAAAATGTCCAGCAAAGTTAGTCCCATAAGAACAAGCAGCTGTATATAGTAAGTAAGTCTGAAGACATTTTAAGCCTTTATTCCTGACTTAAAAGCGGTAAATATTGGCTTTGTTTTTAAGTTTTCTAACTTCGTTGCAATTGAAAGAGTACCGGTGCTGATCATGTGATAATCATGTGACACCAGTTTGTTTGAGAAAGACGATAATATCATCTGCCAAAATTGAAAACGTTAACTCTTTACACAACGAAACGGCTAAAACCGGCCAGCGCTATTCTCAAAAATCGTCAATTAAATTTCATTATTTTTTTCCTTTTTTGTCTCAAAAACATAGGTTATGAGCCATCAATGGAACGAGCCCGTCGAGCTCGTTCCAGTGAGGGTTCATAGCCTATGTTTTTGAGACAAAAAATTAAAGAAATTAGTTATTTAAGAATTTTTTTTGCAAGTGACGTCTGCTTTTCATGTTAGGTAAAGGGTTAAACATGTCTCAATCAATCGAATTGAATGAAGACCAATTGGCTGTTTGTAGCTGCCATGTAAGGTACAGGGTCAAAACTTTCTCAGAATCGCAAGAGTAATAATAGTAATAACATGACTTTGTCGGGCCTTGTTGTTTATTAACGGCCCAACAGGTGTGAATAACAGCCCTTAAGCTTATTAACGGCCCTCGACTACGTCTCGGGCCTTTTTAAAGCTGTCGGGCTGTTATTCACACCTGTTGGGCCGTTAATAAACCACAATGCCCTCCAAAGTCATGTTATTGTTATATTATTACCACTTCACAGGGCGTTCTTTAGCAGATTAAAACAATTTTACCTTTACGGTAAAAGTGTATAATGCGCCGTCTCAAACCGGAAGTTGTGTGTTAACCTGGTTAACGGCCCGCCTCCAGATAAATATTTCGAAAACGCCTCGGCTCCGGTTATAGTTTATGTAATCCGTCATATCAAACGCGCCACTGGTTCCGAGATGATGAAACGCGCTTAACTGCAATGAATGTTAAAAAAAACACGTGAAACTTGTGTGATTTCCCCATCAATTCAGTGATGAAGCATTCGAATTGTCAGGGTGAGTGTAATTAATTCATTACGGTAGGTTTCTGTCAGTAGATTTCGGGAGAGGCCAATTTTTCGTGGCAAACAAAAATATTTAAATTAAGCTATCATGATCAGAAAACAATGGGCCCAGTAGGCGAAAGCCAATGAACCTCAGTACCCTGAAAGTGGGTTATAGCAACACCCAGGGTCTCCACCGGAAAGTAAGTGAAATTGCTACATTGATCGAGGAAGAGGAGTTTGATATCATGGGCTTAAGCGAGACGTGGGTAAAACACGAGGAACGGGTAGATCAAGTAAGCGGGTGTGTGTGGATAGGTGTAGTGCGAACGGAAGGCCAGAAAAAGGGGGGGGGGGGTAGGCATGTACATTAAAGAGGATTTAAAACCGTCGCTGATTACAGATCTGGAAGATATCATCACCTCGGCTGATGTGTCAAAAGAAATTGGATGGGTAAAGATCAGTCTGAGAAACAAAAGTATTGCCCTTGGGATTGTGTACTGTGCGGTAGAGGGAAGTAAACCCGAGTGGAATGACTCGATATACTCAACACTAAGGTCCAATATCACTGAACTAGAAAACAGGGGGCTCGGTATAATTCTGATGGGCGACTTTAATGGACACATAGGTGACAAGGAAGAAGGCATAGAGGGTGGGGACAAGAAAGTCAACAGGAATGGAAGGAAGCTGTTGAACTTCACAAATGAGCTCGGTCTGAAGATTCTGAACAGGGACGCTAGATGTAAGGGGAAATGGACCTGGGAGAGAAACGACAGAAAATCAATAATTGACTACATTCTCACAGATATGAATTTATGGAGGGAGGTGATAAGGGTAGACGTGGATGATGATGGCAAAATGGAGTTGGATAGTGATCACAACTTGATTACAGTGACGATGAGTGCCAAAAACCCAGAGAAAAGGAAAGGAAGCTTCAAGGAGATTTGGGAACTCAAAAAGGATGCCGACTGGGCGAAGTTCGAAGAAAAACTGAAACCAAAGCTTGCAGCCGTACACAAGGGGGGTAGTGTCCAGAAGATGGCCGACGCCATAGTTGCGAGCCTAGTGGAGGCAGGGAAAGAAAGTGTAGGAAAGATTAGGCTGCCAGCACGGGAACTTGGGTACAGAGTGAACGAAGAACTGAAAAGGGCCATAAAGGTTAGAAAAGCTAAATGTGCTGCATACAGGAGACGTAGAAAACTTAAGGGGGTGGAAAGCAATGAGGCCATGGTAGCAAAGGAAGTATACCAACAAGCACGAAATAAAGTAAACAAGATTAAAGACGACAACCGGAGAGTGCGAAATAGCAGTCTTATGAGGACGATAAGAACGACAGGGGGGTCGAGTTCGAGCGTATTTTGGAAATGGGTGAACAAACGTAACAAAGGGAATAACCAACAGAGCATTAAAGTAGATGGCAGAGTTACAGAAGAGCGAGATCAAATCGCATTAGAACTAGTCAAGCACTGGGAAAAGGTAAACGATAAGCGATGGGGCATGGGGAACCCACCGGAGTGTCCGAACCAGGTCGAGGAAAATCTCTCGGACTTCGTGTGCAGCGAAATCAAAACTGAGGAGGTGCGAAGGGTGATCTAAAAATTGAGGAATGGAAAAGCGGGAGGGGTGGACGAAATTCCTAACGAGTTTATCAAAAAGGGGGAGAGGAACTCTTGGAAAGCCTAACTGCCCTATTCAATTTAGCCATAGAAAAACAAGAGGTCCCAAAGGAGTGGAGGGAAAGTAAAGTGACATTTATTCACAAAAGGGGGAAAAAGACGTCTTGGACAACTATCGAGGGATCTCTGTCAGCAGCAACATTGGAAAAGTCTTTTGTAAAGTCCTGTATGGGAGATTAGAGGAGATGATTGAGGAGAAGGGTTTTTTGGGAGAAATCCAGAATGGCTTCAGGAAGGGAAGGAGAATTGATGACGCGAAGTTTGATGTTGCTCAGGATTTAATCCATTGGACCACGAGAACCGCCAATATTATGTACGATCACTGGTTGAACCACCTAAATTTAAACTAAGTAAAGGCAAAGGTAACAGCCGCCTAACAGATGTGGGATTAGGAACTAATGTGGTTAACCTGTCTGGCACCAATGACCTAACAACCCAAGAGAAATCTCTTTTAGATCGCGGTTTAACTTTTGTACCAGCACCAAAGCCTAAAACTGATAACCAAACAAATTTACCATCATACAACTGTAATTTTCTTAGGCAAATGAAATTAGCAGACCGCTTTAGAAACTCCAGCGGTCGGAAACTTCCTTTTACAGAATCATCTGGTTGGTCACCTCCAGATAGTGAAGTAGATCCCGAAATTATTGAGGCTAGCAAACGAATCATCCAAAAGTTGTTCAGCATGAACATACTCTCCGATAAAGACAATTTAACAATAATAATAACTCTTTGGCCAGCCGCTGATTTGTCGCGGTCCTCATAAGAGAAGGCCATCATTCCCCCTGCACCCCACCCCCTCTTCCCCTCCTCTCCTCCCAGCATTCAGATATAAACTGCTTAATAGTGTCCCTCACTTCCTCTTTTTCAATTTCTTCAATAAGCATTCCTACCCTCTCCCTCGTGTCCCCCTTCAGCCATCTATCCTTTGTTTCTTCACCCCACTTCTGCATTATTCTTCCAGTAAATTTTATTCTATGAGGTATATACTGTGGGCATTCCAAGAGAAAATGTTCCAGGGTCTCCACTACTCCAGAGTGGCACATTTGGCATCCCTTTTCCCCATCTCTCCCAGTTTTTCCCCGAAGCTCCAGTGATCTTGATCTCAGTTTGAACAGCAGTGACCCTCCAAAGGTGCCATCTAGGTACTTCTCAAAAGCTGGCTTTTCTTTATATTGTAACCCCTGCAGTGATCTTTTCACGCTAACCCCTGCTCGCCAGTTTCGATTGCAATCTTCCATGACTCTCTCTTTGACAAACCTTTTGCCTTCTTTCATTCCTACTTCTATGTTTGTGACCTCTATAGAGTAATTGTCCATTAGTTCCCTCACATGTTTTGACCACCCCGTTTCTATATTAGAATTCCAAATGGTATCGAGCATCAATTTGCACCACCGGTTGTCAGGCAGGTTTCTCAAGTAGTTAAAGTAACACAGTTTTCCCAAATCTACCCTGTCCTTGATTTTCATCCACCCAAGCTCCCCCCTTACTGCTTCCAAAGCTGCAGCATTACTCGACCCTGTTATCCATCTGCCGGCATCATTTTGAGTATTTTCCAACTTCTTAATAACGGTTTGGTTTAATGGAATCACGTCCGTGCCATACGTTATACTTGGTAAACCCACCCTCTCCCACAGTGTTTTCCCCACAAAGACCTTGTTGAAACTATTTTTCCCTAAAAGTTTTAGTTGGTTCAGAATTCTTTTCCCCTTCAGAATCAGTTTGGCTGAGTAATTTCTGTACACCCCTCTTCCCGTTATATTTATGCTTACCCCTAGATACTCATACTCTCCCGTTTCTCCTACAGTGATTTGTTTGCTTTCCCCTTCGGGGATTGAGAACTCCCCCACTCTCCATCTCTTCGTCATATCTACCTTGCGTCCAACGGGTATTACCTTGCTTTTATTTTCATTTAGTTCGAGGTGCCAAGTGTTCCCATATCTACCAACAATTTCCAGCAGTTTCTCTAGCCCCTGTTCAGTTCTAGACATTAACACCATGTCGTCCGCAAAGAATAAGCCTGGTATCTTTATGTCTCCAACATTTACCCCCTCCGCACTCTGAATTAGTTCGTCCCCTAAATCTTTAACATACAATGCAAACAAAATCGGTGAAAAGATACACCCCTGCTTGAGGCCTATATCCATAGGGACTTGTTTTGTAGTGATAGTCCCTAGACTGAGTTGGCTTTGCACATCTGTATACAGTGCTTTCATGATTCCCACAAAGTCACCCCCCAGTCCGATGCCCTCGAGCTTTCGCCACATACCTTCCCTCCACACTCGGTCGTACGCTTTTTTCACATCTAGAAATGCCAGAAACATCTTTTTCTTTTCAGCCTTTGTTGATTCTATCAGTTGGGTGAGTGTAAATAGGTGATCGGTGACTCTTCGTCCTTTCCTGAAACCATTTTGAATTTCTCCTAAAAAACCTTTCTCTTCAATAACTTCCTCTAGTCTACCGTATATGACCTTACAGAATACTTTTCCGATGTTACTACTAACTGATATCCCCCTATAGTTATCTAGAACTTCCTTATCCCCCTTTTTGTGTATGAACGACACCTTACTTTCCCTCCACTCTCTGGGGACCTCTTGCTTTCGCAGAGCCAGGTTGAAAAGGTTTGTCAGGACTTCAATAAGTGCCTCCCCTCCATTTTTGAGGAATTCGTTCGGAATTTCATCAGTCCCTCCCGCTTTACCATTTTTTAATTTCGAGACCACGTTCCGCACTTCTTCTGCCGTTATTTCGCTACATACACGATTGGATAGGTTCTCCTCCACCAGTGTATTTCTTTTTGGTGGGGACCCACTGCCCCATCGCCTATCGTTTATCTTTTCCCAGTGCTTGACTAACTCTGAAGCGATACGGCCTTTATCTTCTGTACTTTCCCCATCCACTTTGATACTCTGCACACTACTTTTCCCCCGTTTATTTACCCAGTTCCAAAATACGTTTGAGCTCGAACCCCCCGTTTTCTTTATTGTTCTGGCAAGACTGCAATTGCGCTCCTTCCTATTATTATCCTTTATCTCATTCACCTTTTTCCGTGCCAGTTCATATTCTCCTTTCATTAGTCTCGTGTCATTGTTATCCACCCCTTTAAGCTTCCTACTTCTTCTGTAAGCAGCGCATTTTACCTTCCTTTCTTTTATAGCCTTTTTCAGTCCCTCGTTAACCCTGTATCCAAGCTCTCTCGTTGGGACCCTCACCCTTCCTATACACTCCTTCCCTGCCTCTGTTAGGCTATTTACTATGCCATCTGAAATACTCTGGACATTTGCATCCCTAGGTATACATTCAAGATTTGGTTTTAGTTTTTCCCGAAACTGCTTCCAGTCGGCTCCTTGTTTTAGTCCCCAAACTTCCTTGAAGGTATTTCTGTCTCTATTCGTCTTTTTGCCCATAATCTTAACTGTTATCAGGTTGTGATCACTACCCAACTCATTTTTTCCCTCGTCATCTATTTCTACATCTATAACCTCCCTCCATACGCTAATGTCAGTGAGTATATAATCAATTATTGTTTTCTTATCGTTCCGCTCCCAGGTCCATTTACCCTTACATTTCGCATCCCTGTTCAGGATCTTTAAACCAAGCTCTTTTGATAGATCCAACATCTTCCTCCCATTCGTGTTAATTTTCCTATCACCTCCCTGTATGCCCTCCTCCTTATCCCCGATGTGCCCATTGAAGTCCCCCATTAGGACAATACTGAACCCTCTGCTCCCAAGCTCTGTGATATTCGATCTAAGAGTTGTATATATTGAATCATTCCACTCGGGCTTACTTCCCTCCACTGCTAAGTATACAACACCAACGGCAACACTCCTGCTTCCTAACTTGATTTTTGCCCAGACTATTTCGTTGGATACTGGAATCTGAGTCCTTGCTTCTGTGAGATCTGTAATCAATGAGGGCTGTAATTCCTCTTTAGCGTAGATGCCAACACCCCCACCCCGTTTCTGACCCTCAGTTCGCCCAGCTCCTATCCACACGCAACCCTTCATCTGATCAACCCGCTCATCCCGTCGTATCCACGTCTCACTTAGACCCATTATATCGAAGCCTCCTTCGTCCATCATTGTTGATATTTCGCTTACTTTCTTGTGCAGACCCTGGATGTTGCAGTACCCAAACTTAATGAATCTTTGTTTTTTTGTCATCACTGGCACATTATTATAACCCTGGTATGTCCCTGTATTGTGCATGTTTGTTGTTCTTCCTATGTTCCCAGCATTTGTGCCACTCTGGGTTACCGGCTGTGGTCCCCTACCCCCCTTTTCTCCAAAAAAGGCCCAGCCACCTGTAAGATTTTTTGGCCCAACAGGTCTGTACCCATCCTACTTAAATGCAGTCCGTCTCGACCATACAACTCTCCTTGTCCCCAGAATGAATCCCAGTGGTCAATGAAATGTACTCCCAAGTCTTTGCAGTGCTCTTCCAGCTCCTCGTTTAGTGCCATAATCCGCGAGTTCCTCTCATTCCCACCACCCATAACGGGGAGCACCCCTGAAACGATGGTCCGAGCATTCCTGCTAAGTAGCTTACTAATTAGGTCCTTGTATGTGTCCACCAAACGAACTGATTTCCTCTCCCTGATGTTATTGGACCCCACATGTAATACCACTATCGGATCAGGCCCCGACCCAGCTACAATACCGTCCACTCTATCCCTCAGGTCCTCCACTTTAGCCCCCGGAAAGCACAGAACTGTTCTATTTTTACTGTCCGGACCACAGACAACCTTGTCGATCCCCCGAACTATGCTACTTCCCGCAACCACCAACTTACTTTTGGACCTCGCCCTATTTATCTCCTCTAGTCTCCTATTGTTTACAGCGTCCTCTTCCTCTCCAACAGCCCCACTCGGAATCAATATCGGTATCGGTATCTTTGACCTAGGATTACTCCTATCCTTGTCCCTCCGTCTCTTTCCAGGCCCTGAGCTACCTGGACTACTCCCCTGGTCTTCCCCCGGGTCCCTCCACCTTTTTCCTGGCCTAGACCCCAAGCTACTATCTGTTGCAACTACCTCCATCTCCTCCTCTGTCTCTTCCGAATCGAGCACATCAAATCTGTTTCTGGTGCTGCACTCCCCACTGCCTTTGGACTTTACACCCCTATCTACCTGCTTCTCTGGCCCCCCTTTCCTACCACTTTTGGTAGTCCACGCCAAACGCTTTACAGCATTGCTCCGGCCTGGGCCCCCCTCATCTGTCCTACGTACTTTTCTAGCAGCCCCCACCTCATCACCTACCTCATTCACATCAAAGGTTCTACCCCCATGTTTCCTCTTGGAACCACCGACAACCTTCCATCCTTCTCGGAAAGCCACTTTCACAGGCGTAACTCCAGACAGCCCCGCCCTACCAAGTTTTCCCTTCAGCTCAGCAATCTCCCCTTCAAACTTAACAATTGTCTCAAGTAGGCGGAGAATTTCCTGACAGTTTGCACATACCTCTCCATATCCCATCGAGCGACAGTCCCCATACATCATAGAACACTGTTTACAAACTTCAAGCCCAATATCGCCATCGGTGGCCCCACCAACCCGGCTCTGACCGACACCCCCATTGACCTCTGTCTGCACACCAATACTTACTCCGTTGGCACCGTTGACCTGGACCGCGATATTACACGTATTTACCTCCATACTTACCTCCGTCTGAACAGACTTGCTCGCCATCATCAAGACAAAATTACGCGATCGGACAGGGAAAATTGTACACACGCGACAAAAGGCAACACGACGAACCGTTCGACAACTTAGCGCTCACAGTTTTATTTAAGGCCTCCTAACTTTGTCCCAGTTGCTATACTAAACTAACTCCCCACAAAGTTGAATAAAATAACCTGAAAATGAAATATATATGATTAGTAAACAATAAAAATACTTAATTTCGATTCGTAACCAAGGAGACTTCTTCTGTATACTTGCGGATGGTGAACGGAGAGCCCTCACGAAACTTCGAAAAAATAAGAAATTAGTAATTAAACCAGCCGACAAAGGTGGGTCGGTAGTTGTTCTATCTCGGGATAATTATATAAAGGAAGCCATGAGACAACTCAGCAATACTAAACATTATAAGAAAATAGATTCACTTATTTGGCCTAGTAATATCGAAAAATTCAATAAGATCTTAAAATTTCTCCTCGACGAAGGTCACATTACCAAAAAACAATTGAAATATTTAACAGCTAAGCTCAGTGCTCAAACAAGACAATTTTATATCCTACCAAAGATCCACAAGGACCGTTCTTCATGGACGGATGACTTAACTCCACCCGGGAGGCCAATTGTATCAGATTGTAATTCGGAATCTTATGCGATCTCGGAATTAATTGATTATCATCTGAAACCTATAGCAAATAGACATACGAGCTATCTAAAAAATACACAGGATTTCCTGTCAAAAATTTCGAAATTGAAAATATCGAAAAATGCAATTCTGGCTACTTTGGATATCGACAGTATGTATACGAACATTGATATTGATAAAGGTGTTAAATCAGTTAAAAATGCATTTGAAAAATATCCGGATGCGAAACGTCCGGATGAACAAATTTTGGATCTTTTAGAGCTGAGCTTAAAAGGTAATGACTTTCAATTCAATGGAGAATATTTTCTACAAATAATGGGTTGTCCTATGGGCAAAAGATTCAGTCCTAATTTTGCAAGCATTTATGTAGCGGAATGGGAGGAAAATGCCTTAAGCAAATGTGCAAAGCATCCTCTCGTATATCTCAGGTATTTAGATGACATTTTTATTATTTGGGAACATTCAAAAGAAGATTTTGATGAATTTTTAGAAATTTTGAACAATCACGATCCAAATATTAAATTGAAAGCTACTATCAGTGAAAATTCTGTTGATTTTCTAGATGTGACCGTGTATAAAGGCAAGCAATTTCTGGCGTTCGGTCATTTAGATTATAAAGTGTATTTTAAACCAACTGATTCACATCAATTGTTGCACACAAAATCATTTCATCCTCAACATACATTTAAAGGTACCATCAAATCACAACTCATTCGTTTCCATCGCAATTCAAGTGATAAGGTAAATTTCAATGAGGCTTGTTCTACTCTATTTGGCGCCCTCAGATCGAGAGGGTACTCGCTGCGCCTCTTGCGTAGCCTGAAATCCCAAACCCTGAAAAAGCTCGAAAGTCCAGCTGAAACTACCGATTTCGAACCACTGAAGATTGAACACAACAGACCGTTGCAGAATGGTAGTGGCGCGGTATTTAATTGCAAAAAGCCTCGTTGTAGACTGCATACTTTTATGCCTGATCAGAAAGAGGAATTTTCCTCCGAACAAACGAAAAATCATTATCAGATCCGTAACCCCCTCCATTGTGATTCACCAAACATTATTTACCTTATCACTTGTAAGCGATGTCGGAAACAGTATGTTGGTCAAAGTCAAAATCCTTTTCGAGAACGTGCTACTAGACACAAACAGGATATAAAACATAATGCTGATGCCCCAGTAGCACAACATTTTAACCTTCCTGGCCATTCTTTGGACGATTTCGAAATCCATCCTATTGAACAACCACCAATTAAAGACACATTAGAAGAAACGGATGAATTTAGAAAAAAAACGTGAAGCTTTTTGGATCAATACGCTTCAAACCCTCTGGCCATTTGGTATGAACATATCAGAGGGCGAATGCGAAAGGAGGTCCATCATTCCTTTCACTTTAACGTACAACAGAATGAATATCAAAATAGCAAAAATGTTAAAAGATGAATTCAATTTTACCAATGCTAAATTAAATGAACCTTTGAATCTTCGACCTGTCATCGCCTATAAGAAAAACAAAAGCTTGCGTAACATCCTTGTAAGGACTAAATTAGAGCCCATCAATGAATAACATCAATTTTTGCCAGTCAGTTTAACCAGTTCCTAAGCTCATCACTTAGTTTAAATCAATTTTATGTAATTTTTTGTCATCTTTTAAAACCCATCAGGGTTCAGTAAATGAAAACAATATTTTTCGGCGGCATATTAAAAGAAAAAAACGTTTCAGTAGGAAATGTCTGTGCCAGTGCGATTTTTTAACCTCAAACACACACAGGCGAGTGCCAGAGTTCATATATGCCCAAAAACAAAATAGGTTCTAATTTCAATCATGTGTATGTATTTCCTAAATAAAATTATTATTTATTTATTTATATATTTATTTATTGATTATTTTTAATTTTTTATTAATTTTTATTTATTTTTATTTATTTATTTATTTATTTATTTATTTATTTATTTATTTATTTATTTATTTATTTGGTTGATTTATTTAAATTATTATTATTCTTTTTAATTGTTCATACCTTTCACACAATGTAGAGGTTCAGAAGGTAAAACACACAATTTCTACGTGGTGTAAAATATTTTCCGTCATAAACCTCCGTCGGGGGATATTCATTCCAACTGATAACATTCGTGAGGCATCATGATCTTTGGCGTTATTTTTTCATTTATTTCTTTAGTCTCAATATATTTTATCAAACAATTTTTTCATATTATTTTCACATACTTCTGAAGCCAGTAAAGCAAACCGCTCCCGATTGGTTTTAATTAAATCAAAGCCAACCAATAGGGCTTCATGGGGTCAGTAAAGCAAACCACTCACTGACTGATTAAAATTCAATGGAAGCCAATCAATAGGGCTTCATCTAATTTGTTTGGACGACACAAACTGAGTTGTGAAAACAAACTTGGGACACCTCAGATTGAAAAGAATTAATTAGATGAGTGACATTTGTCAGCTTGTTACCGAGTTTAATTATGTACTGAGCTGTGAAAAACACCCCCAGCCCACATATGGATATATACCATGCATGCCCTCCCAAAGTTGGAATCATTTTCCTCAAAGTCTCTTTGAAAAAGCCAAACCAAGCGAAACGCGTCGAGACAGACGGATTATTTTCTACCTTTGCTGAAGACTACAACCAATCCAGGTATCTTCTCTAATAGGTAATATCTAGATTTCATTTTAATTTATTTCATTTCTTCATTTTAATTTCATTTTAAATTCATCTACCTATTCTTCAAATGGCTCAAAAAAGACAGAAGCATCAGGGAAAGAGAGTTGCCCAGACTGGAAGAGGCCAGGAACAATCGTTCCAGGCCTATTCTAGATTGGTCAAGGCCCTTTTCCAGGTGATTCAGTGTATGCACCATATTGGGCTCTTAGAGCAGCATTTGGCCAACCGGGATTTCCCGAAACAGTTGGAGAAGAAAGTAGATGAGTTAGGTGGCTTTCTAAAGCCGGCTCTTCCCACCCCACACATTTTTTCTGTTTTTCGACAGATTAGTGAGGGATGGGCCAACCAAACGTTAAATGCTTTAGTTGAGCATTACAAGATAAATTTAAACCAGTTGAAGTCTAAGATAACTTTGGCTATGCGACCACCTCCTGGACTCGAAAAAATAGACTTCAACAGCGCTTCGGCGCGTGCCTTGATCTGGGCTCAAAAAAACTTTAAAAATAAGTTGACAGATAAGACGATTTCGGCCTATAAGTCTTACATTTCGGAACTTCGCCCAGCGTCTGGAGTAAGGAACAATACGGGAGGGAGCAAGCAAACTCCGGCCCGTGTTGTCCCTCTACCCCAACGCGAAAAGCAAAATAAGAAAAGATCAAGGCAAAGCACTTCTCCCTCTTCTTTTCCTTCTACTTCTTCTTTCTCTCAGAGTAAGCGCCTCAATTTGCAAACATCTCCGGTCCATATTGTGACTGAAGATGCTCGCAAATTGAGTAACGCTGTCTCGCCTCGTCTTGCTCCTCTACCCCCTACTCCTCCTCAGCCTTTCTTCTCTGGTTCTCCAAGTGCTCTTACTAGAACTCCTGCTTCTGTTTCTTCTCCTGCTTCTGTTTCCTCTCCTGCTTCTGTTTCCTCTCCTGCTTCTGTTTCCTCTCCCCCTTCTCCTGCCTCTAGTGTGGTTCAACCAGGTATATCGTACTCAGAGAAAGTCAAATCACCGAGCCGCAACTCGGGCCGCTCATTTGATTCTAAATTCTCCCAGTTTCGGCATAAAAGCGGAGTTAATTTTGACAAAAGGAATTGGCGCCTCCCCGATGTTTGTAAAAACATCCTTATGATTGGAAGTTCAAATTTAGGACGCATTGATCGAAATCCCCATCCGGACATCCAGGTGGAGTGTTACCCCGGCGCCAAATTCAATCATCTGCGCTCTATGTTTAAAGGGCACAGGGGCCAGTCCAGTCCCCAAAAAATATTATTAAATATTGGCGTGAATTCTCGAAACGATAATTCTGATCTCGTAGTTAAGCAGTTGCGGGATATGCTTAGCGATATCAGGGTCAAGTTTAGATCAGCAAAAATTTATTTCGCTGAACTGAACTTTTCGCAAAAACTCCCTCAGGCTGAGAGGAGAACCCTGAGCATCATCAACGAAACCATTCGGAAAGTGAAGGACGTTAACGTTATACCTAAAATTGATGACGCGAAGTTTGATGTTGCTCAGGATTTAATCCATTGGACCACGAGAACCGCCAATATTATGTACGATTACTGGTTGAACCACCTAAATTTAAACTAAGTAAAGGCAAAGGTAACAGCCGCCTAACAGATGTGGGATTAGGAACTAATGTGGTTAACCTGTCTGGCACCAATGACCTAACAACCCAAGAGAAATCTCTTTTAGATCGCGGTTTAACTTTTGTACCAGCACCAAAGCCTAAAACTGATAACCAAACAAATTTACCATCATACAACTGTAATTTTCTTAGGCAAATGAAATTAGCAGACCGCTTTAGAAACTCCAGCGGCCGGAAACTTCCTTTTACAGAATCATCTGGTTGGTCACCTCCAGATAGTGAAGTAGATCCCGAAATTATTGAGGCTAGCAAACGAATCATCCAAAAGGTGTTCAGCATGAACATACTCTCCGATAAAGACAATTTAACAGCTGGTGAACGGAGAGCCCTCACGAAACTTCGAAAAAATAAGAAATTAGTAATTAAACCAGCCGACAAAGGTGGGTCGGTAGTTGTTCTATCTCGGGATAATTATATAAAGGAAGCCATGAGACAACTCAGCAATACTAAACATTATAAGAAAATAGATTCACTTATTTGGCCTAGTAATAACGAAAAATTCAATAAGATCTTAAAATTTCTCCTCGACGAAGGTCACATTACCAAAAAACAATTGAAATATTTAACAGCTAAGCTCAGTGCTCAAACAAGACAATTTTATATCCTACCAAAGATCCACAAGGACCGTTCTTCATGGACGGATGACTTAACTCCACCCGGGAGGCCAATTGTATCAGATTGTAATTCGGAATCTTATGCGATCTCGGAATTAATTGATTATCATCTGAAACCTATAGCAAATAGACATACGAGCTATCTAAAAAATACACAGGATTTCCTGTCAAAAATTTCGAAATTGAAAATATCGAAAAATGCAATTCTGGCTACTTTGGATATCGACAGTATGTATACGAACATTGATATTGATAAAGGTGTTAAATCAGTTAAAAATGCATTTGAAAAATATCCGGATGCGAAACGTCCGGATGAACAAATTTTGGATCTTTTAGAGCTGAGCTTAAAAGGTAATGACTTTCAATTCAATGGAGAATATTTTCTACAAATAATGGGTTGTCCTATGGGCAAAAGATTCAGTCCTAATTTTGCAAGCATTTATGTAGCGGAATGGGAGGAAAATGCCTTAAGCAAATGTGCAAAGCATCCTCTCGTATATCTCAGGTATTTAGATGACATTTTTATTATTTGGGAACATTCAAAAGAAGATTTTGATGAATTTTTAGAAATTTTGAACAATCACGATCCAAATATTAAATTGAAAGCTACTATCAGTGAAAATTCTGTTGATTTTCTAGATGTGACCGTGTATAAAGGCAAGCAATTTCAGGCGTCCGGTCATTTAGATTATAAAGTGTATTTTAAACCAACTGATTCACATCAATTGTTGCACACAAAATCATTTCATCCTCAACATACATTTAAAGGTACCATCAAATCACAACTCATTCGTTTCCATCGCAATTCAAGTGATAAGGTAAATTTCAATGAGGCTTGTTCTACTCTATTTGGCGCCCTCAGATCGAGAGGGTACTCGCTGCGCCTCTTGCGTAGCCTGAAATCCCAAACCCTGAAAAAGCTCGAAAGTCCAGCTGAAACTACCGATTTCGAACCACTGAAGATTGAACACAACAGACCGTTGCAGAATGGTAGTGGCGCGGTATTTAATTGCAAAAAGCCTCGTTGTAGACTGCATACTTTTATGCCTGATCAGAAAGAGGAATTTTCCTCCGAACAAACGAAAAATCATTATCAGATCCGTAACCCCCTCCATTGTGATTCACCAAACATTATTTACCTTATCACTTGTAAGCGATGTCGGAAACAGTATGTTGGTCAAAGTCAAAATCCTTTTCGAGAACGTGCTACTAGACACAAACAGGATATAAAACATAAAGCTGATGCCCCAGTAGCACAACATTTTAACCTTCCTGGCCATTCTTTGGACGATTTCGAAATCCATCCTATTGAACAACCACCAATTAAAGACACATTAGAAGAAACGGATGAATTTAGAAAAAAACGTGAAGCTTTTTGGATCAATACGCTTCAAACCCTCTGGCCATTTGGTATGAACATATCAGAGGGCGAATGCGAAAGGAGGTCCATCATTCCTTTCACTTTAACGTACAACAGAATGAATATCAAAATAGCAAAAATGTTAAAAGATGAATTCAATTTTACCAATGCTAAATTAAATGAACCTTTGAATCTTCGACCTGTCATCGCCTATAAGAAAAACAAAAGCTTGCGTAACATCCTTGTAAGGACTAAATTAGAGCCCATCAATGAATAACAATTTTTGCCAGTCAGTTTAACCAGTTCCTAAGCTCATCACTTAGTTTAAATCAATTTTATGTAATTTTTTGTCATCTTTTAAAACCCATCAGGGTTCAGTAAATGAAAACAATATTTTTCGGCGGCATATTAAAAGAAAAAAACGTTTCAGTAGGAAATGTCTGTGCCAGTGCGATTTTTTAACCTCAAACACACACACACACACACACACACACACACACACACACACACACACACACACACACACACACACACACACATAATGACGGTAACTCTTCAATGCTTCACAAAAGTGCGGGTAAAAGATAAGTTTTGAGTGCCTTTTTAAACAATTCAGGTGTCTGTGGCACCTTCAGATGTTCCGGAAGTCTATTCCAAAGAGATGGGCTTGCGACAGAGAATGGTCGGTCACCCGCACTAACAAGACTTCCCAGTTTGAAAGACAGCAGATTCGAACTCGACGAGCGTAGGGGACGGGATGGTGTCTAGGAGTGTATCAGGCAACTGAGATAATCGGGAGCCAGACCATTGAGTGCTTTGTATGTTAGGAGAAGTATTTTGTGTTCAATCCTTTCCTCTACCGGCAACCAATGAAGCTGAGAGAGAATAGGACTGATGTGCTGCGATTTCCGTTGTCGAGTTATTACTCTGGCTCCACAATTTTGAACGAGCTGCAGCCTTTTGATCGTTGATTGTTTGCAACCAACAAGCAGGGAGTTGCAGTAATCTAGTCTACTGGTGACAAGAGATTCTCCTCCTCAACCACAGATCGAACCCTGCTGATATTCCGCAGATGATGATATGAATTTCGGCACACCTGTGTGACGTAACTGTCACCAGAGAGATTTTCATCCATGAAGTACCCCAGGTTCCGCACTACAGTCGATGGAGAGATTAAGTGACCATTGAAATTAGGATGAACACAGGAAAGCTTTGAAAGTTGGTTTGGAAGTCCAATGTAGATAACTTCGGTT
The DNA here is from genome assembly GCA_031216915.1 of Pictodentalium vernedei. Lineage (NCBI taxonomy): Eukaryota > Metazoa > Mollusca > Scaphopoda > Dentaliida > Dentaliidae > Pictodentalium > Pictodentalium vernedei. Next base: position 70,392,783 of record CM062292.1, on the reverse strand, counting down.
TTATCTGCATTCAGTTTCAAAAAGTTCCCTAGTACATTAACAAAGTTTAACAGGGCATCACAAGAACGTAACGCTCAGCTTACAAAGTCGCGTGATCTGTCGGGCCGTTAATGAGTTGAACATCTCATTAACAGCCCGACACCTCAAGCGGCTTTTGTTCCTCGCTGTCGTACACTCTAAAATGGAAACAGTTTCCAGAAATGGTTTCAATTAGTAAACAATATGATTTTCATTTAAATTATTAAATATTTAAAATGTCCAGCAAAGTTAGTCCCATAAGAACAAGCAGCTGTATATAGTAAGTAAGTCTGAAGACATTTTAAGCCTTTATTCCTGACTTAAAAGCGGTAAATATTGGCTTTGTTTTTAAGTTTTCTAACTTCGTTGCAATTGAAAGAGTACCGGTGCTGATCATGTGATAATCATGTGACACCAGTTTGTTTGAGAAAGACGATAATATCATCTGCCAAAATTGAAAACGTTAACTCTTTACACAACGAAACGGCCAAAACCGGCCAGCGCTATTCTCAAAAATCGTCAATTAAATTTCATTATTTTTTTCCTTTTTTGTCTCAAAAACATAAAAAATGAGCCATCATTGGAACGAGCCCGTCGAGCTCGTTCCAGTGAGGGTTCATAGCCTATGTTTTTGAGACAAAAAATTAAAGAAATTAGTTAATTAAGAATTTTTTTTGCAAGTGACGTCTGCTTTTCATGTTAGGTAAAGGGTTAAACATGTCTCAATCAAGCGAATTGAATGAAGACCAATTGGCTGTTTGTAGCTGCCATGTAAGGTACAGGGTCAAAACTTTCTCAGAATCGCAAGAGTAATAATAGTAATAACATGACTTTGTCGGGCCTTGTTGTTTATTAACGGCCCAACAGGTGTGAATAACAGCCCTTCAGCTTATTAACGGCCCTCGACTACGTCTCGGGCCTTTTTAAAGCTGTCGGGCTGTTATTCACACCTGTTGGGCCGTTAATAAACCACAATGCCCTCCAAAGTCATGTTATTGTTATATTATTACCACTTCACAGGGCGTTCTTTAGCAGATTAAAACAATTTTACCTTTACGGTAAAAGTGTATAATGCGCCGTCTCAAACCGGAAGTTGTGTGTTAACCTGGTTAACGGCCCGCCTCCAGATAAATATTTCGAAAACGCCTCGGCTCCGGTTATAGTTTATGTAATCCGTCATATCAAACGCGCCACTGGTTCCGAGATGATGAAACGCGCTTAACTGCAATAATAATAACTCTTTGGCCAGCCGCTGATTTGTCGCGGTCCTCATAAGAGAAGGCCATCATTCCCCCTGCACCCCACCCCCTCTTCCCCTCCTCTCCTCCCAGCATTCAGATATAAACTGCTTAATAGTGTCCCTCACTTCCTCTTTTTCAATTTCTTCAATAAGCATTCCTACCCTCTCCCTCGTGTCCCCCTTCAGCCATCTATCCTTTGTTTCTTCACCCCACTTCTGCATTATTCTTCCAGTAAATTTTATTCTATGAGGTATATACTGTGGGCATTCCAAGAGAAAATGTTCCAGGGTCTCCACTACTCCAGAGTGGCACATTTGGCATCCCTTTTCCCCATCTCTCCCAATTTTTCCCCGAAGCTCCAGTGATCTTGATCTCAGTTTGAACAGCAGTGACCCTCCAAAGGTGCCATCTAGGTACTTCTCAAAAGCTGGCTTTTCTTTATATTGTAACCCCTGCAGTGATCTTTTCACGCTAACCCCTGCTCGCCAGTTTCGATTGCAGTCTTCCATGACTCTCTCTTTGACAAACCGTTTGCCTTCTTTCATTCCTACTTCTATGTTTGTGACCTCTATAGAGTAATTGTCCATTAGTTCCCTCACATGTTTTGACCACCCCGTTTCTATATTAGAATTCCAAATGGTATCGAGCATCAATTTGCACCACCGGTTGTCAGGCAGGTTTCTCAGGTAGTTAAAGTAACACAGTTTTCCCAAATCTACCCTGTCCTTGATTTTCATCCACCCAAGCTCCCCCCTTACTGCTTCCAAAGCTGCAGCATTACTCGACCCTGTTATCCATCTACCGGCATCATTCTGAGTACTTTCCAACTTCTTAATAACGGTTTGGTTTAATGGAATCACGTCCGTGCCATACGTTATACTTGGTAAACCCACCCTCTCCCACAGTGTTTTCCCCACAAAGACCTAATTGAAACTATTTTTCCCTAAAAGTTGTAGTTGGTTCAGAATTCTTTTCCCCTTCAGAATCAGTTTGGCTGAGTAATTTCTGTACACCCCTCTTCCCGTTATATTTATGCTTACCCCTAGATACTCATACTCTCCCGTTTCTCCTACAGTGATTTGTTTGCTTTCCCCTTCGGGGATTGAGAACTCCCCCACTCTCCATCTCTTCGTCATATCTACCTTGCGTCCAACGGGTATTACCTTGCTTTTATTTTCATTTAGTTCGAGCCGCCAAGTGTTCCCATATCTACCAACAATTTCCAGCAGTTTCTCTAGCCCCTGTTCAGTTCTAGACATTAACACCATGTCGTCCGCAAAGAATAAGCCTGGTATCTTTATGTCTCCAACATTTACCCCCTCCGCACTCTGAATTAGTTCGTCCCCTAAATCTTTAACATACAATGCAAACAAAATCGGTGAAAAGATACACCCCTGCTTGAGGCCTATATCCATAGGGACTCGTTTTGTAGTGATACTCCCTAGACTGAGTTGGCTTTGCACATCTGTATACGAATACAATGAATGTTAAAAAAAACACGTGAAACTTGTGTGATTTCCCCATCAATTCAGTGATGAAGCATTCGAATTGTCAGGGTGAGTGTAATTAATTCATTACGGTAGGTTTCTGTCAGTAGATTTCGGGAGAGGCCAATTTTTCGTGGCAAACAAAAATATTTAAATTAAGCTATCATGATCAGAAAACAATGGGCCCAGTAGGCGAAAGCCAATGAACCTCAGTACCCTGAAAGTGGGTTATAGCAACATCCAGGGTCTCCACCGGAAAGTAAGTGAAATTGCTACATTGATCGAGGCAGAGGAGTTTGATGTCATGGGCTTAAGCGAGACGTGGGTAAGACACGAGGAACGGGTAGATCAAGTAAGCGGGTGTGTGTGGATAGGTGTAGTGCGAACGGAAGGCCAGAAAAAGGGGGGGGGGGGGGGTAGGCATGTACATTAAAGAGGATTTAAAACCGTCGCTGATTACAGATCTGGAAGATATCATCACCTCGGCTGATGTGTCAAAAGAAATTGGATGGGTAAAGATCAGTCTGAGAAACAAAAGTATTGCCCTTGGGATTGTGTACTGTGCGGTAGAGGGAAGTAAACCCGAGTGGAATGACTCGATATACTCAACACTAAGGTCCAATATCACTGAACTAGAAAACAGGGGGCTCGGTATAATTCTGATGGGCGACTTTAATGGACACATAGGTGACAAGGAAGAAGGCATAGAGGGTGGGGACAAGAAAGTCAACAGGAATGGAAGGAAGCTGTTGAACTTCACAAATGAGCTCGGTCTGAAGATTCTGAACAGGGACGCTGGATGTAAGGGGAAATGGACCTGGGAGAGAAACGACAGAAAATCAATAATTGACTACATTCTCACAGATATGAATTTATGGAGGGAGGTGGTAAGGGTAGACGTGGATGATGATGGCAAAATGGAGTTGGATAGTGATCACAACTTGATTACAGTGACGATGAGGGCCAAAAACCCAGAGAAAAGGAAAGGAAGCTTCAAGGAGATTTGGGAACTCAAAAAGGATGCCGACTGGGCGAAGTTCGAAGAAAAACTGAAACCAAAGCTTGCAGCCGTACACAAGGGGGGTAGTGTCCAGAAGATGGCCGACGCCATAGTTGCGAGCCTAGTGGAGGCAGGGAAAGAAAGTGTAGGAAAGATTAGGGTGCCAACACGGGAACTTGGGTACAGAGTGAACGAAGAACTGAAAAGGGCCATAAAGGTTAGAAAAGCTAAATGTGCTGCATACAGGAGACGTAGAAAACTTAAGGGGGTGGAAAGCAATGAGGCCATGGTAGGAAAGGAAGTATACCAACAAGCACGAAATAAAGTAAACAAGATTAAAGACGACAACCGGAGAGTGCGAAATAGCAGTCTTATGAGGACGATAAGAACGACAGGGGGGTCGAGTTCGAGCGTATTTTGGAAATGGGTGAACAAACGTAACAAAGGGAATAACCAACAGAGCATTAAAGTAGATGGCAGAGTTACAGAAGAGCGAGATCAAATCGCATTAGAACTAGTCAAGCACTGGGAAAAGGTAAACGATAAGCGATGGGGCATGGGGAACCCACCGGAGTGTCCGAACCAGGTCGAGGAAAATCTCTCGGACTTCGTGTGCAGCGAAATCAAAACTGAGGAGGTGCGAAGGGTGATCTAAAAATTGAGGAATGGAAAAGCGGGAGGGGTGGACGAAATTCCTAACGAGTTTATCAAAAAGGGGGAGAGGAACTCTTGGAAAGCCTAACTGCCCTATTCAATTTAGCCATAGAAGAACAAGAGGTCCCAAAGGAGTGGAGGGAAAGTAAAGTGACATTTATTCACAAAAGGGGGAAAAAGACGTCTTGGACAACTATCGAGGGATCTCTGTCAGCAGCAACATTGGAAAAGTCTTTTGTAAAGTCCTGTATGGGAGATTAGAGGAGATGATTGAGGAGAAGGGTTTTTTGGGAGAAATCCAGAATGGCTTCAGGAAGGGAAGGAGAGTCACTGACCATCTTTTCACGCTATCCCAAATGAGAGAATCCGCGAAAGCAAAAAAGAAAAAGATGTTCATGGCCTTTTTGGATGTTAGAAAGGCATACGATAGAGTATGGAGGGAGGGTATGTGGCGCAAGCTGGAGGCTCTGGGCTTTGGGGGCGAGTTTGTTGGGGTTATGAAAGCATTATATAAAGATGTACAGAGCGAACTTAGCCTGGGTAACATTACAACAAAACGTGTGCCTATGGAGATAGGCCTAAAACAGGGGTGTATCCTTTCGCCAATTCTTTTTGCATTGTACATTAAAGGTTTAGGAGATGAACTCCTGCATAGCGACGAGGGGGTGGCAGTTGGTGACTTGAAGATCCCAGGGCTATTTTTTGCAGACGATATGGTGCTAGTGTCAGAAAGCGAAGAGGAGTTAGAGAAGATGCTGGGAATTGTTGGGAAATATGGGAGCAAATGGAGACTCGAACTCAATGAAAGCAAGAGCAAAGTTATACCCGTGGACCGCAAAGTGAACCCCACTCGAAGGTGGAGAGTGGGGAGTTCTGCATTCCGGAAGGTAGCAGTAGACTTCTTAGTGTAGGAGAGACTAGTGACTATGAATACCTGGGGGTAAATATAAACATCACAGGAAGAGGCATCTACCGAAACCACACAAATAAATTGATTCTGAAGGGGAAGCGAATCCTTAACCAAATGAAACTTATAGGGAGAAACAGTTTCAATAAGGTTTTCGTGGGGAAAACCATTTGGGAAATGGTGGGTCTGCCAAGTATAACATACGGTACGGAAGTTGTACCCCTAAACCAGACAGCTGTTAAGAGCTTGGAAATCCTGCAGAACGATGCAGGCCGATGGATAAACAGGCTCGAGTAATGCCGCAGCACTAGAAGCAATCAGGGGCGAGCTTGGGTGGATGAGGATCAAGGACAGGATAGACCTATTGAAACTCGGTTATCTTAATTATTTGGTAAATCTCCCCGATAGCCGATGGTGTAAAGTAATGTTCCTGAGAACTTTCAACTCAAATATCAAGACGGGGTGGGTGATCCAAGTGAGGGAGCTAGTAGAAAACTACTCAATGGAGATCTCGGACCTTGACGTTGGGGAAACCAGGGCAAAAAGATTGTCAGAGAAAGGGTCATGGAGGATTGCAACTGTAATTGGCGAGAGGGGGTCAAATCAAAGTGATCTTTGGGTGCCCTGCGTGATAAAGAGAAGCCTGGTTTTGAAGAGTACCTTAATGGCACCTTTGGGGGGTCACTGTTGTTCAAGCTGAGGTCGCGGTCCCTGGAGCTGAGGGGAAAAATTGGGAAACACAGTGAAAAGGAGTGCCAGATGTGTAACGTGGGCTTGGTGGAGACCCTGGAACACTTTCTTATAGAATGCCCAAAATACCAGTTTAAAAGAACAATATTCACGGGGAGTATAATGGAGAAGTGGGATGGGAGAATGAAGGACATGTGGTTAGGGGGCGACTCAAAGGAGAGGGTTAATATACTGATCGAAGAGATTGGGAAGAATGGGGCAAGGGATGTCATCAAGCAGTTCGTCTGCGAGTGTTGGGAGAAGAGAAGAAGCGCGGGAATAGGGGGAGGCAGTTGGTAGAACATGGGTAACCAAGGCCTTCTCATACGAGAACCGCGACAAATCAGCGGCCGGCCGAAGTGTTATTATTATTATGTCATTGACCACAAGACGTTTTGTTTATCTAGAAACGGACGACACATGTGTTTTGGTTAAATGTCATTGCGAAAACTCGGGATGTCACAATCAAGTGAACTTGATGAAGAACCTTTGGATTTAACCATTTTAGAAGTGGTAATAATAGTAATAACAAGATTTTATTGGGCGTCCCTGTTTATCAACGGCCCTCCAGGAATGATTAACAGCCTTCGGGCCGTTAACAGCCCTCGACTTCGTCTCGGGCTGTTAATGGACCCTCTGGCTGTTAATCATTCTTGTCGGGCCGTTAATAAACCGTAACGCTCTCCAAAATCATGTTTTTGGTATATTATCAAAGTGCAGTAACGGATATTCACACCGACAGCAATCTTTCTCACCATTAATTGAATCAATGGCATATAGATATAACCTTGGTGACCGTCATTTTGGCCTACAAATGATTTCGCCAGAAGCTGTCGGATTTTGTCCGTAACCAATCGTCCGTTCACTCTAAATAATTATAAATAATTGTTAGTTCATTTGTTAAAACTCGATCAACTTATTATGATCTGACACCAAAGTATAATCTTTCTCTTCTCATTGGGGGCGCGGTGGCTCAGTAGGTAGAGGTGCAGGCTGCAAGCCGAGAGGTCCTCGGTTCGAATCCCACCTGCGGCAACCGCGTTGTGTCCGTGGGCAAGACACTTCACCCCCATTGCCTACGTGGGGGCACGGTGACGTTGTGTACTAAGGCGTACTGCACGTCGATGGTGCACCTGTCTTCAGCCAATGCTAACCCTGCTTGTGTGGAGTTCGTATGTTGCGGAGCTGACAGTTGCTCGCTGTTGCTCGGTGGTTCTCTCCGGGTACTCCGGCTTCCTCCACCCGTAAAACTGTCACGGTCATGATTAGCCATTGTGCAGAAATATGTGACCTTAAACCCCAATAAATATATATAATATATATAAATATATTCCCTTCCCATAAGCCATTAAAATGTGCTCTCCAGGCAGTTTCGGACCATCTTGAACACTGGTGGCTTTCCGATGACACCATTCAGGGCGTCAAGGTTAACCCTTTGAAGCCTAGTGGTATCTTCCTTGTCAGTTCAACGGAGCAATTGGAAGAGTTCATAATCATTATTTGGGATTGACTAATTAATATTTTAGAGGCTGCACGTTGAAAATATTTATTGATCTACCCACACATTCACTTAGCAGCCATCCTACTTAACCCTTTACCTGACATGAAAAGCAGACGACACTTGTAAAAAATATTCTTGAACAACTATTTTTTTTTCATTTTTTGTCTCAAAAACATAGGTTATGACCCCTCATTGGAACGAGCTCGACGAGCTCATTCCAATGAGGGGTCATAACCTATGTTTTTGAGACAAAAAATGAAAAAATAATGAAAATTAATTGGCGATTTTTGTGAATAACGCTGGCCGGTTTTTCCCGTTACGTTGGGTAAAGGGTTAATGAAAGTATGACGTATCATGGTCATAGGCCGTAAAAAAGATCTCCGGTGTTCGAGGGGTTTAAAGAGTTAACCAATCAGTGCGTCGGGGTTAAGAGCGATTTTAATTTTATTCTGGATGAATTTCAATTATTTTTAAAGTTTCATTTTGCTTAAAATAATTACTAAGAACTGATTTAATTAGGTTTACAAAATATATAGAATTAAAACAAATGAATATTTTTATATTTTTTATTTTGAAAAAAAATGGGTTGTCAGTGTTAAAAGGGTAACGATTTTAATTTTATTCTGGACGAATTTTAATTATATTTAAACTTTTATTTTCATTAAACTATTTACTCAGTAACTGATTTAATTAGGATTACAATTATAGAATTCAACAAAAACAAATGATTATTTTTTAAAAAGCTTTATTTTCAAAAATTCAGGGCGTCAGGTTTAAAAAGTTAAAGTTTTTAATTTTAATCTGGAGAAATTTTAATTCTTTTTAAAGATTTACTTTGATTAACATGATTACTCAAGCACTGATTTAATTGTGTTTGCAAAACATAGAACTGAACAAAAACAAATGACTACTTTTCATTTTGTTTTATCTCAGTTGCACTCGCACACCGCAATGAAATGGTATTCAGAGGGAGCGCGGTGGCTCAGTAGGTAGAGGTGCAGGCTGCAAGCCGAGAGGTCCTCGGTTCGAATCCCACCTGCGGCAAACGCGTTGTGTCCTTGGGCAAGACACTTCATCTCCATTGCCCGCGTGGGGGCACGATGACGCCGTGTACTAAGGCGTACTGCACGTCGATGGTACGCATGTCTTCAACCAATCTAACCCTGCCTGTGCTGCAGTGCGGAGTTACGATGTTGGGGAGCTGGCAGCTGCTCGTCGTTGCTCGGTGGTTCTCTCCGGGTACTCCGGCTTCCTCCACCCGTAAAACTGTCACGGCCATGATTAGCCATTGTGCATAAATATGTGACCTTAAACATCAATAAATAAATAAATAGTATTCAGAGAGTGTACCAAAATGAATGGGAGTGTGTCGAGGAGGGGGGGGGGGGGCGTTTCCATCTATCCTAATACAACGGCTTGTAATTTGCAACTAATTTCTAGACACAACTCTGGAAATAATCTAGCTGTTATACTGTGATTCTCCATTCGTTTTGAACGGATTGGGTGATTTGGTACTCGCCACCGAATGAGTTGGCAACTCCCTGCTTTTTACCTTCTCGTCACCCTTCCTTTCCTTTCGCCTTCCCATACCCCAACTCGATACAGCTTTCCTCCAATTAAGCTTAAACATGGTTATTACATAATTACAAACGTTTCCAACAGTGGCGGATTCGCACGCCCGCCCCCACCCCCACAGAGTTTGTCGGGGCGTGACATGCTAAGAACATTAGCATTCTGGTAGAGCAACAGAATTTTAAAGATGCAATAAAAAATGTAGGAGGAGTTAAGCCGACAAACGTTTGTGACGGAAATTTTGGTATTACCAAGGGCCGTAACCACGCAAATTTCGTCGCATCGAAATTTCCTGACCACATGCATATCTACACTCGATACTGATACTTCAAACCAAGTTTCGCAAAAATCCAATAAAAAATGTAGGAGGAGTAAAGCAGACAATCCTTTGTGATGGACATTTTTCTATTTCCAAGGGCCGTAACCACGCAAAATTCGTCGCACCGAAAATTCGTGACCACATACACATCTACACTTGATAATGATACTTCAGACCAAGTTTCGTAAAAGTCCACTGAAAACTGTAGGCGGAGTTAAGCGGACAAAGTTTGTTACGGACGGACGGGTGATACAAATCATCCGCTCCACAGAAGGCTTATAAATCGAATATTGTTCTCTTCGACGCACAGTTAATGTTGATGATAGGGCAGGGGCCATGCTCCCACTGTTTGAGATCCTTTTTCCTCGCCGCACTTTTGATGAATAAAAAATTACCCCTGAACGTATTTTAATCAATGTTTAGTTATTCTTATCATTTAATCCCTGTCTAACACGAAAAACAGACAACGCTTGCCAAAAAAGTCCGGAATAACTCAAACATCATAATATATATATATATCAGTACGTGCAGAGTGGATTGTAACTAAACCAACCGCAGAGTGGAGATTTCACCCGAGCAATAATTGCAAATCTGTTGCAAAGCATAACCAGCAACAGCAAAGTTTCAGCCAATGGACCTCCGGGTTAAACCCGGAGGTCCATTGGCTGAAACATTGCTTGTTTTTTTGTCGATAAGTACAAAATTTGTAAGTTCTAGCTTGAGTGATAACTCCACTCCGCGGGTGATTTAGTTACAATCCACTCTCCACGTACTGTATATATCTTTATTCTGCAGTATACTAATACATTAACAACAACATTACATAACAAACTACAAGAACATAACCTAATATACAGCATGGAAATGGAAAACTATAGTCTCAATAAAGTAAAAAATATCCTTCCCCATCGAGTCCTGAAGATATTGTATTTCGCCCTGGTTCACAGCCATTTAATATATGGAATCATAACATGGGGGAGCTCGAAAGCAATTAATAAATTAGCTATTATGCAGAAGCGTTCATTACGAATTATCAATAACAAAAAATACAACTCTCATACCGACCCCCTGTTCAAGAAGGATGAAATCCTCAAAGTTGACGATTTGTTTAAACTGCATGCATCGCTGTTCATGTTTGACTGGCACAAAGGCCAATTAGTCCAGGCACATTAGACATAAAAATGAGAAAGTAAGGAAAAAAATCGGAGAAAGCTGATTTTTTTATATGTTTCCGGGACACACATTGCGGATAAAGTGTGAAAAGTCCCCGCGAATCCGAGTTGAGCTTTTTTAGTTATAGCGTTTTTTTGATGAAAAAAAAAATTTAAAAAAAAATTCGATCCAGCTCCATATTTCTCATTCTTATTCGCCTTAGTAGGGTGAGAGTCATGAATATCGTGCTGAATTATATTGAGAATACATATCCCCAACAGAAAATGCCAACTTTGTACCAATCCTCACACTCAATGGTGAAATATTCACGAAAATGTACAAAATTTTTTATTGTTTTCATACACACAAGGGTACACAACGTCCATTAAATCAAATCTACGACTACTTTGGGAGTTAAATTATATATCAAAAATTGCAGAAAAGCAGTGGCTTTATAATGATATATAACAATAGTCATTTATTCCAACTTCCAACAACATCGGGATCTCCGTCAAAGTTCACAATTGACTGATGCCAATGATATCACCAAATTATTGAACTGGCTCAGAGTGCATTCCCCCTTTCAGAATAGAGATCCACTACAATTAGTCTCTATAGCGAGCGGGCTTGTGGCCGACGAAACTGTGAACTGTGACCAAGTTCGCAAAATTGGTGAATGTTGCGTATCGAATGTTGTAAGCAAAACGTTCAACAGCATCAAACTACGACGTGTTGACACTGTGAAGTCTTTCGCATCGATGGCAAATAGCATCAAAGTCCGTGGAAGTAAGGTAGTGATTGACCCCACAATTCTGTTCAACCGTATCACATGTGTTATTCAGTCACAAGCAGAGATGGAAGAGTATCTCAAATATGAACTCGCCCCGAAACCACCAGCATTGTTTGATTCTGCTGGAATGAGGAAGACACAGAAAAGCACGCTCGGTAAGATCCTCAAAACATACGGTTCCGAGCAAACTAAAATCCCAGAACATTCTCTGTTTGTTGTAGATGGTGGATTTTTATTGAGGGCAGTTGTATGGCCTAAACAGTCGTCATATAAGGACATATGTACATCATATTCCAATTATCTAGTGAGACATTTTGGGACGAACGTCGTGGTTGTTTTTGATGGTTATGGAGGATGTGATACCAGAGGGTTTTGATGGCTGATACAATCTGGACAGGCTGGGTTGTCGCACTTGGAGTTTGGACTGGAAAAGGTACTTAAAGCGTTATGCTTTAATGATTTTTTGAACTTGGGTCTACTATATTGCTGAGTTAGCGGGTCTATACTATCCAAATTCCTGGGAAGTAATGAAACGGCAATTCTGCAGACAATTGAGTTCTTGGTTTGTGTGTTTCTATTTTACCAGTCTGCCTTGTATTTCATCCACGAAGGGTGCTATCGAATGACATAGGAAGTTTTTTGTTCATCCAGTCATGCATAAAGAGGAAGACGTGGAGGTTGTAGAGATCTGTAAATTTCAGAATGTCACAACTCTGAAAAAGGGTATATGTGCGAGTTATATGCTTTCCTAGTTATAATTCGGACAGCTCTTTTTTGCGGCTTGAACATTCTGTTTGTGTAGGTCGAATGACCCCAAACCTGAATACCATATACGAAATGATCAATGGAAAGTACAGAGTTTTCATTGCCTTTGCGGGGATAAATTTCTTTGCCCTATTTAGGGCAAAAATTGCACTCTCCATTCTTAAGCAGACTGCAGAAACATGGTGTTTAAGTTTCATATTTTCGTTTATACACACACCGAGGAACCTTAGAGCGGCTCGTTCTTGTTCGCTCCCAATGGCCTCAATATTTGTATTATTCAGAGATAATTTAACGTTGGTTACCCTATACAAAGCATCTTATGGGTGAAGACGCATGTCTTCAGTTTCAGTGGGATTGAGGGCTAATTCCACCCACACCACCCCCCGCCCCCCCCCCCACCCCCCCAAAAAAAATAAATAATAATACCTTATGAGCCATCATTCAACGATCCTCACGAGCCCATTCTCATGAAGGGTAATAAGGTATGTTTTTAGGCAAAACTTCTTTAAAAAATAGTGACTCCCTCCCTCCACACACACGAGACATTCATTTTAGTTCTGCCATAACTTCATCATACCCACATTAAGTATATATTAAAGCTAGCTTTACCTCACTAATCCGCCACACCCGACCGCCTAATTTACAAACTGAGCAGTTAAGAATTATTTTATCAAAATTTCAACAAAACCATATCATGTGGACCCCTCATTGGAACTGCGTGTAATTTCACATTTTGCTGTTCTGGGGGTTGACCAGGGACGTGGCTAGAGGTTTCCGATTTGGGGGTGTAGTGTAGTGAATGTTCAACTAGGGGGAGGGACCAGGAGGGAGGAACCCCCTCCGGGCCCCTTCCCCTAGTTGGAAATTCACTACCGAGAAACATTTTGAAAATGAAGCCATGAAAGGGGGTATAAAATTCATTCCTGTAACTGAAATGCCAACACATTTATGATAGAATTATCAGGTTATTATTATTTGGTATTATTATGGGAATTGAATATGTGCTAAACAAATGCTCATACCGAGAACTTTGAGCAATTCACACTGTCCTAACATTAAATCAGATCTTATGCAGGAATGATCAATTTTCGATGTTTTTTTCATTTTGTAACTGCGAATGATGGAATTAACTCAGAATAACGATTTTACATGATGTGATTTTCTTGAAGTGCATTTCGAGGATTTTTTTTTTATTACGAAAGTAAACATACTGTAGAAATCTCGTACCGATTGACATAATGCATACTTATGAAGCTCGATATTGCGTACACTGTAGTTGTAAAAAGTGACAGTTGGAATTTTTGCCGATTTGAAACCGAGTTGGAAGTTGGGGAGCTAAAGGAGACATCAGCATCACCAAAGAAGCTCTAAAATCCAGATAGATGGAATTTCCAACTACACTTGATTTACCCGCCGAATTTCCAAAGATAGGAAATTTTGGGCCAGGAATGGGGGGGGGGGGGGGGGGGGTCACACCCATATCGCCACGTCCCTGGGTTTCACATGTAGACAGCCAATCTGTCTATGCCATCCCCCTACAGTATACTTATTTCTGCATCCTGTTAAAATTTGTATTATGAATTGATGTTAAATATTTTGTATACTGTAAATATAAAAATCAATCAATCACTCATTAATTAGAATAAATTTTGATATCAGGTGCGTAGGCAAAGGAGTAACTAGATTCTCAATCACAGGTTAATATGTTGAAAATCTTGCAATTCATCAGATTCAAAGGTATATATAAAAAATTACTGCTCGACGCCACAGCAGGTTTAGAGGCACATTATGTTCCGTATTCAGCAACAATTTTGTTTTCTGTGTCAAACGTCAATCCTCATGGTGGATCATGAAGCTCACACTATTAATTTTACCCAAAGGCAATGGAAACCATTCAATCACGGAAGTAAAATTATCGATTTTACAGAAATAAGAACTAGCTGTGCTGCATCTCTCGCTGGAATGAACGCCCACGTCGTTATCGGTGTAAATCTTATTGAAAACGGATTGGAGAAGGAATTAACCCTTTAAGACTTTAATTATCACGACGTTCAAACGTCACTGGGAATTCAGTTTCTTCAACGTATTCAAAATGCGACGTCAAACGTAGGAAAGTACAAATTAGATAGTTGTCATATTAGTGATTATCTGGTTGAAGACTAGATTATTTTTGGTGGTCTGAATTTGTTATTCAAAACTTGTTTTATTACAAATTATTGGAGAGTGCCCATAGGCACTCTCCAATAATTTGTAATAAAACAAATTTATATAAACAAAATATTATTTGTGTTTGGTTGAATATGAAATATAAGCAAGGGATGTGTCGGCTTTTGCTCTGGTATCCTCAATTTTTGAAAGCCTTGATAGTGGCTTCTTGCCCTAAACCAGATAAAAAGTCTCGACAGCAGGATTATATTAGTAGTTTAAGCTGCGATAACATTTGGCTCAACGGTTGTCACTGAGCACTATTCGGGAGAAAATAGGAATTGAGGTTAAAACTTTAAAAAATCGAAAAATAATAACAAAATAAATAACCACAAAGTATCAAGGCACTGTTTGCTTTCGTACGTCATAAGACGAACAAAAAGTATCAAAGGGTTAGGAACGGAATTAAAATATTTTACTGTGTTGTTTTACAAATCCTTCTCGACACCAACAGATATTTTTGCTTTATTCTGTAATCCTTTGCTGGCTTATCTGTCTGACAGCAAACAACACAACATAACATAACATAATATTTATTTACATAAAACATCCTCTACAGTTATCAATTACTAACATGCTATCAGTCTTCCTACAGTTCTTTTGACGTCACACAATCTGTCTTCAACGGGAGCTGATTACGGACCACGTGGACGTTTGCTTGATCCAGAAATAGAGGACATGGAGTGAGTGTTTTCTCTTATAATATTTATGAAACGAGTCTAAGAATTTTCCGTTTTGGCGAGCCTCTGGCGAGCCTAAACGGAAAATTCGGACGAGTTTCATAAATGTTATATGAGAAAAACACTCATTTCATATTTTATCATATGACACACACACGCACAAATTAGCAACTTAGTATGACTTTTTAACCCATCACCTAACTTGAGTTACAGACGGCACTTGGCAAAGACATCCTCGTACAACTAAAAATTTTCATTTTTGCTTCCAAAATATAGGTTATGACCCCTCATTGGAACTAGCGCGACACGCTTGTTCCAATGAGGGGTCATAACCTATGTTTTGGAAGCAAAAAGTGGAAATATAAAAAAAAATGAATGGCGTTTTTCTTGCAGGTAAAACATTAATACAATATAGCCCACCATAAATAGGACAGATAACGTAAATTCTCCCTACTGAAATTATGCAAATGTGACCCAGTTGTCATTTGTTTAACCAATCAAATTGTCCAGTTTTGAGAATTGACCAATGAAAGCTCCCAACTCTAATTATGCTAATTATGAAAATGTTACCCAGTTGTACTTTGTTCGGCCAATCAAATTGTCTAGTTTTGAAATTGACCAATGAAATTGACGGAAGGCTTTATTTATCACTGATTAATTTGAAAACAAAATATCAAATGTTTTAAAGTGAACAAAACGGACGAGTCATATGATAAAAATGGTTATCGCATCACTTTTTCTATCTCGGAGTCTGTTGAACTTATACAGCACCTTTCCAATAAAAAGAATAACTGCATTGCATACGTATTTTCAGTTCCTTTTTTCATTTTTATATTCCCGTCTGTGGCGAGAAGATAATGATTCCTGATATCCTTCCATTCGTCCATCGTTCTGTTCGTCCCTACGAACGTGGATCCACAAGTGGCCCCATATATGTCTTCGAATTAAGTGAATGGATATATTCACATTAGACAACCCTGGCGCAAGAGCTTGCACATATTGTTGGGGTGTGTTGTTACGTGGGTTTTTTCTCTCTTAAGTTACAGCCATTTGCCATTTATGTCGCTGAACAAGACGAGATACAGCACAGCCGCCGTAGACTGGTCACTTTCCACGGATGGGCAATATTTCCACGGACGTAATAATATTAGATTCCTGACACTAATTATAGAAATAACCAATGATGAAGGTAACCAATGAAGCAACGGGTACGACAAGATGCTTGGTTAATTAAAATTTTGCAAATGTTTATTTTTATTGTCTGGTAAACGCATGCGTGGACATCACTGCCCACGCGTGGATATGACCAGTCCACGACGACTGTACTATATTGAAAATTAACCCTTTACCTAACATGAAAAGCAGACGACAATTGCCAAAAAAATTCTTGAATAACTAATGTTTTTAATTTTTTGTCTCAAAAACATAGGTTATGACCCCTCATTGGAACGAGCTCAACAAGCTCGTTCCAATGAGGGGTCATAACCTATGTTTTGAGACAAAAAATGAAAAAAATAATGAAAATTAATTGGCGATTTTTGAGAATAGCGCTGGCCGGTTTTGGCCGTTACGTTGGGTAAAGGGTTAACATCGTATTCGTGGATAGTTTCAGATTATTATATCGCATTGCTTTTGTGTATAGAACAATAATTATTGTAGTTAGAAATTGCACATATCATCGGGCTGCTATCACACAAGTAGGTAGGGAATAAGAGCGGATTGCAAAAGTAAACAGGGGATGTGACTAGATCTCGAAGACTGGGTAGCGATCCGGTCCAAATTCTCTATCTACATTTATCACCGCAATCTTATTGTACAGTATACTGATATCACAAAAATACACAGAGAATAAGACCGGATCGTGATTGCCCAAATTCTCTGTCTACATTTCTAACTAAATACTGTCGAATCTTACACATCGGAAAATGAAATGCGAGAACACTAAATCTAGGGTACAAAGGTGTAGCCAGGGAGGGTCATGGGGGTCGTATGACCACCCCTCCCCCAATCCCAAAGGTCCTCAACCCAATACTGAATTTGATTCACTTGCACTCAGCATGAAATCTTTGTTCTCTGCTGATATCAAGTATTGAAGATTTTTTTCTTTGATCCCTCCCCTCCCCTCACCCCACCGGACACCACCTATGGCCAAAGGTCAAGTTGGAGGAGATTATGGGAGGGGTCACCCCCTCCCATAATCTCCTCCAATTTGACCTTTGGCCAAGTCCTCTGGACAAGATTTCAGTCTTCTTAGTTGCCAGACATTCTCATTGTTGAGTTGCATTGTGGGCGACCCCCTAAAAAATTGTTGGCTACACCCCTGGGAAGTTTTTGTTTATTTTTCTTGATATGGTCTTACTTTCGCAATATTTTATTTTCGAAATCTCGCCGCACTGGTGTAGTTGTGTCACGATCGCATGACGATCTGACCGCGAAAGAGGCCGGATTATGATCACAGTACTTCATACTGCCTTTGTATCTGCAACTGGTATCATGGTTTAATTGGAATGATCTGATATTTTGGGGGCGCGGTGGCGTCGCGGTAACCGATTCTCGTCAGATCACCGAAGTTAAGCAACGTCGAGCGCGGTTAGTGGTTGGATGGGTGACCATTTCAGCGATTGATTCGCACCCCCGCGTTGTGTCCTTGGGCAAGGCACTTAACCCCAAATGTCCGTATGGGGGACACGATGATGCTGTGTACTAAGGCGTATTGCACGTCGATGGTGCGCAAGTCTTCAACCGATCTAACCAGACCTCTGCCGTGGTGCAGAGTTCAGAGTTCCGATGTTGGAGAGCTCACAGATGCTCGTCGTTGCTGGCTGGTTCTCTCCGGGTATTCCGGATTCCTCCACTCGTAAAACTGTCATCGACGTAATATGACCCTGGCTGCTAACGTGCCGTTAAACCCTAATAAAAAAATCTGATATTTTGCATACTGAATAACCTTAGCAGGCGCGAAGCTCGGAGAGGAGCGAATCTCCACAAATTTGTAGTTCCACACGAGGGACTATCTCCCATTTCCGATTAGAAAATGTTGACAAAATGGGGCCAGCTCACTTTTCCCGATACATCGTACGTAACAACACAACCCAACAATAGATGCAGGCTCTTGCGTCATGGGTGTCTAATATATAAAATATCAGTTCACTTAATTCGAGGACAGATGTGTGACCACTTGCGGATCTAAGTTCGGGAGGGATGAACAGAACGATGGACAAACAGAAGTACATTAGGAATCCTTTATCTTCGCACCGAGACAGGAATATAAAACTCGAAAAAAAGAACTGAAGATACGTATGCAATGCAGTTAGTATTTTTTATTGGTGGAGGTGCTATATAAATTCACTAGACTCTGAGGTAGAAAATGTGATGCGATGGCCATTTTCGGGCTCAATGAAAGGTCCACGTGGCACATCATCAACCTCTATTGAAGACAAAGTCTGTGGCCTCAGAAGAGCTGTACGACGACTCGTAGTACGTTGGATGCTGGCAGACAGATAAGCCAGAAATGCATAAACAATATAGCGGAATTATTTATTGGTCGAGAGTAGGCAGGGATGTGGCGACAGGGGTGTGGGGGTGGGGGGGGGGGGGTCACCCCCCAGCTAGGAATATTTTTTTCAATAGTTGGAAATTCCGAGGTCAAAAATCAAATAGTTGAAAATTCAGTAAATTAACATTGTTCATGAAAAATATTACAATTCCAACTAATGATGAGAAATTTTGATCTTTTATTTCCAACTGGAAACTTGAGTTTCAATTTCCTACTCTAAAATTGACATGGCCTCAAAATTTCGACTCTGACATCAATCCGGTAAATTTTCTGACCCAGACACATTATAAATATCCGTTTCAGGACTAGCGAAAATTTTCAGAAGGGTTCATAACCCTTTACCCAACGCAGACGATTTCAAAATTCATTATTTTAAATATCATTTTTTAAATTTTTTTTAAAAACTTTCAGCAAAACCATATCATGTGACCCCTCTTTGGAACGAGCTCGTTCCAAAGAGGGGTCACATGATATGGTTTTGTTGAAATATTTCGAAAAATAATATTTTTTCAGCAGCTGTACTTGCATATTACGTGGGCGGATGCGGGCGATTCGTTGGGTAAAGGGTTAAAAGATATCACCCAGCGCTGCAGTGCAACCACTCACAGTTGGAATTTACACCGGTGGCACCCCCCCCCCCCCCCCACCAGCTGAAACCCTCTAGCCACATCCCTGAGAGTAGGGTGTATCGGAGTAAGTTGTTTTAACTCTTTACCCAACGAACCGGCCAAAATCGGTCAGCGCTATTCACAAAAATCGCCGATTAATTTTCATTATTGTTTTTTTGTCACAAAAGCATAGGTTATGACCCTCTTTGGAACAAGCGCGTCCCGCTCGTCCCAAAGAGGGGTCATGACCTACGTTTTTGAGACAAAAAATGAAAAAAAAATTTTATTCAAGAATTTTGTTTGCAAGTGTCCTCTGCTTTTCATGTTAGGTTACAGGTATGTTCTCGTTTGCTTGTAGTTTCTGTGAAACCTCTAGACACTACTTTGATACTTTCTAATACCCTCGGTTATCAAAAAGTATCAAAGTTCTTGACGTTTCACAGAAACTAGGTGCATGGCCTTGGTATTGTGAGGCCCTATATGTTACACCGAGATTATCGCTATTTCATTTATACATTAACAGAATTACACAAACTGGTATAAGGGTATAATATAATATATATCTCGAAATTAAAATACGCCTATCATCTTAATAGATCTATTTTGTATCTGGAGGGGGGGGGGGGGGGTGCGCGCTGGCTCATTAGGTAGAGGTGCCGACTGAACGCTGAGAGGTTCTCGGTACGAATCCCGTCTGCGGCAACCGAGTCGTGTCCTTGGGCAAGACACTTCTCACCCCATTGCCCACTTGGCGGCACGGTGGCGTTGTGTACTAAGGTATACTGCATGTCGATGGTGCACCTGTCTTTAACCAATGCCAACCCTGCTTGGGTGGAGTTAGTATGTCGGAGGAGATGACAGTTGCTCACCGTTGCTCGGTGGGTCTCCTGGGGCGGGGGGGGGGGGGTTTCCTGCTTCCTCCACCCGTAAAGCTGTCGTGGTCATGATCAGCCATTGTGCAGAAATATGTGACCTTAAACACCAATAAATAAATTAAAAAATATATAAATAAATTGTATTAGATGGTTCATATCCAATTGTCCAAAAGTGCTTCTATTTTAGACCCCAAGTTTCACATAATATTCTTCCAGATGCAACCACAGAGCTCCATTTGACACTCACTCTTCTCAATAATCGTCGATCGCGACTCAGTGCACCTCCCCAACAAAATTCCTGGCTTCGCGTCTGCATGGTTAGGAATTACGTATACCGTGCGACAAAACTGCAATGGGGCTGTATTGCCAAACCTTTGTTGCGAGTTACAGCCCCTTGCAACGTATTTTCTTGAACAAGAAAGAATATTGCATTTTGACCTTGTATCTGTAGAAGCTTTGGGGGTTAAAATAATTTTGTTTCAGGGCTCAGCTATATGTACTCAGGTTTTCAGTTTTTTCCAGATTTATATATTTATATAACAACAGCTTTTATATCACTTGACCGCCACCTATGGCCAAAGGTCACGTTGGAGGAGATTATGGGAGGGGTCACCCCTCCCATAATCTCCTCCAACTTGACCTTTGGCCAAGTCCTCTGGGCAAGATGTCAGTCTTTTTAGTTGCCAGACATTCTCATCGTTGAGCTGCATTGTGGGCGACCCCCTAAAAAAATTGTTGGCTGCACCCCTGGATGTTTTTGTTTATTTTTCTTGATATGGTCTTACTTTCGCAATATTGTATTTTCGAAATCTCGCCCCACTGGTGTAGTTGTGTCACGATCGCATGACGATCTGACCGCGAAAGAGGCCGGATTATGATCACAGTACTTCATACTGCCTTTGTATCTGCAACTGGTATCATAGTTTAATTGAAATGATCTGATAGTTTGGGAGCGGGGTGGCGTCGTGGTAACCTGATCTCGTCAGATCACCGAAGTTAAGCAACGTCGAGCGCGGTTAGTAGTTGGATGGGTGACCATTTCAGCGACTGATTCGCACCCCCGCGTTGTGTCCTTGAGCAAGGCACTTAACCCCGAATGCCCGGGATACGAATCCCAGGCATTCGGGGTTAAGTGCCTTGCCCAGGGACACAAGGCACTTTTGTGCCTTGTGTCCTTGGGCAAGTTACTATTAACATAGAACACAGAAAGTTAAAATATTCTCTTTACTTTCAGATTTCGACTTATTTTATTTCAGCTCAGTACACAGAAGGTTAAAACGTTTCCTTGCTCTTCAGCTTCTTAACTGCTCACTTGGTTTCTTTACAGGTTGACACGCTTTTCTAATAATTATGCAGTGAGTAGTCATTAACTCATGGATCATTGGTCAATTATTTGAATCTGCCCTGTGAAGGCTTTGCAGTGATTAAAAAGTATTGATTTTCTTGTGATATTCTGACCAGTGCTTTAATTGATTCTGTAAATTCATACTGAAGTAGTTTAAAAACAAATATTAAAAGTACAAGTTAATGTAAAAAAAAGATAATATATGTGAAAAGCAGTGATAAATATTCTGGGACACTTTCTGTGTGCTGTTAGGACTGGATCTCATGGAACTTCAGGTACAGTGAAAATTTATTATATCAACATGAGTTTTAGCGTTACACTGTGTATTGGAGTTTAACTGGTAGAGTGCTAAATTATTTTTGGTCAACAGAATTTGTTCAGGTTTCTTTTGCCTTGTTACAGTTTATGAGAGAGTGCCAATAGGCACTCTCCCATAAATTGTAACAATGCAAATCCTAACAGACTAAATAATTTTACTTCAAAGATAAGGCGAAGCTCACCCACTGAATATGAAGCCTGTAAGTTGTGGTACCTATACTTCAGGGTAAAGCCCAAATATGGGCTTCCAGCACTCTACCAGTTAAAAATGATTCTATTGATATATTGTGATAGTCAGGGATGTGGCTAGAGGGTTTTAGCTGGGGGAGGGAGTGGGGTGCGGGGGCGGGGTGGTGTACCCCGGTGTAAATTCCAACTGTGAGTGGTTTCGATAGGTGGTCGCACTGCAGCGCTGGGTGATATCTTTTAACCATTTACCTAACGAATCGCCCGCATCCGCCCGCGTAATATGCAAATACAGCTGCTGAAAAAATATTATTTTTCGAAAAATTTCAACAAAACCATATCATGTGACCCCTCTTTGGAACAAGCTCGTCGAGCGCGTTCCAAAGAGGGGTCACATGATATGGTTTTGTTGAAATTTTTAAAAAAAAGTTTTTTAAAAATGATATTTAAAATAATGAATTTTGAAATCATCTGCGTTGGGTAAAGGGTTATGAACCCTTCTGAAAATTTTCACTTGTCTGAAAACGGAAAAAGCATCATTTATAATGTGTCTGGGTCAGAAAATTTACCGGATTGATGTCAGAGTCGAAATTTTGAGGCCATGTCAATTTTAGAGTAGGAAATTTGAAACTCAAGTTTCCAGTTGAAAATAAAAGATCAAAATTTCTCATCATTAGTTGAAATTTTAATATTTTTCATTTCATGAACAATGTTAATTTATTGAATTTCCAACTATTTGATTTTTGACCTCGGAATTTCCAACTATTGAAAAAGAATACTCATATCTGTGGGGGGGGGGGGGGGGGCACACACCCTCCCCCTGTCGCCATATCCCTATAGTCGGATGGCCTGCGCAGTGTATAATGGTAATGATACACTGGTCTGGCCACTGTGACTGCCACCAGGTCCCGTTGTGAAGAGTTATGTAATTATCAATTTCTGCAGCTGGAAATGTAAATTAACCGTTTAACTCTGTGTTCTCCAGATTATTGTTAAATATGTTTAAACTGATGATCAGCAATTTCACTAACCCTTCATGGGTGGTAACTTTTAGAGTTTACTTTGTATTTGAGTATTAAATAACTACAGTTAAAACTAGAAGTCTTGTCATGAACTGTGCGATTATCAAGGCTTAATTGCGCGTAGGAATTGCGCGCAATTGCCATATCGAATGGCATACAAAGTACGTCAGATTCTCCTGGTTACTCATAGCAACTACAGGCAATGTTTCTGCCAAAGGACCTCCGGGTTAACCGGAGGTCCATTGGCTGAAACATTGTTTGTGCACAGGCCATATGTACAGAATTTGATAGCCTTACTATGGTCATATCGAGTACATTAACGCGCAGATCGACGTGCTATTTGTGCGCATCTCATTACAGGACTTCTAGTTTTAACTATAGTAAGTATGTATCCATAGTATCCAACATTTATATGTAGATACTTTATTCACTGTGACGGGGCAATCCAGCTCATTCTGCTTATATGCAATATATGCCTGGTCGTATACCACTGTGAATAGTGTCGTGGATAACAGATTTATTTAACCCATTTCACATCGCCTTACTTAGTAAATATTTTATTCCATGCAGGTCTAAGATCCACTGCTGCCCTGAAAGTGTCTTTATTTATGCGCAGGAACTCATCAAACTGAGGGTATGAATTTAATATATGTATTAAAGATGCATTATGAAATATAAAATATACAGTTTGGATAGTTTAATTTGTACCCTCTGGACAATAGCTCTTTCCATTCGCTCATAATCTGAGATTTATTCTTGGCTTAATTCACTGTTATTCCACCGAGTGAAAACAAAGTGTTTTCATCTGTAACTGATTGCTGTAGAATGAATATCAGTGATATTTATTTATTTATTTATTTATTTATTTATTTATTTATTTATTTATATTTATTTATTTATTTAGTTAGTTAGTTAGTTAGTTAGTTAGTTAGTTAGTTAGTTAGTTAGTTAGTTAGTTATTTATTTATTTATTTAATTATTTATTTTTTTATTTATTTTTATTTATTTATTTATTTATTGGTGTTTAAGGTCACATATTTCTGCACAATGGCTAATCATGACCACGATAGTTTTACGGGTGGAGGAAGCCGGAGTACCCGGAGAGAACCACCGAGCAACGGCGAGCAACTGTCAGCTCCCCAACATACTAACTCCACACAAGCAGGGTTAGCATTGGTTGAAGACAGGTGCACATCGACGTGCAGTACGCCTTAGTGCACAGCGTCACCGAGCCCCCACATGGACAATGGGGGTGAAGTGTCTTGCCCATGGACACAACGCGGTTGCCGCAGGTGGGATTCGAACCGAGGACCTCTCGGCTTGCAGCCTGCACCTCTACCTACTGAGCCCCCGCGCCCCCTATCAGTGATAGTCAACATGTAATACATCGGACTGAGAGTATAAAAGGTGTACATAATAATTTTGTTCTCTGGTGTCATACTTGCACAGTAATACATATATATACATGTAATGATATACAAGTAACTCTAAAGTTGTACATGTAGTGTTCTAGATGGATAGTGCCCTAGCTTAATAGTGTATGCTCTTCATCAGTAAATGTTTTAATTAGTTCATTCCATTTGAGTAAAGTTGTGTGAATGAGGTATTTTAGATTGCTGGACATTTATTATGTAAAGCTATGGATTAATTCATTGATGAAATGTATTGAGCATTGTTTGCTGTGCCTCATTGGAAGACCTTGTTGAGCTCATTTTGGTGGCATATAGCAATCAGGGCTCTTTACCATACCCGATATTTTATTTCATATTCGTTTATGAATGTTATGGATGTGTCTGGCATGTGCAAGTAACTCTACTACACATGCTTACTGGGTTTTATTATATTTTACTTTCAGGGTTCCTAATTATAGTTTCCAACTTTGTTCAGTGTTGTTTGAAATCCATCATGTAAATACAGTTCCACGAAATTATGGAATAAATGAACCCATGTATTTAAACTTTATATGCCATCTTCTTATCTGTTCTGGATGTTACGGTTACATATCCACAACAAGCTTTAAACTTTTTATTTGGATTAATTTGGTAGGTCGTACATTGAAAACAAGATTGATTAAAACTTGTCTAGCCGTATCCCTCACAGATATGGTGCTTTGCAACATTTATATTATTAAACAAAAATATTATTATGTAAGGCCAAAACAAAAATAGATTTGATTCTCAGAGAGTCAATGAGGATTTTATTTTTATTACCGTCGGGATTATGAATTATAAGGAACATACCCATGGCGATCTAGTCCCGAGTGTCATGTGTCATATATATACTGTTCAAAACAAGTTGCCCCCCCCCCCCCCTCCCCATAATACCTGTGGGTGGAAAAACGAATAGCTCATAGTGTGACGCTCTGGATTGCTCTATCGGATCGGGCACACATCCTTAAAACAGGTGAATATTTGCTGGCTATTGGCCATTTCACTGCCGTGTGCTCACAGAGAAATAAGACAACATCACAGTGAGAGAAATTAGGAAGGTCATGGGCAGCATGCCAAGCAGACTGACCCTTCACCCAACGTAACGCCCAAAACCGACCAGCGCTATTCTCAAAATTCTCCAATTAATTTTCATTATTTTTTCATTTGTTTGTCTCCAAAACCTAGGTCATGACCCCTCGTTGGAACGAGCTCGTCCAGCTCGTTTCAACGAGGGGTCATAACCTATGTTTTTGAGACAAAAAAATAAAAAAAAATAGCTGTAGTTGGCAAGTATCGTTGGTTTTTCATGTTAGGTAAAGGGTTAAGATGTATTAGATATTCTTGAAGGTGTTCCACCAGGTACTGAACAAAGTGACGTTTTTTAACATTGTGATGACGTCCGCGGTGCCTAATATTCATTCAATAAAAAAGGCTCAAGAAACCCTTGCTCCACTAACAAGGCATATCTCCCCTACTGCAAATAGCAGGTTTTATCGGGAGAATTTACCCATTTACTGTATAGCCACTGGTATTATAGAGAGGTGGCGGGGAGAGGGGGGGGGGGTAGGCTTAACTTTTTTTGGACGGTATAGTTCATTGGTCGCTGAACGTTTGTTCTATAGAGTTGCATTTTTTTCGATATTAAAATGTGAAGCGGGAGACGAAAAATACCGTATAAACATTGAAGGAACCGACATCTCTCCAATGAGGACGCCATGCAATGCATGCTGATGAGGCTTGTATATGTTACAGTCAATGTCTAAAATCAGGCAATGTGTACAATGACTGAAATAACCAGTCATTGTGTACATTGCCTAACAAGCCCAGTCATTGTATACAATGACTGAAATTTCTAGGCATTGTACACAATGCCTGGTTAATTGGCCCAATTATTGTACAGATTGACTGATTGATTAACAGGACTCACATGAATTTTTATAAAAAAAACCATGAACAACATTAATGATAAATTGACTTTATTTCGTATCATGATGCAAGGAGATGAAGTTCCATTAGATTTAAAACTCCCAAATTATATACTACCGAATTTAAAACCAAACCCAAATACAAACATTATATTACGTAATTTGGGTCCAAGTTTGGATTGTGATAAAACACACACATACACACCCGGATATACCTGATGACACAGTATCCTTTCAGAGCCCCCTCCAAAACATAGGCTGTGACTCCTCATTGGAACGAGCGTAACGCGCTCGTTCCAAAGAGGAGTCACAGCCTATGTTTTGGAAGTAACAAATGAAAATTTGTGTTATACGAGAAATTTCTTTACGACTCTCATCTGCTACTAACCTTGGGTATATGATTAAAACGTTAAACATTTCAGTTACCAGCCATAAGGTATTACACACAAAAGAAAATACCTTCCATTAGATTTAAAACATGGTAGTAAATATGTAAATATGTAAAGTATGAAAAAACAGGTTTATAGCAATAATCAACAATTTTTGTTTTGGCAGTTGACACTGTTGTGGCACCTGCTGTTACACAGCACCCCTGACTTGAAGCATTTACACTTGTTTGTGGCACACTGCTTGCCACTTTTTGAACAGTTACACTTTGTGTAACCTTGCCCACCACATTTAGATGCTCAGTTTCAGGTGTGTCTGGTGCTGTTGTTGTCTCTGCAGAAAGTGCCTGGAGAAGATCATCTTCTGACACAAGTCGTTCCAAGATTTCATTCGGAAGTGGCAGAGAACGCAGTCCAACTTTAGGAGCAGAGCCAAACAAAGCCTTGAAAGGTGACATCTTGATTGTTGAGTGATAGCTATTGTTCTTTTGAAATTGTACGAACTTCAGTCCTACAGGCCACTCTGTGCCAATATGTTATCACTGAATGGTACTTGTGTGATCTCAATTATAAACATAACCTTGTTATAAGAAGCCAGTCAAAAATCTGTTTTTATAAGAAGCCAGTTAATCAATCAGTCAATCTGTACAATAATTGGGCCAATTAACCAGGCATTGTGTACAATGCCTAGAAATTTCAGTCATTGTATACAATGACTGGGCTTGTTAGGCAATGTACACAATGACTGGTTATTTCAGTCATTGTACACATTGCCTGATTTTAGACATTGACTGTAACATATACACAAACGCAGGTGTGTTCGTTTCGTTCAATTCAACGACGTTTTTTTTCGGAAACTGGACTTTTTTACTCAAACTTTTCCACAAAAAGCCAATGTGCTGATTGTACGTGGCTATTTTATAAAATAAACAATTAGTGATTTCGACTTCACAGTATATACACAGTTCTTAGCTCTAATTCCAGTTAAAGTCGATCCAGGAATTTGCGACTGTACGTGGTGATGTTTCCTATTTTCGTGGCACAACCAACGATGATATTGGAAACATACCAATAAAATATACTACAGCGCACGAAAAAAAATCAGTGGTCTTTGAGAATTAAAAGTATTTTTTTGCCTTAAACAAAAATATTATATATTGTATCTCACGTTACTTTCCCTTCGTCAAAATGGCCGAGAGGTATAATACTATTGCTGATAGTTTTAGCTTTTAGATATAAAATAACCGTGTACTATTTCCGTGCATTATTCATATTCTAAACGTAGCCGTAGCTTTCGACTAACGGAACACAATGCGCCCTTTGAAGTGACTTTTTCGTATTTCTGTTTCGTTATTTCTGTGTTCAACAATGAAAAGGCTTGTCTGAGCAAGCTCATTGAAAATAGGAAGTATAGAGAGGATTGGAATTCTTATAGGTTTCTTTAATAGAATATAATAATTATTACACGGCATGGTGACTGTGCCACAAAAGTAGACATCAAAGAAGAATAGTCCACCCGCCTCTGGCGAAGAATCACAAGCAGCAACTCATAGCGGTTTCAAAACAAAGGAATGGAGAAAACTCATGTAGTGTTTTTTAGCCCACCAACTTTAGTTGTGTGAGCTTATGGCATGGCTCGATCGGTCGGCGTCAGCGTCGGCGTCAGCGTATGTGTCCAATAATGTTAAAGTTTTTTGTTTAGGTAACTTACTCGCCCTATTTCCATATCATGGCCTTTATAATGCTGCTATGTGATGATTATTATCATTCTACCATGATTTAACTCCTCATACCCTGCATTTTAAACATTTTTTTTAGTTTTCTGTTTAGCTCGGAATTTCATGTTTAACTTGGTGTTTATGTCAGCTTCTGTGCTCCTTCTCTTCCCATGACACTTATATTCATCATACATGTTCCCCCATTTTAATTGTTCCATGATTAACCCTTCAAACTCTGCATTTTAAACATTTTTCGTGACATTTTAGTTGCGTGTAGTTTTCTGTTTAGCTCAGAATTTCATGTTTACCTAAGTGTTCAGATCAGCAGCTGTGCTCCTTCTCTTCTTAAGGCACTTATATTCATCACACATGTTCCTCAGTATCATTGTTCCATGATTAACCCCTCATACTCTACATTTTAATCATTTTTCTTCACATTTGTAGTTGCGTTTAGTTTTCTGTTTAGCTCGGAATTTCATGTTTAAGTTAGTGTTTAGCTCACCTGCTGTGTTCCTTATCTTCCCATGGTGCTTATATTCGTCATACATCTTCTTTACTATCATTCTACCATGGTTTAACCCTTGTCCAGTGAACTTCTTAAACTTTTTCTTCCAATTTTGAACGTTTAGATTTCTGTTTAGCTCACACTTCGACATTTTCAGTGGGTTAATTTTTTTGTTTACATCTACTGCTGACGCCCTGTTCATCTCACGGCCTTTAAAATGCTTCCATATGGTGTTTATTATCATTCTACCTCTATTTAACCCTCACCCAGTGTGTTTGAAACGTTTCTCTTAACATAATTTAGTTACGTTTACTATCCTGTTTAGCTCAGAATTTCATGTTTAACTTAGTGTTTAGGTCAGCTGCTGTGCTCCTTCTCTTCCCATGGCACTTATATTCATCATACATGTTCCTCAGTATCATTGTTCCATGATTTACCCCGCATACTCTGCATTTTAAACATTTTTCTTGACATTTTTAGTTGCGTTTAGTTTTCTGTTTAGCTCCGAATTTCATGTTTAACTTAGTGTTCAGGTTAGCTGCTGTGCTCCTTCTCTTCCCATGGTTCTTATATTCCTCATATGTGGTCTTCATTATCAATGTACCATGGTTTCACCATTACCAATGAAATTCAATTCAAATTTCTCTTCAACTTTTGAACGCTGAGTTTTCTGTTTAGTCACACTGAGACATTTTCAGTGTGTAAACGTTTCTCTTCAGGGCAGCTGCCGACACACTTTCATCCCATGGCCTTTATATTGCTTCTATTTGGTGCGTATTATTATTCTACCACTATTTAGCCCTCACCCTATGTGTTTTAAACCACTCTCTTAACATTTTTATTTATTTGTTACTTACGTTTAGTTTTCTGTTTAGCTCAGAATTTCATGTTTAACTTAGTGTTTATGTCAGTTTCTGTGTATTACTTTTAAGAGGTAGTGTTTGGGTCAGTTTTGTCGCATATTATGAGCCTGTTTCATACAGTTCTTGTGTTTGCCAAAGTTACTATCAAAGATGAATGTTGGTGAGCTATAGGGCGTTGGCGTCCTTCTTGTTGTGAAGGCCAATGCCATCCACCAATCCGTCAGGCGGTTGAGTCGCGCATTTCGATGCCCCAACCCCCGCCTCCGAAACAGAGTTGAAATGATGGGAGTATAGCTGGATTAAGTGTACCCTCAGTTATTTTTGTTGTCGTGATTCAATTGCTCGTAGTCGGTCGGGACAGACTCGGGCTACGAGCGGCACCCAGGGGCCAAAGCCGGCATCTGCTTTGTGGGAGGGCGGGTGAACAGAGTTCATACAGCTCGTATCTTTCACATATCCGTACCTGTTCTAGCTCGATTGCATGATTCTTGTGTCTGTTTAGCAGTAAATGTTGCCGGTATACACGCGAATGAGGTGTTATTTTGTAGTGTGGCAGGACTGAGGTTTGTTGGCTTTGGCAGGCAGATTGTTTATAAATTTTATACCTTTAGGTTATCACTACGGTACTCATTTAATTTCAAAATGAACTCCACTGAGAATTTTATCCACGATATTTTTAACCGCGTTTCAATCATATCGATGTCAGCCCATTCATGTAGAGCTGGGGTTGAGGTTCTAGGTTGGGCTCGGAGGAATTTGAGCACGCTAAAGTTTGTTTTGCTGAGATATTTGTTCCGTATTCGAGGATAAGTCTGATGAATGATTTGTAGAGTTTTAGTAGGATGTTTTTGTTGGCCTCTCAGTGTTTACCTCTAACCATTGTAGAGCACAACCAATGGTTTCGCGCGCCGAAGGCGCCCAGGGACCTTATTGGACAAGACTCTACTTTAACGTTTCAGTTTTAAGAAATTTCACAAATTTCTCGCAAATCGTCATCATGTCCTGTCGTAGCAGAGGAGGAAAATGTGAGGAAGAAGGGTTCTGATGATGGACTTCCAGGCAAGTATAGTCTGCCACTTAGGTTAGTAGTTTAAAAGTTGGATCCAACCTTGGCAAGTACAGGCTGCCCTGGGTTGACCCGGGTGTTCAAGGAAGAGTGGATTCGGTTGATCACTTGTGCAAAAAGGACCCTTTCAGGGTATCACCAAAAGATCCATGGTCCTGGGACAGGCCTGTTAGATAACCTCCTTGGCAGGGACTATAGTGCGTTCTGAGAATGTTTACAAAAATGTCCACAGGGAGACACAGGACCAACGATCGCCACCCCCCCCCCCCTGGGGTGGGGTGGACCATCACCTCCGTGGATGGCGAGAAGGATGAGAAAATTCATAACGGTTAGAGTGATTCCATAACGGTTAAGAGAGAAAAAATGCTGATTGTGTAAAGTGATAATTGAGTTTAGGAGATGTCTCCATGATCTGGTGTTCCCGTGGTGTCTTTAGGAAGGTTTAGTCTTCACTTATGATCGATCATTTGTTGGAGCCGTCTTGGGCAAGTAATGTCTGCCTCGGGCTCTTCTGTCTCTCTGTTCTGTGGGTAGTGTTGGTGCGTTGGTCATCGGAGTTGTTCATGTTGTTACTTTACTCTGTTGTCTTGAGACATTGTCATCGGTGTCTGCTACTTTCTGCGAGTCAGTCGAAGAGTTTGAAATAGAGAGTAATCGCTTGACTGAACTGGTTGCGTGAAATAATTCATGAGAAGTGAGGGACGTTGTACAAACACGAGTGCGCGAATGCGCACAAGTGTTTTACAATATAGTCCCTCGCCTCGAATGAATTATTTCACGGAACCAGTCGAGTCAAGCGATTACTCTGTTTATTACTTTTCATTATTAACGATAGTTATATTATTTAACCCTTTACCTAACGTAACGGCCAAAAATCGCCAATTAATTTTCATTATTTTTTCATTTTTTGTCTTTAAAACATAGGTTATGACCCCTCATTGGAACGAGCTCGCCCAGCTCGTTCCAATGAGGGGTCATAACCTATGTTTTTGAGACAAAAAATGAAAATAATAGTTATTCAAGAATGTTTTTTTGCAAGTGTCGTTTGCTTTTCATGTTAGGTAAAGGGTTAAAAAAACAAAAAACAATGAAGCCCCCATTACACTCACGACAAAGTGTCATCGTTTGCGCGCACGGATACATGACCCAATCGTTGACTGCATAATTCACTTGTGAAGTTATCGTTTATAATCAAACCCGGAAATCCCAGTAAATCACACTTTGGAAAGTAATAAAATAGATAAAATGACGTAGAGTCATGCCTTTCCCCATTAACCCGTCCCAAGTAGCTGACATTTGGTCTCCTCGGGACATGGAGGAGGGGTTACAGTTGGAATTGATTTAATAGGGCGGTGTGGCTGGTATTCCGGAGTGACCTACACTCCAAAATCGGAAGTGGTCAGAAATCAACCTGTGCCGATTATTTCAAGACGGTCTTTAACAGTATCAAAGTCAGTTCTTTCGTGGAGGAGTGTGATGGGTGTGTGTAGAAGCGGGAGGGGAGGGCGATACGGAACGCTTGGTTTTGGACTCTCTGGTGTTTTAAGGTGTTGGCTTTGTTCATTTCGTTGAGAACGAGTGCCCCGTACTCAAGTAAGGGGGCGCACCAATGCCCCTATAGTTTTTGGAGGACTACTTCATTTGAACCCCACAAGGTGCCGCCTAGCATTTTGAGCAGATAGATTCTTTTAGTCGTTTTATTGGCACTGGCCTCTGAGGAGTGCAGGCCCTGAGAAGTACATCACTGGAAATTTCATTAACACGAACTTTGATTTTTTGTTCATTTAAAAACGAGGATAGTGGTCTTAAAAATTTAATGGCGTGGTTGAACCATTGCAGTAAACAAGACTTTGTTTAAATATTCAGACCATGGGTGTGATGGCCAACGTAAAAATTTAAGAATTTGTTGGCGCATTTGCCATATATTGATTGAACGCAGTGACATAGTTTCTCTTCCCTCGAGTAAACCCAACTGCGGGTAAATTCCTCAGAAAACTGATTGCATCTCATACTTGAGAACGGCTTTGCAAGAGAGAAAAATGAAAGAAGTTTATCACTGTCACAAGATAATTCCGAATTCAAGTCTGCGCGGTGCCCACTTAAAACAGTACAGACGTCAACAGAGAACACGTGGATACTTTTATGCTTAAAGAGACGAACTTTCAGATTGGCCAGTATGGGGCCAAACTAACAAATACAATCCTTGGTTCGTACTCAGTCTAAAATTCCATGTACGCAGCAAACAAGTAAAATCGGAAATTGACAATTTTTTTTTTAGATTTTTCCTTAGAACGCATGCTTCAAAAATGTCTGAGGTTCGTTGGCTGTCTGTTGTTTTCACTTATTACAAGTAACAAAAGGAAACTTCGCTTTATTTTCTACTGAGGTCATAGGTGTTTTCACAACAATTTACATGCTTCTTAACCGGACCTTTCGTGGCCGTCTGATAATTTAAGGGGAGATAAATTTATCGAATGTCGATTTTCATGACAAGATCAGTCAGCGATGACTAATATCTAATTCTCATACATATAAAGGCATATCTAATTGGTAGTAGGGCCCTGCGAATCATGAACTGTTTAGCTTGGATCTAATCTCGAATCGAATCAGACATATAGAATATACCCATAGTAGCTTGGTGTTCCAAATGTTCACCACGAGTGGTGAACATTTGGTACACCAAGCTACTTTGGTTATATTTTATTTATACCATGATCGTCAGATTATTAAGAGTCTCTATTACTTTTGTTCTCGACTTTTCTGTGCAGCAGACGAACACGCGTGCGACCCTGTTTTTGTTTACATGAGCACCGGTGGACGATACTTACGATGTCAATGTTATCGCCGAAACGAAATGGAAAAAGAAACGCGCAAATCACGAGGCCTTTTTCATTTTAAAAACATAATAACATACTATACTATTTCGAGCTATGGATACTTTATTAACATAAGACATCGCATGTTTGTTTACCTTTGGTATCTTACGAGGTAAACGCATTTAAAAACGTAACAAATAATTGTCACTTTCATTTCACTCTTCCCGAGGTAACGAACGATAAATTTAGACAAGTTTGCGTTCGGTCGACTCCAACAAAGGTCAACTTGGATGTAGTTCCACTCTAGGTGTAAATTTTAACTACTGAAATACCATTGCTTGCGTGTTCAACACAGACACGCGTCTTCACCACGGTTGGTGTATAAAGCTAAAATTATAGTCATAGGCTTTTTATATATACTAGAATAGGTAATCAAGGTGTAAAAAGATTTTCACATCGAATCGAATTTAAGAGTTGAATCGCACTGGGGTGTTGATTATTGATAATTATCTCCCCTTCTATATATACCACGCGGCATTAAAAAAAGATGCATGTACTTCGCTGTTGCATTCAGTCAACATCAATATGAAGCCAACTGTCTCTACTGACTAGTTGGGTACAAAGTGAAGTGCAAAGGTACGCCGGTAACAGGCTGGTACACTGGGAAGGCAATCCTGGTCTCAGCTTCGATCGCCACGATATTAAATGAGAAACAATGAAGCTTTTAGAATTTTACAGCGAACCAAATTCTTTCCGAATAACACAACGGATTTGTCACCAATTCCAATCAGCGAAGGAATATCGAATCCAATTGACTCTCGAAGCTTCACCTTGCCCAAATTCGAAGAGCAAGTTTGAACACGCTATATACATGCAGTCAAAAGGACGAAATTCTTCTACAATAAAATGATATAGAAAAATTTCCAAATTACCTTTTATTAAAAGGTTGAAGTATCTTTGGTATACCCTCCATGGAAATGAATACAGATTATACCAATCATTTTTTGTTCGACGGGGTCTGTCAAAGGAAATGTAATAGGGTCAATGCCCTTTCCACTAACTTCAAATCCCCTTAATAGTGGAGGGAGTTTGTCAGGAAAAATGAACTTTATACTCCGGGAAATTTACATTGGTTCGGAAACTGCTACACCCTGAGGCAGAACCGAAGGGTGTATCGGTTTTCATACCAGTGTAACGTCCCGTACACCCTGGAGTAGACACGGTTGGTTGTTACTCCCGGGTGTTTTGGGATTTACAGTGGTAAAAAAATTCCAGTGTAAATTTCCATACACCATGGAGTAGACAGGGTTGGTCTCTACTCCAGGGTGTATTGAAATTTAAACTGGTATGAAAACCGATACACCCTTCAGTTGTGCCTCGGGATGTAACAGTTTCCGAACCAATGTACTTTTCTATACTACCTGGGATTCACAGGGGTAACTAATATAATGCTATGGAAACAGAAATGCATTCAGTACACTGTATGCTACAGTGTAGTCACGGATGGGGGTTTGCGTGACCCCTTCCCGCTTTTCCTGAAAAAGCAAACCTTATATTCATTCATGCCTTTGGTTCCTAAAATTGAATCTACTTCAAACCTGATATTTCTTTGTCATGTTGCTGGGGTTACTCCTGCATTTATGGTGTACTTTCGCCTTTGAAAAGTACCCTTTTGTTACGAGAAGTTATTTCTTTCCGCGAGGAAGACCCTGGACTCTCACCTATGGAGAATGTGTAATCTTAACTCAAATCGAGATTACATAAAGTGGAGGGGATATATTACTTTTCTGCTGCTATTGGCAAAGAAAAATATTTTGTTCCTTACTTCATTTTGGTCTGGCAGGATTGTTTGCTGTCGGAGATGAACTATGATCATGTCTGTATAAAGACGAAAAAACGAATACCACGTGATTTGTCTGTTCGTGAGCATGCGGGCACTGTCTCCATATTATTGACGGATAAACGGGAATACTTGGCTAATTATTTTATATCTATTTGCAAAGATGAAATATAGCTATATTAATAAATATCAAATTTATGCTCTCATTGAACACTGACTGCACATAAACAGTAAAATTGTCGATATTCTCTCTCTGGTGTCGGAACTATGCGGGGGTGGAAGAAACTCTGCTTTCCTTTTCTGATCACAGAAGTTTCATTTTATGTGATCATCACAGAAGTTTCATTTTATGTCTTATACAGTTAAAACTAGAAGTTCTGTCATGGAATGTGCACAAATAGCACGTCGATCTGTGCGTTAATCTACGCGTTATGACCATAGTAAGGCTATTATATTCTGTACAGATGGCATGTGCACAAGCAATGTTCCAGCCAATGGACCTCCGGGTTACCCGAGGTCCATTGGCAAAAACATTGCATGTGTTTACTATGAGTTACCAGGAGAACCTGCCGTGCTTTAGATGCCATTCGATATGACAATCGTGTGCAATTCCTACGCGCAATTAAGCCTAAATAAACGCACAGTTCGTGACAGGACTTCTAGTTTTAACTGTAAAACAGTCTACAAAGCGAGGGATATACTATTGATTTTCCACAAATAAAATTTCTAGATCACAACCCTTAAAAACCTGAATTTACAAAAATGATGTTTTCATATCCATTTTAGTAATATTGTGAAGGTCTATTATTATATAGTTTGTAAATGAAATATTTATATTATTACATGATACTTTATGAGAAAGAGGGACATATTTAACAAATATGTTTCGTTTGCTAATACCACGATAGATTTATATGACAATATTCGAGTCTTCGGGAGTGATGTGCATTACGTAATGCACTCTAAAATCAGTACAGTTCAAAATTAACCCAAATCGACGGGGTTGAGAGAATATGAACCCAAATGGGTTCACATTCACTTAGCCCCGTAGATTTAAGTTAACTGAATTTTGAGTGTAAGTTAATCACACCGCGTTTGTTGCCGGTGTTTGGGTTGGGTGTGGGTTAATTGGAAGTAAATACGTTTCATTTGCAATTAAGTCATCACACGTATATGTTTATTCTTCCCATGAAAAAGAAGAATATATATAAATTTGTCAAATCTGCAGAAAAATAAACCTTTTCGAAAGTTTTGACAAATTGATATATAGAGGATATGGAATGAGTGTTTTTCTCATATAATATTTATGAAACGAGTTTAAGAATTTTCCATTTGGCGATCCTCTGGCGAGCCCAAACGGAAAATTCGGACGAGTTTCATAAATATTATATGAGAAAAACACTCATTTCATATTCTATTTATCATATGACACACACACGCAAAAATTAGCCACTTAGTATGACTTTTTAACCCATCACTTAACTTGAGTTGCAGACGGCACTTGGAAAAAACATCCTCGTATAACTAAAAATTTTCATTTTTTGCTTCCAAATCATAGGTTATGACCCTTCATTGGAACGAGCTCATCGAGCTCGTTCCAATGAGGGGGCATAACCTATGTTTTGGAAGCAAAAAGTGAAAATATAAAAAAAATGAATGGTGTTTTCTGGTAGATGAAGGATTAATACAATATAACCCACCCTAAATAGATGTAAATTCTCCCAACTGAAATTATGCAAATGTCACCCAGTTGTATTTTGTTTAGCCAATCAAATTGTCCAGTTTTGAAAGTGACCAATGAAAGCTCCCAACTCTAATTATGCAAATTATGAAAATGTGGCATAGTTGTATTTTGTTCAGCCAATCAAATGGTTTAGTTTTGAAATTGACCAATGAAATTGACGGAAGGCTTTATTTATCACTGATTAATACGAACACAAAATATCAAATGTTTTAAAGTGTACAAAACGGACGAGTCATATGATAAATTTATATACTGACAGAAAACAGAAACGCAAGTTCAGTTTTGGTAATATAATTTTTCTATCCGTCGACCACATGTAGTAACATTTGATGCATAGCTACCCCAGTGTGCTGTCTAAAGAGTATTTGGTTAAAATTCAGTCAACCATGACCAAGTGCGAAGCTGAATGCTTTCAACAGATATTTCGACGAAGCGTGCATCCGGGTCACTCCCTCGTGCTATGGGCTTGAAAACCATACCAAATCGAAGTTTTGAAAAGCACACATCGATTACAAAACATTTCCTTTCAACTCGATTGGAAAGCAAAATGCTACGAATGTCCGAAGTTGATAGGGGTGGGGGCTATTGCTCTAATTATGCAGGGCCAATCGCAACGTCTCGTCGCTCAGAAATTTGGTGTCCATGATAGCTCGTTTAGTTGGGCGTCTCAGAGCCGCACCAAGATTAACTGACCGTCTCAGGAGCGGACGTCCCTGCGCCACGTCAAGATAGAGGCATATGTCTCTCACACCACCGAAACTGATTTCAGACGGCGACGGAGACGACGAGTCAGGTTGTAGGCACTCATAGTCACCGCGTTTATCGAAGAACATTTAGGAATCGGTTGCGGGAGTTCAATTTAAGGTCCCGACATCCCTACGTTGGTCTGAAATTAACACCCATGCGCGTCAACGTCGATTGCAATGGTTGCGGGAACATGCCCCAAATCAGTTTCACTTGGCCCAGTGGAGACGTGTATTATTCACTGACGAGTATCGGTTCACGCTTTACAGTTCAGATGGACGACAATGTTGGTATCGACGTCGAGGTGAGCGATGGTCTGGCGCGTGCGTTAAGGAAAACGACAGATTCGGGAAAGGGTCTCTTATGGTTCGGGGGAATTTCTCATGGCGTGAAAACACATCTCGTGGTCATTCGGGGCAATCTTATAGCCGTAAAATATCGAGATTAGGCCCTCATGCCTCACGTCCTTCCACTTATTCATGCGCGTGACCTTACAATGCAGCAGGGTAATGCGAGACCGCACGTTGCTAGGGTTTGTTGTGACTTCCTCAACCAAAACAATGTTCCAGTTCTCGATGTGGCATCATAGAGTCAAGATTTGTCCCCGATCGAGCATTTGTGAGACGAGCTGGACAGGAGGGCCAGGAAGCGTTTCAGCATCCCAAACAACGTCGCTCAGCTCACGCAGGCCCTTCTTCAGGAGTGGAATAACATCCCATAAAGGACCATAAACAACATGATAGGGTCAATGGTAGAGCAGCGACTGAAGCCCGGAGTGGGCACACCCGCTATTGATTTTGATCAGGAAATGGCGTAAGGGCCTCACATTTGAACGCCATCCATGCAAACACCGTCTGTGCTAAGGCAACAAAACTTGACACAATTTAATCAGTAATGAAGACATAACATCAAAATTCAAACAATGAAATAATCCTCCATCATACATTTGAAATATTTACCACAGAAAACACTTGCGGTTCTTTTTTCTGCTAGTTTATATATACCTGGAATTTAATTAAGCATCCCCTGAAATGTGTCATGACAGTGAAGTTGCTGTTACTGATTATTACGTTTTAATGATTGCCATGTCTTGCAGTACATTTCATCTTGTGAAACATGATGCTTCTGGTTGATAGCGTTGCCCAAACACTTCCCCTCGTCCACGTGAAGCGTGCTACACACGAATGTCACAAACAATACTATCATCAACATGCAATATCTGGATATCAAACAAGAAAATTTATCACTTATTTTAGCAGTAAACGTTGAAATGGCAAGGAGACTGCCAGAGGCACTAAGATGGCAAATCGTTGGAATGCATGTAACAGGCATGTCATTCAAAGCTATTGGAAGGTAACTTGGCTATAATCATTCTGTCATCAGCACACTTGTCCGCAAAAATCAACAAACCAACGATGTTAAGGACTCACCAAGGCCCGGACAACCCCGAAAGACCTTTCCTCGAGAAGATCGGAGTCTGGCACGCCTAGTTAGGCGTGGACTCTTTGTTTCGAGTGAGGGTTTGAAACGCCTTTGACTCCTCAACAGGCGTTTGTGCAACAGAGCTGTTTGAAACCGTCTCAAAGCACTGGGTATGAGGTCCAGAAGGGTCATCAAACGTCCAGCACTGTCTGATCATCATCAAAGACATCGTTTGGAGTGGTGTATGGCACGACGACATTGGAGTCTCAGGACATGGGGGAGAGTCCATTGGTCATACGAGAGTAGGTTCCTGCTTCACGTCACAGATAGTCGCAGGAGAGTGCGGAAGCATGGGAATACTGCTTACGTGCCCAGGAACATCAGACCAACTGCTCCTTAAGGAGGGGGATCAGTTATGATCTGGGGATGCCTCTCACATGATTGTAAACTTGCTATGGTGACTGTACGTCGGAATCTGAATGGTCATCAGTACATCCTGGACATTATCAATCCGGTTGTCGAGCCTCATTTTGACAACCATCCGTTGGCCACTCGCCTTGTATTCATGGACGACAATGCAAGGTCATATCGTTCCCATGCTGGAAGCATAGAAAAACTGCTTACATGCCAGGGGACATCAGACCTATTATTCCTTATGGTGGAGGATCATTAATGACATGGGGCTGCCTCTCTCATGATTGTAAACTTGATATGGTGACTGTACGTGGGAATGTCAATGGTCATCAGTACAACTGAGGCATTCTCAATCCAAGTCTCGTGCCTCATTTTGACAACCATCCGTTGGCTACTCGTCTTGTATTCATGGACGGCAATGCAAGGCCACGCCGTTCCCATGCTATGAGAGCATTCCCCCAGAACAACGTTATTACAACACTACCTTGGCCTGCAGTGAGCCCCGATTTGAATCCCTTAGAACAGATCTGGGACTTTCTGGGACGTCGTTTGCTTACACGGAATCCGCCTGTACAGACTCTGGCCGATTTGGATGCTGCATTGTAAGAGGAGTGGCAGCACTTACCTCTGGACCGTATCAGAACGCGCCTACTGGATGCATTAGGATGAGGGTTCAGACTGTCATCCCGGCCCGTGATGGAAAAACAAGCTACTGACGTCAGACCCTGCTGTTGTGTTCAGGAGGTCACAAGTTATATTTTTGTGTCTGTAATTACCGGCATTGTTTCATCATGGACAGTTCCGGCACCATACTTGTCGAGGGAACATTCTTCCATCTAAAACATTAGTGACAGATATGTGTAATTGGCGCCATTAAAATACTGCATACTTTCATCATTGTGTTGTCTTTCATTTGTCAGTAGACCATTCTTTCCGCAAACAATCACTTTTGGCCATATTAAAGATAGCATGAAAGTAATGACAGTTTCTATTATCACCACTGCGAAAAAAATCCAGAGGATGCTTTATTAAGTTCCATGTGTATATTATGAAATAAATGAAACCATAACACCATTTAAGACTCAATGAATTTTTCAAACGAGCCTTTGTCTGTCGAGAAGGTTGAATGAGTTTCTTGAAAATTTGAACAAATTCCACCCCAATATCAAACTGAAGATGGAACATTCTTACAAAAGTATCAATGTTCTATTCGTTTCTGTACGGAGTGTTTTATGTGTTGTTTGAACCTTAATTTAGATTAACCCTTTACCTAACGAATCGCTCGTATCCGTCCGCGTAATATGCAAATTCAGCAGTTGAAAAATATTATTTTTCAAACAATTTCAACAAAACCATATCATGTGACCCCTCGTTGGAACGAGCTCGACGCGCTCGTTCAAACGAGGGGTCACATGATATGGTTTTGTTGAAATTGTTTGAAAATCTTTTAAAAATGATATTTAAAATAATAAATTTTGATATCGTCTGCGTTGGGCAAAGGGTTAATACTTTTTCACTTTAGGTCCGTGCATCATCTTAAATCCAATACATCTGAAAGAGATTTGTTTTTTTAAGAATATAGACATATGGACATTATTCTCTATTTGCTTTCTGATCTGCATTGGGTTTCTATCCGCAGCTGTTTCTTGTCATGTCTGTCTGTATTTGCCGCCACTGTTTTTGTAACTACATTTCACAACATGTTTCCTAAAATTGTTGTTGACCATCTAAAGTATTTATTTATTTATTGGTGTTTAAGGTCACATATTTCTGCACAATGGCTAACCGTGACAGTTTTACGGGTGGTGGAAGCCGGAGTACCCGGAGAGAACCACCGAGCAACGGCGAGCAACTGTCAGCTCCCCAGCATACCAACTCCACACAAGCAGGGTTAGCATTGGTTGAAGACAGGCAGAACTGAGGTTTGTTGGCTTTGGCAGATTATTTATAAATTGTATACCTTTAGGTTATCACTACGGTACTCATTTAATTTCGAAATGAACTCCACTGAGAATTTTATCCACGATATTTTTAACCGCGTTTCAATCATATCGATGTCAGCCCATGCATGTAGAGCTGGGGTTTAGGTTCTAGGTTTGGCTCGGAGAAATTTGAGCACGCTTAAGTTTGTTTTGCTGAGATATTTGTTCCGTGTTTGAGGATTAGTCTGATGAATGATTTGTAGAGTTTTAGTAGGATGTTTTTGTTGGTATCTCAGTGTTTACCTCTAACCATTGTAGAGCACAATCAATGGTTTCTCGCGCCTAATGCGCCCAGGGACCTTATGGGACAAGACTCTACTTTAACGTTTCAGTTTTAAGAAATTTCACAAATTTATCGCAAATCGTCATCATGACCCGTCGCAGCAGAGGAGGAAAGTGTGAGGAAGAAGGGTTCTGATGATGGACTTCCAGGCAAGTATAGTCTGCCACTTAGGTCAGTAATTTTATAGTTGGAGCCGTCCTTGGCAAGTATAGTCTGCCCTGGGTTGACCCGGGTGTTCAAGGAAGAGCGGATTCGGTTGATCACTTGTACAAAAAGGCACCTTTCAGGGTATCATCAAAAGATCCATGGTTCTGGGACAGGCCTGTTAGTTAACCTACTTGGCGGGGACTATAGTGCGTTCTGAGAATGTTTACAAAAAAGTCCACAGGGAGACACAGGACCCATGGGGTGGGGTGGACCATCACCTTCGTGGATGGCGAGAAGGATGAGAAAATTCATAACGGTTAGAGTGATTCCATAACTGTTAAGTGAGAAAAGATGCTGATTGTGTAAAGTGATAATTGAGTTTAGGCGATGTCACCATGGTCTGGTGTTACCGTGGTATCTTC
Source organism: Pictodentalium vernedei (assembly GCA_031216915.1). Classification (NCBI taxonomy): domain Eukaryota; kingdom Metazoa; phylum Mollusca; class Scaphopoda; order Dentaliida; family Dentaliidae; genus Pictodentalium; species Pictodentalium vernedei. The sequence goes on along the minus strand of CM062292.1, from coordinate 70,350,146 downwards.
AGGAAAGTTTAGTCTTCTCTTATGATCGATCATTTGTTGGAGCCGTCTTGGGCAAGTAATGTCTGCCTCGGGCTCTTCTGTCTCTGTTCTGTGGATAGTTGGATAGTGTTGGTGCGTTGGTCATCGGAGTTTTTCGTGTTGTTACTTTACTCTATTGTCTTGAAACATTGTCATCGATGTCTGCTGCTTTCTGTGAGTCAGTCGAAGAGTTTGAAATAGAGAGTAATCGCTTGACTGGACTGGTTGCGTGAAATAATTCATGAGAGGTGAGGGACGTTGTACAAACACGAGTGCGCGAATGCGCACGAGTGTTTTACAATATAGTCCCTCGCCTCGAATGAATTATTTCACGGAACCAGTCCAGTCAAGCAATTACTCTGTTTATTACCTTTCATTATTAACGATAATTATATGATTTAACCCTTTACCTAAAGTTACGGCAAAAACCGGCCAACGCTATTCTCAAAAATCGCCAATTAATTTTCATTACTTTTTCATGTTTTATCTTTAAAACATAGGTTATGACCCCTCATTGGAACGAGCTCGTCCAGCTCATTCCAAAGGGGTCATAACCTATGTTTTTGAGACAAAAAGTGAAAATAATAGTTATTCAAGAATTTGTTTTTGCAAGTGTCGTCTGCTTTTCATGTTAGGTTACGGGTTAAAAAAACAAAAAAACAATGAAGTCCCCATTACACCAACGGCAAAGCGTCATCGTTTGCGCGCACGGATACTTGGACCCAATCGTTGACTGCATAATTCACTTGTGAAGTTATCATTTATAATCAAACCTGGAAATCCCAATAAATCACACTTTGGAAAGTAATAAAATAGATAAAATGACGTAGAGTCATGCCTTTCCCCATTAACCCGTCTCAAGTAGTTGACATTTGGTCTCCTCGGGACATGGAGGAGGGGTTACAGTTGGAATTGATATAATAGAGCGGTGTGGCTGGTATTGCGGAGAGACCTACACTCCAAAATCGGAAGTGGTCAGAAATCAACCTGTGCCGATTATTTCAAGACGGTCTTTAACAGTATCAAAGTCAGGTCTTTCGTGGAGGAGTGTGATGGGTGTGTGTAGAAGCGGGAGGGGAGGGCGATACGGAACGCTTGGTTTTGGACTCTCTGGTGTTTTAAGGTGTTGGCTTTGTTCATTTCGTTGAGAACGAGTGCCCCGTACTCAAGTAAGGGGGCGCACCAATGCCCCTATAGTTTTAGGAGGACTACTTCATTTGAACCCCACAAGGTGCCGCGTAGCATTTTGAGCAGATAGATTCTTTTAGTCGTTTTATTGGCACTGGCCTCTGAGGAGTGCCGGCTCTGAGAAGTACATCACTGGAAATTTCATTAACACGAACTTTGATTTTTTGTTCATTTAAAAACGAGGATAGTGGTCTTAAAAATTTAATGGCGTGGTTGAACCATTGCAGTAAACAAGACTTTGTTTAAATTTTCAGACCATGGGTGTGATGGCCAACGCAAAAATTTAAGAATTTGTTGGCGCATTTGCCATATATTGATTGAACGCAGTGACATAGTTTCTCTTCCCTCGAATAAACCCAACTGCGGGTAAATTCCTCAGAAAACTGATTGCCTCTCATACTTGAGAATGGCTTTGCAAGAGAGAAAAATGAAAGAAGTTTATCACTGTCACAAGATAATTCCGAATTCAAGTCTGCGCGATGCCCACTTAAAACAGTACAGACGTCAACAGAGAACACGTGGATACTTTTATGCTTAAAGAGACGAACTTTCAGATTGGCCAGTATGGGGCCAAACTAACAAATACAATCCTTGGTTCGTACTCAGTCTAAAATTCCATGTACGCAGCAAACAAGTAAAATCGGAAATTGACGATTTTTTTTTTTTAGATTTTTACTCAGAACGCATGCTTCAGAAATGTCTGCGATGGCCTTGAACATATTTTATCAATTCATTTACACGTTGAACACAGAGGTTCGATGGCTGTCTGTTGTTTTCACTTATTACAAGTAATAAAAGGAAACTTCGCTTTATTTTCTACTGAGGTCATAGGTGTTTTCACAACAATTTACATGCTTCTTAACCGGACCTTTCGTGGCCGTCTGATAATGTAAGGGGAGATAAATTTATCGAATGTCGATTTTCATGACAAGATCAGTCAGCGATGACTAATATCTAATTCTCATACACATAAAGGCATGTCTAATTGGTAGTAGGGCCCTGCGAATCATGAACTGTTTAGCTTGGATCTAATCTCGAATCGAATCAGACATATTGAATATACCCATAGTAGCTTGGTGTTCCAAATGTTCACCACAAGTGGTGAACATTTGGTACACCAAGCTACTTTGGTTATATTTTATTTATACCATGATCGTCAGATTATTAAGAGTCTCTATTACTGTTTTTTTCTCGATGTTTCTGTGCAGCAGACGAACACGCGTGCGACCCTGTTCTTGTTTACATGAGCACCGGTGGACGATACTTACGATGTCAATGTTATCGCCGAAACGAAATGGAAAAAGAAACGCGCAAATCACGAGGCCTTTTTCATTTTAAAAACATAATAACATACTATACTATTTTGAGCTATGGATACTTTATTAATATAAGACAACGCATGTTTGTTTACCTTTGGTATCTTATGAGGTAAACGCATTTAAAAACGTAATAAATAATTGCCGCTTTCATTTCACTCTTCCCGAGGTAACGAACGATAAATTTAGACAAGTTTGCATTCGGTCGACGCCAACAAAGGTCAACTTGGATGTAGTTCCACTCTAGGTGTAAATTGTAACTACTTAAATACCATTGCTTGCGTGTTCAACACAGACACGCGTGTTCGCTGCGGTTGGTGTATAAAGCTAAAATTACAGTCGTAGGCTTTTTATATATAGTAGAATAGGTAATCAAGGTGTAAAAAGATTTTCACATCGAATCGAAATTAAGAGTTGAATCTCACTGGGGTGTTGATTGTTGATAATTATCTCCCCTTCTATATATACAACGTGGCATTAAATAAAACATGCATGTACTTCGCTGTTGCATTCAGTCAACATCAATATGAAGCCAACTGTTTCTACTGACTAGTTGGGTACAAAGTGAAGTGCAAAGGTACGCCGGTAACAGGCTGGTACACTGGGAAGGCAATCCTGGTCTCAGCTTCGATCGCCGAGATATTAAATGAGAAACAAAGAATCTTTTAGAATTTTACAGCGAACCAAATTCTTTCCGAATAACACAACGGATTTGTCACCAATTCCAATCAGCGAAGGAATATCGAATCCAATTGACTCTCGAAGCTTCACCTTGCCCAAATTCGAAGAGCAAGTTTGAACACGCTATATACATGCAGTCAAAAGGACGAAATTCTTCTACAATAAAATGATATAGAAAAATTTCCAAATTACCTTTTATTAAAAGGTTGAAGTATCTTTGGTATACCCTCCATGGAAATGAATACAGATTATACCAATCCTTTTTTGTTCGACGGGGTCTGTCAATGGAAATGTAATAGGGTCAATGCCCCTTCTACTAACTTGAAATCCCCTTAATAGTGGAGGGAGTTTGTCAGGAAAAATGTACTTTATACTCCGGGAAATTTACATTGGTTCGGAAACTGCTACACCCTGAGGCAGAACCGAAGGGTGTACCGGTTTTCATACCAGTGTAACGTCCCGTACACCCTGGAGTAGACACGGTTGGTTGTTACTCCCGGGTGTTTTGGGATTTACAGTGGTAAAAAAATTCCAGTGTAAATTTCCATACAGCATGGAGTAGACACGGTTGGTCTCTACTCCAGGGTGTATTGAAATTTAAACTGGTATGAAAACCGATACACCCTTCAGTTGTGCCTCGGGATGTAACAGTTTCCGAACCAATGTACTTTTCTATACTACCTGGGATTCACAGGGGTAACTAATATAATGCTATGGAAACAGAAATGCATTCAGTACACTGTATGCTACAGTGTAGTCACGGATGGGGGTTTGCAAGACCCCTTCCCGCTTTTCCTGAAAAAGTAAACCTTATATTCATTCATGCCTTTGGTTCCTAAAATTGAATCTACTTCAAACCTGATATTTCTTGGTCATGTTGCTGGGGTTACTCCTGCATTGATGGTGTACTTTCGCCTTTGAAAAGTACCCTTTTCTTACTAGAAGTTATTTCTTTCCGCGAGGAAGACCCTGGACTCTCACCTATGGAGAATGTGTAATCTTAACTCAAATCGAGATGACGTAAAGTGGAGGGGATATATTACTTTTCTGCTGCTATTGGCAAAGAAAAATATTTTGTTCCTTACTTCATTTTGGTCTGGCAGGATTGTTTGCTGCCGGAGATGAACTATGATCATGTCTGTATAAAGACGAAAAAACGAATACCACGCGATTTGTCTGTTCGTGGGCATGCGGGCACTGTCTCCATATTATTGACGGACAAACGGGAATACTTGGCTAATTATTTTATATCTATTTGCAAAGATGAAATATAGCTATATTAATAAATATCAAATTTATGCTCTCATTGAACACTGACTGCACATAAACAGTAAAATTGTCGATATTCTCTCTCTGGTGTCGGAACTATGCGGGGGTGGAAGAAACTCTGCTTTCCTTTTCTGATCATCACAGAAGTTTCATTTTATGTCTTATACAGTTAAAACTAGAAGTTCTGTCATGGAATGTGCACAAATAGCACGTCGATCTGTGCGTTAATCTACGCGTTATGTCCATAGTAAGGCTATTATATTCTGTACAGATGGCATGTGCACAAGCAATGTTCCAGCCAATGGACCTCCGGGTTACCCGAGGTCCATTGGCAAAAACATTGCATGTGTTTACTATGAGTTACCAGGAGAACCTGCCGTGCTTTTGATGTCATTCGATATGACAATCGCGTGCAATTCCTACACGCAATTAAGCCTAAATAAACGCACAGTTCGTGACAGGACTTCTAGTTTTAACTGTAAAACAGTCTACAAAGCGAGGGATACACTATTGATTTTCCACAAACAAAATTGCTAGATCACAACCCTTAAAAACCTGCATTTACAAAAATGATGTCTTCATATCCATTTTAGTAATATTGTGAAGGTCTATTATTATATAGTTTATAAATGAAATATTTATTTTATTACATGATACTTTATGAGAAAGAGGGGCATATTTAACAAATATGTTTCGTTTGCTAATACCACGATAGATTTATATGACAATATTCGAGTCTTCGGGAGTGACGTGCATTACGTAATACACTCTAAAATCAGTACGGTTAAAAATTAACCCAAATCAACGGGGTTGAGAGAATATGAACCCAAATGGGTTCATATTCACGTAGCCCCGTAGATTTGGGATGAGTTTTAGCCCAACTGAATTTTGAGTGTAAGTTAATCACACGTATATGTTTATTCTTCCCCTGAAAAGAAGAATATATATAAATTTGTCAAATCTGCAGACAAATAAATCTTTTCGACAGTTTTGGCAAATTGATATACAGAGGATATGGAATGAGTGTTTTTCTCATATAATATTTATGAAACGAGTCTGAGAATTTTCCGTTTTGGTGAGCCTCTGACGAGTTTCATAAATATTATATAAGAAAAACACTCATTTCATATTCTATTTATCATATGACACACACACGCAAAAATTAACCACTTAATATGACTTTTTAACCCATCACTTAACTTGAGTTGCAGACGGCACTTGGAAAAAAACATCCTCGTATAACTAAAAATTTTCATTTTTTGCTTCCAAATCATAGGTTATGACCCTTCATTGGAACGAGCTCATCGCGCTCGTTCCAATGAGGGGTCATAACCTATGTTTTGGAAGCAAAAAGTGAAAATATAAAAAAATGAATGGTGTTTTCTGGTAGATGAAGGATTAATACAATATAACCCACCCTAAATAGATGTAAATTCTAATTTTAGTTTTGAAATTGTCCAATGAAATTGACGGAAGGCTTTATTTATCACTGATTAATACGAACACAAAATATCAAATGTTTTAAAGCGTACAAAACGGACGAGTCATATGATAAATCTATATACTGACAGAAAACAGAAACGCAGGTTCAGTTTTGGTAATATAATTTTTCTATCCGCCGACCACATGTAGTAACATTTGATGCATAGCTACCCCAGTGTGCTGTCTAAAGAGTATTTGATTAAAATTCAGTCAACCATGACCAAGTGCGAAGCTGAATGCTTTCAACAGATATTTCCACGAAGCGTGCACCCGGGGCACTCCCTCGTGCCATGGGCTTGACAACCATATCAAATCGAAGTTTTGAACAGCACACATCGATTACAAAACAGTTCCTTTCAACTGGACTGGAAAACAAAATGCTGCGAATGTCCGAAGTTGATAGGGGTGGGGGCTATTGCTCTAATTATGCAAGGCCAATCGCAACGTCTCGTCGCTCAGAAATTTGGTGTCCATGATAGCTCGTTTAGTTGGGCGTCTCAGAGCCACAAAAAGGTTAACTGACCGTCTCAGGGGCGGACGTCCCTGCGTTACGTCGCCAAGTCAAGATAGAGGCATATGTCTCTCACACCACCGAAACTGATTTCAGACGGCGACGGAGACGACGAGTCAGGTTGTGGGCACTCATAGTCACCGCGTTTGTCGAAGAACAGTTAGGAATCGGTTGCGGGAGTTCAATTTAAGGTCCCGACGTCCCTGCGTTGGTCTGAAACTTACACATAGGCGCGTCAACGTCGATTGCAGTGGTTGCGAGAACATGCCCCAAATCAGTTTCACTTGACCCAGTTGAGACGTGTATTATTCACTGACGAGTATCGGTTCACGCTTTACAGTTCAGATGGACGACAATGTTGCTATCGACGTCGAGGTGAGCGATATTTTGGCGCGTGCGTTAAGGAAAACGACAGATTCGGGGAAGGGTCTCTTACGGTTTGGGGGAATTTCTCATGGCGTGAAAACACATCTCGTGGTCATTCGGGGCAATCTTATAGCAGTAAAATATCGAGATCAGGCCCTCATGCCTCACGTCCTTCCACTTATTCATGCGCGTAACCTTACGTTGCAGTAGGATAATGCGAGACCGCACGTTGCTAGGGTTTGTTGTGACTTTCTCAACCAAAACAATGTTCCAGTTCTCGATGGGCCGCCCTAGAGTCCAGATTTGTCCCCAATCGAGCATTTGTGAGACGAGCTGGACAGGAGGGCCAGGAAGCGTGTCAGCATCCCAAACAACGTCGCTCAGCTCATGCAGGCCCTTCTTCAGGAGTGGAATAACATCCCATAAAGGACCATAAACAACTTGATAGGGTCAACGGTAGAGCCACGACTGATGCCCGGAGTAGGCACACCCGCTATTGATTTTGATCAGGAAATGGCGTAGGGGACCCACATTTGAACGTCCTCCATGCAAACACCGTCTGTGTTAAGGCAACAAAACTTGTCAAAATTTAATCAGTAATGAAGACATAACATCAAACTTCAAACAATGAAATAATCCTCCATCATACATTTGAAATATTTATCACAGAAAACACTTGCGATTCTTTTTTCTGCTAGTTTATATTCACCTGGAACGTAATTAAGCATCCCCTGAAATGTTTCATGGCAGTGAAGTTGCTGTTACTGATTATTATGTTTTAATGATTGCCATGTCTTGCAGTACATTTCATCTCGTGAAACATGATGTTTCTGGTTGATAGCGTTGCCCAAACACATCCCCTCGTCCACGTGAAGCGTGCTACACACGAATGTCACAAACAATACTATCATCGATATGCAGTATCTGGATATCAAACAAGAAAATTTATCACTTATTTTAACAGTAAATGTTGAAAATGGCAAGGAGGAGACTGCCAGAGGCACTAAGATGGCAAATCTTTGGAATGCACGTAACAGGCATGTCATTCAAAGCTATTGGAAGGCAACTTGGCTATAGTCATTCTGTCATCAGCACACTTGTCCGCAAAAATCAACAAACCAACGATGTTAAGGACCCACCAAGGCCCGGACAACCCCGAAAGACCTTTCCTCGGGAAGATCGGAGTCTGGCACGCCTAGTTAGGCGTGAACTCTTTGTTTCGAGTGGGAGTTTGAAACGCCTTTGACTCCCCAACAGGCGTTTGTGCAACAGAGCTGTTCGAAACCGTCTCAAAGCACTGTGTATGAGGTAGGTCCAGAAGGCTCATCAAGCGTTCAGCACTGTCCGATCATCATCAAAGACAGCGTTTGGAGTGGTGTATGGAGTCTCAGGACATGGGGGAGAGTCCATTGGTCATACGGGAGTAGGTTCCTGCTTCACGTCACAAGAGAGTTCGGAAGCATGGGAATACTGCTTACCTGGCCAGGAACATCAGACCAACTGATCCTTAAGGTGGAGAATCAGTTATGATCTGGGGATGCCTCTCTCATCATTGTAAACTTGCTATGGTGACTGTACGTCGGAATCTGAATGGTCATCAGTACATCCTGTACATTCTCAATCCGGTGGTCGAGCCTCATTTGACAACCACCCTTTGGCTACTCGCCCTGTATTCATGGACGACAATGCAAGGCCATATCGTTCCCATGCTGAGAGAGCATTCCCCCAGAACAACGTTATTACAACACTACCTTGGCCTGCAGTGAGCCCCGATTTGAATCCCTTCGAACAGATCTGGGACATTCTGGGACGTCGTTTGCTTGCTCGGGATCCGCCTGTACAGACTCGTGTCGATTTGGAAGCTGCATTGTATGAGGAGTGGCAGCACTTACCTCTGGACCGTATCGGAACGCCTACTTGATGCATTAGGAGGAGGGTTCAGACTGTCATCCGGGCCCGTGGTGGAAAAACTCGCTACTGACGTCAGACCCTGCTGTTGTGTTCAGGACGTCACAAGTTATATTTTTTGTCAGTAATTACCGACATTGTTTCATCATGGACATTTCCAGCACCATACTTGTCGAGAGAACATTCTTCCATCAAAAACAGTAGTGACAGATATGTGTAATTAGCGCCATTAAAATACTGCATACGTTCATCATTGTGTTATCTTTCATTTGTCAGTAGACCATTCTTTCCGCAAACAATCACTTTTGGCCATATTAAAGATAGTATGAAAGTAATGACAGTTTCTGTTATCACCACTGCGAAAAAAAGCCAGAGGATGCTTAATTAAGTTCCATGTTTATATTGTGAAATAAATGAAACCATAACACCATCTAAGACTCAATGAATTTTTCAAACGAGCCTTCGTCTGTCGAGAAGGTTGAATGAGTTTCTTGAAAATTTGAACAAATTCCACCACAATATCAAACTGAAGATGGAACGTTCTTACAAAAGTATCAATTTTCTTTTCGTTTCTGTACCGAGTGTTTTATGTGTTGTTTGAACCTTAATTTAGATTAACCCTTTACCTAACGAATCGCCCGCATCCGCCCTCGTAATATGCAAATTCAGCAGTTGAAAAATATTATTTTTCAAACACTTTCAGCAAAACCATATCATGTGACCCCTCGTTGGAACGAGCTCGTCGAGCTCGTTCCAACGAGGGGTCACATGATACGGTTTTGTTGAATAAATTTTGATATCATCTGCGTTGGGTAAAGGGTTAATACTTTTCACTTTAGGTCCGTGCGTCATCTTAAATCCAATACATCTGAAAGAGATTTGTTTTTTTAAGAATATAGACATATGGACATTATTCTCTATTTACGGTCTGATCTGCATTGGTTGTCTATCCGCAGCTGTTTCTTGTCATGTTTGTCTGTATTTGCCTCCACTGTTTTTGTAACTACATTTCACAACATGTTTCCTAAAAGTATTGTTAACCATCCTAAGAAACTCACAAGTGACTCTCTTCGCTATTCACACAACTTCGAAACGTTAATGCATGGAGAGAGAAGTTGTCCCAATAGGTTTGCAAATCAAATTAACCCCTCAAGTCACTCGAAATAATTCTGGTACCTGAGTCAAAACTGTCTTTATATTTTCACGGGATTATTCAAAATAGAGATTAAGACGACGCGAACCAGTTAGAGTTTTTTTCAGAGCACCTGTTTTTCCGGGTTTTTTTTAGCTAACCCTTTCTGCATTTTTCAAAAGCAAGAAGAAGAAAAGACTAAGGCCCCACAATGTGAATCGTTTTCTCTGTACCTTTTTGTAAAATTGCATGGGGAGGCGGGCGGATTTTTATTTTATTTCTTATTTTAATTATTTCTTTGTCATCAAAAGTTCAAGTTCTTGGTTTGTTTTATGTTTTAGGCCTCATAAGCTACAGAATAGCATGGGTGGTGGTGTATTTCGTCCCTTGTGTGCAACAAGGCTTTGCAATGCTTTAGCATTGCAAAGCCTTGTTGCACTCCAGGGACAAATTTATCAGTTTTATTAACGTGGATAAAATATCAATCATAAACCATTTAAATTCATTTTTTTTAAAGTTTGCATTGGTTATAAAACGAGAGCATGCTGCAACCAAAAGGACAACGGGACGGGGGTGGTTGGAGGCTGAGAAACATATTTTTAACTTTTTTGGCCTAAGTGAGATAGTGATATGTGTAGCAGTATTAGTTGTAGGGGTGATATTAGAACAATGCAGTTTATTTCAAAGAGATCTTTCCCAGAGTAGAACATCATCACAATTCATTGTCAAAGTTGAACAACATGAAGTGTTCTTATTAAAAAGCAGATCATGCTTCTGAGAATGGTAGCAAATAGAAACCAATATTCACGTAAAAATATAAGATCTGATATTACGGGCGAACAGAAGATCGGCCACCCTGTTTCCCTTTGAGCAAATGACAGGCGGACGGAGTGATCGTTCGTCTAATTTATTCAAGCCGTTGTCAACGTCTGGTCAAACAGCATGCCCGGTCATTTAGTTTTTCAGTTAAGCCCTTACCTTACTGAATGCCAACAACAGGGCTGTGGAGTTTTGATTTTTCAGACTCGGTTTCGGTTCGATGTCAGGAAAAAACTTTCGGTTTTTCTATGTGATAAGAACGGATAGTAAATGATACCTCAGGCTCCTTAACTTGGAAAAAATCCGCAATTAGACATCACTCACCACAAAGGGCCTGTCTGAAAATAAGCAGACTGTCATCTGCAAAATGAGGTCCCCAGAGGGTGTTTTCACACAATGGACGATATACATAGATAATGAACCATTTCCACCAATCGATACTTTATTTGAGCAACAACAGGATCAGGCCAGAAAATAAGCAGACTGTCATCTGCAAAATGAGGTCCCCAGAGGGTGAATTTAGTGATGCTACCTTGCACAGCGGGGTAGCATCACTAAATTTACCCTCTGCGAACCTCAATCTGAATCAGGGTCTCTGAACTAAATAGAAGGAGGTACCCAGAGGATAAATTGGCCAACTGTATGGGATAGCATTATCAAATTCACCCTCTAGGAACCTCATTCTGCAAATGTCAGACTGCTTATTTTCAGGCCTGCAAAGGGCCTGTCTGAAAGGATCTCCACTGGGTTCAGCCTATCTTCCCTTTATTTGTTCTTAGGAGTTCCGTGAGATCAGTTGGTAAGCCTATTCAGTCAGACAAGAAACCCAGAAAACAGGATAACAAATGAGAAAGGTCTTCTACTCGATGTTGTGCCCTCATTGTCAAATTATCTCCCTTATTGACTCGTGAGGTGGACGAGTCAATAACGAGACCACGATATCCACAGTTCGGAAGTTGGTGTCCATTCGGCACATTCAAAAGAGGATTTATCTCCTTGGGTTGACGTTTTAATTTGTATATTCTCTCGGCACATGAGACCAATTCCACATCCAGTCCTAGCATTAATCCTAGGGGCACTTTTGAAAATATATCCTTCTCAGGAATGTCCTGAAACAATTACACTGTCCTGATCAGTTAGCCAAGTCTCAGTAACCAAACAGAAATCAATTTTGTTATTGCCGTTGTGTTCTACAAAATCAGGAACCTTATTCCTCACAGATCTGGCATTTAACAACAATCAAGGATCAAACTAAAGCTCTAGACACTATTGAATCATGTATTTCGGACATTCGCACATGGATGGTTTCAAACAAATTATTGATAAATGATGATAAGACAGAATTTCTAATAATTGGTTCACGACAACAACTCACTAAAGTTGACATCAAATCAGTGAAGGTAGGAGATTCTGCCATCAATGCTAGTAACAGTGTACGTAATCTTGGTGCCTTCCTCAACTCTACCATATCCATGGACAGACATGTTACAAATATGTGCAATAAGGCTTTCAGAGACCAATACAAAGTTAAACAGATAAGACAGTTCCTCACCAGAGACTCGACAAAAAGCCTAGTTCATGCCTTTGTAACTTCACATTTAGATTATTGTAACGCCTTACTGTTCAACCGTCCACGATATCAGTACTTTCGCCTGCAGGTGTTACTAAATGCATCAGCTCGAGTGGTATGTAGGGTATCACGATCTCAACACATCACTCCTGTTCTGAAGGATATGTACTGGCTACCAGTCAAGTACAGAATAATTTTCAAAACTTTATTATTAGTTTTTAAGACACAAAACAACATGTCACCAGCCTACTTATATCAACACTCAGTGAAGTTAGGAAATTCCACCATCGGGCAAGTGACAGTGTACGTAACCTTGGTGCCTCCTTCGACTCAAACATGTCTATAGACAAACATGTTACAAATATGTGCGACAAGGCTTTCAGAGGTCAAAACCAAATTAAACAGCTAAGACGGTTCCTTATAAAGACTCCACAAATCTCTCCTTCATGCCTTTGTAACTTCACATTTGGATTATTGTAATGCCTTACTGTTCAGCCTTCCACAATACCAGTACCAGTGTTATGTAGAGTATCACGATCTCAATGCATCACTCCTGTTTTGATGGATCTGCACTGGCTGCCAGTTAAGTACAGGATATTTTTCAAAACTTTATTATTAGTTTTCAAGACACAAAACAACATGTCACCAGCCCACTTAGGAGAACTCCTTATTACCAAGAATGTGTATCAATACAACCTGAGGTCTGATGGTAAAATGTTGCTACATGTTCCAAAACATAGGTGCAAGACATTTGGAGATAGTTCATTCTCATTTGCTGGCCCTCACTTGTGGAATAATTTACCAGAATACCTAAAAATACTGACAAATGTCAACCTTTTCAAGAAAGATCTCAAAACATACCTGTTTTAAAAAGCCTATAAGTGATGTTCTGGACTGTAAGATACTGTATATATTCCGTTTGTATATTTGCACGAGATTAGTAACATGTACAGCGCCTTAGAATATGGTTCTATATCTTCTGAACTATAATTTTGGCACTATATAAATGTGTATTTTATTAATATTATAAGGAAGAAAATGCGACAATGAAAACACGACGTATTCGTCCCTTTGCCAGATCGACAAAGTGACGAGAGTCCATAGTGTTCATTAGTCCAGTTCTCTCCCAGTGAAATAGTTTGATCCGTTTATGCACAAACACAAAAAACTGTTCGGCCGATTGTTGCTGGGTTTTGCAGTTCTGTTTTCCGATTTCCAGCAAAAACCGGAACCGAACCGGAAAACGTCCAGAACTAGCTACCATCCGTCCTGCGCTATTAAAAAACAAATAGGCATTCAATTACTTTTTATTATGTTCCAACGAGACTAAAATTCTCCTTATCTGATTGGACGAGAGCTCGCTTAGTATATTCTTTGTTTAGGGCTCAAGTGGCAAATGTTACCGTCTGACGTCACAACGCGAAATATATGCAACGACGTCGTCCGTTTCGTGACTGCTTCATCAACGGAGTGACTGGCACGCCGCTTCGTTTTTTCTGGATGTTACACGTGTGCAGCAGACAGTGTTCCGGATGAAATGTTGTTTAAATTACAAACTGACTTAAGATTTGATCTAAGATGGGATGAGTTTATCTGGTTTATTGATTATTTATCCAGTGGATACACGAAAGGTTTACTTACTAAACCTGTGATCGTTAAAAGTTGCCTTGAACAAGGCAACTTTTAACGATCACAAGATTAGAAAATAAGCCTCTCGTGTTTCACGATGTAGGTTTTGGGCTATGGGGAGTGTCTATTGGAACAAATACGCCATTGTGATGAATTGACGGTAACATGGTCTGAGGTTCGCGTCTCAGTTGAACATAAGCTCCGAGCCGCAAACCTCAAACCATGTTACCGTCAATTCATCACAATAACTTATAATGTTTTAATATTTTGTCTCAAAATGTTGAGGCAGACAATGAAAATTTTTGGTTATGCGGTTGTTTTAGTTTTCTTTTTTTTGCAAGTTTGGCTTCTACTCGAGTGGGCTAGGCTCCTCATGTCGCTGGTTCTCAACAGTTAGTTTAAGTTTAAACATATTTTATTTGCCATAAATTTGCAAAAAAGGATTGGAGTACAAGTTATACAACTTATGTTAACTCCTCTCCACAAACACAACAGAAAAAACAATACATAGATGCGGATACAAGATATATAGATTGATTCACAAATGAATAGGGATTTACACTATTTAGAATTGAAAGGTAAGTTGTTGAAACAGGCAGCCAATTTACGTAATAGGGTCTCGACACAGGGAATACATATGGTTGGACACTGTTGACTTTCTCTACGAAAGCTCTTGAATGACATGATAAAGGGAGAGGGATGTGACGTTTATAGTACGTCTCGTCTAGTGCAAGAGAGAGGCTAGTCGAGAATATAATGACTCAATTGAAGCGGCCACTAGCTAGGATGAACGCTTGGGTTTTCAGAAAGATATATTCGTTTTGTTTTGCTGTCAGTGTGCTATATCAAAATTTCGAAGAGAATCGAGTAGTGTAATCCTGGGGTCAGAGTACCAGGAGACAGTGATGAGCATTTTCACAGGGATTACCACACATACACTTTGGATTGGCCAGAATATAGTTTTGGAACTTGTCATTATTTAGGTCGCTGGAGTTATTACGCAATTTTGAGTGTAAAATATTGGTCTTTCTTTTACCCACACGGAAATAAAGAGGTGGTTTGGGGATCAAGTTCAATTGGGCATAGGATTGCTTGAACTCCGTTAGTGTTGCGGCTCTGTTGAGTACGTCTGGTAAGTTGTTCCAGCTTTTTATGGTGGACGGGAAAAAAAGGATTTTTTGAAACTCTCCGTTCTTGTCGGATAATACGTGAATCTGTTGGGGTTGCGAAGATTATACATTGAGATATCATGCGTTCGAGGGGGTAACAATGCATTGAGGTAATCTGGAGTTTCCTTGTTGATAATTTTGAAAAGAATGCAGTATTTGTGCTTTTCACGTCGCTTCAAAAGGGAGGGCCACCCTAGTTCAGCCAGAAGTTGATCAGCAGAGACAGATCGCGTTAAGCCAGTAATGATACGCGCAGCATCAAGCTGAAGTCTGTCAAGATTCTGAGTCAAATATTCGGGGGCGCAGTCCCTACTACGTCGCCGTAATCAAGTAGTGGTTGAATGAAGGTGAGATAGATTTGTTCCAAGGTTTTTCTGTTCAAAATGAATTTCAGTTTGCGAAGGAAAGACAGACGGGTGTCGACTTTCTTGCATATCTCAGTTTTCTGGGAGTCCCAGTTTAGATTCGATTGGAGAATTAAACCCAGGTGCTTGTGATCTTCAGTGAATGAGACTGCAAAGATCAAAAATTAAGGTGGGATAATCTGTTCCGTCATTACTGCCATAGTGGAATAGAACTGCCTTTGTCTTAGCAGGGTTGAATGAGACGAGCCATTGAAGAGACCAAGTGTTAATTTTTCCAAGGTTTCGATTGAGGGAAACGGTAAGATTTTCAATATTGTTTTTGTTATCAGTTACACATGTATCGTCGGCATTCAGTCTAGCAAATGCATCGATGATCTCAGCAATGTCATTGATATAGATTAGGAAGAGAAACGGACCGAGAACCGAGCCTTGGGGCACTCCAGCTTGAATGAGTCTATAGTCTGAAAAGGTAGTCTGGACGAAAACCCTTTGCTGTCTTTCGTGCAGGTAGTCCTGAATCCATTCAACAAGGGTTCCAGAGATGCCATATTGGCGAAGTTTGAAAACAAGGCCTTTATGCCAGACTCTCTCAAACGCTTTTGAAATGTCGCAGAAAATTGCACAGGTCTGGAGGCGTTTATCAAGAGAGAGACAAATGGAATGGTGGAGTTCTAATAACTGGAAAGTTGTGGAGTGGCCTGGAAGAAAGACTGATTGGAATTCATACAGTAATTTATTTTCTTGGAAATAACTAAATAGATACTTCAGAACTAGTTTTTCAAATATTTTAGCCAGAGTCGGTAATAATGAAATAGGCCTATAGTTCGTCACTTCTGTTGGGTTATCTTTCTTGAATATTGGTATAACACCTGCGTTCTTCCATTCAGATGGGAATTTATGTAAATCCAGAGATTTGCGGAAGAGGATGCTCAGTGTTTTGGATGAATGGTTGCAGAGGACATGTTTGGCGATGTGCCAGAATTGTTTGGGGGGATGAACAATCATTTATTTTATTTTGCAATTTTTCTTGGAATTGGGCTTTGAAAAACTTTTTCATGTTATTGACCTTGTTACGACAGTGTTTGAATAAAATCCAATCAGCATCGCTCCCAGTTCTCTTGGCTTTTTTCATAAGTTTATCACGTCGACGTATTTCAGTACGTAATTCCGACGTGAACCAGTATTTGTCCTTTGGACGTATAAGTATTTCAGATTGAGGTATTCATTTATCGATGATTTTAAGATAGGTGTTTACAAATTTGCTTTGCATAAGGTTTATGTCATCAGATTCTAGGAATGTGTTCCAATCCACCTGACCAAGGAGAAAGTTAGCTAAATTAAAATTGGCTTGGTTGTAGTTCCATACAAAGCGATAAAAAGCCTCATGAGATACACTGCCAAAGGCAACATGGGTATACACTCCGAGGTGGTCAGACAATTCAAGGTCAATAGTATCAGATTCAGTAGTTCGAACAGAATCGGTTACGAGAATGGGATCAAGTAACGTTTCAGACAGTTAGCAGCTGCCGCGCGGGCAGGGACGTTGAAATGAGGTCTCGGATAGGGGGGTCTCGAATTTTGTCCATCACTAGATTTCCAAATGCACTCCCTCCGTTGGAAGGCAAATTTCCGACTGCCACTCCATAATTTCCAACAAGTGGGAAATTTAATTACCACCCCTCCCAAACAAGTCAAAATTTTCCAACTGCAGGTTTTAACCCTTTATCCAACGTAACGGGAAAAACGACCAGCGGTATTCTCAAAATCGGCAATTAATTTTCATTATTTTTTTCATTTCCTGCCTCAAAAACATAGGTTATGGCCCCTCTTTGGAACGAGCTCGACGAGCTCGTTCCAAAGAGGGGTCACAACCTATATTTTTGAGACAAAAAATGAAAAAAATAATGAAAATTAATTGGCGATTTTTGTGAATAGCTGTGGCCAGTTTTCCGGTAAAGGGTTGAGGGTAATTAGGAAAACGGATATTTAATACGAATATAGCAGCTTCATTTTGGAAAGGAGAGAAATTATGTTGAAGTAGAACATCTCAGTTTGGTGTAAGGGGAATTGGTCTTTTGGGAATTGACCTAGTGGGAGTTGGTCTAATAGGAATTGGTCTAGAGGGAATGAACCGTGTTAGCATCTGTCTGTTATCTGGTGCAGGCGATCAAAACAAAAACTAAACTATCAATATGATCGACCAGCCAGATGGAATAATCAACAACTGCTGGTGTTTACAATATACATTTTCAATGAGGATCGAATTTCCCATCAGGGACACAACGAAGATTTTTTCGCAACACTAAAGCAAGCTAAGCAACCTTTTATGTGAAATCAAAGAACCAATAATAGACGCGACAACCGTTACTTATTCCCAGTTCTTTATTCAACATTCGTATCGTTGAAAACGAATGTCGAATAAGGAACTAGGAATAAGTAACCGCTATTACGTCCCGAACCAATATGATATTATCGAACAGTTCCCTTTTTAGATCGTTGTTATTGCATCAGGTAATTGTAAAGAGGTTCAAACGCTAGTGTTTTGAACTTTATAACACATAACACCTTTAACCCTTTACCTATCATGAAAAGCAGACGACACTTGCAAAAAAAATTCTTGAATAACTCATTATTTGTCTCAAAAACATAGGTTATGACCCTCGTTGGAACGAGCTCGACGAGCTTGTTCCAAAGAGAGGTCACAACCTATATTTTTGAGACAAAAAATGAAAAAAATAATGAAAATTAATTGGCGATTTTTGTGAACAGCAGTGGCCGGTTTTGGTCGTTACGTTGGATAAAGGGTTAATGATCAGCAATTTGAGTTTGATATGTTTAGTTCTTATTATTCTTATTAAGCTGCCCTGGGGGTAGTTGGAACGAGCTCGCCGAGATCGTTCCCATGAGGTGTAATAACCTATGTTTTTGAAACAAAAAATAAAAAAATGAGTTATTCAAGAATTTTTTTTGCAAGTGTCGTCCGCTTTTCATGTTAGGGAAAGGATTAATAAGCATAAATCCATTTAAGCACCCCTTTTGAATGTAAATTATCCCACTAAGGCTCTCGATAGTCAGAAATTGCAACTACAAATCCATGTTTGAGGTAATTTTTATCACTTTTCAAGCAATATTTGGAAGACTTTCACTCCTAAAAATATCGATATGTCTGGAAACATTTCACTCACCCCTAACTTTTTATCGTCATGAAAATCGACTTTCCATAAAGTTATCTCCCTTAACATTATTAGACGAGGAACGTCCAGTTGTTTATGTATTGGGGTTTAATGACACTTTCGACAGCCAGGGTCACATCATGTGGGACTGTTTTACGGGTGGAGGAATCCGGAGTACCCGGAGAGAACCACTTAGCAACGACGAGCAAGCAACTGTCAGACTCCCTAATGTACTCTCTCCACACAAGCAGGGTTAGCATTGGTTGAAGACAAGTGTGCCATCAACGTGCAGTATGCCTTTGTACAGAGCGTCACCGTTCCCCCACGTAGGTAATCTGGATTAAGTACCTTGTCCAAGGACACAATGCAGTTAACCTTGGCAGGGAGAGAACCGTGGACGTTTCGGTTTGAAGTCCAATTCCGTAACCACTGAGCCACCGCGCTCCCGGAAGCTCCCTCTAAGAAACAAGTAATTATTGAGAAAAAATTATGACATCACTACAAAATAAAGCCAATGTTCCTTTTGTTAGTTTTAATAAACCTAAACAACAGACAGCTCTGGGAGCTGTCTGTTGTTTTCGTTTATTAAAGGCTAGAAAGGAAACTTGGCTTTTTATGGCACGCTAATTAGAAGTAACCAATTCTCAAACAAGGGCTACGCAGAGCGTTGGCTACTGCCCCCGACCCGTCGGCATGTTCGAAGTAGCCTTAAAGGTAATGTGGGACGTTTTGTCACAGATAATGCGAAATGATAGCAAATTAAAAAAAAATGTGAATAGTCTTAAGTCCATCGAGGACCATGATTCTATTGAAGATCTGCAGGTGAATTCTGATCTATATGCATATCTATTCCATATTACTAGCCTTTCATTACTGCTTACACTGGAGACTCATCCCAGAAATGAATCAAATCTGGCTGTGAAGATGACGAAAAATAATTGCATACTACAATAAAACTATCAGCAGTCGTGTCATATCAAGGGCATAATTCCCGTAAAAATGGCCAGACAAAGCTCAATTAATATGGACATCTGTTCTACTACTAATCTATCATAACACTAAAGGGAAACCAAATGCAGGCACCAATTTGGAAATCTGATGCAAAACATTAGAGTAGTACTAAAATGTCATCAGACTGAAGTCTATTATTATTAAAGAGCCATAAACTCTTATTAATATGCATATCTGTTTCTCACTACTGGTCTCTTGTGATAACATAGAGGATTCGAAGCTGACGTTGGTTTTATGGATATATTATGCAAAGTGATTGTATAATACAAGAATGTCATTAGTCAAAGTCCATCAACTTTAGTGAAAATAGTGGAAAAAACCTGTTAACCCTTTATCCAACTAATCGGTCACACCAGCCTGCGTAATATGTAAATTCAGCAGCTAAAAAATATGATTTCTCTCAACGATTTCAACACAATCATATCGTGTGACCCCTCATTGGAACGAGCTCGCCGTGCTCGTTCCAATGAGGGGGTCACATGATATGGTCTGGATGAAATTGTGAGAAAAATTTTTAAAAAAATGATATTTAAAATAATAAATTTTGATATCATCTGCGTTGGGTAAAGGGTTAAATGTGCATATCTATTCAACATGCTGGTCTATAAGCATACCAAGGTGATCCATATTACCATTTACAATTACAATTCATAACATTTGTATGGGCAGAAAGATGGACAGACGGACAGAGGTCTCGGCTAGATACCCAGGAATCCTCTTTCAGAGGTCGGGGCATAATAATGCCATTAATAATGAGATTCTGTATTCTCCGGGGTCTCCCTCACCATTTGAATCGCAATTACAAAGACTCTTTTTCTTTATAATTACATTATAAATACTCAATTCCCATTGGTCAGCTGGATGAAAACGTCACGACCAAATGTAATTCATTTTCCAATGAATACATTTGATCGAACTTTGACCCGCATTTACGGAAGAGAGTAGTTGACAGAATGTAATTCGGGCGGTGTTTGGGTGGGTTTTTAACTTTTAGCACCTCTCGCAGTGATCAACTCCGCTGCTGTTTTTTTTTGGTGACATTTCCCAACTGTGGCATAAAGCCCGTTAAAATTGTTTTGAACATTCCAAGTTTCGTTGCGAAAGACGGCAATTTGACAATTTTGGGTCAATGCCGAAAAACAGCGCTCATCTCAGAGGTGTGCGCTTTGTCTTTTGTATGAGGGTGGTTTTTTGCCTCATTCGTTCGTACATGTTTTATTTCGTATTTCTGCTTTGTTGTTTGGGAAAAAGTAGTTTAAACAGTTACGGAATGTAATTATAATTCGGGATTCATACATAATTTGTACCCATTCCCACACGTTCATACTCCAATAAAGATTATAAAAATTGCATTCAATTCTTAAATAAAATCAAAGATAAAATATCTAAAAATGACACAAATTTCGAATTTATGTTTTTGAGGTGTATGTTTAACTTTTTGAAATAACTGATGAATATAAAAAGCCCCTGTCCCTCATTAATTTCCGTTGGATAATTCCCCGAGAACACATATTTTTTTCAATGGTCCAACTAACATTTTAATATGAGATATTCTGCAGAAAGATGTCCGGATGATTCTTGAATAAGCATAACACTTTACATATGTAAGGGTTGGGGGAATTTCTTCGAAATTTATTAAATATGTTGGTTCCGCTGACCAAGAATTCTAGAAGAATGTTAATGACACATGCCATCACTTCCTTAGTAAAAAGGGTTTATATTCACAATATCCTGGTAGAAACATGATAATTAGCATGACAAAAAAAAACTCTGATCATATTTTATGAAGAAGTTGATGAGTCAGATTGATGCTGACACACACGATACAATGCTGGTCACTGAAATTGCCATTAACAGTTCCCGTAGACATAGCATCGATGGAATCACTTGTATAAATGTGGTCCGGGAGACCAAGCCTATTATGTGTAGACACTTTAATGTGTTGTTGTAATTTAAATACACTCAGAAAGTTCATGAAGGATTCATGTTCGACATTTTCTGGTTGTAGCAAGTCAATACTAAAGTCCCCAGTGATGATAATTGGAAGTTTTTCCTTCTTAAGTTGAGTCAAGAGATTAGTTAATTTTTGCAAGAACAGGCCCAAAGTCTGTTTCGGTGGATTGTAAATGGTTACAAATTCAATTATCATTGTTTCAGTTGCAATTTTTATCTTCACAACCAATGATTCTAAGCCTTCCACTGGGACATGTATAGAATGCATCCATATTAGCTTGGTGTACCAAATGTTCACCACGAGTGGTGAAGTTGTGTTAACCGCGAGCCTTTGGCGCGCGGTTAACACCAATTCACCACTCGTGGTGAACATTTGGTACATTTGGGTATATTTTATTTATACCATGATTGTCAGATTAATAAGAGTTTAAATGTTAAATAAATAAATATTCACACGTGCGAATCTGTTTTTGTTTACATGAGTACCGACGGGCGGTACTTCCGCTGACAATTTTATCGCCGAAACAAAATATAAAACGAAACGCACAAATTACGGGGCCTTTTTCATGTTAATAACATAATAACATACTTTTTCGAGTTATGGATGCTTTATTAGCATGAGACAACGTATGTTTGTTAATTTATGGTATTTTATGAGGTAAACTTATTCAACGTAATAAATGATTACCGGTTTCATTTCACTTTTAACTCGGCGACAAGTGATAAATTTAGACAAGTTTGCATTCAAGGCGAGGTCACCAAATGTCAGCGTGGATGTAGTCCCACTGTAGGTGTAAATTTCAACTATTGAAATCCCATTGCTGGCGTGTTCACCACGGTTGGTGTATAAAGCCAACATTTTTGTCATTGGCTTTTCATATTTTGTAGAATAGGTTAATAGCTTTTGTTGTGATGCAGGGTTTTTTGCTGATAATAGCAGCAACACTACGTTGAGTATATTGAGACACCAAAACAAATCTGTCATGGTCAAGTTGATTAAGTCTGGATTCACGTGCTTTTCTGTTTCTGTGAGAGAAATGACACCTGCTGCAGTAAAAATTGTGTGGCTCATCAGGTATGTTCTTGCACTTTGTGCATGGTCGACGCCAAGCACAACGCCAATTGATACTGACAGCGGGGAACATATAGAGTGTTTGTCACCTTCACAGAGAATCGACTCACATGAGCATGTATTGGAACAGCATCTTTGAACTTCATATTCACCTTCCTTGGCCGAGTCATCATCCCCCGAGCTTTCTTTCCGACATTATCATTTGACGAAAATTGTCCATTTTAGTGCTTCATTTGTGAGTTCAAATCCAACCACAAAACACTGTGCACTGTTGACGAGACCATCAGACAAGTCTACATTTGTCGTCAATGAAACTCGAACTGGAACAGCAATCTTTAGGATCTTATATAAACCACCTATCTTGTTGCAAGTTGATATTGCGTGACATGAACTTGATATCAAGAACATCCTTCGCATCTATCTGTATGAGTCTATTGCCCGGGTACAATAATTTGTTGATGTTATATTCATTAACCTACCAGTTTGAAGGAATTGTGTGGAGAACATCACGTGGATACACGGGGTCTGAGGCTGAACAATCCTAGTGCATAATTTTTGAATATCATAAGAATCTGGTTCACCATTTCGAATGCGATTTTGGATGTCTGAAAACTCTGGATCGCCGTTCTGTCTGTGAACTTCAGTCAATTCAAGTAGTAACAAATTGATACCCCATGGATATCCATATATCAATGTCATACTGTCATCACTGGTGAGTGTGAATTCTCAAGACTGACCCACGGATGGTAGCTGCAACAGATCTCCAACAACAAGTCGTGATACTCCGCAAAAATTAGTATTTGTGTCAGTCAGTTGCATGCCAAATATTTGTTGAAGACATTTTTCAGTGTGAAGAAGAGTCTCTGAACCTGTCACGAATATTTCATTAACCCTTTACCTAACATGAAAAACAGATGATACTTGCAAACAAACTTCTTGAATAACTATTTTTTTAATTTTTTGTCTCAGAAACATAGGTTTTGACTCCTCTTTGGAACGAGCTCTACAAGCTCGTTCCAAAGAGGGGTCATAACCTATGTTTTTTTTTGAGACAAAAAATGAAAAAAATAATGAAAATTAATTGGTGATTTTTGTGAACAGCGGTGGCCGGTTTTGATCGTTACGTTGCGTAAAGGGTTAATGATCAGCAATTTGAGTTTGATATGTTTAGTTCTTAGTGTATTAAGCTGCCCTGGGGGTTGTTTGTGGAACCCCTTACAATCACTGCCGGGTAGCTTCAGTGCAGATTGGACAGTTGTTCCCCTTATATTAAATGCTGTGCAGCTTGTTGAAGCAGTCAGCAATGATGCAATTTCATCTAGGTTCGTACCTGAACCTTGAAGAGCATGAATTACTACCTGGTACATCGCATTTATGGTGTGTGATTTGCCTGATTTGCTACCACCACTGAGGAATATATAAATGGTTTTGATTTCTCATTTGTAATACCCGAAAGCCTGTGTCCCCAGCACCATTCTCTTATGAAGTCATGCAACTGGCGCTGATTGTCATTCAGGGACTCTGCCAAGGAGGAATACTGTGATGGCGATAATTTATGTGACGTGTACTCGAATGTTTATGGCTTTGTTGATAGTGAACTACACTCAAAGAATTCGCTTGTTTCAAGTTCACTTGGTTAGAGTTCATCATCTGATCCAGGGTTGAATGACTGAAAATCCGGATCCATTAGCACAGGTGATATGTCTTGCCGTTCTTGTTCGACATGTGATGCTTTAACGTTCCAGATATCTTTTTAGATGTCGACTTTGGTCCAGTGTGTCTAGAGCTCTGTATATACATGTTTGCCCGCCAACCTTTCAGCAGATCAGGGTTGTAGTTATTAACTCTTTACCTAACATAAAAAGCAGACAACACTTGCAAACAAAATTATTGAATAACAATATTTTTTTCATTTTTTTCTCAAAAACATAGGTTATTACCCTCACTGGAACGGTCATAACCTATGTTTTTGAGACAAAAAGTGAAAAAATAATGAAAATTAATTTGCGATTTTTTGTGAATAGCGCTGGTCATTTTTGACCGTTACGTTGGTTAAAGGGTTAACGTTTTTCTCTTTCAGCGTTCTCTTCATAACTACACCATGTCGTTCAACAGCAACCTGCAAAGCATTGAGGTATTTCCCTTCAGAAACTCCCGAATTATGTAGAAATCAGCGAAAGACATAGAATCTGGAAGGTCCTCTTGTGTTATGATATACTACACCATTTTCATGATTGCGTTTGTCTCTCCTTTTTTGAGTAGAAGCATTTCCCCCAGGAATGTGTGATAGCATCGTCCATGGTGATGGTGGCTTTGGGAAACCATACCTGTAAGAATGGCCGTTTTTTCTGCAAGTTCTAATATGACTGTGTATCTGAGGTTTGGTTACAAGATTGCATAATTTAGTATCTTGCTCATCTGGAACTGAACAGCTAACGTACCGATCTATAAAGGCCACTATATCTGCCTGAGTGTCTTTATCTAAACAGGGTGCATCCTCATATCTGTATGCCAGTGGGGTGGTCTTCGTAACTGGAACTCTACTCTGACTTCCCATTCAGTAATCTTTCCCAGGGGATGTGGATCTGCAAGAATGACTGTGTTGAAGAACAGATCAGACATATGTTGTTCATATCTTGTTGCCATACTCGGGTTCTTCCGAAGCCAGTGCCACATTTTAGGTCAGTCCATGTTCTCAACATCTTCAACTGTGAAAACCTGCACATACAGTTGACATACCACCTGAATAATTTCCGAACAGAAGAGTCAGCAATTGCTAGTGTGAGAAAAAGTGTTATACTCCATCCATTTCTTATCTTTGCAAGCATTTCCATTTTCATCTATTGCTATGCTGCTGACTGTATTGAAGAGAAAAAGTGTAAAACTCCATCCATTTCTTATCTTTGCAAGCATTTCCATTTTCATCTATTACTATGCTGCTGACTGTATTGAAGATCTCGTATGCGTCATCATATTTGAACATATTTTGCGAGGTATCTGGGCTGATTAAGTCACCCGCATTCATGCGATTGCCATTGAGAGTTCTAGATTTTGATTTCTTCATTGCTTTGCTAATATCATTTTTCATTGCACGCCTGTTCTGTGAAGTCCCCATCTACAGCAACACTAAACCATGCGGACAATGAAAATCTGTTCCACACATATGTGCGGAACGGAAAAAGTTGACGAACTATTTTTAAGTAGAAGCGAAATTACACTGGAATTTTCTCCAAATTGTGCAACGAAATTACAATTTGAATCGCTGGTGATAGCTGAAAATCGTCCCCTGAGTTCCAATGTGTTCTATGTGCCAGTAGGCACATAGAACACATTGGAACTGGGTGGGCGAACTATCAACGAAAAGAACAACCAAATTTGCGAGGACAATCCGTGTTAATACTTTTATCTCTCGCTAGCTATTCAAATTGTAATTGCGGTGCCCGATCTGTAGAAAATTCCAGTGAAATACCGCTTCTATTTAAAGTCCATCAACGATTTCCTCTCCGCACATGTGCACGGAACAGATTTTCATTTTCCGCGGGTTCCCCTCGCAAATTACAAAATAGTAACACGAGTTCCCCTCGCAAATGTGTTCTTTTTGTTGGTAGTTGTCAAATGGATTGCTGAGTGTCCTTCTAATAATTGCTTTTACAGACGTGAAGGCCTGTAATAAACACAGAACGACACGCGTGTGTGAATGGGTTAATCGATATGGCACTTGTGCCATCGCGGAAGGATAATATTCGAGGTCTGAGGCCTTCGTTCTTTCTTTTCGCGCTGGCACTCAGGCCATATACAGAGGATTGGTCTTTTTCAGCTATAACGGGGCATTTTCTACTGATATTGGACGCATGACTTGGTGTGCTACGTGGCCTTCGTACTGCAGCTTCTTTTTCAGTTTCAGTGGAAGTAGTCCAGAATTTGTAGTGGCTCATGGTAAAACTGAGCTCACTTTAGTTATGTCTGCTGGTACATTAACCACATTACCTCGAATGTCATATTCTCCACTCTGGGGAAGGATGACAATCTTCATGAAGGCAAATCTGGTGCAATGAGCATATTCTCAATATCATATTGGTCCTAAATCTCACTAGGTATTGGTTGTGTTTCAAGTCTATTGCACACTGCTTCCTTTGAAATTTTGTCTCTCTGCAGGCTGGTTTTGCATATACCCCAGATACACTGTTTATCATCCTCACTGACGACTCCTGTGACAACCTGCTGGAGTATCGTCTGTGAACAATTATTGGAACTGTTTGAATTAAATAGAGGATATGGAATGAGTGTTTTTCTCCTATAATATTTATGAAACGAGTCTAAGAATTTTCCGTTTTGGCGAGCCTCTGGCGCGCGAGCCCAAGTGGGAAATGTGGACGAGTTTCATAAATATTATATGAGAAAAACACTCATTTCATATTCTATTTATCATATGGCACACCCACGCACAAATTATCCACTTAGTATGACTTTTTAACCCATCACCTAACTTGAGTTGCAGACAACACTTGGAAAAAACATTCTCGTACAACTAAACATTTTCATTTTTTGCTTCCAAAACATAGGTTATGACCCCTCATTGGAACGAGCTCGTTCCAATGAAGGGTCATAACCTATGTTTTGGAAGCAAAAAGTGAAAATATAAGAAAAAATGAATGGCGTTTTTCTTGTAGGTAAAAAAATAATACAATATAACCCACCCTAAATAGGACAGATAACGTACATTCTCCCTCCTGAAATTATGCAAATGTGACCCAGTTGTATTTTCTTTAGCCAATCAAATTGTCCAGTTTTGAAATTGACCAATGAAATTGACGGAAGGCGTTATTTATCGCCGATTAATATGAAAACAAAATATCAAATGTTTTAAAGTGAACAAAACGGACGAGTCATATGATAAATAGATATACTGGCTGCTTTTTGAGTATTCGGTGGCAAGAAGTGCATACATATATACAGGTCCTAATTTGATGAAATTTCTGTACTTCTCAATGTTGTCAGCGACACTGCATTTGTGGGAAGCTCTCTGTACAGCCTTTCTGTGTCTGTCGGTTTCTCTAACTTCAGCCCTGATATGTTCTGGCTGAGATCTTCTGACAGATTTGTTCTCTCTGTCCTCATCCTTCTTTTCCCTTATTACTTTTTCCGACTTACATGTAGATCATCTACAGTTAAAACTAGAAGTCCTGTCACGAACTGTGCGCTTATCTAGGCTTAATTGCGCGTAGGAATTGCGCGCAATTGCAATATCGAATGACACCAAAAGCATGGCAGGTTCTCCTTGTTACCCATAGCAAACACAAGCAAACTTTCAGCCAATGGACCTCCGGGTTACCCGGAGGTCCATTGGCTGAAACTTTGCTTGTGCACAGGCCATATGTGCAAACTTTCATAGCCTTTCCATCGTCATAACGCGTAGACTAACGCGCAAATCCACGTGCTATTTGTGCGCATTTCAGGACAGGACTTCTAGTTTTAACTGTAGCAACAGATTTCTCTTTCTGTTCTCATCCTTTCTTCCCCCTTTTACTTATTCTGACTGTGATCTTCTAACGACAGCTTTATTTTGATTATCCAGGGGCCAATACTATAAGATTGTTGCAACTGTATTTTCTAGAATTGTATTTTCTAGAATTGTATTTTCTACTTATGACTTTAAATGGGTTGAAATGAACAATTAGCATTTTCGAAGATGTGGCAATTTGCCAATTGGCAAATTGCCACATGTTTTAAAATGCTAATGAATTATTTTAGTCAGTTACATTAATAGGTCGAAAATACAATTCTAAAAGTTTATAGTATAGGCTCTTGATCTCTACATTTTTTTCTCACTTCTTCCGACTGAAATCTTCTAGCAACAGAATTTCTTCTTCTGTCTTCATTACTTCTTCCCATTTATATTTCTTCTGACTGTGATCTTCTAACGAAAGCTTTATTTTTTTATCCTCATCTTGATATTTTTTCTCTTCTTCAGACAGAGATCGTCTTGTGACAGATTTTCTCTCTAGACCCCACAAAGTAGCTCCTCTGTTTCTCAGTCCATGTTTTTGTAAAATTACATGGGGGCGGGCGGGTGGGCGGGCAGTTTTTTTTATTTTATATTTTATTTTTATAATTATTTCTTTGCCATCTCAAGTTCATGTTCTTAGTTTGTTTTAGGCCTCACAAGCTACACAATAGCATGGATGCTGGCGTTAAAGCATTGCAAAGCCTTCTTACACTCAAGGGGCAGATTTATCAATTTTATTAACGTGGGTAAAATATCAGATGTAAACCATTTAATTTTTCTTTTTTAAGTTCCATTGGGTATAAAAAGAGAGGATGCAGCAGCCAAAAGGACCATTCCGAAGGGCATGAGAAACATATTTTTAACTTTTTTAGGCCTTGTGTCCTCATTCTTTTTTTATTTTAGCTTCTTCCGACGGAGATCTTCTAGCGACAGCTTTTCTTTTTCATCTTTTTTATTTTCACTTTTTTTGACTGTGATCTTCTCGTGGCAGTCTTATTTTGTCTATGCTGATTTTGATTTTTTTTACTTCTCTCGACTGAGATGCTCGTGCTAAAGCTTTCCACTTCCGACCTTTCTCTCTCTTCTGAGATTTTCTGTCTCAGATAGAAGATTGCAGGTGTGTTATTCTCTAGCTTGATGTCTGTCGTTTCGTGGAACATGTTGGACATAGTGATTGTACCTCTCTTCTTTTGGGCCTTTTCTTGTTGGTCGTCGAAATAGTTCTAAGTATTTTTCTTCTGTAGTTCATTAGCTAATGTTAGGTTCGGTTTGTCAGACCTACTTGCACACTTTTTCTGAATGCCACCGAAATAATTTTGCAGCCTGGAAAACAAAAGAAAAAAGGGTTTTGAGTTCTTTTGCAGAAGTGATGAATATTTTCACCTGGAATTTAATTAAGCATTCCCTGTTTTTTCGCAGTGGTGTTAATAGAAACTGTCATTACTTTCATGCTATTTTTAAGATGGTCAAACGTGATTGTTTGCGGACAGAATGGCCTATTGACAAATGAAAGACAACACAGTGATGAAAATATGCAGTGAGAATGTCCCGGATGTACTGATGACCATTGAGATTCCCACGTACAGTCAACATATCAAGTTTACCACGAGACAGGCAACCCCATGTCATCACTGATCCTCCACTATAAGGGACAGCAGGAATGATGTTCCTGGGTACGTAAACAGCTTTTGCTGTGCCTCCACACCCTCATGCGACCATCTGTGACGTGAATCAGGAACCTACTCTCGTCTGACCAAATGTCCTTGATGTTGATCGGACAGCGCTGGACGTTTGATGTCCCTTCTGGACCTCGTATCCAGTGCTTTGAGCCGGTTTTGGGCGTTTCTGTTGCACAAACGCCTGTTGCGAGGGGATGGGGGGGGGGTGGCGTTTCAAAACCCAACTTGAGGCAAAGGGTTCAAGCCTAACTCCGATCTTCCGGAGGAAACATCTTTCGGGGTTGTCCAGGCCTTGATCGGTCCTAAACATCGTTAGTTTGTTCATTTTTGCGGACAGGTCTGCTGATGACAGAATGACTAGAGCCAAGTTTCCTTCAAATAGCTTTGAATGGCATACCTGTTACATGCATGCCAACGATTTGACATCTTAGTGCCTCTGACAGTCCTCTCCTTGCCATGTCAACATTTACTGATAAAAGAAGGAAAAATTTCTTGTTTTATACCCACATATTGCATGTTAATGACAGTGTTTTTTGTGACATTCCTGGGTAGCATGCTTCACGTGGACGAGGGGATGTGTTTGGGGGACGCTATCAACCAGAAACATCATGTTGCACGAGATGAAATGTTCTGCAAGATAGAGCAATCATTAAAACAAT
The DNA here is from genome assembly GCA_031216915.1 of Pictodentalium vernedei. NCBI lineage: Eukaryota > Metazoa > Mollusca > Scaphopoda > Dentaliida > Dentaliidae > Pictodentalium > Pictodentalium vernedei. The sequence continues at coordinate 70,319,670 of CM062292.1, read as the reverse complement.
AATCAGTAACAGCAGCTTCACTGTCATGAAACATTTCAAGGGTGCTTAATCATTAAGTTCCAGGTGTATAGATATTATTTGGGGAATACTTAAGAGATTATTGGTATACAAGCCACAATGTTTTCACTCAAATTGGGAAAACACTCCGTAGTGCTTAATAATATATTCCCATCAACTATTAAAGATTTTTATTTCTTCAAAGATATGCCAATTTTTCTTTTATTAGTTCAGTTTTCTGCAAGGAAATAACTGTCATATACTTCATAATGTTGATTCCGTGATATGTACTTTTACATTGGATGCAAGACTCTGTATGAATATTGTTGCGGAATTAAGTAACAGTCTATCGATCTGTGATCGTAAATTCTTACTCCAAGTGTTGTGATTACTGGCACATCTGTGAGATCCCACCAACCCGTGGCGTTTTGTGATTCGTTACCAGACGATATCAGATACAGGCTCCAGATTCTGGACTCAGTAGGTAACTTCACGAACTTGTAGTGTACAGCAGAACGGAGATCAGTTTCAATATTATCCACTACAGTAGAATCCTCTTAATTAGATATCCATTTTGCCAGTGAAAAGTATTCAATTAACAGGAGTATACAATTAACAGGGATTTAGTCAGTTTCCTGTGTGCTGGAGGTGAACTGATCATTTATTCTATTATATCTTGTTTGACAGAGCTCATAGAGCTCTGTCAAACAAGATATAATAGAATAAATGCCTGTATTGAATGTAGTGAGGCCAAAAAAGGTTGATAAATAAGGGGAATTTGGAGCGTGTCACAGTAACTTTTTCGACATATTACAAAAATTTATATACGATTAACAGGAGTTTACTCTACAATCCATATGCAATTGACAGATCAAATTTATACTGAAGGTATGGTAAACGGTTTTGTGTTTGAAAATGATATTCAATTAACAGGGATATACAATTAAGAGATATCCAATTAAGTGGGCTCCACTGTAATTTAATAATTCATAAATGAAATCATTCACAGTTACCGCGACTACTATCGTCGTCTCTGGCATATATTTATAATGTATCAAAATGTTTTATTCAATGTTCAAACTTTCAGTATCAGTGGCGGCATCCAGCTTTCTTCTTGTAGATAGTTTCGTGTTCGTCAGGAGCCCAGAGATAACGTGTTCTAGCATTCAGAAATTGGTGCTTATATACACCAAATTTCTGATACAATAACTGGGTACGTGACGACCGTTAGCAATTTCTTCCTGAGGATTTGGAGAATTTAGGGAAAGTTCCCTCACGTGGCTGGCGGTCGCCATTTTTGTGGACTCTTATACTGCCATGCAAACTGTTTGTCAGTCTGCATGCAGTCCATGGAATCTCGACTATAGAATAGTATTCTGCAGGGCGTCAGTTAACCGGCAGAATGTTCTGGTGAATTGTGCAATTGCACAACTCAGCATCCCCAGATATCCGGTGAGTCTCACCAGATACATGTTGTGATTTGTTGGACAGTCTGAACACCAACATCCCAGGGAATACTGCCGAATGTTATTGTTCCATCTATTAACAAATCCTATAATTGTATTGCTTGTTGACAATATTGGCCTGCAAAGGTATGCCTAATAATATCCACAGAACATCTGGCGTGTACCCAGAGTACGCCTGCACTCTGGTCGCCAGTTTATACAATTCCATGTAATTTCTTGTATTGTTAAATTCTGTTAATAAAAGTTGAGTCCACTGAGTTACCAAATAAATCCCCATTACACTTTCATAAGCTATAGCTCTTACCTCGAGCTTGAAAGCTTGATTACCCCTGGGCTCACTTCGCAAATATATATCTCTGAGCGCATGCAATGAAAGGTTCCATTTGTCAGATGATTATGTTGGTTTGCCACTTCTGAATGTCATCACTACAACCGAATGTCACCTGAACAACTTACTGGAAACCCGGAAAACCGGAAAGAAATTGAATTCTTCCAGAAATCTTGTATGAAAGCATATCATGTGAACTGATGATTTTCAGTATATGTAGAGATTCATGCTGCTCTTATTCGTCGTCAAATAATGTAATCTTACTTGTTGAGTCAGAAACTATTCGTAACTTCTTTAGAATTGTTACCGCTGCTAAATAGCGCACAAGGTGTGAAGAGAGAAAAAAAGTCCTATCATTTTTTTGTTTTCTGTCAACGAAAACTCAGCTACACCAGGGGAGAAATTAATTAACTAGTCACCAATGCGTGAATCAACTGCACTAATACACATCTTATTGAACACCATAAGGCCATTGAAAAAAGTCTGTCTTCTCAGTAAATTATCCTTCAAAAGCGTAATGAAGGAAGGGTCCTTTATATTATTTATTTCAAAAATTGAAAAATACACCTCAAATCATTGAATTATGATTTATTGTCATATTTTAAATAATATGAGTTTTTATTAAAAAAAAGTTTTTAATCGCTATTCAGTGACGAGGAAGATCCCTGAGAACATGGAATTTCATTTTTAATGGCCTAATACATTTAATTTTATCGCACACATGTTTGAAATTAACGCTGATAGGATCATTGACGACCTTGGCAGCGTCATGTATTTAATCAACAGTTTGTTAAGCGATGTCCAATTTAGACCATCAAAAGTCGCAATCTGACCAAAGCTTATGTATCTAAATGAGTCCAAAGAATATCTGGCAGAAATATTCCAGAACATGTGAAATAAACATAGGACAACACGAGTCTGGTCGAGATGACATTATCGTACTCATTTGCCATGCCACCAGATACAACTTGAAACTTTGATTCTCATCATACCATCGCGCCAAGTAGGTATAAAAGGAGAGTTTACGACCACTTTGTACATGTACGTGTACAACATACGTACACGATGCGTTCACCAACGTGGAATTCAGTGTTAAATCGCACGCTTGTTCACAAAGATGTACAGTGGTCTTGAATCCCCGCATGTTTTTTGTGACTCCTAGATCGCACTTTTAACGTTCAAATACTCGTGGTGAACGCGCGTTTTTAAAAAAAGGGTGAAATTGTACATCTTCACTTTTATCTTTTACTTTCAAATTTTTTGTCGACGTTCCCATCGCAGATCAGACCATCGATCCATCGTTGGTGAACGCGAGCAAAAATTTCTGGGCTATCATCAAAAAAACGGTCTGCGGATTCTAGACCAGTGGTCCAGAACTCTCCATTGTTTTGAGGCGGTGGGTTTTTCCCATTTATGACGTCATTAGGGGAATTCCCCACTATAGGAATTCCCAAACTCAGCTAATCGACCGATCGGATCGCTCGATTCTCCGTCAATCGACCGATCGGATCACTCGATTCTCGTAAACTCGATCATACGGAGTTATCTCCCCTCGTCGTGGGGTGGGTGAATATCCTAGGAAATAAATAAAAGTGATCGATATATATAGGAGAGAAAAAAAATATAAAATAATAGTTATTTAGAAAAATAAATATATCAAATCGAATAGATAATAAAAAAAAAAAATACGTAAATCATGAGCGATTCTCAGACTATTAGAGCGAGGTTTCTTTTAAACATGCTGATGAGAGCATACGCAATCTGCGTGAACGAACAACTACGTCCCATCTTGTTAGAACGATGCGTCGGATGTCGGGATTATCTAGACTTCGATCACGAGAAGCATTCGTGTCTGACGATGGAAAGGGAAGATATGGTCGTCATGTATTTCGAACCGGCGTTCGAACGCGTTAAATTCAACAATGTGATCACGTTTTGGAAGAGATTAGTCTTCTGTAAGAATCGAGACAGGCCTACAGATTCGGAAGAACTGAAATTGGCGCGTAGAAGTTTGACTTTAGAAGACAAGGGATGCATCAAGAAATTATTGCTGAACGAAGCATACGTCTAAGTTTTTTTCGTTGATATAAAATAAGGGAGAGTAGAAAATAAAAAAAATAAATACACACATACAATTTCTATCTAATATTAGAAGAAAAACAAAAAATGAGAACCAGAAATAAATTGTATCCGACGTTAGTGGACGACGAGGACGAGAAGCCGATCGACGTTTCGCCGACGGCGCCGATAGAAGAAAAAGAAAGAGGAGAGAGGTATCGCATCGATCAAATCAGTAGAATTCAAGCGCATCTAACTCGAGAGAGAGATTCTCATCGTTCCCTCAAGAAAAAGTATTCGCGTTTCGTGACAGTCGTCAACGCGATCGACATGACACTCATCACGATTTCCCTGGGTTTACACGCAGCCGGCATCGGATTTTTGTCGGCCGCGGTCGGCATTCCGATCGTGTTGACTGTAGAAGGAGTGGCCCTCGCCGCCGGATTGTTTAACATGCTCGGAAACTTTTTGAGTAGGAAATTATATCTGAAGGCGAGGAAACACGATAAGATTCGCGTCTTGGCCGACTCCAAGATCGACACGATATCCGAAATGATCTCTATGGCGTTGAAAGACGGTAGGATATCGAACGGAGAATACTTCGCGATATTGAGCGAGAAAACGAAATACGATGCCATGAAAGAAGCCGTGAGAATCAAGACTCGTCAGATCATCAAGGAAGAGATGAAGGATTCTCTCGTGGAAAAGGGGAGGAAAGAGGCCAGGGAGGAATTCAGTAAGATGATAGAACTCAAAGCAGCGATTGAAAAATAAATATATATATAATAAGAACAGAATTTAAAAAAAAAAAAAATATTAAATTTATATATAAAATAAAAAACGAAATTAATTTTAAATAACTCTTAAAAAATGTATTGCGTAAAGTGTAAGAGAGTTACCGAGATGAGTAATTCTAGAGAAGTGCGAACTAAAAACGACAGACAGATGCTTCGTGGAATTTGCGATGTGTGTGGTTCTGTCAAGACGTGATTCGTCAAAAAAAGAACGCGAGCAAAGGTAAAGGCATCGTGAATAAAATGATCAACAATCTACCTTTCGAAATGCATCTGCCCTGTCACAGTTTCACGGGACCCGGAACGAAATTGAACAAGTGACTCAATGAGGATCTGACTCCCAAATCTTGGAGCAAACCTGTGAATAGGGTGGACGCGGCCGCGTATGATCACGATCTGTGCTACGCCGGACATCCCGACACCACGACTCGCAACGACGTCTGCGACAAAAACATGTTGGGGAAATAGAGAGGCATATCGAATCCGACCAGGAGAGAGAAGATGGAACGTTCGCTGGTCGGCAATCTGATCGGTGCGAAACGTCGATTCGGATGGGGCGTTCAAAAAAAAAAAGCGCATCTGAAAAGAAGAAACGATTATTGATGAGCAATTGGCCGAGGAGTTACACAAACCCATAGTGCGTAAATTTCGAAAGAGAAGGGTGTTCGTGAAGGATCTGGATGATATTTGGTCTGCCGACTTGGTCGACATGAGATCGTTTTCGAGGTGGAACGAGGGCGTCAAATATCTATTGACGGTCATCCGGTTGGATCAGAGCTTTGAAGAATAAATTGGGACCTTGCGTCGCCGAGGCTCTGAAGAGCGTGTTCGATGGGTCTTCTCGAAAACCGAGTAAATTGTGGGTGGATAAGGGAAAGGAATTCTACAACAAGCACGTTCATCGATTGGTAGACCTCTACTCGATCAAAAACGAAGAGAAAGCCAGCGTGGTGGAACGTTGGAATCGAACGATGAAGGAGAAGATGCATAGATACTTCACGGCGAATTCGACCAAGAAATACATATACGCTCTGAACGGTCTGGTCAAAGATTACAACAACACGCGACACAGATCGATCAAGATGACTCCCGCGGAAGCTAGCGATCCTCAAAACGAAAAACGGGTCTACACGAATCTATATCCTGAGAGATCTAAGATCAGGAAGAAGTCTAGAACGCCGAAATTTGCGGTCGGTGATCGAGTGAGAATTTACGCTTATAAGAAGCACTTCGAAAAGGGTTATACTCCTCGATGGACCTCGGAAATCTTCGTGATCATCAAAATATTTCACACCAATCCGGTGACTTACGAAATCAAAGCTTTGGATGGAGAAGAGATCATCGGAAAGTTTTACGAACAACAATTACAGAAGACGAAGTTTTGATGAAGAAGACAAAATGTTTTTTATTTACTCTCTTTGACATTTTCTTGTTTACACACATATATATAAGAGAGAAAAAAAAATAATAATCAAAAATAATTAAAAACTATTTTTAGACAAAGAAAGCAAGTTAATTAATAAACAAAAAAATTAAAAATCCTTTAAAATGACAAATATACTAGATATAGCACAAAGCATAGTGAAAGATGAAAGTATTAAAGAATATGAGGTTCACGAATACGAACCGGTAACCGGAACGAGTTTGAACAATGCAGGAGAGATAAGAATCAACGTCGAAACTCAAGATCTATTCGTACATCCTAGCAAGAGTTACATAGTGGTGCAGGGACGTCTCACCAAGGAAGATGGGAGCGACTACGCAGACGACGACACGGTTACTGTAGCCAATAATGGCATCATGCATCTATTCAGTAACATAAAATACATGCTATCCGGACAAGAGATAGAATCTGTGTTTCATCCCGGTCACGCCACCACGATGTTCAGACTCTTGACGTATCCTGATGATTTTCGAAATCCAGAGGACTTAATCAGTTGTGGGTGAAAGACACCGTCGGCCCTGCTAGCGCAGGCGCCGCCTTGATATTCGACTATGTCGTCAAGACGTCCAGACCTAAAGGAACGTTTTCGTTCAGGATACCTTTGAAACACACCTTCGAATTTGCGGACGATTACAACAAGATCATGTACGGATTCAAACACAATCTGACATTGATTCGAAAAGGAAACGACGACGCAATAGTGAGACTCACTGCGACCAATGCGGGTAAGAGAACTCTACACAAGATATCGTGGTTCATTCTGCACGTGGAGCCTTCGATCGTGGAGAAAGCGTGTCTCTACAAGATCATAGAATCCAAGAGTAAATTACCCGTGGGATTTAGAATGAGACAGTGCGACATGGCTAGCATTCCTCCCTCCACGAATCACTTTGATTGGAGATTGACGGTGAAATCTGCTTCCGAGAGACCGCGTTTCATCGTGGTTGTGTTTCAGACCGATAGGGACGGGTCTCAGGAAAAGAATGCATCGCTGTTCGATCACTGCCATTTGAGAAACATGCAAGTGTTTCTGAACGCCACAAGATATCCAGCAATCGATTACAACGTGTCGTTCGACAAGAACGATTTCTGCAGACTGTACGGCGACGCCGCTGATTTTAGAAAGAAGTATCACAGTCTAGACGAATTGATGAGCAATCCTAACATGTCTCCTGGCGAATACAAGTCGATGTATCCCATGTTCGTATTCGACGTCAGTAAACAGAGTGAACGACTCAAGAGTAGCGTGTTAGACATTCAGATCAAGATGCAATTCGATAGGAACGTGCCGAGAAAAACCGAAGCCTTTGCCCTGGTCCTGTCGGACAGAGAATTACAATTCGAATCGGATGGAAATAAGATGTCAATCATTCGATGAGAGACTGATGTGTGAAAAAAAATAAAAAACAAAAAAAAAAAAAAGTAATGAGTTATTATTAAAAACAGAAAACAAAAAAGAATAAAAAAAATAAATTCGTTTTTAATGATATTTTTTTAACAAAAAAAAAAGTTTCATCCGAGAAAAAAATCGTCTTTTTTCAACATTCTCGACGTACAAAATGTTACAATTCCTAAGTAGTCACGTAGAAAACGAAATACACGTTCCATTTTCATGTTTGAAAAAAAAAGAAGATTTTACAATTACGTTCTGAATTATTTAAAAGATCGCATGCTATTCACTCGAGAGAAACAAAAAGGATATTTTGTGACGAAGATATTAAAACTCGAAGAGATCTTAGATTGTTCAATCCTGCGTGATCGTCTCTCCGTTTCCGTCAGATGTTCCATCCTGTGTTGCAAGCCAAAAAAACAAAAAAAAGATGTGGAAAAATGGTTAGGTAAACAGCGGGATAGACAGTTGGAAATGAAAAGAATGAGACGCGTTCCACCATCACCACTACCTTCTGAAGAGAATGGTAATGATGTGAGTGTTACCAAGAGATGTACAACATTCGTTCATAATTATGATTCAGATCAACAAAAGTGTTGTTATAAACGTATCATATCACAAAGAAAAAGAAAAAAAGAAAAAGAAGAAGAATCGACGCTGAAAATTGAGAGAAAAGGAAACGTTATTATAATATATGGTGATAGTGAAGAAGAAGGAAAACAAAAAAAAAGTAATGAGATCATCTTTAGATCTCATTTTTTTTTTTTTTTTTTGTTTTTAATAATCACACATTATTTTTTTTTTTAATTCATTATTTTCCATGTGTTCACTGTTTGTTCAAAGGATCTAGTTCGATCAGTAGACTCACCACGGAAGTGGTGGCTTCGGGATTATTGGTTTTCGTAACGAAATTAATCCTGTCTCCAGCATTCACTTTGAGAGGTGTGCCGAACGTGCTAACATTTGCGTGTTGATTCTCAGTCTTTTCGACGCTGTATCTCTTATCACTCTCTACACCATTCACCATGAGATTGACGACCGCTCTGTTATTCAAATCCGAGGAAGCTAGACTCATTCGAAGGATTTCACCTCCCAACGGCATGGGATATCCCACCTGACCATGTTTTGATCTGCTACCTCCATTTCCGAAAGACCACTCAGCTTTTCCCTCATCTAAGGTGCCAGCCTCTTCGGCACACACAGTGATCAATTGTCTAGCATATTTGACTTTCTCCACCACCAAAATCAGGGTGCAGGCATCCATCATGTTCACGGGATCCGGTAGATTCGTGAGCGCGTGTCCACCCATGTCTAGTTTACCTTCCATGATGTCACCCTTTCTCCAGACCGAGTTGTCGACCACGTACTTTCTGCTGACCGCGCTGGAATCGAATTCGGGATCGTGATCGAGACCGAATAAATTGTGACCGTTCATGTTGATACCACCCTCCATGGTTCCGCCAGATTGTTTGTTCAGGTAGAGATCGTCCACTTGCGATTCTAGGTATTCTTGTGATTGTATCATGGCAGAATCTACATAGCCCTTGTTGACCGCGGTTGAGTCTGCATCCGTGTCGTTGATCTTCGACAGATTCAATATCCTGTTGAATCCTGCATTCAGATCCGATTTCATTTCTCGTCTGTCAGACTTTCTCTGTTCCAGATCTACGTAGTGTTTGGTTGCCACGTCCTTGGGATTCGTGGGAGTGGCCACGTTCGTTTTCTTGTTAGAATTAGCGTTCAATTCTGAGTGCATCGTTTTCTGAACGTATCTATTTCTCAGGTGTTCGCTGAATCTCGCGTGAGAGTCGTCTGTGTATTTCTTGGTCGCGGCATCGGTGGGATCTACGGGATTCACGATGTTCACCAAACGTTTGGATTTCATATCCAGATCGTCGGTCATGGTTTTGTCCACGTAATTATCTAGCAGGATTCATTCGAAATCGGCGTTCCCCCTGTCGACGTATTTTTTGGTCGCAGCATCTGCGAGATCTATCAGCTCGGGAAGATTGTAGAGCTTCTTATCGTTCATGTTCAAAGGTTTTTCTCGAGGTTCGTATCTCCGAATGTAACGTTCGTCCAAGTTGGCAATGTCGTAACCATCGTCGACTTCGAACGTTTTCCTCTTCTTTCTTGGGTTGACTTTTTCGTCGTCACTTCTACCAAATTTATCGACTGGCATGTTGTTGTGGGATTTTTTTTGTTTTTTTAAAAAAATATGTTCAAACGCAGTTTATTAAAAATGAACTATGTTATTTTATTTTTCGTTTTTATTCGATTAAAATTTTTTAAAATATTTTTTATCTTTATATATACTGTAAAAAAAAAAAAAAATCTCTCTCTAATGTAAATCATTGAGAATGTCTTGAAATCGATCTCCTTCAGACCATCTCTTGAGAACGTAGAGACACAGGTGACTGCAAAACACTTGATGTGGTGATTGTACTTGTTCCGTGTTGTAACAAACCATCGATTTGTTGAAATAGTTCTTTATTTCTTTTGGCGGCGAGATTCCGTAGCTGTCGAAATAATAATTTTTCTTCTTCCCGTTCTTCATCCATGCCACCCAGTGAATGCCTTCACCCGATGAATTGTCTAGATTTAAAATTCTGCATTCCGATTGTCGAGGTCTTCTCTTCGGCAAGGCATCTCTGGAAAACACTCCTAGAAAATCTTCGATTTTCAAATCTTTTGCCACATTCAACAGATCGATGTTGGATAGGGGTTCATTAGGTAAGACGACACCTTCTACGGATATCTTTATTTTCTTATTCATAAATGCATATATATTTTTTTTTATTTATTTTATTATAATTTACTAAAAATGACGTAATTTTTTTTTTTTTCTATTTTTTTCTTTTTAAACTAACTTTCTCGATGTCACTATCGATTTCTATAATTTTGTGTTCATCTAATTCTTCTTGATTTTCTGGAATCCTATCATCCGCAATCGTATCTGGAATCTTATCATCTACAATCGTATCTAGAATCCAATCATCCCCATTCATATCATCTAAAATTAGATCCAAAGTCCAATGTCCGAGTGCCAAAGTGCTTATTTTATCATCTAACATGAATCTCTTATCGTCGTCGGCCGTCAGCGAAACCTTGTTGACTATTTCGGTATACAAGTCGTGATTTTCGCCTCGAATCGATTTCATAGTCTTATACACCGGACCACTTCCTAACAGACAATCTTTATACTCTTGGAAAGAGATGTTTTTCTTCACCACGCACGCTTTAACTCCTTTGCACTTCTTGATCTCTTCATCATCTTCTAGACAATAAGCATACAGTTTGGGTCTCAAGCCCACGAATTCGACGATCTGTTTACCGACACTCTCGTCCTTAAATTTACCCAACACCTTCTTGTTGTCGTTCGATTGAATGTTGGACGGGTGATCGACGGGATAATTGCTCGTGTCGAACCACTCGGCCGCGTCCAGAGATATATCTCGGTAGACGTCTTTCGTCTCTATCTCATAAACTAAACTGTCCATGTCGGTGAACAGTAGTTTGGCTTTGTCACCAAATTTTCGTTTGACGTAATCGTAGTGAAACTCATACATCAATCGCTTGCTGATATCTAAGATGATCGGTCCAAGATAATACGGTTTGTCGAACTTCAGGTGCGTCTTTTGCATGTGAACGGCCACTAGATTTTCGTCGAATATGGTTCGGTGTTTGTAATTGGGTTTCGCCACTAATTTTTTAGCTCTTTTCTCAGACGTGACGAGTCGAACGTCGGTTCTCTTCCTGATGTTTTCCATCGATTTGCCGTACATGCAGTTGTTCATGAGTTTGAAGAAATCTTTTTCGAAATCGTTCTCAGCTCGAGTTCTGAGATTCGTGTTGAGATCGATGTATTTTTTCATCCAAGGCTCTTCGTCGAATCGAATGATGCAATGTATGTCGACTAATTTCATCCTGTAATCGACATACTGTTTCAAATTCTCGCTGTAGACGACGTAGTTACGTTTGTTAAATAAATTGGGAATGAGTTTTTCCTCGTCTCCTTCGTTCGGTTCCATTCGTTCAGGAGCTAGCGGATAATCATTGTGTGGATCGTGTAATTCTTCCGGATAGTTCAAATCGACTTCTAAAATGCAAGGATAGTCTCTCCATTTTTGCATCTCTTCCGGTTCCTTCACCCATTTGAAATTTCTAATCGGTAAAGGATGACTCATAGCCCAACTGTACAGATTATTGGCGTCCCAATACTGTATGTATTTAGTCGGCCGTTTCGAATCGAAACCTTCTTTCATGTAGGGATTGTTAGCTTCAGAATATCTGTGAGAGATCATCGAGACGCCACCTCTCACAGCCCTTTCGAAAATGAGCAACATGTCCACGTCGGATAATAATTCTAATTGGACTTCGGTGGTCTTCAACAGAGCGTCCCATGCCAGACCGGGTGCGGTGAAATACCAAGCGGGATCCAGATCGTAATTTTGACAACAGACGTCTCGAAAATTTTCGAACACATCTGCTAAGAGCAGAACGTCGGTCTTCAGATAGAGATCGTGATAATCTTTCATGGTTTTCATATTGAATGATTTCCGCACGTTTTTGGCGTGTTCGTAATTCTCATCGGAAATGTCGGATTCATATAATTTTGAATAAAAATCTTCTTTCGAAGGTAGTGCGGTGTCTTCGAATCTCTTAGATCGTTCATGTAATCGTAAGGATAGACTCCTTTCCTCAACATGACGTCTACTCGTTCTCCGAAATGTTCGCTCGTGATTTTAAATTTATCCTTGCTCATGTTATCGACTAATTTTCCAGAGCGGTTGACATGAATTTAAAACTGTCGATGAAACGTATGCATCTACGAATGGATTTCGTTTTTTCTTTCAACGTATTTCCGTCGATTATTCTTTTCTTCTCCATGAGCCTCCATTTCGTGAAGGAAATGTATCTTTCTTCACTGTTCGCGATGCAATTTAATTCTTCGTGTGAGGTGCCGAGATTTTTCACGAACAGATGACTGTCGTAACCCAAGAGATTGTGAAACATCACCGGATAGAAAGCGGCGTCTCGGTATTTTAAATTACACTTGCTGTGAGCCGGACTGTGATACAGACCCGTGTAATGATCGTGGTCTCTGACCTTCTTATTTTCCTCCGAATTCTCGTCGAACGATTGTCTGCATATGTGACATTTTGTGTCTCTGTTATTTTCGTCCTGCTGCTCTCGCGTGATGATCATTTTTGCTGGAGTTTTAAATTTGTCCTATAACATTTGAATTTTCGATTCTAACTCTTCCACGAACCTTTGAGCCACGTCGTCGTCTTCATACTGTTTCGTGTAGGTGAAGGGACCCATGTCATGTTGTGAGTTGAAAGCGCATTTCACGTAAATGCAATAGCCCGAATGTATGTGTTTTTGATATCTTTCGACGTAACTTTGAAGAGCGTTGGGTTGACAGGAACTCATTTTCGTGGTGAAACATTCGAAATTGGCGTACACAATGAATGGTACTTTTAACCTTCTATTGTAATTTTCAAACTTCACGATGGTGTTGGGTTTAGGCATTTCGACGGCGACACCTTGATTTTCGTTGCAATATTCCTGATGTTTTGCTAATGATTTTTCGGTCTTAAATATGTTCATGCAATTGTAACATAAAGATATCTTTCCGTTATGATTATTATTTTGTTTCGACAGTAATCGGGTCGGATGTTTAACCCAACAATAATGACGATTGTCACCATTTGAAATCAATAATAAAATAATCGTCTTTTCTCTTCTGAGATATGAAGTCTGTCTAAGAGGATAGATCTTTTGATTTTCGTCGTCGTATCCCAAGACGTTCACTGCTATGGTGGGATTTTGAACCTCGAAACGTTCGATATGTTTTAACTCTGTTGGAAAAGTCACTCCGGTCCAATCGAGATTTTTAGAAGTTTCCTCATAATGAGAAACTCTATCGGTGTGTATTTCGACAGGGTATAAAGCGGAGGTGACTGCCCATTTAAAACACTGATTATCTTTATTTCTCACGTTGACCACGGCGTGTTTCTTAGTCAAGAAATACGGTAATTCCAAGTAGGAAGATCCTTTCAATGGTTCGTTTTTATTCATGTGAATTTCGAGTTTCAACACCTCATCAAACGTCCAATTACTACCTTCATGTTGATAATTCACGAGAGACGTCAACTTCTAGTCTTTCATCTTTTCGAAAACGTCCAATAGATCTGAACCTCGAAATACGGGTTCGACGTTAGATCTGAAATATGCATTTTTCACGATGCTCTCGCCAGACTTCACGTCGATTTTATTCATTATGCAATGGAGTATCATCTTAATTTTTAATCCCACGTTCATGTGTTCGCGAAACAAATCCAATACTTCTTCCTTCACCCGTTCCATGAACAATTTCAGATCGACTTTTTTCAACGAGGGAATCACGTCGAAAGTTTTAAAAACGCCTTTGATCGCACTCTCCCGTACTACGGGTTTCGATTGGAATAGTTCTGCAATGAGTCATGTTACATATTCTTCTCCTTTCTCTTCGTCGATTGCTCGTTGAATTTCGCTCGATATATCTCGTTTGTCTTGAATCTGAAGTGCATCACTCGTTTTCGTTTTAGTTTTTCTTTTCTTTTCTTGGAAACTTGATGTTCTTCAACGGCTTTTCGTTTAGTCGTCTTCTTATTTTTCACAACCGATGCATCTTTTGACGTCGTTGCTATCGACATTTCGTTTGCCTTTCTAGCATTTCGCAAATATTCTTGTATGACTTCAATTTTTTTTGATTTAGTTCTATGATTTCTGAAATCTGAAATTTGTAATAGTTTACAAATCTCGTTTAACTGAGGTATGGTTTTCTCATTTAAATTTACCATTGTTTTATCTGTTTGCTTCATTTGTGAGAATATTTTTTGGGGGGGGAATTTTGTATTAAATAATTTGTTAAAAAGTTTTGCTTTTTTACTCTTTTTATATATATATAATAAAAAAAAAAAAAAGTTAAATTTTAAATTCAATTTTTTTCTTTAATGTGTTTTTTATTCAAAAACAATTTAAGACCGCTTTTATTTCTCGCTCGCAAACCGAACACGTTTTCTCGTCTTCAGAATAACATTCTCTACAGTAACGCAGGTGTGCACATGGTAGAAACAAGACGTTTGAAACATCTTCGCAGACCAGACACTTGGACATTTTGCTCGGCTCGTTTTTGATGAGTGACGATAACTCGTCCGCTTCCGCCATGAATTTGATCAGATGTTCTAATGTTTTGAATTGAGACAGGGTCTTGTTCGCGATGTTTAATGCATCGTACAATTGTTCCTTGGTGTATCCGAGTTGTAACATATCCATCAATAATTTTTGGTTTTTGGCTCACCAACGTTAGTTGTGTGAGCCTATGGCATAGCCCTCATGTCGGCGTCGGCGTCGGCGTCGGCGTCGGCGTCCGCTCTCAAATATTTTGAACTTTTGTGTACAGGTTTTGATTTTTTGGCTTTTTAAATTTTTTTTTAGTTTCTGCATATTGCTATAGTGGTTCACTATAACATTTAACTCTTTTTCAGGGTATTTTGTCGTAATTTTAACCCTTTGAATCAAATTTTAGACTTATTTTGATGTTTGTGTGCAGGTTTTGATGAGTTTTTTTTCCTTTCTTCCAAGTGGAGATTTACCTTGCCGCATATGTCCATGCTTTCTATTGTATGTAAACATGCATCTTAGGGCTATGTTTGTATTATTTAACCCTTTTCCTGCTGAATTACTTCAATTTTGGACTTTTATGTACAGCTTTTGGACTTAGGCTTACAGCTTCTTACTTTTATGTACAGGTTGTGATAAAAAAAAAAAACAATTTCAAGTGAGGTTGACCTCACTGCATATTGCAGTAGTGGTTATTATAACATTGATATCTTTCCAGTGCATTTTTAAAAATTTTTTAACCCCTTGAATAGATTTTTAGACTTATTTTGACATTTGCGTGCAGGTTTTCATGGGTTTTTTTTTTTCTTTCTTCCAAGTGTAGAGTTTCTGCATATTGCTATGGTGGTTCACTATAACATTTAACTCTTTTCCAGGGTATTTTGTCTTAGTTTTAACCCTTTGAATCAAATTTTAGACTTATTTTGATGTTTGCGTGCAGGTTTTGATGTTTTTTTTCTCCTTTCTTCCAAGTGGAGATTTACCTTGCAGCATATGTCCATGCTTTCTATTGTATGTATACATGCATCTTAGGGCTATGTTTGTATTATTTAACCCTTTTCCTGCTGAATTACTTCAATTTTGGACTTTTATGTACAGCTTTTGGACTTAGGCTTACAGCTTCTTACTTTTATGTACAGGTTGTAATAAAAAAAACAATTTCAAGTGAGGTTGACCTCACTGCATATTGCAGTGGTGGTTATTATAACATTGATATCTTTCCAGTGCATTTTTAATAAAAAATTAACCCTTTGAATAGATTTTTAGACTTATTTTGATGTTTGCGTGCAGGTTTTCATGGGTTTTTTTTCCTTTCTTCCAGGTGTAGATTTACCTTGTAGCATATGTCCATGCTTTCTATTGTATGTAAACATACATCTTAGGGCTACGTTGTATTCTTTAACCCTTTTCCTGCTTAATTACTTCAATTTTGGACTTCTTTTGTTTACAGGTTTGGATTTTTGTGCTTTTAAAAAAAATGTTTTCTTCTTTGCATATTGCTGTGGGGGTTCACGATAACATTTAACTCTTTTCAAGGGTATTTTTTCTTAATTTTAACCCTTTGAATCAAATTTTGGACTTATTTTGACTTCCGTGTGCAGGTTTTGATGGTTTTTTTTACTTTTATGTGCAGGTTTTGAGGTTTGTCTTTCTTCTCATCCAAGTGGCGACTTACCTTGTAGCATATTGTCATGGTTCCTATTTTATGTTAGGATGCTTCTTGGGTCTATTATTATATTGTTTAACCCTTTAGCTGCTTATTTACTTTAATTTTGGACTTTTGTGTGCAGGTTTTGATATTTTTTTTTCAAGTGGAGTTTTACCTCACTGGCATATTGCCATGGTGGTTACTGTAACATTTTCAGGGTATTTTTCTAAATTTTAACCCTTTGAAACAAATGTGATACTTTTATGTGCAGGTTTTGAGGGTTGTCTTTCTTTTCTTCCAAGTGGATATTTTTCAAGTAGACTTTCACCTTACTGGCATATTGCCATTGTGGTTACTGTGACAGGGTATTTTTCTCAATTTTAACCCCTTGAAACAAATGTGATACTTTTTTTTACTTTTATGTGCAGGTTTTGAGGTTTGTCTTTCTTTTCTTCCAAGTGGTGACTTACCTTGTAGCATATTGCCATGGTTCCTATTTTATGTTAGGTTGCTTCTTGGGCTATTTTTATATTATTTAACCCTTTAGCTGCTAATTTACTTTAATTTTGGACTTTTCTGTGCAGGTTTTGTACTTTTGCGTGCCGGTTTTGATATTTTTTTAAGTGGAGTTTTATCTCACTGGCATATTGCCACGCTGGTTATTGTTATATTTTCAGGGCATTTTTCTAAATTTTAACTCTTTGAAACAAATGTGATACTTTTTTTACCTTTATGTGCAGGTTTTGAGGTTTGTCTTTCTTTTTTTCAAAGTGGAGACTTACCTTGTAACATATTGCCATGGTTCCTATTTTATGTTAGTATGCTTCTTAGGGGGTTATTATATTATTTAACCCTTTAGCTGCTTATTTTCTTTAATTTTGGACTTTTGTGTGCAAGTTTTGAACTTTTTTTTTTCACTCCAGCCACCCCTTTACATTGGCCACCTGCTGGTGAGCCACGGGGTACTGATACCCCCTCTAGTTATCTCTATCCCTTTCTTCGTCTTGGATTTTGATCAATCCCAACGTTAGGATCTTGTTCAAATAATCGCATTCGCCTTTTTCAATATTACTTATGTGTTCTAGTAAAGGTACGTCGTGAGGTTCCCAATTTATCAAATGTATGTCACAACAAAAACATTTGACTTTGTCACCTTTACCCACGTAAACGAAACCCGCGGCGGCTAAATCTTCGGGTTTTTGAGCGAGATGCGAAGGCCAATTTTTAAACGTTTGATGTCTTGCACGTTCTAGACTATAATTCGGATGTTTGGACTTGATCATTGTTTTTACCTCAAAATTGAGTTTGTAAGAATATTTTTTTTTAACTTTTATTTATATATAAAGAGAAATAAAGAGAAACTTTTTTAACAAATTATTATTTAAATACAAAATTTAAAATATACATTATTTGCAAGAATTCATAAAAACCAAATAATCGATCATGACAACAACACCTAAAAGATGCGAATTGAAATTGAAACGAGTCAAAAAGTATGAGAAATGCAGTTTTAATATCTATACATTACAACAACACGATCCCATCGAATTTAACGAGGTTGAGATGGTAGACTTAGAGCGCTACTACTACGAATATCGAATGTGTTTAAAAGTGGATGAAGCCGCACTCGATTTGTTTTACGAGTACCAAAGCGATCTGCTGAATAATATCATCATCGCCGAAGACAGAGAATTCGACAAGGGTGATTTATTGTTGTCCTATGGAGGTTACAGATATCCAATAATCTCACCCGAACTCGTGAACAAATCAGGTGGTGAGAGCGCATTCACCTATGAAAAAAACCTCAAAAGAGTAAAGATAAACATTCACACCATTTTCGTAAGTGGAAAAATGACGAATGTCAACATGCTAATAACGGACTTGGAAATATAAACAATAGAGAGATTGAAATGTTAAAATTTAACTTTTTATATATATACAAAGAGAAAAAAAACTTTTACTAAAAAATTTTACATTAAAAAAATTAAAAATTAAAAAAAACAACTTTTTTATATATATATAAAGAGCAAAAAAAAAAAAAAAAACTTTTTAAACAAATTATTATTTAAAATACAAAATTTAAAATATACATTATTTGCAAGAATTCGTAAAAACAAAAAAAACAAATAATCGATCATGAGGACAACAACACCTAAAAGATGCGAATTGAAATTGAAACTAGTCGAAACGAATAAGAAATTCGGTCATAAAATCTATAGATTACAACGACACGATCCCATCGAATTGAACGAGGTCGAGATGAAGGGCTTAGAGCACAAATACGACAAATATAAGATGCCTTTGAAATTGGACGAAGCCGCGCTCGATTTGATTTACGAGTGCCAAAGCGACCTGCAGAACATCGTCATCGCCAAAGATAGAGAATTCGACAAGGACGATTTGTCATTGCCCTATGGAAATTACATATTTCCAAACATCTCATTCGAACTCGTGAAGAAATTGGGTGGTGAGAACGAGTTGACCGATGTAAAAAAACTCAAAAGAGTAAAGATAAACATTGAACACGCTTTCGAAAAAGGAGGAGACACGAGTGTCAACATGCTAATAACGGACTTGGAAATATAAACAATAGAGAGATTGATTTTTAGCGAAGAAAAATGAAAAAAAAAAAAAGTGATGAGATCATCTTTTGATCTCAATTTTTTTTGTTGCTTCGCACTCTGTCTTGCGATATTCGTCATTATCGTCTAATTGTTTCTCCACCTTTTTATCCATTTTAAATATATTATTTTATACTTTCTATGATTTATATTTTATATAATTTTATATTATAATAACATATTCAAAATCGGTATATTCTTAAACGGCGAATTCTCACCGAGCAACAAACCCTTGCCGAGTCGCTCAACGTTCCGTCCACTCTTCAGATAGAGACCGTTTCCTCTCAGAGAGTTGCCACCTCTAACGGGTTCTAGATACAATCCTTTACCGCTGTCGTCTACGTGGACGCGACAAACGGCTCCTCCCTTCTTCAAAAACAGTCCGCTGCCACCCATTAATTTCTCAACTGCCGAACTAGCGAATCCCGTGAGAGCTCCCACGCCGAGAGTCTTTCCGAGAAAGGGTAGTGCCTTTGCGGCGAAGGGTAATGCTTTTGCGGCTATTCCTGCCAATAGCGGTAGGAAACCACCTTTCATTCTCAAATTGTATCTCAATTGAGTGGGACTCATTCTCACCGTCAACCCTCTTCCATCGCGAATCGCTTTCTCCATCCTTTTGATTTGACTTCTGGTCCAGGCGATCGAATCCTGACCGCCTCTCGTCAGATCTTCGTGAGTGAATTTGAATCTCACCGCCTCGCCTCGAGTTGTTAACGCTCTCTTAAGTTTCTTCCTCTGTCCTGCGGATATGTTCACGTTTTTAACCACGTATTCTGTCATAATTCTGTTTTTTTTAAATTATTTACTTCAATTGTTTCTTGTTTAATAATTATAATAAAATAATTTTGTAAAATTAATATTGCGTTTATTTTATTTTTGTTATCTATATATATATACAATATTTTTTTTTTTTTGCTTTTATATTTCTCTTATGTGAAATCGTATCGTCACTCTCTCTCCGCGAAGATCTAACAGTTCACCATTTTGATCCGTCAACGTGGTTTTCAGACTATACAACGTATCCAAAATTACTGGTAGATAAACTAAATTTCGAGGTCGCTCCACGATATTATAACCCGGCGACACGTTTGGAAAGAAGGAATAGATCGTCGGTTGAGCGCTACCATTCACGTAGCTTCCAGCAATCACGTCCACGTTCACCAGAATGCTATTGACAGCGAGAATGTCGACCGTATTTTCAGATGCCGCGTGGCCTCGATACATCTTTAGATCGAATCCCAACATCTTGCCTATAGAATCGTCCGTGTTGAAATCCACTCGAAAATTCTCTTCCAAATCCAACATCGTCTGTAAGGTATTAGGATTGGGAGCGAGTCTGATCTTGTTGTTTCCCTTTCCATCCGTCTTCATTCGCGTCTGAATGTAATCGTTCAAATCGTCTATGTCGTAACTCCCTTTGGGAATTCGAATCTCCAACCAATCCATTCCGTCGGAATACTTGAACGAGTTATTCTTTTCGGTGACGTTGGGGAAGGAATAATAAGTCTCCAGATTCACCAAAGCCATCTCGTAACTTTTCTCTCTATTCAATTCGATGGAAGGTTCGAATTTCGTAGCGAATCGAGTCGAATCGCCACTCACCACGATTTGAATGGATTGTTTCGCAGCCGTATTCTCGGCTATCCGTCCTAACAATTCTCCATGTTCGAACATTATATTTAATTTTATTTTTTATTCAAAACTAATTATTTGAAGATTTATTATTTTCTAATTTTTTATTTTCACGCTCTATCTTATTATTATCATCAGAAACATAAAACTTGTCGAATCCGCACCGATATTCTCCGCGATTAAATTCGCTTGTCAAATCGATCACGACGAAATTGTAAAGTCCACCATCCCAAACCCGCTTGCAGAATCTCCTGAATTCCGCAGCGCTCGTGTCGTTTGCGACGTGATCGCCGTAGATGTGATTGAGATTCTTGAGATCTTGGCGAAAGAGACATAGAAAATTAGCGTTCTCCCTTATCGTCTGTCTGGGCAATCGAAAATAATTCTGCGACAGGTAGAAACAGTCCACGTTGCTGTGTCGACCCCTAACGTAATACGATTCGCATCGGTTCTGTCTCTCCAAAAGCAGATCGTCGAAAATCATGAGATTCTTATCTTCCGATTTCAGTTCTCTAGGATCTGGAACGTCGCTAGCGTTCTCATACAATAAAATCGACACTCGACGTTCGAAGATGCATTTCTCTTCATCAGCTCCATCGCCGCACCGTCCAAAATGGTCGAGAGTGGAGCTCCGCTCTTGTCGAATTCCTCCCTACTGTCAAAGATTCTGGCTATGACGTCCTTGGCAATCTACGATCCATGCACTCTCGAAGCAATCTGTTTTCGGGTTGAAACAAGCTATTGCCAAACACGAACAATCTGTCGTAATCCAACCAGTCGGGTCGGGACAACATATTCATCAACAGATTGGTCTTTCCACAATTCGATTTTCCCACTATCAAACCTCTTATGCTCTTGGGAAAGAACCCGTTATTCGACCTCTTGGTCGCGGCGTCGTTCCAAGACATATCTTTAATGTTCATCTTTGTTTTATTTTTTTTTTTTTTGTTATTTTAGATTCTTTTCAAACGCAAATTTTTTTAGGTTTTTCAAACTCTGTTTTTAATGTTATTATTTATTTATATCGCACCGTCGCGAGTTCTCTTCAATCTGGATCCACTCGTCATTTTGGCTAAATCTTGTATGGGCACCACGGCATCCTTAAAATCTTTCCAACTTTTCGGCGTTCGCTCTAACGCAGCTCGCTTCGCCGGCGGACTGATCAACTTGTCGATCAACGCGTCGGCTGCCCTCTTGCCAGAAGCTATCCTACCAATGGCTTCGGAAGCGGCTTTCTTACCAGCATCCAAAGCCGTCTTCTTACCGACCTCAAACGCGGTCGATGCGAGTTTTCTACCTGCATCGCCCGTGAACGCTCGCATTATAGAATCGACGATGCCAGAACCGCCTTGAACGTAAGTCCTGACGTATCCCCTGTTCTTTATCACCAACATATTTTATTTTTATGATATATTTTTTGATTTTTCACTGGTAAATCGTTTTGTTGTTTTTAAATACATTTATTATTCTAGTGTAAGAATTTACTGTTTTATTTTGTTTGTTTGTTTGTTTGTTTGTTTGTTTCTCTCTACTTATTATATACACATCAATCCTTCAATTCGTTCATCAGCCTTTTATACTGGTTTTTATTCAAAACCTTCTGTCTTAACAATTCGTCAGATATAGCAACTATCTGATTATCTAATCCTATGTTACCAGCCCGTCTGCTCGCCATCAACAAACTCATTCTCTGAGAGCGTCGGAATCGCTCGGAAGAAAAGTGGTTTTCACCCCTTTGCCAGTCACCGATTCGACGAACTTCTTGTTCATATCCCATATGGGTTTCACCACTTTCGTCCACTTGTAACCTCTGTTGGCTTTGGGTCTCGTCTCTCTGGCATCGTTATTTCTCTTCATGGCGTGGGCCTGAACCAGAATGTCTCCGTAATTATCGAAATCCTGTTCCGTGTAATCGCCGGGCTTGTCGTAAAGGAGCAATCTGTGCAGACCATCAGTCAATTCGTATCTGTTCGAACCCATGATCAATTCATCATCGCCAATATCTGCTTCTGTGTCTCCTACAAAAATCCTTCCCTCCGAATCCTTATAAAATCCATACAACTGATCTCTCTTACCACCATCATCATCAGACGATGCGATGCCACTAGTGGTGATAGTCGAAGCTGTATCATCAGACTCGCTCTCTGTTTGAATTCCCGTGGGAACGTAATCCGGTGTAGATTGAACGGAATACCGATTTCCAAAACTAGGAGGCAACGAACCCATTCTCAAAGAACTCTCCTTTATGGGTCTCAATTCTTCGACTATCTCCTTCCTGCTTTGCTCTTGACCCTCCGTCACGGGTTTAAATATTTTTGTGGCTTCGCGTTTGAGTTCCATCTCACCAAGACGTCTGCTCCTATCAACTGACTGAATCCCCTTCTTAGCACGCTCAAACTCTTCTAAAATTCGATCTCGGTGTCTAGGATCCATCTGTAAAAACATCTTTCGTTTTAATTGTTTTTATTATTTTCAAAATTAAATGTTTAATTATATTTTTATGTTTTAAGTAATAAAACTCTTTCCGTCTTTAATATAATAATCTAAAAATATTCACATCTCAACTGTTAATTGAATTGGTAAAGTTTAAGAATACGTTTAAACAGTACAT
The DNA here is from genome assembly GCA_031216915.1 of Pictodentalium vernedei. Lineage (NCBI taxonomy): Eukaryota > Metazoa > Mollusca > Scaphopoda > Dentaliida > Dentaliidae > Pictodentalium > Pictodentalium vernedei. The sequence continues at coordinate 70,296,511 of CM062292.1, read as the reverse complement.
GACAAACCGGTTTCTGATTTAACGCATTTTGACAGTAGTTTTTTACATTATGTCAAAAGATCACCATTCACACATCAAACAACCATTCACCCAGTGTCGGATTAAGAGAGAATCCCTTTGATGACTGTTAAACAGTTTCAACACACAACTGAAAACTAATTTTAACGCTGAGAACCTATTTCATCTCTATGATTGCTATCATGAATATATTAAAAATTCACCACTCAAAAACCTAATTGAGCGGAAAATGCGTTTTAAACATTCCACTAAGTGTTTGCCTCTTCAACAATATCCTCGAAAACTCAATTTCTATTCATTTCATTCAAGACAAAACGCGAATGTATATCACAGATCGACTCCCTCAAACAACATCCCCAAAACTCAATTTCTATCCGTCTCATCAAGAGAAAACATGAATGTCTATAATACAGACCATATTCATAATCGACTCTTTTTGAACAAAAAACCTCATTCAATCATAACGATAACATGTGTTAGTTTTACTTCAGGAAAGACGTGACAGCGGGCTCACGAATTTCTAACACACCGACAACACTCTTCGTTCAGATCGAGTTTACGAGAATCGAGCGATCCGATCGGTCGATTGACGGAGAATCGAGCGATCCGATCGGTCGATTAGTTGAGTTTGGGAATTCCCATAGTGGGGAATTCCCCTAATGACGTCATAATGGGAAAAACCCACCGCCTCAAAACAATGGAGAGTTCTGGACCACTGGTCTAGAATCCGCAGACCGTTTTTTTTTATGATGGCCCAGAATTTTTTGCTCGCGTTCACCAACGATGGATCGATGGTCTGATCTGCGATGGGAACGTCGACAAAAATTTTTAAAGTAAAAGATAAAAGTGAAGATGTACAATTTCACCCTTTTTTTAAAAACGCGCGTTCACCACGAGTATTTGAACGTTAAAAGTGCGATCTAGGAGTCACAAAAAACATGGGGGGATTCAAGACCACTGTACATTTTTGTGAACAAGCGTGCGATTTAACACTGAATTCCACGTTGGTGAACGCATCGTGTACGTATGTTGTACACGTACATGTACAAAGTGGTCGTAAACTCTCCTTTTATACCTACTGCGCCATGCCAAACTTAAAAAAAACGATAAAATTAACTTGACAACACACCAGCCTTGTACTATCTATTTATTGTGGCCTCCTCCTCACCTCTTCAAAATAAGTACTTGTGTGAATAACATGACCAGGCACAATCTTGGATAAAAGAGACAGGAGAGCGATGTCTTCTGAAATTCCTATTTGTTTTGAACATCCATTGTTTAACAAGGGGTACATAGTAGGGATCCAAGGTCTCTTTTGAGAAGCTAGTTTAACAATGAGCCCTATGTGAGAAGGCATTTTCAGAAACTAAGACTTTCGCATCGGACATGCTGGTGTTAGGGTAGTAATCAGAGGGTGGTGAATTTATATAACTCAGTAACAATAAATGAGACAGAGCCATCATTTTTAGGTTCGCATCGGAAATGCAGGCGAATTCCTATTTGTTTTGAACTCCCATGGTTTAACAAGGGGTACAGAGCGAGGATCCAAGATCTATTTTAAGAAGCTACATTACATAGTCCGTGTTCTCAGGGAATTATTCTACAAAGAAGTGATGAAGGAGGAAGGCTTTTTATATTTATTATTTATTTCCAAAAAATGAATAATATACCTCAAAAAATAAAAACAAATTGGGATATTTGTCTGATTTTTCACATTCTTAGTTGATTTTAGAGAAATATACCCCAAGAACCAAATCAGATTAAACTGAACTTGCATTTAGCCTAATGGGGTTAGTAATTTCAAATAGGTATTTACTGTGTTATTTAAGCAAAACTAATGTTACCATAATCCTTAGCCATAATACACTCACAGTACTACTTTCTGGTTGCATTTGAGATATGTCTCCACACATGCAGACTTCATCCAATTACAAAATAAGGCTGTTGATATAAATAGTTCTCAGGGAATTATTCTACAAAGAAGTGATGAGGGGATAAGGGAGGAACGCTTTTTATATTTATTATTTATTTCCTGAAGTGAAAAAAATACCTCAAAAACAAAAAAATGGGATTTTTGTCGGATTTTTCACATTCTTAACCCTTTACCCAACGCAGACGATTTCAAAATTTATTATTTTAAATATAATTTTTTAAATTGTTTCGGAACATTTCAACAAAACCATATCATGTGACACCTCTTTGGAACGAGCTCGACGAGCTCGTTCCAAAGAGGGGTCACATGATATGGTTTTGTTGAAAATTTTCGAAAAATAATATTTTTTCAGCTGCTGAATCTGCATATTACACGGGCGGATGCGAGTGATTCGTTGGGTAAAGGGTAAATTGATTTTAGAAAAATATACCTGACAACAAAAAATGGGATTTATGTCTGAATTTTCACATTCTTAATTGATTTTATCAGCATTTTATGGAAAGACAAGTCTTTTATTTTTCATTCAAGTGACGGGGAAGGTCCCTGAGAACACAGAATTGTTTTAATGGACTAATCAGGACTGTAGGCTATAATGTTATGATACAGTTAGTAAAGTAGCATGCAATGAGTGATTATGGTGATTAGAGTATTTGCTGTATAAGCTCCATCTTACTGCAGAAGTAAGTATTACCAGATGAAAGATGAGTGGATTATGTTACCGGAACAACGGAGCGAGGACGCGAATTATGAATTCAAGCTATTTGCGAGTATGTGAAATAAAGGGAATCCGTTATATCACTGGTCCAGATAGTAGAGCCAAAAAGATTTGTTGCTGCTGCAAACACACGTTCTTTTAACCCTTTGATACTTTAGTGCGTGTTATTACGTACGAACTCAAACAGCGCGTTGATACTTTGTGGTCATTTGTGTTGTTATTTTAACCTCAGTTCCTATTTTCTCCCGAATAATGCTCACTGACAACCGTTGAACCAAATGTTATCGCAGCTTAAAATACTAATATAATCCTGCTGTCAAGACTTCCTAACTGGTTGAGTGCTAGAAGCCGCTATCAGAGCTTTCAAAAAATGAGGATACCAGAACAAAAGCAAACACTTTCCTTGCTTATATTTCATATTCAGTCAAAACACAAATAATATTTTGTTTATATAAATTTGTTTTATTACAAATTATTGGAGAGTGCCCGTAGGCACTCTCCAATAATTTGTAATGAAACAAGTTTTGAATAATAAATTCAGTCCACCAACAATAATCTAGCCTTCAACCAGATAATCACTTCTGTGAAAAATATCTTGTTATTTGTACTTTCCGACGTTTGATGTCACAGTTTGAAAACCGTTGCAGAAACTGAATTCCCAGTGACGTTTGAACGTCAGGATAATTAAGATCTTAAAGGGTTAAAACTTGCGAACTCCAGTCTGAAGATCAAATTCATTTTGAAAATCTCTTCATTTGAGATAAAATCATTGTTCGTCCGCGTGGAATTGGGATTCACAAATAACCTGAATGGTGCCATATAAACCAGTATAAGAATAGAACAGAAAAAAATGTAAAGTTTATCACATAAATTACTCTAAATTCGCTGAATTTTCTAGTGTCATTGTCTTCTTGCGCCACACAGAAAAAATGCCGGAAAAATTCTGAAGAAATTCTGATCAGTCGGATGGACAGACACAAAAGTTCCAAAACGGTCGGAGCGAACACAAATCAAAACCTGATCTCATGGAAATAAACACACTTACCCACATACTAAAACCAGAAAAAATGAAATTTCCAAAGTCGAAAAAGGGACATAACTCTATAAAATTAATGGGACATACCGCGTTAATTGTAGATATTCTTTTACAACGCGGGTCCATGAGCATTCCAAGAATAAATCAAATCCTGCATGCAGCGAATGCAATACAGAGAGCGAGAAAAAAATTCTAAGTCGAAAGAGAGAAAAAGGGCCACAACTCTGGGGAAAAGTATTCGACGGAACCCGTTCCTTGTGCATATCCGTCTCTCTATTCTGGTCTATCAGTGTACCATAGGAGATCAAATCCGAGATATGGCTTTGAAATTACAATCTAAAACGTTTGTACAAAATTCTGATGAAGAAATTCTGAACATTCGGATGGGCAGATAGAATGGTCCAATACTGGTCGGAGCGAACCCGAATCAAAACTTGATCTCATGGAAATAAACACACATACCAAATTAGGTAAGTCGGAAAAAGTCGAAAAGGCCTCATAACTCTAGAAAAATAACAGAACAAACGCCGTTACTTGTGGATATTCTTTTGCAAAGCGGGTCCAAGAGCATACCAAGAATAAATCACATCTAACAACATGCAGTGAATGCAATACAGAGGGCGGGAAAAATAATTTTCCAATCCGAAAGAGTGAACAAGGACCACAACTCTGGGAAAAAGTATTGGACGGAACCCATTCCTCGTTCATATGCGTCCCCCATATGGATCTATCAGCATACCATAGGAGATCCAAATTCGACCCATGGCTTTGAAATTACAATTCCAAACGTTTGTACGGACAGACAAAATTCTGATGATGAAATTCTGAACAGTCGGATGGACAGACAGATAAGTTCCCAAACTGGTCGGACCGAACCCAAATCCAAACTTGATCTCATGGAAGTAAACACACATACCAACTCACATACCAAATTTTGTTTCGATTTGATGACACATACTGAAACCAGAAAAAATTAAATTTCCAATGTCGAAAAAGGCCCATAACTCTATAAAAATAACGGGACGTACAGCGTTAATTGTAGATATTCTTTTGCAAAGCGGGCTCGTGAGCATACCAAGAATAAATCAAATCCACCATGCAGTGAATGCAATAGAGAGCGAGAAAAAACTTCCAAGTCGAAAGGGTGAAAAAGGGTCACAACTCTGCGATAAAGCATTGGACGGAACCCATTCTTGTGAAAATCCGTACCCCAATGCAGGTCTATCAGAATACCAAAGAAAATCCAAATCCGACCGATGGCTTTGGAATTACAATCCAAAACGTCTGAACGGGCAGTCGGAGAGACAGATGGACAGACGGATAGACGGACGGAGGTCTTCACTAGATGCCTCTGAATCCTCCTTCTGAGGTGGGAGGCATAATAATCCGTCATTAAGAATATCTGCCAGTATCACACCTACCAACACTAAACGTCCACTTTAGCTCTTTGCTTATCGAATATATTTTTACAGTAATTTGCAAGTTTGTCTTTTTTCCCAGATAAAAAATAACCAAAAAATAACAAATCTCATCATCTAGATTTTTATATTAATGGAAACGGCAGTGTGTGTGTATATGTCACGATGCGTACCCTGTTGATATAATGAACAGAGAAGATTTACAGAAAATCAAAAGATGGTGAAAATGCCGCTTTTTTTATTTCTAAATAGGTTTCAACAAGGATGAAAAGTCAAACTGTTTGGGAAAAAAACTAGCAAAAGCCAGCTTCTGTGTTTTTAGCTCACCTACATCTATAAGATGTGGTGAGCTTTTGTCATAACCTCGGGCGTCGGCGTCGGCGTCGGCGTCCGGCGTGTCCAGTATTGTAAGATTTAATGTTAAGGTTAATTTCTCAAACATCAGTGGGCTCAGGCCTTTGATATTGCATATGTAGGTTGTATGGGACTATCAGAACAGTATTTAGCTCTAATACTACGACTTTTTTCCAAATTTCACCTAAAATGTTCTGCCAAAATTTGTTGTAAGAATTTGCGTTTAGGTGTTGTAAGAATTTGCATTAAAGTCAGCTTTTGTGCAGATTGTGGTGCTTTAACTTCTCATTACTCTTGATTTTCATATTTCAATAACAACTGTAGGTATTAACCCGACTGTATGCAGAAATTTAACGGAAATTTTCTTTTTTTTTTCAGTCAAAATTTTCATGTTTTTCTCGGACTTAGTAAATTTTAAGTTCTAAAAGTTTGTGTTTAGGTGAGGTGTTGAGGTGAGTTCTCAAAGATCAGTGGGCTCAGGCCTTTGATGTTGCATATGTAGGTTGTAGGGGACTTTCAGAACAGTATTTAACCCTGATACTACGACTTTTTTCCAAATTTCACCTAAAATTTTCTGCCAAAAGTTGTAAGAATTTGCGTTTAGGTGTTGTAAGAATTTGCGTTAAAGTCAGCTTTTGTGCAGATTGTGCTGCTTTAACTTCTCGTTACTCTTGATTTTCATATTTCAATAACAACTGTAAGATTAACCCGACTGTATGCAGAAATTTAACGGAAATTTTCTTTTTTTTCAGTCAAAATTTTCATGTTTTTCTCGGACTTAGTAAATTTTAAGTTGTAAAACTTTGTAAACTTTGTGTTTAGGTGAGTTGTGTTTCTGTGTGTCTTTCCATGCGATTAATATTCTACACTTGGGTTACTGAACTCCATTGCAGTAATATTTAACCCTCATTACATGCATATTTGAGGAATTTGAGGCTGATTTTCTGCCAAAACTTGTTGTAAGAATTAGCGTTAAAGTCAGCTTTTGTGCAGATTGTGGTGCCTTCACCTCTCATTACTGTTTATTTTCTCATTTCAATAACAACTGAAGGTATTAACCCTACTGTATGCAGAAATTTAACTGATTTCTTTTCTTTTTTTTCAGTCACAATGTTCACGTTTTTCTCTGACTTACTCAGTTTTAAGTTCTAAAAGTTTGTGTTAAGGTGAGGTGTTAAGGTGAGTTCTGTTTCTATGTGTCTTTCCAGGCAATTGATATTGTACGCATGGGTTACTAAACTACATTGCGGTAACGTTGCGCCCTTATTACATGCATATTTGAGGAATTTGAGGGGAATTTTTGGGACTTATATTCACTTTCTTTAAAAAAAATTTTTTTTTAACTTTTTTTTTTTATTTAATACTTTCTCATACTTGTTACTAGTAACATTAAGGCTTATTTTAGTTGTTGATGTGATGTATTTTTGTTGGGACTTATAGTCACTTTCTTGAACGAATGTTTTTCCGCAACTCCTCTTTAACCAATGAATGTACTTCAATTACAATTTCAGTGATTTATGAAAGCCTTTCCTAATTCTTATTTATGATTTAATATCTGGCCTCACGATTCATATTCTTAATCATAAACATTTCTAAAAGAAAAAAATGCTTTTATATCCAATGATTCTATGTTGAATTGATATATAATAAATGCAGAAATATAGACTTTCCAAAGCCATCACATAAACCACATTAATCATTTGATGACTAGTTAATTATTTATATTAACTAAATATTAGGCATGTTACATTGGAACGACATTATCAAGCGCGAATGTAGGTGAGCGTTGGGATGTAACATCCCTCTTGTTATACTACTCTGTCTGAAAATGGCCAGAGTATAGGAAATAGTGCGCACATCGACGATACAAATTCGCTAACAATTTGAAATTTCAATTTTTATCTGAACTCCTCGTTCCCTTTGTGTTAAATTTACTGTCACCTTCAAGAACTTAAGGGAAGCTAACTTTATTGTAAATCGCAACCAATGACGAAAATTGTCATCCATGTCGCGCCCTGTATAAAATATCCAACTTTGTCAAATTTAGGGCTTCAATTTCCAACAATTGCAAATGTGACGAATGATGAGGAGTGGGGAAAAGGACCCCCCATCCCAACAACGTCCTTGTATGCTGGAAGTGTTAAGCATAAACGGCGACTTTTGGCTTTTACGGGGTGTGCAGAAGAGGGGCCTCATCTATTTATGCCGTTATTCTTAACTTCTTGCATACAACAATATTATGTGCTCGGTTACCAAATTACATAATGCAAAATGCGAAATGGTTTAATTCCGCAGACCGCAGACCCAAAGGGCTGTCGCATCCTTTGAACCAAAGCCGATAAACGTTCTGTCATCACAAATCAGCCACGTCTTAAAACTTGTCTTATCACACCGAAAAGGCTAAACACAAACAAAGGTACTGTGACACTTGATGTCGCCCAAAATTCTCGTTTACAGTCCAACTGCGAAAGACCAGCCTGGGTATATATAGAATATACCCAAACAGGGACCGATCAGGACTATTTAAAATACGCTGTAGCCTCGGAGCCTATTTTTTCAATTCATGCGCCAGATTTCAATTTGCGGAGTCACACTGCTGTTTGTAACACACACTGCAAGTATGTAATAGCTCTCATCATTTTCATTTAGTACACTATAGCAAACATTAATCTTCGCTGTGGTTTCTGATCAAGTCTTGGCTGCCTATTTAGGCAGCCAAGACTTGATCAGAAACCACAGTGAAGATTAATGCTTGGTAATTAAGACTTGAAGTATTAACTTAAGCACTCTACAACAATGATAAATGATAATCATATATATAATACATGTAAGAGTGTCACTCTCGATTATTCATCGAAAGAATATCAAAATATGATCTGAGAAGTTACGCGCCAACTGAGAAGCCTATTTCTGAGATTTAAGAGCCAGGACCTGATGTTTCAGAACCACATACGCACTGGCGCACGCCCAGGTCGGTCCCTGCCCATAGTGGCTTGGTGTACCAAATGTTCACCACGAGTGATGAAGTGGTGTTAACAGCGAGACTTTGGCGTGTGGTTAACCACTTCACCACGCGTAGTGAAGATTTGGTGCACCAAGCTACAGCCTCTGGGGATATTTTATTTATACCATGATCAAAGAGTTCAAATGTTAAATAAATCAATATTCACACGTGCTAATCTGTTTTTATTGACATGAGCACCGGTGGACGGTACTTCCGCTGGCAATTCTAACTCCGAAACGAAATAGAAAACGAAATGCACAAATTACGGGTCCTTTTTCATTTTTAATGACATTTTAACATACTATTTCGAGTTACGGATGCTTTATTAACTTGACGTCTCCTGAGTTCCAATGTGTTCTATGTGCCTACTGGCAGCCTACTGATACATAGAACACATTGGAACTCAGGGGAGGAATTCAAACAATGTACGTTTGTTAATATTTGGTATCTTTTGAGATAAACTTGTTTAAAAACGTCATAAGTAATTGCCGGTTTCATTTCACTCTTCACGAGGGGACGAGTGATACATTTAGAAAGTTTGCATTCAAGGCAAAGTCACCAAAGGTCAACTTGGATGTAGTTCCATTGTAGGTGTAAATTTTGACTACTGAAATCCCATTGCTGGCGTGTTCACCACGGTTGGTGTGTAAACCTAAAGTTTATGTCATACAGTTAAAACTAGAAGTCCTGTCATGAAATGCGCACAAATTGCACGTTGATATACGCGTTAATGTACGCGTTATGGCCTAAGTAAAGCTATCAAATTCTGTACATATGGCCTGTGCACAAGCAATGTTTCAGCCAATGGACCTCCGGGTAACCCGGAGGTCCATTGGCAGAAACATTGCATGTGTTTGTTATGAGTAACCAAGAGAACCTACTGTGCTTTGGATGCCGTTCCATATGGCAATTGCGCGTAATTCCAACGCGCAATTAAGCCTAGATAAGCGCACTATTCGTGACAGGACTTCTAGTTTTAGCTGTAGGCTTTTTATATATAGTAAAATAGGTAACCATGGTATAAAATAGGATTCATAATGTTTGAACAATTTTCAAAAAATAATAAGAGCAGTGATTTTTTGTTGGTGTTGAAATTCTTACACTACCACTTTATGTCTACATCTCATCAATACTTATAGACCGTATAGACAGTTTGAAAATAAAAAGCCACCTCTAAAGCACACAGCTTACGAATGGGACGTCCATATCACCTACAAATATTGTTTCAACCTTCAAGGTGAAAAGAAGAGTAGAGGATGGCAACACTCAGAGACATCCGCAGAAATAAATAAGGACGAAGAAATCACAAAATTGAAAAGTAATAAAATAACTCTCATACCGAAAATACACCGAACGACACAAGCATGCGAATTGGTTAATCGATATGGCACGAGTGCCAGCGCGGGAGGATAAAACGAGAGGCCGCAGGTCTCTAGTTTTATCCTTTCGCGATGGCACAAGTTTATTGCACGCCTTCTCGTCTATAAAAGCAATTATTAGAAGGGGACTAAGCAATTCTTTTGAAAACTCATCCACTGAGTTCCAATGTGTTCTATGTGCCAGTAGGCACATAGAACACATTGGAACTCAGTGGGTGAACTATCAACAAAAAGAACACATTTCATCGTCAACCAAATTTGCGAGGACAACCCGTGTTACTATTTTTATCTATCGCTAGGGATTCAAATTGTAACTGCGGTGCACGATTTGTAGAAAATTCCAGTGAAATGCCGCTTCTTTTTAACGTCCATGAACGATTTCCGTTCCGCACATGTGCACGGAACAGATTTTCATTTTCCGCATGGTTTAGTGTTGCTGCAGATGGGGTTTTCATAGAACATGCGTGTTATGAAAGACCTGACATGCCACAAAGTTGTGCGATAAGCCAATTGAAGCATCTAGAGATTGCCTCGGGGCACATTCGGCAGTTGTCATCTCTCGGATTTCCAATAATAGCCTTTCGACATAGATTAAGTGTTATTCTCTAGAAACTCCACTGTGATTTTGCAATAAAATAGATAAAATGTCTATTAATTCCCTTTAAAGGAACAAGGAAACAATTCCAAAAGGAGCATGACTATAGACTTGATAAAGATCAATTCCCCAGACATTTTGAATGATCACCAAAGCGCACATCACAAATTAAGTTGTGTAACATATATTTCATCTCGGAGAAGGTGAGGAAACGATCGCAGACACCATCGGAAAAAGTCAGACGATGCGCTCTGGGACGCGGAATATCTCGGCTTTGTTTTATATTAGATAGTTAGTTCCAATCTTTCAAGCCATCAGTCAAATACTATAAGAAATTCGACGCTGTTATGGCCAGGAACCAGTCTAAATCTTAAATAGTCTATTCATTACCTATTTTTTTATTCACTTGTCTGGAATATTTCAGTTGGTCAGAAAAGCGAACCTGTGAAATATTCCAGACGATTGAATCTAAAACATACTATAAACATTCATTTTCTTTGAATCAACGCAAGAAATGATTCACAGTAAATCATCAGTGGCGTAACCAGGGGTGTGGGGGGGGGGGGGGGGGGGCTACTGGGTCATGGTCCCCTAAAAATTACAATGCCCTCCCCACCAAAATGGGAAATTAATGAACCAGCAGGTCCCAGATTCACTCTGAAGGTGTTGAATTTTCCAAATTTTCTCGGGAGCCCCCCCCCCCCCCCCGCCGAACCCCCACTAATGGGAGGAGGGGGATACCGTAGACCTGAGATGGGGTAGTATGGCCCCGAACCTCTACCAATGGAGGGACATACCTATCCCACCTCAGGCCTACGGCCTTCGGATATACCTGTCGCATATATCGAGCTGGCTCCCCTAAAAATATTATGGCCTCTCCTCAATAGGAAATCCTAGCTGCGCCCCTGCTTTATTTGACGGAATCCTTAACCCCATTATCCAACGTAAAGGCCAAAACCCGCCAGCGCTATTCACAAAAATCGCTAATTAATTTTCATTTTTTGTTTCAAAAACATAGGTTATGACCCCTCCTTGAATCTGACTCCCCTAAGAATGGTGTAAACTACGTATCAAAAGCTTCAGATAGGTGATTCGTAATAAGATTTAGAAAGAATTTGTAAAGAATATTCCTCATATTGCACCGAATGAAAATTCGAGCTCCAATGGGGAATCCAAATATTGACAAATTTAATCTCACCCCGTAAGGATGCTGTATACCACATATAAACAGATTCTGACCAGTGGTTCTGTAAAAAAATATGTGTAAAGATTATTCTTCATATTAGACTAAGTTAAAATTCGGGCTCCAATAAGGAGCCCAAATATTAATCCAGGGACTTGATTTTAACAAACTTGAATCTCACTCCCCTAAGGATGGTCATGCCTTATATAACAAGAATCTGATTGGGGGTTCGTGAGAATTATATTTTTAAAGAATATTCTTCATATTGCACCAAGTGAAAAATTGGGTTCTAACTGAGAGCCAAAATATTAATCAAGGTACTTCATTTGACTTAACGTGAATCCGCCCACTTAAGGATGCAGCATACTAAATATCAAAAGCTTCTGACTGTTGGACCTGAAAAAGAAGATTTTAAAGATGATTTATCATATATAATTAAGTTAAACTTCGGGCTCCAATTATAGAGAACCGGATTATTAACTGATAAGCTTTATTTGAAGAAATTTGAATCCACACCATGAAAGGATTCTGTATACTATATATCAAAACATTCTGACAAGTGATATTGGAGAAGAGCTTAAATGATTATTCCTCACACTGGACAAATTAAAGTTTAAATAGGGAGGCCAAATATTAACTAAGGGACTTAATTTGAACAAACTTGTACACCAAATATCAAAAGATTATTATTGGTGGTTCTGGAGAATAAGGTTCTTTAAAGAGTATTTCTCATCTTGCATCAAGTTAACATTTGAGCTCCTGTATTGAGCCCAAATATTAACCGGGGGGCTCAGTTTTAACAAACTCGTATTTGATATCCCCCCCCCCCCTTTGTTGGTTTATTCTTCTGAACACTGCCTCATCATGTTTGTTTTACCATCTGATTCTACTGGTCCTAAGGATGCTTCATACCAAATAACAGTTCTCTGTTCCGTGTGGTTCAGACGATACGGGCATTTTAAAATAGTTCCATATTTAGCTCCTGGGTTTTTTATTTTTAGTTTTTGCTGAATCAAGTACTTATGACTCAATAATACCACATACCAAATTTGGTTCCAATCGGTTGCGCGGTACAGAAAATATAAATTTTGTGCTGCGCCATAAATTTTGGACCTTCCATTACAAAGTCAAATATTGCCCCACGAACATCATTTGAACAAATTTGCTTCAACGCCTCAAAAGGAAGTTCAGTACCAAATACCAAGTCATTGTACCCATTGGTTCATGAGAAGGTTTTTATAAACTTTGGGAACAGTTTCCCCCAGCTCCTCCCTGTGTGTGTGGGGGGGGGGGGGTTTGAACAACAAGAACTACATCAGATGTCCGAACAAACAAGCACCTCTAATTTAACCGAAATCGGTCAGCAGTTTTCGAGACGTCGCGAACACCGTATTAGGGGACGAGGGGCGGTGAGTTATCACAACAGATCACTTCCAGCCAGGTGAGCTGATTACTACAGACTCTATTTTCCTTTCACGGGAACTGGCTCATCATGAGTCAACATCGAAAAAAAGTTGCCTTAAAACTTCTCAACTTCAATCTCGAAAATCCTAAATGGGAATAAAATTAAAGTTTTTAGTGCACAAACAAGTAAACCAAAAACGCAAGCATCATAGCCCATATTATCCCTTTGTTTAACACAAGGAAAGGACACATGCACAAAAAATCTTAAATTTCTAAACACAATTTTTTACCACAAAACATAGCTTCTGCCCAATTGGAAAGTGCTCGACAGACTCGTTCCAATGAGGGACATAAGCTGTTTTTAGAGGCAAAAACGGAGGCAAAATAAAATCTTAAAACCGATTTTTATGAATAGTTGAGTTTTTCCGTTGTGTTAGATAAATAGAAGATATGGAATGAGTGTTTTTCTCATATAATATTTATGAAACGAGTCTAAGACTTTTCCGTTTTGGCGAGCCTCTGGCGAGCCCAAACGGAAAATTCGGACGTGCTTCATAAATATTATATGAGAAAAACACTCATTTCATATTCTATTTATCATATGACACACACACGCACAAATTAGCCACTTAGTATGACTTTTTAACCCATCACCTAACTTGAGTTGCAGACGGCACTTGGAAAAAACACCCTCGTATAAATAAAAAAATCATTTTTTGCTTCCAAAACATAGGTTATGACGAGCTCGTTCCAATGAGGGGTCATAACCTATGTTTTGGAAGCAAAGAGTGAAAACATAAAAAAAAATGAATGGCGTTTTTCCTGTAAGTAAAAGATTAAAACCATATAACACACCCTAAATAGGAGAGATAACGTAAATTCTCCCTACTGAAATTATGCAAATGTCATCCAGTTGTATTTTGTTTAGCCAAGCAAATTGTCCAGTTTTGAAATTGACCAACGAAAGCTCCCAACTCTAATTATTCAAATTATGAAAATGTGGTTCAGTTTTATTTTGTTCAGCCGATCAAATTGTCTAGTTTTGAAATTAACCAATGAAATTGATGGAAGGCTTTATTTATCACTGATTAAAATGAAAACAAAATATCAAATGTTTTAAAGTGAACAAATGGACGAGTCATATGATAAAAGTGTATATGGAGCACCGACAGCATAGAAAAGCGGAAAATACCTCTTGAGGAGTCGACGATCAACCCTTCAAGAGCTTAAAAAACTAGAGTCATAATAAATAAGTTAAGTGTTAAGCATTCGTTCAATACGATTTTTTTTTATCAGCGGCTGTGGATTCCATTGACTAATCATCAACGAATTTGGTAACCCACAATACTAACTTTCTCACCAGTGAGTAAAATAAGAGATTTGTTCGGTCCATACCTTCCAGAAGGAAGGCACGAGCTATACGATATACGACCATTCTATAACCGGTCAGAGCAATTGTAATTATTCACAGAAAAGTTTGTTGGGCGTAATGTTTAGTATTATACGCTAAACGATAGATTATCGAAGAAATTGCGGAAAGACAGAAATAGTATCCCCCACTGTGAAGAAATAGAAATTTTCTCTTTCACGGTATCAGTCAAAATGGCGGCTTTCAAAACATCTCTTCCAGGTGAATACGAGTCAAATTATCACTGGAAATGATCAATTTGTTCTAAAAAATGTACAATGAAAACTAAATCTGGTGTTTTTGAGTGGATACCGATCATTTCCAGCAATAATTCAACACGTATTCACCTTGAATTGATGCATGAAACCCGCTTGTCCAAACATGGTCTCAAGTCCGTAATATACGTTTTTGGTTTGGTACGTCCTTTCAAAGGACGTACCAAACCAAAAGCTTATATTACGGACGTCCAGGCCATGTTTGGACTAGAAACCCGCCAGCTGAATCAGATAACAAGGCGCTGTCTGTTCCGAGTATCAATCAAATCACTTCATCGTTTCAATGCGCCGTTTACTTTTATGCATCAATTCAAGGTTGAAAAGAATGAAATTATCAGATTGTTATAAAAATCGTATAATAAAAAGAAAATCTAGAGTTTTTGAGTGGATACCGAAAATTATATCATGAATGATGGAGACAAATGTTTATTATTCGCGAAAGCTTGCGCGAGCGAAAATACCATTTATCTCGGACACAAGTGAGATAATTGTGAGATAAAACAACCCTATGTATTAGACACAGAGTAGAAGGAACTTTTCAACTTAGAGGTACACATACCAGTTGACTGTTGATAGGAAGACAGGAACAACAAATTTAGGCTATATTCGGTTTGCCCAGTTAGTAATTAGGCCAAACCGAGAGCTATTCTGATGGCACTTTTATGACGTCCACATACCGAGTATTAATTGAATAAGATTGGCGTTACATGAATAGACAAAGGGATAGATGACTCATGCGGTCTGTGTTCTACTCGTTGGTCGTAATTGCCATTTTGCCACCGTGTTTCCTAGCACTTTTTTACTCATTATCGTAATGGAGTTCCGGGAATAAGGGAATAATTTCGATTAGAAAATAAAAACAGGAGCGTTAAGCGTTGAAAACAAGGAAAATGTATGACATTAAGACATATATTTATTTATTATTAATTTATTTATTTTTTGTTCAGTATTTATTTATTTACGGCTCCTTTAACATTTCTGTAAACTTTTACAGATTAAGAAAACCAGAGTACCCGGAGAGAACTATCGCGAAACGGTGATTAACTTTTGGCTCTTTTGTTTACTGCCCCCTTCTCACAAGCAGGTGTGAATATTGGAAGAAGGCATATGTACCATCGATGTGCAGTACGCACACCACTGCCCCTCACCGCATTCCCCCTTAGCAGATTGGGATTAAGTCTCTTGCCTAAGGACACAACACATATAACACTTATCGGGATCGAACCAACAATCTTTCGATCTTAAGTTCAGTGCTCCAATCGAGGAGGCACCGTGCTCACGAGACCGCAAGAGTAATAAATCAACTGCTTGGAAACAAGAGGTTCTGATAGACACTTGTGCCTACTGGTCACCCCCCCCCCCCCCCCCACCACACACACACGAAAACTGTCAACAGCTTGGAAACACAAGGTTTCTGATAGACACTTGTGCCTACTGGTCATTCCTCAACACCCCCCCCCCCCCCCTCCCAAATGACGAAAACTGCCAACAGCTTGGAATAAATCAACTGCTTGGAAACAAGAGGTTTCTGATAGACACTTGCGCCCACTGGTCATTCCTCACCCCCCCCCCCTCCCCTCCCAAACGAAAACTGTCACTGTTTCTATGGTTATCGTGCAGGTCTCATAGAGAGAAAATGCGACAACAGTTCATCGCCTATGTTTAGTATGAGCGGAGTGCATTTCGTTGTGCCCTTACCATTTACAAATGCACTCCGGTCATATCAGATTCCATTAACTAGAATATTTCAGTTGGCCGGAAAGCGAATCTACATGTTTTTCGCTTTTCTGACCAACTGAAAAATTCCAGGCGATCGAATAAAAAAATACCATACACTTCATTTTCGTTGAATCAACACGAGAAGTGTTTTTCAGTCGAGACTTTATTTGATCGATTTTTTAGTGACTTTACCAATGTTATTAGACATGTTAGTTTGCTAAAGAATTCTGAATGAAGACTCACTATAGCCGTAGTTTTATGATTACGTCGCAAAATTCCACATATTTTGTTAATATCTTGATGCAATCAAGGCGAATTGAATACGTGTTGATTCGAATATTTATAACTAGAGCTCAACGAATATCTGTATATCTTTGAAAGGAGAGAGCGTCGCATTTACTGAAGGGTAGACTGTGCGCAAACTCCATGGAAAGCACGTAACAACATTGAATTACTTACAGAATTAGCCTGGTGGGCTGAGCTTTTGCTCGAAGGCTAGCTTTTCATGTTGGAAGATAGTTGAAATAGAAAAAATAAATTGACCTGGATGAAGGCGAAATTCTCATTGTCCTAGTGCAACTATTTTTTTTACAGTAAATGTTGCAGAAAATATATTGCAGGAAATGCCTGTATATTTACACATGGACATGCTCCCAAATAAATTTTTTAACTCTTCGCGTTGTCATGCCTATGGGAAAAGTGAGATTGTGTGGCGGGGTGAGGGCGGGAGCACGTGCCTCTAGTGTCTTTTCGTCGCGGGACCTACACGCCTGTACCCACCTGCAATTCGTATGTTGTAGCTCAGTTCTACTGAAATACCTACAGCAGTGAAAGGGGTGAATCATTGCTGAAAAACTACAAAGATGATCACTTCGGCCACAGACAGGCACAGAAAAACTACAAAGCCAGCGGCAGCGAGAAGACGCTAAAACATCGCGAACAAGTAATTGTTAAGGACAACACTAATCGGTGAACCAGCACTCAAGCAGTATAAATCCTTCCATCCGTTCATATAAAAAGTACGACAATGTTATCTCAGCAACATACTGCAAAACCTGTCTGTCTGAAATACAAAAACTAGGCTTCGTGAATCTCGATTTTATTGTGGAATCGCTTACCGAATCGAATCGAATCGAATCAAATCCACATTTTTTCAATTGATAAATATTACACTTTCTTACAGTCTTACCAATTCCGCCAGTCTCCTCTCAAGTATTGTATTCAACGACGACATTTCGACTCTTTGGACACGTCATGCAATATAGTTGGAATATTCCAGAAACTGAATCAATGTAGTTTCCAAACTCTTTTTCTATCATCAGGTATTCTGTACAGGAGACCTGATGGCAGGGCTCAAAATAAGCGGTGTCGCGTCGCTTTTTGCTATGCGAAACTTGCAAAAAGCTACACAATGTTCAATTATGTATAGCATTTTGCGATACAAGATAATCAGCTGCAGCCTATTAGGCTGCATTTGATTATCTTGTATCGCAAAATGCAAATGAAAATTTGCAAACAAATTTGAAAACTAGTTCACTGATGCTTTACTTCTGATTGTAGAACATTCCAGGCATAACTCAGATTAACTCTCCATCAAGCATCATTAGCAACTTCATATGTAAGATGAATTCTATTGGTTTAAATTCGTCCTGTTTTTACAACATTTTGCATAAAATGTACATTAAAAATAACTTCAAGCCCATCAAATTAAAAATTCCAACTTCCATTTTGAGAACTCTATTGATCAACCAAGACGCTATTTGAAAATATCCAAGTCCATGCAACCCTTAAAGGCAGTTCAGTTAAAAAAAACATAGTAAATGTTTCATGTGTTGCAGATCATTTGGAAATGCCCAGAAATGGATGGAAACTATTCTATCTACTTCGAAGAATTTAATACAAAACAGCATAACATAACTCTGGTATACAAAAATAGCTATATAATTTTTACAAAATGCTATATTCATTTTTTGGAAATTTGTAGCATTTTGCTACGCAAAGAAAAAAAAGTTATTTTGAGCACTGCCTGGTGGCAGAGGGAGCATTCGAGGGGAGGGAACACTTGATAAGACTCGAACCAAATCATCAGGGCGATTTAGTAATAAATCGAATTTCTAAGCTTCGCGGGGTCCTAAGAAGAGCAGAGACGTCCACCACTATTAAACCATCTATTTTAAAACAAAGCAAACACACCGCCAAAGAAGCTCTACACAAAACGCAGCGGACTCATCAATGTGAAACACGAAAAGCACATCAACTGTCGGAAACACAACTTTCGGCGACAACCAGGCAACATAATCTGAATAGGTTTGGATGCACAAGCTCGATAGCATTACTATTTCTTGGTGTGCCCAACCACATTACCAGGAGATACAGGAAATCATTCAGAACACAAACAGGAACAAACGCGTTGGATATCGCCCTTGATATGCAACGGGCTGTGTTTTCCTTCGCCTGGGTGGAACTTTCGTCCTGGGGCGCGTGAACAGAACAGGCAAGCCCACTTAGAAAACAGATCCATATCTTGCCCCGACCTTTAGGCGCACAACTAACCTTTACACACAACCAAGGAAGGAGTGATTTGAACCATTTTGTAATCTTCCATTTGATAAACTGTTAACTGAGGATATGGATTAACACTTTTTTTTTAAATCGACCTTATTGTCCAACCAAAACTGCACTTCCGCAATTGCAGTGACCTCAGTTCGACGTTGTGTCATTTTCTTGTTATTTGACAACAAGTATCCCCACCTATGGCATTGATTTGATTTGAACTTATTGGGATTTACGATCTCACCCATCAAACTTTTAAACGTTTACCTAACGTAACGATCCTATCCGGCCAATTTGTTCCTCCAAACACAACTTAATGGTATCACAGAACTAAATAATTTCTCATAGGCCACCACTGTAATGTTCAAGCGAAACAAATATGATCGCATCACTTTAACTTTGGCATTCAAATATCTTAGGCATGTGTAGCCCTTTAGACAACTTTTCTGACCCGAAAACAGGGAGTCATGCAACAAATAAGAGAGAAAAACTGACACGAAGGGAAGTACCTGTCACGTGCACATATTTTTCAGGGAATTCCCACAAAAACACACAAAAAGTAAATTGTAATTTTTAGGTCCAAAGTCATCAAATTACCCTCTTTTTGTCAGGAATATTAAACAATAATGCAAGATGTCAATAGAATGTTTCAAACCTTTATTGAAACAATACAGTGCGTGGAGAGTGGATTGTAACTAAATCATCTGCGGAGTGGAGTTATCACCCGAGTTATAACTTTCAAATTTTGTACGTATCGACAAAAAACACAAGCAATGTTGCAGCCAATGGACCTCCGGGTTTAACCCGTAGGTCCACTGGCTGAAACTTTGCTTGTGCTGGTCAGGATTTGCGACAGATTTGCAATTATTGCTTGGGTGGAATCTCCACTCTGCGGGTGATTTAATAATAATACACTCTCCACGTACTGTATATTTTCTATATTGCATCATTTACGAGTGCGGGTAACTCTAATTCAATTACTTAGTTCAACGATACCCAATGACTCCTCAATAGAAAGAGCTCGTCTAGATTGTCCCAATGAGGAGCCATCAAGTACAGTTAAAACTAGAAGTCCCGTCATGAAATGCGCACAAATAGCACGTCGGTCAGCGCGTTAATTTACGCGTTATGACCATAGTAAGGCTATCAAATTCTGTACATATGCCCTGTGCACAAGCTATGTTTCAGCCAATGGACCTCCGGGTAACCCGAAGGTCCATTGGCAGAAACATTGCTTGTGTTTGCTATGAGTAACCAGGAGAACCTGCCGTGCTTTGGATGTCTTTCGATATGGCAATTGCGCGTAATTTCTACTCGCAATTAAGCCTAGATAAGCGCACAATTCATGACAGAACTTCTAGTTTTAACTGTATGTTTGCGATACTGCGATAATGAAAAGCCTTAGTTATTCAAAAACGTGTCGTCTGCTAGTCGAGTTGGTAAAGTGTTCTATTCATGCAATTTCCAGATTGAAGAAGACAGACTGTTCCACAGTGCCCATACTCGACTTAGAGTTACTCTTGTCGATAATAATTTAGAACAGTCTTTTAGAAAGTCTGTTTTGTCACTGAATTCACCGTACGACAACTTCTCTTTTGAATAACAAAGAAAGCTTTCAACTATTTACAAGCGCCCGCTGTAGACTGCAGAGTAAATAATATTTCAGCTCAACTAACGCAACAAGTTATTTTTGTCTTGTAAACCAAAGCTGAAGATCAACTAAACCTTTCGGCAAAAGAAAAAATATTCGGTTATCATTGTCCTTTTTGTGCAATCGTCACACCCTTATTGCTATGTAAATGCGACTTGAGCAGTGGCGGATACAGACTTGGAAGACACATGTCACTCCGAGCACCTTTGACACGCGCCTTGTCGGCAGTTTGATCCATTACCATATATGTTTGCGTGTCGGCTGCTTCGTTCCGAACTCAAAATCTTGGGATTAGCCAATCGCGTTTTTAATGTTCTGCATCAGACAATGAGCGCGTTGTTGTGTGTCCAAATACTCTCGATACAACTCGATGGTATTGCAACAACAGTTGGCTCAGTCGGGACATTTATTACAAAAGCCGCCCATTTAACGGACCAACGCAACAATATGGAGAATTCTCGAGGCAAGAGGCTGGTGTGGAATATTTCCAGGAAATACGAATGCAATGACGTTTTATTACGTTCATACATTTCGAGCGAAGGAAAAATGCCCCTTTTTCACCTTTGTGTACGTGAAAAGGCGTCATTGGAAAGTATGTCCCCATATCAACCCTGATATCAAATAAAGTCAAATTGAACACGTCTCCAAAACAGTTCACAGTTTCCTGTATTGTTGTCATCGAGAAACGATTTTATGGTAAATCATTCTCAGTTGGAGTATTTTCAAAAATACCTGTAGAGCACATTGGATTTTCCTAACAAGATAATTTTGATTTTATTCTAAGTACACATTGGTGATGAATTTGCATCCCGTTTTATCAGAGTGGTTGAAATTTGGCATTATTAAAATAATAATCATGGCTGGCAATTTTTGTTACTGGAAAGTGAAAGTTAGCCCCCCTTAATGTCCTAAAGACACCAGTTAATTTAACAATAAGGGTATGGAAATTTCATAGAAAAATAAAAATTTTGAGATGTTAACGATGTGCGCATTATTTCACAAACTAAAGTCATTCTTCTGTAATGTAAAATACAAAAGCTAGCTTTTTACATTTTTTCCCAATCCGTTTGAACGTTTCACTGTTATTCTCTTTTGAAACCCAATTAAAAATATGAAAACGGCATTTTCTCCATCTTTGAATGTTCTGTAATTTGTTTCTATTCAAAATATCAACAGTGTACGCATCGTAACATTTATTAAAGGCGGTGTCTTTTCCATTAATATAAAAGCTAAACAAGGATCCAAAGAAGGCACATCGGTATTGGTAGGTGAATACTGGTAGACATTCTTAATGGCGGATTATTGGTTACTTCTTATTGGCTTGCCATAAAAAGAAAAGTTCCCCTTTGTTACTTTTAATAAACGAAAACAACAGACAGCTCTCAGAGCTGTCTGTTGTTTTCGTTTATTGAAAATAACAAAAGGAAAATTGGTTTTATTTTCTACTGGTATCATGGATGTTTTCTAAACAATCACTTGCTTCTTAATTGGAGACAACTTGATCGAAAGTCGATTTCCATGACGATACAATACAGGGATGTTCGTATTTTTTTTTAAAAATAGAACACATTTATTGTTCTAATAAATTAATTTTCCAGAAACAATACGCAGCTACACGTATCGCCAATTACTTTTAAATACCCCAGTTCATGGGTAGAAGGGGTAGAAAAATGTAACGTGTAGCTCATTTGCGCTAATGTTTAACTGGACCTCCTCGATAATACAAAACAATATTTGAAACTTAACGGTATTTTTCATAATTATTCTCGAAGAGAATGGGTGGTATACTGGATTACGTGCGCCCATCCGTGCGTCTGTACGTATGTCCGTCCAGAGCGATATCTTGCCAGCGAGTGGACGATTCTCAATGAAATTAGGTATAAGGGATCTTCATGGCACGTCACCTCTGCACATATTATATAAACATTGCCCGTTTTTTTAAAAAGAGTTACGGTTCTTACATTGTTTTTAATTCACTTTTGCTTTATCGTTCCAGTACTGAAGTGGGGGTGTGAATTCCCTCCAGCAATAGCTCTTGCTAAAATTGTGATTTTGTTGAATGGTCAACATTTTTTTAAAATTAGCGGCTTCTTGTCCTTTAATATAGATAGTTCGCGGAACCAAAAGTTCAAGTTGTCGTATAAACAAACTTCAGGGCGGACGGACTGCCCAACGGTAGGGACGGACTGTTGTCATTTTTTTTTATATATAGAAAACACTTTGTCAGTTCCATAAGAATTGCCATATTTTTTTACAATCCTGGTTTCTTCCCTTGTCTTCATAAATGTTCCTAAATTCCAAGCTATGACTTCGCATACCAGGGTATTTTTCACGATTCTTCACAATTTAACCCTTTACCTAACATGAGAAGCAGACGACACTTGCAAAAAAATTCTTGAATAACTAATTTTTTTCGACGAGCTCGTTCCAACGAAGGGTCATAACCTATGTTTTTGAGACAAAAAATGAAAAAATAATGAAAATTAATTGGCGATTTTTGAGAATAGCGCTGGCCGGTTTTGGTCGTGACGTTGGTAAGAGGTTAAGGCTATCAAAATTGAGAGGTTTTTCTTCTCTCTAAGCGTTTGGAGACACATACAAATTGTCATACAAAGAACAGAAATGTTAAAGAACCAGAATGTATTTGCCATGCCAACGAGATGTCGAAATTATCTTCCTATATCTGCTTCAAGGAACTCTTTCAAATACTTGGAAACTGTTTTGAGGAAACAAATACACCTTACAGGCACCATCGCATGCTCTTTATCAACTTTAAATTTGAATTGCTGAATCTGTTTTAGATATTTTTTGGAGCAATTTTAAAACGAATTTAGCTCAAGTGCTCTTGAATGCAATTCGAATTACTGAAACTGAGTGGCTTTGCTTCCCGCCATAGTATTTAATTAGAAAGCTGTATCTACATCATAAACCTTTCATGCCACCCGGCAAAATCTCCCATTAGGAATGTCTTCTATTTGATTTGAGCAATTGTCTACGTGAGGATTTAATTATAATCCGGGGGCCAATTCCAGAAACCCGATTGCGTTCAGTAAATTAATTTAATCGCACTGCTTGTTCACAACTTGTAACCTTCAAGATCTGAGTACGTAAATACGTTTGAAGTCATGTAAGATCGTCTCTAATCTTCGTGATTAAACATTTGCTCGAGATGGATAACCGGGATCAAATTAAGTCATATTGAGTGCGGAGACGTAAATTTAAAGTGACTTCCGATTTAAGCAGTTTCCTTCGAAATTAATAGGAAACGTTGTATTCAAGAATCTAATGAACTTGTAACTCGAATCTTTCCTTTTCAACCCTCTGAACCCACTCTTCCAATCCAGGGTCAGGGTATGTCCCATTCTGAAAACGTAAATGTTTGCTCAGTGCATGTATAAGGTAGACTAATTAATATAGCCTTGGGGCTGCACGTTAAAAATATGAAGGCCTCACTAAGTAGATTTTCTGTTTCTCATGCCATTTTTTTTTGTAAATTGTATGCGTGCGGACGGTTTTTTATTTTATTTTTAAAATTATCTCTGTGCCTTCAAAAGTTAATCCTCTTGGTTTCTTTTAGGTTTTAGACCTCAAAATCTACAGAATAGCATGAGTGGTGGTGTATTTCGTCCCGTGAGTGCAAGAAGGCTTTGCAATGCTAAAGCATTGCAAAGCCTTGTTGCACTCAAGGGACACATTTATCAATTTTATTAAAATATCAGACATAAACCATTTAATTATTATTTTTTCAGTTTACATTGGTTATAAAAAGAGAGCATATGGCAGCCAAAAGGACCATGCGGGAGGGCCTGAGAAACAGATTTTTAACTTTTCCAGGCCTAATTGTTCTGCCATAAAATAATGATTATGGTGTTCCAGTTGATACAATTGATTTAAACAGAGTTTATTTCAGTTCGAAGAATATCATGATTGTTTGTTTTATTGGCGTTTAACGATACTTTCCGAGGCCGGGTAACAGCGTGCCCGACAGTTTTACAGTGTGGAGGAAGCCGAAGTACCCGGAGAGAACCACCGAGTAACGACGAGCAACCGATAGACTCCCAAACGTACTAATTCGGCACCGTAAACAGTGTTAGCAGCGGTTGACGGCAAGTGCACCATCGACGCGCAGTGCGGCTTAGTACACAACACCACCGTGCCCACTCATCGGCAGTCGGGATAAAGTGACTTGCCTAAGGACACGACGCAGTTACCGCTGGATTGAGCCGTCAATATTTCGGATTTACGATCAATTCTCTAATCACTGAGACAACGCACTCCCGCATAACATGTTGACAATTGATGTCACTGGACCGACATGGATAATACCAAGATGAGTTTAAGGGGTTAACCTTTTAAGCGAACATCTTCTCCGAGTGTCTTCTTGTAACAATACGTACATTTATACGGACATGGACATTGAAATTTTCCATTGTTTATTTTTTCAAACGATATACGTATGGTATCCGCTGAACATACTCGTTCTCTTTAGCTATGATTTTGTAGGAATAAATAGTTTCTTCCCGCCTTATCTCGTTATGAAAATCAACTTTCGACAAAGTTGTCTTCCTTGAAATTACTAGACGGACGAGGAAAGCGTAACAAACCAGCAAGTAACTCGTCCCCTGAGTTCCAATGTGTTCTATGTGCCAGTAGGCACATAGAACACATTGGAACTCAGGGGACGAACTGTTGAGAAAAAAAGAAAAATTATGACATCAGTAGAAAATAAAGTCAAGCTTCTGTTTGTTACTTTTAATAATTTTTACTGTCACCATGGATACATACCGGTGCTAGTTACTGTTGATGTTTCAGCGCAGTGCTGTCAATAGTGTTTTCTAAAAAATATACGTCCGGTCGTTCTTTGTTTCTCCTGAAGATTTATTCATTCCTTGAGTTACACGGATTTTCTATACAGTGGCTGTTTCTATTTAGCTTGCCATAAAAGCCAAGTTTCCTTTTGTAACTTTTAATAAATGAAAACAACGGTCAGCTCTGAGAGTTGTTTACGTTTATTAAAAGTTATAAAAGGAAACTTGGCTTTGGCTCTAGAAGCTGTTTTCGTTTATTAAAAGCTATAAAAGGTAATGTGGCTTTTTTGTGGCTAGCTAATTAAAAGCAACCACTTCGCACATATTCCGTCGTTAAGAATATCTATCAGTATCACACCTACCAACACAAAGTAAGTGTCCACCAGAGACGTGGCCAGAGGTTTCCGATTGGGGGTGTAGGGTAGTGAATTTCGAACTAGGGGGGGGGGTCCCCTCCCGGTCCCTCCCTATAGTTGGAAATTCACTACCGTGAAAAATTTGAAAATGAAGCCATGAAAGGGTGCATAAAATTGACTATAGTAACTGAAATGCCAACACATTTATGATAGAATTATCAGGTTATTATTATTTGGTATTAATCTGGGAATTGAATATGTGCTGAACAAATGCTCAAGCTGAGAACTTTGAACAATTCACACTGTCCTAACATTAAATCCGATCTTATGCAGGAATGATCAGTTTTCGATGTTTCATCATTTTGTTAGTGTGAATGATGGAATTAACTCCGGATAACGATTTTACATTATGTGATTTTTTTAAAGTTCATTTCTAGGATTTTTTTTAATTACGATAAGTAAACGTACTATAAAAATGTTATACCAATTGACATCATGTATACTTAGGAAGCTCGATATTGCGTACATTGACATCATGCACACTTAGGAAGTTCGATATTGCGTACACTGTAGTTGTAAATAGTAACAGTTGGAATTTTTGCCGATTTGAAACCGAGTTGGAATTTGGGACATCAGCATCATCAAAGAAGCTCTAAAATCCAGAGATATGGAGTTTCCAACTACTCATGGCTTGCCCTCCGAATTTCCAACTATAGAAAATCTTGGTCAGGATTGGGCCCCCCCCCACCCCACACACACCCTGGTGCCACGTCCCTGGTGTCCACTCTAGCTTTTTTTTTCGGCGAGTTTTTACAGCAATTTGCAGGTTTTTATGCTTCCCGGGGAAAAGTTAGCAAATATCTCCTAGACTTTTATACAGTGTCTGTATTTTTTGTCAACATGTACACACTTTTGATATAATGAAGATAAAAGAGTCACAGAACATTAAAAGATGGTCGGTATTTTGGGAATTTGTCAAGTTGGAAGCCATCGGTAATTTTTCTCATCAGACAGTAGTGGAAACTTACCCTATGTGTACCAGGATTCCCCATTATTTATTTATTTATTTATTTATTTATTTATTTATTTATTTATTTATTTATTTATTTATTTATTTATTGGTGTTTAAGGTCACATATTTATACACAATGGCTAATCATGACTGTGGCAGTTTTACGGGTGAAGGAAGCCGGAGTACCTGGAGAGAACCACTGAGCAACGACGAGCAGCTGCCAGCTCCCCAACATCGTAATTCTACACTGTGGCACAGGCAGGGTCAGATTGGTTAAAGACCTGCGCAGCATCGACGTGCAGTACGCCTTAGTACACGGCGTCATCGTGCCCCCAAGTGGACAATCGGGGTTAAGTGCCTTGCCCAAGGTCAGGATTCTCCATACACCAATTTATTTATCTATTGATGTTTATCGCCACATCAGCATCTAAGACTATATCGTAGTGAGTCCCCATACCCCAAAGCTGACACTATAGTTACCAAGTTTGTCATAGGAATTTCCATAGGTAAACTGAGTACATACAGCTCCAAAAGTCGGGAACGTGTAGGTGCTGGTTCCGTTAATTCCGTCGGCATTGGGGAATTATAAGTACTACCAGCCCTATGGGATTTCCTTTAGTAAATTTTGCAGTCGATTTCATAATTTATTATATGAATTTCCATAGGACAGCTGGTGTTATTATGGTTACCCGTACCAATACGTTCCCGACTTCCGGTGTGACTGGAATGATAGCCCGTAGGAACGTTAGTCCCTCTGGACTATTATTCCGCGGAATTATAGTCCTAGGTCTAACATTTCTCGGAATAGTAGTCCGGCGGACTACTATTCCTAGAAATGTTAGACCTAGGACTATAATTCCGCGGAATAATAGTCCAGAGGGACTAATTTTCCTGCGGACTATCATTCCTGTCACACCGGAGCTAAAAGCATCCAATTTTCTTATGGGGATTCCTACAGTAAATCTGAGGCCAGTACTATAAAACTTTTACAACTGTATTTTCTAGAATTATATTTTCCACCTCTTAATATAACTGACTAAAAAATGAATCATTAACATTTTAAAAGATATGTAAGCGAGATCTTTAAAAATGCTAATGGTTCATTTTAACAGATTTAAAGTCTTAACTAGAAAATACAGTTCTAGAAAATACAATTGCAAAGGTTTTATAGCATTGGCCCCTGGTGGCACCTGCAGTGTAAGTTTTGGGGTATGGGAATCGTATCTTAAATCCTGGTACTAATCGTTTCATCATCCACTGCTTGCAACTATTTAAAGAATGTGTGAATTGTTGGAGCCTTACAGCAGTGGACTCCAGATCGAAAGGTGGTCGCAGATGCGATCCTGGCCCACATCAACTGCATTGGATCCTTGAACAAGACACTTGATCACAATTGTTAGAGTGAGAGCACTTTTCGATAGTGTGCTGAGCCATACTGCACGTTGATAGTAGACATTACTTTAACCGATGCTAACTGTGTTTGCGCAGGATCATTAAGCTGGGCTGTTCGATAGTTACTCGACGCTGTTCGGTAGTTCTCTTCCCGAACTCTAGATTCATTCTCCAGTACAACTGGCAGACATAATGTACCCCAGGTTGCAGAAAGTGTCGTTAAACCAACCAAATAAATACCTCTCAGAGAGAGAGAGAGAGAGAGAGAGAGAGAGAGAGAGAGAGAGAGAGAGAGAGAGAGGCAGGCAGGCAGGCAGGCAGGCAGGCAGAAAACACAAGGATAACTAATAGTATCACAGATACCAACTTTGAGAGTCCACTCTAGTTCTTTGTTTAGCGAATGTGTTTTTACAATAATTTAAGTTTTATCTCTTCCCATGAAGAAAATTAGCGAATCTCATCTCTTCAACTTTTAGATTAATGAAAAGGATTGAGTCTGTATTGTATGTGCAGAATGTTGATATAATGGACAGAAAAAACGTTAACGACCACAAAAAAAGATGATGAAAATGCCGTTTTCTTATTTTCAAATGGGTTTCAACAAAGAATAATACTCAAACCGCCAAACTGATTGGGAAAACGTTCTAAAAAGCCAGCTTCTGTATTTTTATACTACGTAGCAGGAAAATTCTTGGAGTTTTTGAAATGATTCACACATGGATGATACAAATTCTCTAACATGTCGAAATTTCAATTTTTATATGAAATTCCCATACCCTTAGTGTTAAATTTATTGACATGTTTAGGAATTTAAGGGGAGCTAACTTTCGTGTAAATCTCTTCCAATGACATAAAGAGTCTGTCATCTGGAAGACCTCTAGGTCAATCCGAAGGTCTACTAGCTGAAACGTTGTGCTTTTTATGACTTTACTGCCAAGTTGAATAATTATTGGTGTGTGTGTGGGGGGGGGGGGGGGTCCACAGGTAATGGGGAAGGGGGCAAATGATTCACTCTGCACAGTGAGTGCTATTCTCATTTTGACTCAGAATAAAACTGGTCAGTGTACGTTGCTTATCTCTTAGTTTGCCGGCAAGTAGATAACAGTTGTACGATCCCTTTGGGAAAATCTATTCCATGGATGTTTTGGGGTGCGAATTATCCAGTCAGTGTTGTACGCTGTTCGGAAATTGAATGGAGGTGAAATGGGTTAACAGACGTTGCTTTTCTCTTATGCTGCGTAGAGAGAATTCGCAGGTGCATGATCCCTTTCAGCATCTTGTTAATACTACGAAAAGAGATGAGAGAGGTTTGCAATTAATCATATTTTATCGTGCTTTGTTACAAATTATGACTATCGATCCACGAATTTGCGTCATTCTGCAGAATTCGTTAAATAAAAGACTTCGTAATTACACAAAAGATTACATCCAATTTCACGATGTTACGTGGCTTGTGGCATACGTAAAATATTTAACTTGAGTACAAATACCACAAGAATACATTATTTGTTTGTAGATCGAACTGACACGCACATCTCATATATTTGACTTGCAATCGCTGAATCTTTTCACATTACGTAAGGGTTATTAAATTGATACAGTGTGTGCTTTTATGAAATGTCTAAAATCTTCACATTGAGGATTTAGATTCACTCGTCTGGAATATTTCACTTGATCTAAATAAGGGGTGAGATGGCTCAGTTGTTAGAGTTTTGACCTCAACCTAAAAGTCTGTGGTTCGACCAAGACCAGCAGTAACCGCTTTGTTTCTTGAGCAAAGCACTTCATCCCGGTTGCCCACGTGGGCCACGGAGGCGTAAAGGTGGCGCTGCGTACTGCACGTCGATAGTGTACTTCCTTTCAAAGAATCCCAACCCTGCTTGTGTGAAGTTTTCACGCTGGGGAGTTTCACAGAAGCTTCCCACTGCTTGGTGGTTCTTTTCGGGTACTCCCGCATCCTCCCTCCGTAAAACGTTCCGATACGAGGTGACATCGGCCCTCGATAGATAACAAATAAAAAAATCTTCAAATCAATAAGTTGGTCGGAAAAGTGAACATAAGGTTAGATTTTCCGACCAACTGATATATTCCAGACGATTGCATACAAAAATACAATAAACATTCATATT
Organism: Pictodentalium vernedei; assembly: GCA_031216915.1. Classification (NCBI taxonomy): domain Eukaryota; kingdom Metazoa; phylum Mollusca; class Scaphopoda; order Dentaliida; family Dentaliidae; genus Pictodentalium; species Pictodentalium vernedei. The sequence continues at coordinate 70,266,169 of CM062292.1, read as the reverse complement.
CTGCGAATCAACGTAAGACATGTTGCTCAATCGAGACTTGATTCGATCGATTTTTTCGCATTTCCATCAACCCTTTAAACCCTGGTGGTATCTTCCTTGTCAGTTCAATGGCAGCAATTGGAAGAGTCCATATTTATTATTTGGGGTTGGACCAATTAATATTTTCAACGTGCAGCCAATATTGATTGGTTAACACCCTACATTTACCTTATAGCCATCCCACTTAATGACATTATGGAAACAGCCTGGCATAAGCTACCAGCTTATTGCTGAATCCATTTCCATTAATGTTTTATTCTCGCTGATACGTGTGTCATTGTTGTACTCGATTTTTGTAACTTTCTTTAATCTTTGGAAATAAATATTGTTTACACTAATGACATTATGACGTAGCTTGTGACCCCTTCGAAAAAAAACGGCTTCTGGGGTTCAAAGCGTTAAGAATGAAGACTTAACACTGCCATAGTTTTATAATTACGCCGAATAATTTCACTAATTGTGTTAATATCTTGATGGTTTCAAGGTAAATTAAATAAATTATTGATTGGAATATCCATAACTGAAGTACGAAAGAATATCTGTATATCTTTGTGAGTGGATTAACATCACATTACATCAACGGTGGTCTGTCTACGCACAAACTCTACGAGAAGGGGATAAACCAACATTTCATAACAGCGTCGAATTCCTTACAGAATTGGACTGGTGGCCCGGGAGCTTGGAGGCAGACCCACACCGTTGCTGTTGACGATTCGGCGACAGTGGATTTTCCTTAAAGAAATATTTTATGGGTGTGCTGACATGGCCATGCGTCTACAATCAATCTGCTGGTGTGTCTGGTTGTCAATTGTACAAATCTATACATGTGGTTATAGAATAGACTTAAACAGATTGGAAGTCAAGAACGTTGTTTTTAAGAATGAATGAATGAGTGGATGAATGAATGAATGAATGAATGAATGAATGAATGAATGAATTAATGAATTAATTAATTAATTAATTAATTAATTTATTTTGCAGTATAATACATGATTGAACAAGATGAAATAACGTGACATGAGCATGATACTGCAGGGTAATGACATAGCCATGGCGCTGTCTTCTTGACACACCCAAACTTTCGTTTGAAAACACATTCCAGATAGAAGACATATTTACAATTGTTGGTTTAGTAAACAATCAGTTTTAACAGATATTGAATATCTTTTCAGTATGATAGTCCATCCCACAGTGTGTGATAATTTGTCGGCTAGAAGCTATTTGATTTGATAGCCATTTTCTTGGGACCTCAGTAACAAATAATATGGTTGGGGGAGTATACCTTTAACCCTTAAGTCCTCAGATTAATTTTAAAGTATTTATGGCCTTTTTCTGCTTACATAGTTATTGCTGACTTGGTAGTGGTTCTACATCACTGCTGGCTGCCTATACAGGCAGCCAGCAGTGATGTAGAACCACTGCCAGGGAAAATTCAGTCTACACACAAGAGTAATAAAAAAGATTACACAAGGGAGCACCTGCTTCAATGCAATATAAAAGTGGCGGTTTGGGGCTATATGGGGGCTTAAGGGTTAAAACAACCATAGTAAACTTACATCGTAGTGTACAAGCGTAAACTAATTTGCATGAAAATAGACGCATTTTGTCTGGTTGGTTGGATGTTGCGTATGTGTGATTGGATATAAGTATTAAAACTCCACCCATTTTCGTAATCGACCAATCGAAACGTAGCATTCTGACCCAGATCAATTTGGAAGCTGTGATGAGAGCCGATAAATCGAGCCTTTGGCGCGCGGTTAACACCACTTCACACCGAGTGGTGAACATTTGGTACACCAAGCTACATTGGGTATATTTTATTTATACCATTATCGTCAGATTAATAAGAGTTTAAATGAATCAACATTCACACATGCGAATCTGTTTTTGTTCACATGAGCATCGGTGGGCGGTACTTCCGCTAGTAATTTTATCACAGAAACGACGTAGAAAACGAAACACGAAAATTACGGGACCTTTTTGATTTTAATAACATAATAACATATTATTTTGACTTATGGATGCTTTATTAACATAAGAAAACGTATGTGTGTTAAGTTGTGGAATCTTATAAAGTAAACTTATTTAAAAACGTAACAAATAATTAGCGGCTTCATTTCACTCTTCACGAGGCGACGAGTGATAAATTTAGACAAATTTGCATTCAAGGCGAGGTCACCAAAGGTCAACTTGGATGTAGTTCCATTGTAGGTGTAAATTTTAACTATTGAAATCCCATTGCTGACGTGTTCACCACGGTTGTTGTGTAAATCTAAAATTTATGTCATAGGCTTTTTATATATAGTAGAATAGGTAATCATGATACAAAACTAAATACCGGCTCAAAAGGCCTCGGATTGGCTATAAATTTTAAATTTCCTGGAGGAGGACCACAAGACAACCAAACTATGTGCGTGAATAATGAACCTGTGCTACAGTCACTTTTGTCCTTAATATCCGCAGCATCATTAACCCCTGTAAGATAATGCACCATCTCGTGAAAAGAAGCTTACAAGACACATTCACTCACATGTGGTTTGAGACGAAAGATTACAAGACACATTCACTCACAGGTTGTTTTAAACGGTTTTTATTGAGTGCGTGTCAAACTGAAAAAAGTTGAATTGGATGCTTCTGAAAATTGTGTTCATGAAATTTCACCAAAGTAAGTGAACAAGTTAACAAATGCTCTTATTTACGATTGTTGTGCTGTAAAACTGAGTGCCACGGGTACATTAAATTATGGAATGAATTAGACATTGATCTTCGGAAACTAACCAACAGGGCAGAATTCAAAAAGAAGTTAACAGCTTTATTTATTTCCTCTTACGAGAATAGCTAGGGGCGGCGGAACCGTAGAGGCTCGAGGGTTGTCTGGCCGTGTTTTTTTTGTATGCATATATTTTAACACAATCAATGACTGGTGAAACAAGGGGCGGATCCAGAGCCTCCCCCATATTTTCGCCAGCTATGTTTCCCTCATACTGGTTCAGTTTCCATGGATTTCGGACTATTCTTGCAGTAAATGGCAGCAAACGCTAAAATGTATACAGTCTGTTAATAAATCGATTAACTGAAGTAGATCGTAATCTTACAGACAAACAAGTACCAAATCCACCAAGATAATCCACAGACAGTATAATTGCTGTAAACGTCTGATAAAGCATACAGGTGAGGTCTATTTATCAGCTTTGATCTTTACAACCAAAGCTGATAAATAGACCTAATCTGTATGCTTTACCGACGTTTTTAACGGCTCTAAAAGTGTGAAATCTTTCAAATCCATCTCCTGAAAAATCGCAAAATATCCACTCAGATGCCTGGAAATGGGGCTTTGGGACCCTGGAATTTGAAAGTTCATACCGACGACAATCCATCACCCGATCCAGCACCCCCCCCCACCCCCACCCCCAACCCCCCCCCCCCCCCACCCCCATCTGCCATTCCTTAATTGTCAGGATATAATTTACAACGTACGTTTTTGTTAGACTGTCCTTTGTGCTTTATTGTTCTCGATCTAAATCAGTCTGGAGCTCGTCCAAGGCAGCCTTTTGACCTGGTCCCTGTCAAACATTATCAGAATTATGTTGATCTGTTGAAAGTAATTTAGTGTTTGATTGGGGCCGTTTCAGCGGCGGTTGGTTGCCTTTGAAGTCCGGCCATCATGTTCACCACAGGCAGGGGATAGAATGGACGTTAGCACCTTGGACACGGCGAAAGTTTAATATAAACAGTACTGGGAATGCACAATGTTGTAATGCCTTGTTTCTCCTCGTTTTTATCTTTCAAATTCTTTCTCACTTTTCTGTTCTCTTCTTTCTTGGGGAAAGGCAGGAAGACAACCAATCTGGCCATGCCTTTCCCTGCCAGTATGCATTTATAAATTTATATTATTTCTGGTTGTGTATGTGTTTTATTATTGTAAACTTGTATATTGCTGATTTACACACATTTGTCAATTGTGTATTTGTTTATTATACTGGTGAAAAAAATATCAATATCAATACGAAGGGCGCTAATACAGTTAAATCTAGAAGTCCTGTCATGAAATGCGCACAAATAGCACGTCGACCTGCGCGTTAATCTATGCGTTATGACCATAGTAAGGCTATCACATTCTGTACATAGGGCCTGTGCACAAGCAATGTTTCAGCCAGGTCCATTGGCAGAAACATTGCCTGTGTTTGGTATGAGTAACCAGGAGAAGCTGTCGTGCTTTGGATGCCATTCGATATGGCAATTGCGCGCAATTCCTACGCGCAACTCCGACGCGCAATTAAGCCTAGATAAGCGCACAGTTCATGACAGGACTTCTAGTTTTAACTGTCGTCTTTACCTTGGTCATAGAAAGACTTACCCAAGCAAACGTTATTTAGGTTATCCTTCGTGTAACAAATTTAATTATTCGTCACATACAATTCTGATGTTTGTGATAGAACTGTTTAATGAAATGTGGCTTTTACATTGGGTGTAGTAACACTCAGTAACGTTATCCTTTTGCGACTCGTGGCATATATATTCTCTTCTGACTTTTACGCAAGATGTCAGAGTTATATCCTGTAACTTGGGTACAGTGAAGGGTCTTCTGTGTTACCTGGCCGTTGCGTAGCATGTGATTGTTTGATATACACAAACAAGATGAAATTGTACACCACCATAGTTATAGTTCATAGGTGTTTGTTTGATGGGGTGCTCTGCGGAGGCAGTATATAGGGCTGTCAAGGCTTTGAAAAATAGAAATAGAATGGGAGCACGGTGGCACTGTGGACTTGGGCGAACTGCGCCTCGATGGCGCACTTGCCTTAAACCAATGTTAACCCCGCTTGTGTGGAGTTGGCACGGTGAGAAGTCTGACATTACTCGCCGCTTCCCGGGTGCTCTAGCTTCCACCACCTGTAAAACTGTCCGATACGAGGTGACTATGGTTGTCAAAAGTGTCGTTAAGCTCAATAAATAAATAATCTTGAAACGCAAATAATCTCTGAGAATTGTGTTTCGAAGACATAAGAATAAATCACATAAGTGTTAATAGATATCTCGTACTCAATAAACCTCCTCCGGATATGACGAAATTTGGTGTAAAAATTAACAGTGATTCTCATAAAAATGAAGTAGTCACGATGTTTACATTATTACAATAAGAACAACACGAGTACATGGATAACTCAAATATAGCCATAACATTCACGTTTCAGGTTTTTAAGACTGTATTTCTTCTTTTTTCGTTTTTGTCCCACTGAAGTGTGAATCAAGTTTGAACCTGACCCATCTTTGCGCGGCATCTATATTTGTCGTCAACCCTTTATCTAACCTGAAAGCTATGTTTTTGAGACAAAAAATGAAAAAAATAATGAAAATTAATTATCGATTTTTGTGAATAGCGCTGGCCGGCTTTGGCCGTTACGTTGGGTAAAGGGTTAAACTAAACAACTTCCAAGTTCTTATAACTGCATAAATTCACCAAACCGGTCACTGAAACCAATAAAGTATACCTCAAACACCAAAGCCTCCATTAACTAGGGCACGGGATGTCATCAAGCAGTTCGTGTCTAGGTATTGCGAGCTGGGGAGAAGCCTGGGATAGGAAGGCGTTTGGGAATACAAGATTAATGAAGTCATTCTCACACGAGAACCGCGAAAAATCAGCGGCCGACCAAAGTGTTATTAATAACCCTTACCCCTTTGAATCCTGGTGGTATCTTCCATGTCAGTTCAATGACAGACATTGGAAGAGGCCTTATTCATTATTTGGTGGTAGACCAATTAATATTTTCGACGTGCAGCCTTGCGGCTGCACGTTGAAAATATTAATTAATCTACTACACACGTTCACTTAGCTTCCATCCTACTGAATGAAATTGTGTTTTATGTTCATGGGGCGTTAAGACGGTTATCCGTGTTTAAAGGGTTAACATGGAGAGTCTATTCTAAACTTTCTTCATCAAATCTGACTATAAGTTCCTTCCAGTAACCATGAATAGATTTGCTTAAAAAATGGAAAATTTGTCTCAAGAAGTCATCGATCGATATGTCCATTCGACTAGAACATTCATCAGCAGCATGCAATTAGTTAACGGGCCATTAGAAATCGTTCAGTCTGAAGCTCGAACGCCCACTCTTTAATCCATAAGGTCGACGACATTTCACGATCGCAATGTATTTCTTTGATATTCATGGACGAATCGTAATAGAAATTATCATAATGATTAGACTGATAAGGAATTGATTTGAAGTCAGCCAACAATAGCATAAGCTTTTACTGCCGCGACAGTTTCCTGTTCCATTTATTTATTTATTTATTTATTTATTTATTTATTTATTTATTTATTTGGTATAACAGTACTAAATACTTTCCCATGGGCGACCACTATAACGTTCCTGTAAAACAAATATGAGCGCATCATTTTAATTTGGGCATTCAAATATCTGTGTCAAGTATAGCCCTTGAGATATTTTTTTTCTGTCTTCAAAACTGGGGGTCATGCAACCAAAAAGGAGAGAACAATTGACAGAAAGGAAACTTCTGTCCTCGACAACATTATTTTCGGGGAATTCCCAACAAAAACACACCGATAGTCCACTGGATCTTTCAGACCCATAATTTCACCAACTTATCCCTCTTTTTTTCTCTAGAAGATTCAGCAATGGTGGAAGATTTCAGTACGATGTTTCAAGAGTTATTTTAAAACAGTACTTTTTTCTCAAGGCTGATTAGCTTCGGTGATTGCATCATGTCCGAGTGCAACTTCTCAAGGCGGGTAACTTAAATTCAAATATTTAGTATTGTCTTACCAAAAAGGATAGCAGCTAAATAAGTATATAGATTTATATATAAATAGCCTCATTATTTTCTTACTCACAGAATCAATATATACTGGTGTGCCGGAAGTTAATACAACGGGGGTGTGGCTCGCTTTTGACAAGGAGGCGAGCGGTGACAGAAAAGGGACCTTTTGATGCAAGGAAAACAAAATAAACAACATCTTCATCGAAGTGTTGAACAATCCAAGGCGTTAAAAAACGAGCAAAGCAAAGGCAGGCCTTTACGCATGCTTTAACCAACTGAACCCGGAGTTCCTGGAACAGACCGTCGAATATAATGCTGGCAGCAGTACTCTTGATATTTAAAGGGAGGTTCAGTTATAATTTAATCTCACAGCCCTGTAGGGCTGTGGGATCATAAGTTACAAGACGTTTACTTGTCAAAGTATGGCGTTATGTGAGGCGAAGTGAGAAGCCGAGCCTAATATTGGTCGCGCTGAGCCTCACATGACACCATACCTGGCAAGTAAACGTCATGTAATGTATTTACCATGCCACCAAACGAATTAAATAATAAATTAAAAGATTCAAATCACTTCATTTTTCTAATATTTATCAGGAAACTGTCTTTTATTTGTACGAAAATAGGTGGGGAAATTAAAAACTTGAGGTGGGAAAATTAATTCGGAAACAAAATGGCGCACAGCAGAAAGGGTGTGTATGGGCTCATACACGATCACTGGCAGCGCATGGACTCAATCCGATAGCCGGTTCCCCATTCAATAACCTAATATCGCATTGTCCACAGATGCTATTAGAGTACGCTGATTGATCAAATTAAACAGGTGACATGATAATAAATTATAACTGATCCGTCTTAATTTGTTGCTGTTCATTGTGGTCTCATACAGCGCACGGGTTTCTTTAACTCAAAACTGCAACCCTGTGAAGCTTCAAAATTCAATTCGATTCTAGTCGATGCGTTGGAAATTTTCGAATAGTTGAGATGCTATCAAAATCCTTTCAAAGGTCTCCTCTCAAACTCTTTATACTGGAAACCATGGTGATAGAAGAAGAGTTCAATTTGAAGGATTAAAGACGGGTAGTTGTTCAGTTTTATACTTGAGTTGAGACTGGCACTATTTCCTATATTTTAACGGTTATAAGAAGAAGGAATATTGTACAACTTGAAAAAGCTGTGAGATCCGTCTCGGGATTTGATTCAATTCGAAATTATCTGCCTGATTGGATTCGAGATCTGATTCCAATCGGAATCTGAGATTCGAAGAAGCAAAAACTTACGTTTACTTTGTTGGAGGGAATTAATTAGCGATGAAAATAGTCTCAAACAGATTGAAAAATGTCACTAGATATAACTTCATTTCAAGTAAGAAATAGCTATCCCAAAATTCCAAAATAATTTTAACCACAATATTTGAAAAGGATGAAGAAAGAAAATGCCCTTCTGTTCTATTACTGACAGCACTAACCGGATTGCCCGCTCCGCGTGATTAAAGACAATAATTTTCATATTCGGAAAGCAACCCAATGAAGCTAGATCCGCGACAAATCGTGTAATCTGGCTTTGATCCACGAGATTTCAGTATAGCTCGGCTGGATCTGATATAATCCGGCTGAAAAGTGCAGAGTGTGTCCAGAACAGCGAGAGAAACGTGCGGAGAGGAGAATATAATCGGAAAGTATTTACGCTTACCAACGCAGAATTCACATTGTAAAGTACAGTGAAATTTGAAAGAAACAATCTAGCCCCATTTTCGATACTGACTCTGTTTTCTTGCCAAGACACGGAATAATATACCTTTTCTGGAAAGAAATTGTCAAGGTGCATTCTTATACTAGACTGCTCAATATATAAAGAGTTTTGTTTCATAATTTCTGCTGGTAAAAATAGTTTCTGCATTCTAAACTTAAAGTGAATACAATATACAGTACGTGGAGAGTGTGTTATCATTAAATCACCCACAGAATGGAGATTCCACCAGCGCAATAATTGCAAATTTGTTGCAAACCATTAACATCACAAGCAAAGTTCCAGCCAATGGACCTCCGGGTTAAACCCGGAGGTCCATTGGCTGAAACATTGCTTGTGTTTTTTTGTCCATATGTACATAACTTGAAAGTGATACTTTAGGTGATAACTCCACTCCACGGGCGATTTCGTTACCATCCACTCTTCACGTACTGTAAGTAAGCAACGTAAATTCTTACGAACATAAGTTTAAGTAAAAGGTAATGTAAAAGGTGCTTCTGATATATATTCCAACTGAAAACTGCAAAATATGTTCAAAAACTCGAGAGAAACTCACAGAAAGGAAGAAAGCATTTATAAGCATATAAGCTTCCTCAATGAAAAATTGATTTTCAAAGTACAGTAAAATTTGAAAGAAACAATCTTCACCCAATTACGTTACTACCGCGAGTAAACGCAAATTGCGAGGCAGACTCAGTTTCCCCTATTAGTCACAAGCTTGAATTGAAAAAACAAAACAAATGGAAATCAGTTTAAAAGAAAATACACGTGCAAATAAGTTAAAAAGAAGTTGCTTGGCGCAGATTATTTGAAACTTTGAATAGCAAGGGAAAAACATAAAAAACAAATAGCAATTGAATTTATTTTTATTGCAAGGTGACTTGAATATACCACAGAAGTTTATTTTTAAAAAATGTTTTGCAGGCTATCGAAATGTGTTTAGTATATCGGTGACCTGAGGTGGTACAGGTCACATTTGTTGATAAACCACACTAGTGGAACTCAGTCAGAAGTGACGTCATGTCTTTGTGTGTGGTGGGTCTAACATGAGTTGTGGTAGCACGGACAAACGGCTATGTTGTGGTGTAATGGCCTTTAAATGCGGATGCGTAGTACAGATTGTCAATGTGACATGTTTCTGTCGTAATCTTTATTTCCCAAGCCCACCATCTTTGTTTCTAAGGTACATTTTAGGCTTGCTTGATATGGTAACTAGTGGATTCGCTTAGGCTATGGTGTGTACTAGGGGTGTGTACGATTCAATGGGAGTGTACTGATATACATAATGAACAATAAATGGGAACTACTGTGACTAAATCCGCGTTCAGGGCTTTTTTTTAACATTTTCCATCAGGATTTGAAACCTGCAGGTGCTGGATAAGTGACACGTATTTCTGGTGACCTAGTCACGCTGTGTGTGTGCACTTCAATCGTTGAGAATACTGTTGGGGCTCTGATCAACCCGAATCTTCGTTTCTACGTACGCCGGTCTCTATTCTATGTTCTCAGGGGAAAGGGGCATTTAGAAGCCATCATCATTCTTTAACCAAGCAAATCACTCGATCATGATGAACTGGCGAAAACGTGATCACCATCCCCGTCCACTAACAGTTCATACAGATTTATCTCATTAAACAGAGATGAGTTAGATTATATTCCCAAACAAGACTATGTGAGTAAAAGAACCGCTCAAACATTTGAAATAACCATCGCTTCAATAGCCCACAAGAGACCAACTGCCACTATTATTGGCTTGCAGCATTGCTAACAGTATCCGCACGATGGGCAGATGAGAATAAGAGAATTCCACCTTCGCCTAAAGTTTAGAATAGGAATATAGAGGACCAGTATGTTCTATAATATGGCTGCCAACAGTGGAAGCGAAAGGGCGTTGACCTTATATACATAGCTGACAAGTTGGTAACCGTATAAAAGTGTCCCACAGAGTTATTGCATCATAGGTTTGCGTCTCATATTAAACGAGCTGTGTAATTGTCTGATCGTAGATATCGGTGCCGAAAATGTGATTCTGCAGATTGGTTCCGAAAGTTGGCTTTTTCAAAAGGGAGTCTGCAATTGAGGCTTGACCGCGACCGTTCTTGGGAGTTTCTCACTATCCCAAACGTCTAAGAAATGTCCAATCATCCAGCAACCGAACCAGACTTGACGAAGCCCCAGTTCAAATATACAACGTATGCTGATCAAATCGTGAAGTAACTTCAGGTTTAAAAGATCGATCAAACGACAAAAGGGGTCAGGTTTAAACGATGGACCGAAGCGAGAAAGATGCTCCAGATGAAATGAACAAAGTACGACCAAACGAAGAACGAAGTAAAACCAAGCGACCGACAGTCAAACCGGAAAACGAGAACTCACTACAGGAGACATCGTCTCATGAGTTCCAATGTGCTCTATGTGCCAGTAGGCACATAGAACACATTGGAACTCAAGGGACGGGATGCTTGCTTCCAATGATCAAGCACGGAGAATCGAGAATTAAGTTGCGGCGTCAGAGGCAAAGTACATGAAGTATCAAGTATCAATTCAGAAGGGAGATTCAGAATAATTCAGAATTACTGAAAACCAAACCACACCACATACCAGATGATTATGTAACATTCCAGAAGTTTGTGGGTGAAGGACAAAATGAAAACGTGCCACAGATATCTTCAAAGATGGCGTCAAAGATTCTAAGGACAATCAGCTACAATCACTTTCGACGCTAGGAACGGGGAAAGCAACTGTATTCCGAGTCCTCGAAAAGTTTTTGTTTATGTATAATGTAACTGTATCAGGGGATGAAATAAGGTATATCATACTCCCATACAACCATACAACCATCTGAAGAAACTGGACTAAAATTTGTGCCTCCATTGTCCAATCCTATTGAACATTTACAGGTGTGTTTTTCAGAATTGTATTTTCTATTTTTATATCATGATTACCTATTCTACTTTTAAGAACTGCTTTATATCATGGGCTTGTACAAGTTAAAACAGCAGAATCCTTAAAATTCAAGGACTTTCAAGGCAAATGAACAAATTTCAAGACCTTTCAAGGCCCTGAAAATACATTTTTCAATTCAAGGACATTTCATAACACACTTAGACATGTCGTGTTTAATAAAACAAGATGGCGGACGATCTTCATGTATCAGTGGATGAAGATTTCGCCCCAGAAACTAACATTGCTCAAAAATGCCCTCCGGATCACATTTCAATTTGAGGCAGGTTGACCAAGCCTGTCTAACTGGAATCGATTATGAAAATTCATTAGATTATGAACTTTCCGAAATCGTACCAAAAACACGTGGGTCAAAGAAGAATAAAGTTCTGGTGAGCGATGACTCAATTATTCACTACCAACAATGCCAAGATGGAAGCGGAAAATGGAAGGCCAAACCGTAGAATTTGCAATTAGAAAGGACATGATTAATTCTTTCTGTGCCAGAATGGAGGAAATTCTCAAATGTGAATTTGACATGGAGACAAAAAATTCGAAAAGATGTTTAAGCAATTGGAATCTTTTTCCCAGAAAAACTAGAGTAAAGAATGTCACCTTGAATATTTACAAAAATGAAACTATTTTAGTGCAGGGTATTGACAACAGTGTTGACTGGTTGCACAGTTATTACCCGATTTTGAAACCTCTGCGCAAAGGTTCTAACATTAACTCCGTTCCTCCCAGTTCAATGGATACTTCTCTGATCGAAGCACCAGCGAAGACGGAAGTTGATGGCGAAAGAAACTCACCTCTTTGTACATCACATGACAACACTTTTTTCCGATCGTGTTGAAAATTTAACCCCAGCAAGGAAGAGTGAACTTCGGGGTAAGGCTGAGAGGCAGTCGTGCAGATACGAAACGCAATTTGTGGCGATTGAAACAATGATGGCCAACATGTTTATGGAGATTAGTGAAGTAGTCGTAAAGACGCATAACACATCTACAATACTTGAGTGTCTTAATAAAATCGATGACAGTGTCAAACTGAAATTCGATTCCGCACACCAGCTTTAAGATATTCTGTTGAATGATAGACAAGCTAAGTGGGAGAATACAATTTCTTCGAAGTTTTCTAGCACACTAGCCTCAAGCCTTGATCGACTCACCCGTCAGAATGATCAAGTTGGCCAGCTTGATAATAATCTTGAGCAGCTTAACCCTCCCAATGAAAATAGCCCACAGGACGAAGAACGGATTCAAGTCCCATCACAAGTACGGTCAATGGAAGTGTCACAACTGGAATCTACACATACATTTAACGACGAGGTAGTGGATATACTATGTCGGTTTCAAATAAGTTCTCAGGGCTCAGTCACGATGACGCTCGGTCGGTTAATGACACAGTGCCAAACTCGCAGTTCCGAACACTAAACAAACGGAATGTAATACTCAATCGCAAAACGTGTCAATGGCAGGCGGTAAGATCAGTCTGGTAACACATGGGTACAGTTTGTCCCAAACGGCATACACGGTATGGACAATTTTGTCGAAAAGTTAGGTTCATCTCCGAAGGTTAAAAATGTTGTCATTGTGACAGGAGCCAGTGCTATTGAACGAGAAGACTTTAAATCTACGTTGCAAATGTTTGAGAGATTGAAAAACAATAATTTAGTGAAAGAGCCGAACGCCCGGGTGAGATTCTGCTCCGTTCTCCCCCGACTCGATGAGCCACAGATAAATGTTAAAATAGATTCACTGAATCATCTTGTTCAAAGAGTGTGTGACTCAAATGATAGGCTGTTATTCTATAGTCTCAATGGAGTTCTCAGAACAGCACATCAAAGTATGGCTGTCACGATCAATCGATTAATCGATTGTTGATCGGTCACAGCGAAATCGATTAGTATTTTTTGTTGTCGAATAATCGGTAAATTGTATCCCGTTTTAGATGTTTAATAATTAAAAGAAATTTGATGAAAAAACTATTGTTTCTGAAGGTATTGAGTTAAGAACATCGATGTTAAACCCCAAGAAGCCGTTGGAAGCATTTGTCTTTCAGGCACATTCATCAAAGCTTTGATGTTCTGAATCTTTGAACCGTCAGTGTAATAATCAAGACCGGTCGGCAGTTGCGAAGATCGCAACTGCCGACCGGTCTTGATTATTACACTGACGATTCAAAAGTTCAGAACATAAAAGCTTTGAATGTACCTAAAAGTTGATCGTCTTCGCTGTTTACTTGAGGTAGGTCAGCTGACTTGGACTTCATTTTTATCGACTTCAAAGAGAGGGAGAGGGGTAGGGGTCATCTAGGTACGATTAATCGAGTATTATCGATTATTTGCGACGATTAATCGATTCCGAAATTGAAAAATCGTGACCGCACTACATCAGAGTCCAATCAGAAGACTTCATGTCGACAAAATACATCTTAATAATACGGGATTAGGTAAACTATGTGGAGAATTGAAAACAATTATTGGTCTAAGGCATCGACATAATTCTGAAACGGGCAATAAACCCAGTGTAACGAAACTTGGACAACATCAACAATACAAATTCAAACAACTCAAAAATATTAGTCGGTGCTGGCATTAATACGTAACTGACAGTACGGACGTAATCGGTACAGCTTTGAGCAACAAGACTGAAGTCGATGGTCGACGAGAAAAGGAGGTATCACATGTACCTATCGACAGACACAAAGTTTCAGAATTGTGTTCGACACTCGTGAGTCACTTGACAACAACATAGTAGTAATTTTATGCACTGTTGTTTTTTAAATGTTCATTTGGTAATACCTTTAGGTCGCATTCATTTTTAAGGTTAAGCAGTTGGAACCTACATGGTTTGAAAGACCCCGTGGGTTGTAACAAATTGACCACAGATAGCTTTGTCTCCGGATATGTATGGAGAATCGATATCATTGCGTTTCAGGAAACCTGGGCCAAGGATACGAATTTTCTGAGCATTTCTGGTTACAAAGCGTTCTTTGTAAACAGATCTGCGAACTGGTGTATTGTCGCAAAAACCTACTTCCAGGCATCACGCAGATCAAATCAAACAGTGATGACATCATGTGGTTGAAATTAAGTAAGTACTTTTTTCGAGTAGCCCATGATATATATTTATGTTCTGCCTATTGAGCACCGGAAGTCTTTTCTGGTAGGCGTGAGGGCCTGGACACATTTGATATTCTCCAGGATGAAATAATTAATTACTCGTCCAAAGGGTATTTAATTTTGCAAGGAGATTTAAACGCACGCTCAGCAAATGGAACTGATTTTATAACAGACGACTGTGAAACAAGATACCTAATTATCAGTGTGACCATAACATTGGCCTCCGACAAAATTATGATAAGAAATTGAACAACAGAGGAAAGTTACTTCTTGAGTTATGTATATACGTCAGTTTGAGAATTCTTAATGTTTGTTGTCCCGGCGACCGTCTGGGTGAATATACGTCGTACCAGCCCCTAGTTAGTTCTGTTGTTGATTATGTAATTTGCAGCGAACAGCTGTTGTCATCCATTCTATGTTTCCATGTTGAAGATATAACCTGTCAGTCAGACCACTGTCAGATATGGTTTTTACTTACAATTACACGTTTGCCAAATAAGTCGGAAAATACGTATAAGGCCGCAAAACGCTGAATAGTGTCAGTAGTAGGACATGTATGGATCGTCCCCCATTGGATGGAGCCCGGGCTAGACCCCGGAAGTGACGTCATGTCACGTGACCTGTGGCGCCATGTTTGGTTGTCATGGTAACCCGCGTGAGCGGCCATCTTTTGACGTCATCTCCATAGTAATACGTTGTCCTAGTGCGCATGCGCAGCGCGTGTTGTTAAGGTGACACGTGTTTCCGTCGTCCATTTTGTATATTGGAGGCCGACATCTTGGTTTCTATGGTAGCACGTTGTTGCTATGTGACCTAAAGGCTTACAACAAGACGGGGTTTTGTTCGGAGGATGTGTTTCTTTGTAGAAGAGTGAATTCCGGATTCATAGAATTACCACAAACAACCCGACAATCCCTCCCAATCACACTAAATTGACTTTATTTCCCCAATTTATCGGTGTAGCACGTAGTGCTATAGTACCAAGGGGGTACCAGAGGGTGTGTTCGATTGAATCGGAGTATCACGAATTACCACAAACAGCCCGACAATCCCTCCAAATCACCAAACTCCACCCCAAATCACCGAAATTGACTTTATTTCCCAATTTATCGGCTTAGCACGTAGTTCTATAGTACCAAGGGGACCCCTGGGGTGTGTTCGATTGAACTAGCGTATATCTAATTACCCAAATAGGTCCGACCACCCTTACACATCACCAAAATCTCCACCAAACCACCCAAACGGACATGTGAAGCCCCATTTTGGGCATATAAAAATAACACGTTATGCTATAGTACCAAGGGGTACAGGGGGTATGTTCTATTGAATAGGGGTACAGGGCTTGATGTTTCCAGAATCCCGTTTTTTTAATGCCTATTGCGTATGTGTATCTACCACTAACAGTCTATCCAGTCCAACCTATCTCTGGTTCTCTCGTCCAAGTCTTATAACTACCAGTTCTTGATTTCACATAATGCAGTTATCTCCCTTGTGTATATCAAAAGCATTCCCAAACCCAATAAGCAATCGAGCAGTTACTGATAAACCATTGCTTGAATGACTCGAATCCCATCGAGCAAATGAGCCAACGAGCAATTGCTCGTTCGAGTGACTCCTCGAACGACTCTTCGACTCATTTCAGAAAAACGGGATTCCATAGCCACAGGTGTTTTCGAAAAAGGGATTCCACAAATGGGATTCCACAAAAGGGATTCCATAAGTGGGATTCCGTCTTACCTCTAGTGACTCGCAAATATTGCTCGAACGACTCAAATCCCATTGAGCAAATGAGCCAACGAGCAATTGCTCATTCGAGTGACTCCTCGAACGACTCTTCGACTCACTTCAGAAAAAGGGATTCCATAGCCACATGCGTTTTCGAAAAAGGGATTCCACAAAAGGGATTCCATAAGTGGGATTCCATCTTACCGCGAGTGACTCGCACATATTGCTCGAACGACTCGAATCCCATCGAGCAAATGAGCCAACGAGCAATTGCTCGTTCGAGTGACTCAAAATACTGATCGTCGACTCATTTCAGTATTTGAGGATACCTATGGCCTGGTATTGTATTATTTGAGGATACCTATCTGGGATACCTTCTGGAGAATCCCTTTTTGTCATATGTGCTTATGTGAAAAAGTACAATGTGACACAATGTGCCCTAGCACATAACCACATGCTTTATGTGCCGATATGTGCATATGTGAAAAGGCACAATGTGACACAGTGTGCCCTAGGACATAGGCATATACGACCAAAAAGGGATTCCATAGCCACATGTGTTTTCCAAAAGGGATTCTTAAAAAGGGATTCTGTAAAATGGGATTCCTATCAGACTCCATAAAATGGGATTCCGTGTTTTAACATCAACACTCGAGGGTATTCCCCTTCCCTATTAGAAGTATTCAGTTCAATGGGTTGTAGTTTAAAACTTTAATTCAGTTCAAAGGGGTTTACACTGGGTTATATTAGGGGTAATAGTTGAAAACTGTATTGGCTTCAAAGGGTTCATTCAGTTTTGTTCAATTCAAGAGGGTTAACATTGCGTTATATTTAGGACTTATAATTCATTCAGTTGAAAACTTTGTTCACTTTGTTTTTTGATGATTCCGACTAGTTTCACCTTCTTTCAATTTGTTATGTTCACTTCGATCTTGGTTCTGTTGGATCTTCGTTCACTATGCTATGTTCATTTCACTTCGTCAACTTCATTGGGGCAGTTTACTTCGATCTTGGTTGTGTTCGATCAATCCAACTAGTTCGATCTTCGTTCACTTTATGTTGTGTCCCCTTCGATCTTGGTTGTCAGTTGTATCTGCTCGGGGGCGCGGTGGCTCAGTTGGTAGAGGTGCAGGCTGCAAGCCGAGAGGTCCTCGGTTCGAATCTCACCTGCGGCAACCGCGTTGTGTCCTTGGGCAAGACACTTCACCCCGATTGCCTACCTGGGGGCACGATGACGCTGTGTACTGAGGCGTACTGCACGTCGATGGTGCGCATGTCTTCAACCAATCTAACCCTGCCTGTGCTGCGGTGCAGAGTTCAGAGTTACGATGTTGGAGAGCTGACAGCTGCTCGTCGTTGCTCGGTGGTTCTCTCCGGGTACTCCGGCTTCCTCCACCCGTAAAACTGTCACGGTCACGATTAGCCATTGTGCATAAGTATGTGACCTTAAACACCCATAAATAATAATAATAATAATAATAATGTATCTGCTCAGATTCTTGTAATAATAACTGGGTGTTATCAATCCCTTTCCATACCCTCGAGCGTTGATGTTAAAACACGGAATCCCATTTTACGGAGTCTGATAGGAATCCAATTTTACGGAATCCCTTTTTAAGAATCCCTTTTGGAAAACACCTGTGGCTATGGAATCCCTTTTGGTCGTATGTATTTCGAGTTACTCGAACGAGCAATTGCTCGTTGGCTCATTTGCTCGATGGGATTCGAGTCGTTCGAGCAATATGTGCGAGTCACTCGAGGCAAGGCGGAATCCAACTTATGGAATCCCTTTTGTGGAATCCCATTTGTGGAATCCCTTTTTCGAAAACGCCTGTGGCTATGGAATCCCTTTTTTTAGAAATGAGTCGAAGAGTCGTTCGAGGAGTCACTCGAATGAGCAATTGCTCGTTGGCTCATTTGCTCGATGGGATTCGAGTCGTTCGAACACTATGTGCAAGTCACTCGAGGTAAGACGGAATCCCACTAATGGAATCCCTTTTGTGGAATCCCATTTGTGGGATCCCTTTTTCGAAAACGCATGTGGCTATGGAATCCGTTTTTTCTGAAATGAGTCGAAGAGTCGTTCGAGGAGTCACTCGAACGAGCAATTGCTCGTTGGCTCATTTGCTCGATGGGATTCGAGTCATTCGAGCAATGGTTTATCAGTAACTGCTCGATTGGGTTTGGGAATGCTTTTGATACACACAAGGGAGATAACTACATTATGTGAAATCAAGAACTGGTAATTATAAGACTTGGACGAGAGAACCAGAGATAGTTTGGACTGGATAGACTGTTAGTGATAGAGAAACATATGCAATAGGTATTAAAAAATGGGATTCTGGGAATATCAAGTCCTGTACCCCTATTCAATAGAACATACCCCCTGTACCCCTTGGTACTATAGCATAAGGTGTTATTTTTATATGCCCAAAATGGGGCATCAGATGTCCGCTTGGGTGGTTTGGTGGAGATTTTGGTGGTCTGTAAGGGTGGTCGGGTATATGTGCGTAATTAGATATACTCTAGTTCAATCGAACACACCCCAGGGGGTCCCCTTGGTACTATAGCACTACGTTCTAAGCCGATAAATTGGGAAATAAAGTCAATTTCGGTGATTTGGGGTGAATTTTGGTAATTTGGAGGGATTGTCGGGCTGTTTGTGGTAATTCGTGATACTCCGATTCAATCGAACACACCCTCTGGTACCCCCTTGGTGCTATAGCACTACGAGCTACACCGATAAATTGGGGAAATAAAGTCATTTCGGTGATTTGGAGGGATTATCGGGTTGTTTGTGGCAATTCTACGAATCGGGAATTTACTCTTCTACAAAGGAACACATCCTCCGAACATACCCCCGTCTTGTTGTAAGACTTTAGGTCACATAGCAACTACGTGCTACCATAGAAACCAAGATGGCGGCCTCCAGGATACAAAATGGACGACGGAAACACGTGTCACCTTAACAACATGCACTGCGCATGCGCACTAGGACCACGTAACACTATGAAGATGACGTCACAAGGTGGCCGCTCACGCGAGTTACTATGACAACCAAACATGGTGCCACCAGGTCATGTGACATGACATCACTTTCGGGTCCAGCCTGGGGCCCATCCAATGGGGGACGACCCATACATGTCCTACTACTAGTGTCCAAAGCTCGTTTATTTGGGACAGTTCCTCGAACATCAAATTCCTAGAAGCATTCGGTTCACTAGATATTCAAGAAAATCTACGACAGTCAGGGTCATCAAACTCTACTGGGTTGTTTCTTTGCTTCTTGAAGAATTTAACTTTTTGAGTTTTGGCGGCATTGAGCTTGATGCGCCATAGGGCGCCCCGGCTCTTCAGGTCGCGAAAGGCACCCCGCAGGCGATTTTTAATTATGTTTCGGGACTTACTGGCCGTCCACATACCTTTATTGCCTCACTACTGCGATAGTTCAACACAGCTCTTCCCTACTTTATCTATCTCATTCACATATATTATGAAAAGAAACGGGCTTAGGACGGATCCCTTGTGGTGTGCCCGCTTTTAATACAGTACAATCGCCGTGGACAGATCACTTTCCACGCGTTTGCAATATTTCCACGGACGCAATAATATTAGATTCTAAACATTAATAACAGGAATAATCATCAAAGATTTAATTAATGAAGCACCGGGTACAACCCGGTGCTTCATTAATTAAACTTTTGCTAATGGTGATTTTTACTACCTGGTAAACAGATGCGTGGACATTACTGCCCGCGTGTGGATTACGACCAATCCATGGCGACTGTACTGTATTATTTCCTCTGACACCTCGCAGTTAACCCTCACCTTGATTTTTCGATCAGTCAGAAATGATGATATGATCATCAGAGTTTTAATAGGTAATCTCATTTTCGCTAGTTTATATCTCATGCCATTGTGTCATACCGAGTCGAACGCTTTTTCTACATCCAGAAAAAGCGCCGTTCCTATTTCGTTTTGTTTAAACGCTGTTTTCATATAATCGACCAGTCTATAAATACTTGTTCGATTCCCTCTTTCAGACGTCTATATGCTCTTTGCCATTTGTTGAAAAAAGTGATTGATTCGAGATAGCCGATAAATTGGGAAATAAATATTTTTCCAACGCAGCTGAGCAAGCTAATTGGGCAATAGTTAGAAGGGTCGGTAAGATCTGCATCGGGTTTGGGTCTCATGATTCATGTGGCCACCTTCCAGAATTTTGGAAAGTACCAACGGGAGAGACAGCAGTTTAGGAGTTGGGTAAGTCTACAGTAGAAGATATTAGGGCACTTTTTCAGTATTTTGTAAGAGACTTCATCTTCTTTGGGAGACGAAGATGACTTGCATTGCTTATCGTTTCGGTTAATGGTCTTCCCCATCTTAGGGCCGTTGGTCGAAGTTGAGTTCATTGACAATTGAGTTGTTATCTTGGACAAATTTATTTACTTTTACCTTGAAATCGCTGTCATATCTGTTCCCTTCTTGTGGACGATGAGCTTTCTTTAGAATTTCGGCAAAAACACTGGTTTTTGATTTGTCATCCATGGCCATAGTTCCGTCGCTAGTCTTCAGCGCATTATTATTGTCACGTTTGCGCTTCTGGCCAGTAAGACTTTCAAATACATCCCAGAACCTCTTATATGCTCTCCGCCCACTTAGGTTTCCTGTTGCCTTTTCCCATGTCGCGCGATGGTCGTTAGCTATGGCCTTTTTTACTACTCGGTGTAAGCGATTATACGCGGTTTTGAATTCTGATTTTTTGATTTGAGTACTCTCTGAAGCTCGGAAGGCTTTTCGTTTTTGTTTAATTATTTGCAGTGCTAGTTTAAACAATATTTTTATTTCAAGAAATCTTGTTACATGTTTACATATCAAGGAACATGTACAATGAATAACAAATAATAAAAACTAAATAATTGTACACAATATAACAGAGACAAGAAGAGAGGCACAAAATGTAAGAAAGGGATTCGACAATAAGCTTTAAGCTTTTAAAAGTCAACTCCCTGATAAAACAAATGATTTACATCAATGGGAGGCTTTTGTAAATTTTCAGACATTGTTATGAATGTTTAAACTAAGATAAAACAAATGAGACAATCAGGAAAAATAGACACTCAGGGGCGTTGGACACAAATCACGCTTGATCAGTAAGGAAATGAGTACAATAAATAGGATTACCCTTACGATCAAATAATGGGGAAGTATAGAGAGGAAGACATGTTGGCACGGGGTGGGGAAATTTTCAAATAAACTTTGTATTTTCATTAGTTGGGTGAAAAGAATAAGTTACTGCTTGTACATGGCACATATCCAGCGAAGGAGCTGAGCTGTGTCTTAAGAGCTTGGACGAAATAGGTCGAACCCAAATAAGTTTTGAGGATCAGAAAAGGACGGTTGCCACTGATGAATCACGAGGCAAAAGAGGAGCACAATCAGTGAATTGGCTGTACAATTAACATTGTTCTTTGGATGTTAGATATCAAGGTCTACGAAGGCGACCCTTGATTGGAGTTGTGAGATGTTAGGATCCAACGTCCCTGAATCAAATTAAATGTTGGAGAAAGAATGAAAACAGCAAGAAAAAGGAAGTGATTGGAGCATGTGTGTGTGGGGGGGGGGGGGGGGGGGGATAAATAGCCGTCTTAAAAATAGGATAATTAGAACAATACAGTTATCAATAAAATAGCATGAACACTTTGCTGAGTGCGAAACATTGACAATTTCTAAAATATAGAAATATGTTTGAGTAGAAAAATGTACGAGAATGTGCCGACTTTTACTGTCCAAAGCAGGGAAGGTTACAACAGCGAAAAAGGGATTCCACAAATGGGATTCCACAAAAGGGATTCCACTTGACATGATGAAAACGTCCACTTGACATGATGAAATTGTGTACAACTTCAAAAGTATGACGGTTCTCGGCAGGATTCAGAAATTCAGAACCAAAAAAAAGAATGGAGAGATCGAGGGTAAAACGCAGAGCACTGATTGTATTAATACGAGCATTTAAGTAGATGGGGCAATATAAAGAAAATGTTCTGATGTCTCACGTTCTCCACATCGACAAAAGAGGGAATTTGATAAATGGTTGTCAAATGAGTGGGCGTGAAGATTACTGCAAGACAGTCGCAACCCACAATGATATATTTGAGCTATACGAGATTTATTGCCACTGAAAAATTTTGGTGGTCGCCGGTTGTTTTTATTAATAAAATGTTTGAAGTTACTAATTGAAGAATTCTCTCGGACAGACAGAGATAAGCTATTCCATTGTTTGGTAACGTTGGGAATGGACGTGCACTGGTATAAATTTGTTCCACAAAACGGAACTCGATGGTTTGGGCAGAATCGAAGATTGTGTCGTATGTCAATCATCGAGACGGGTGGCGGGACTTTATTAGCAATGTATGGGGAAGTAATTCGGTGGTACATTTTGAAAAATTTAACTAATTTATGTTGATGCCGCCTTTCTTGAAGTGGATCCCAGCAGGTCTCAGAACAGAGCAGAGCCTTGCTCGCACTAATGGTTGCACCTGTTATGATCCTTGCCGCGGCTATCTGTATTTTCTCCAGATCCTCTGCCTTAGCCGATGAGCAGTTGTCCCATACAGTGTCCGCATATTCTAGGAGAGCCTGATAAATGCAAAGTAGATTTTTTCAAGAAACATCCGATCAAGAGTGAATTTATGTTTACGCAATAAGTCTAAGCGCACCCGAGCTTTACAACAGATGTGATCAATGTGGTCATTCCCTGTACCAGTATTATTTAAGATTACCCCTTAGTGTTTATGGTTACTAATCTCGGAAATATGTGTACCGCCGAAAACCAATGGCGGTTGTACCGTAGGATTAAGTTTGAGTGATAGCAGCATACTTTCAGATTTATGGGGATTGAATTTGACTAACCATGTTTTAGCCCAATATTCTATTGTGGCTAAATCATTGTTCATCAAGATCGAAGCTTGATCTGGGTTTTTCGACTATAAGATATAACGATGTTTCATCCGCAAAGAGACATATCGAGCTAAGTAAATTTTCGATAATATTATTGATATATATAAGAAATAATAGGGGTCCATGTATGGAGCCTTGGGGAACACGTGAGTTAATGGGTTTCCAGGCGGGAGATTCAGAGCCTATGACCACTCGCTGGGGCCTGTCCGAGAGATAAGATTTTAAAAACAGGAGAAGGTCACCCGAAATTCCGATTTGCTCAAACTTGTGAATGAGAACAGCGTGCCAAATGTTGTCGAAAGCTTTACAGATATCACAGAATACCACTCTAACTTCTTTTCCTTCGTCTAGAGTTCAACAAAATGTATCATATAAATCAGTAAGCTGGAGGACAGTCGAAGTATTGTTTGGGTTATTCTGTTTATCCGCGGCTTTATTGCTTGCTTGGGACAGATTTCATCTTGTGTATTGTTAATAATCTCGTCAAGATGGGTGCAGGCTTTTTCTAGTCCATAAGCATTTAAGGAGGTGGATGCATTTGTTTTCACTTCGATAATGTTTCTGAAGAGGTTCCAGTCAATTTTTGATAGGTTCCTCCGCTTCAGGGACGGATACTTTGTGAGACCAGTATTACATTTCAATGTGGCATGAACTGGCAGGTGATCACTGCCTAGATCATCGTCTCCTACAAATATGCCTTGCCTTTTGCTGGTTAGTTATTTACTGGTTATAATCGGATCTAGGATATCTGATTGATAGAGTGGGTTGTTGATTACGTATGTTACGTCTTGATTGTTATTTACTACGAATAGATCAAGTTCGTCGTCACCATTAGGCCCAGTCTTATGACAACCGAATTCCTTGTGTTTGGAATTACAATCACCCAAGCAAATGTAGTGCTTGTATTTTTGGGTAAAGAATTCAAATACTTTACTATCTTCTGTTCCTTGCGGTTTGTTATAATATGAGATGACGACCACGTGTTTGTGGTCAAGTTCAATCTCAGCTGCAATCACTTCAGCCTTGAGGTGGCCGCGTGGTATTGCTTTGTATTTAATCTCCTGCCTGATTAACAGAGCAACGCCGCCACCTTTTTGGGTGGGGCGATCTCTTCTAATAATATCAAACCCACTTAACAAGAAATTTTCGTTTGTTTTTAGCCTCGTTTCGCTAATTCCGATTATGCTCATATTTTTTAAATAATGTGACATTTGCGAGTTTTTCTGATTAACGCTTCCAGTTTATTTACTATTTGTAATATTGTGACCAAACAATATTTTGTTGACGGCCGCTTCTGATAGTGTGTGAGATATTTGAGTTCTGTATAACTTAGAAGCTGTTTTTTCTGGTCTCTTTTTTTCGCCAGAAAGACTAGTGTCCATGTGTTTCTTCATTATGTTGAAAATAGAGACTGGTGTCCGTGTGTTTCTTCATTATGCTGAAAATAGAGCCAGCCATCAGGGTACACGTGGAATAAGAGGAGGACGAGTTTTCGAAATTACTTACATTCAGAGCTTTAAGCTGGATGTTTGTTTTAAGTGGCTACACCCCCGATAGTTAATGGGGTGTTGACTCCCGCACTTGCGGCATTTCAGAGTTGTGGCGCGTCTTCGACATCAACGGTTTCATCATTATCACGTAACTCTTTGGAGAGATTCTTTTTTGATCGATTTGTTGGCAGTTAAAACTAGATGTCCTGTCACGAACTGCGCGCTAATCTAGGTTTAATTGCACGTAGGAATTGCGCGGCGCAATTACCATATCGAATGGCATCCAAAGCACGGCAGGTTCTCCTAGTTACTCATAGAAAACACAGGCAATGCTTCTGCCAATGGACTTCCGGGTTACCAGGAGGTCCATTGGCTGAAACATTGCATGTGCACAGGCCATATGTACAGAATTTGATAGTCTTACTATGGTCATAACGCGTAGATTAACGCGCAAATCGACGTGCTATTTGTGCGCATTTGATGACAGGACTTATAGTTTTAACTGTAGGTGATTTATTTTGTCTCTGTGATTGGGGAGTTTAACTGAATTTGAATCAAATTAATTTGCATCAACAGGGAAAACAGGAAAAACTGTAAGCACATTGGCAGCTTCTTCCATTAGCCAGTTATTCTGGCCAGGAGTTATTAATTCTGTACCTTGACTGGACAGCCTTCCCAGCGAGGTGGCGGACGCAGTCTTCGTTTCTCAGTAGTGACATCAACGAATGGTG
The DNA here is from genome assembly GCA_031216915.1 of Pictodentalium vernedei. Lineage (NCBI taxonomy): Eukaryota > Metazoa > Mollusca > Scaphopoda > Dentaliida > Dentaliidae > Pictodentalium > Pictodentalium vernedei. Next base: position 70,240,624 of record CM062292.1, on the reverse strand, counting down.
AGCCCGGTGCAGGATGAATGTTGTCCTCCCTACAGGGTTTACCACCCAAAATTGATTTTTCTAATTTATTTTTAATTCGATTTAACAGTGTGTTGGGGGCTCTATATATGCTCCTTCCTTACTCAGTTTACATAAACAGAGGGGTTGTTGGCTTTATTAATTTTGAAGACAAGACAAACACTTCTTTTTGATTGGTTAATTATTACTTTGATTATTGTTCATTATTTTCGGAACTTTAAATACACATATGCACCTTGTATGGTGATTATCTGCTCAAATTGAGCACTGGTATGTACGAGTGTTTGCAAAAACAAATAATGTAAGAGATTCTAAGATGTATGTTTTCGTATTAAACTTTCCTGCTCTTAATAGTATACATGTTCAAACTGTTCAGGGTAAATCCATATTCGATGGGTAAACCAGGTAATAACTGTTAATCCCCCAAGCTAAATTAGTGCACTTTCACCTACACTTTTACAAAAACTATTTTATTACACATCCATTAAACTTTAAACCCTTGTATTCAACGGAATCGCCGCTATGATATAAATGATTCTGTATTCAACGGGTGATGTACAAGCCGGAACTTTTTTACCGCACCGTTTAGTTACGCTTCGAAAAGTTTCCAAATTTCGTTATACAATCATCGCCCGTCTGTCGCATAGTGTGAAAATGAAAACGTCCAAAGCAAAATAAAGTCGGTTCACAAAAACTTAGCCAAAAATGAGATATTATTTTAAAAAAACCCAATCATTTCCAACCAGAACATTAACCCAGTCCCGTGGCCGTCTCGTTTTGTGGATCCCATTATATCGAAATTGGTCAACTTTATTTCGGTAAATCTTCGTACATCTTGACATGCTTCGACCTTCTTTTAAAAACGTTTCTCCCAGCTGTTTTGCAAATCTGCACATATTTGTACTTATATTTTTACGAACAGTAATAGCCACCAAATGGTTAGGCGTGAATGGGCACCAGCCCATTAACGGCTAACCATTTGGTGGCTATTACTGTTAGTAAACAGCGATACGAATTTCAACAAACACTGGTTTCGAAAAGGTTGTTTTGATTTTTTATCGATCCCTTTGATCAGTACAGCTTCAGTCAAAACAAATTCTTCACCTTTGGGTTTAAACATCAGAATTAAAATTTGTTTATTTAAATTAATTTTAATGCATGGGTTGTGTAATAAACACAGAACGCGATGTGTGTTTGAATTAGTGGGTGATAAATAGAGAGAACGCGATGTGTGTTTGAATCGGTGGGTGTTTTACATAACTCGTTGGAATGGCGTAATCATATTCCGCTCGAGCCTACGGCTCTCGCGAAATATGACTACGCTATTCCAACTCGTTATGTAAAACACCCACCGATTCAAACACACATCGCGTTCTGTCTGTATCACCCACTGCGTGCATCAAGCATTGCAGATGACGCTCTGATGCACCCGAGGGACAATTTACAGTTGAAAAGAATGTGGCGCTATTAGAGCTTTAAGTAACGATTCCCGACATTTGCTTTCCGATTTATCCGGTATGAATATTTATATTTATTTATTGATGTTTAAGGTAACATATTTATGCACAATGGCTAATCATGACCGTGACAGTTTTACAGGTGGAGGAAGCCGGAGTACCCGGAGAGAACCACCGAGCAACGACGAGCAGCTGCCAGCTCCCCAACATCGTAACTCCGCACTGCAGGGTTAGATTGGTTGAAGACATGCGTACCGTGGACGTGCTGTACGCCTTAGTACACGGCGTCATCGTGCCCCCACGCAGGCAATGGAGATGACGTGTCTTGCCCAAGGACACAACGCGGTTGCCGTAGGTGGGATTCGAACCGAGGACCTCTCGGCTTGCAGCCTGCACCTCTACCTACTGAGCCACCGCGCTTCCATCCGGTATGAATGTGATGTTGAATAGTAACAAGACTATTGCTACGTTGTGAAGTAAAAACATCACAGTAACTTCTGAGAAGATTCTGCAACCAATAAAGATTGGTACTCATATATTCAGAGTTATGGTTCTATGGACTTAAAATTTTCACTGCTCTCTGAAGTCCGTAAACTTTTTATTGTCCGGTGTGTTTCTCAGCAGTGTTTTAACCAATCATCTCCAAACTTGGTTTGAATAATAGCCGTAATAGAAACCTGTGTGCTTACGCCTTGGAGGCACATCTGATTAACCCTTTAGAAACGATGTCCAGGTGGCGTTGGTCTTATTATTCCTCGTCTTCTTTCCTGATTTCATCAACTCGTGTTTATTTCATAGAAAATAATGAATATCTTTTATAATTCATATTTTACATCGTCACGATATAGCCTGAGATGCTTATGCGAAGTTAAGCACCAATGAATAAACAAATAAAATTGTTTAACTGAAATTGAAACACCACAACGCATACAATAAAAAGAATACCTGATGTTTTATTTGAGATTTTAGCCGTCCGTGAAAACTCTTATATTCCCTTGAAGTGATTCATCAGATAGTTCTTCTGTGTACTCAAAAACAGTAGGTATACTATATTTATCTTACTATAAGTGTGTATTTGGGTCCGTAATTACCCGAATACAGCTTGTACCTGATAGAAAATCTGCATCTTTCAACAGCATAGTACAGCCGCGTGCTTGGTTACGATTTGTTTACGTTACTGTTTATAGAACATTACAAGCGTTCGAAACGCGTTTGCAAGGGACCTTCTGCGTTCCTATATACAAAATGAGAGAACAAAACACTTCACAAAAGTATAATTTTTAAATTATGGAACCACGTTGCTTTTATGCTTTCGTATCTGACTTACTGGAAGCATTAAAATGCAGTCTTTTCGGAGTGTTGAACTTGTACGCGCTCAGTAAGTTTATTTGAGGATCGCAGCAGTTCAAGGCAGCCATATACAGCTTCACCCGAAACTACAAACATTTTTATAAGTCTGAAAATAAAATCTAATATTGCAATGCTCTAGTTAACCCATTACTTAACGCACACGATATCACAATTTAGTATTTTAATTATTTGTTTTGTAAAAAATATTTTCCAAAAAAATCAACAAACCATATCATGTGATCCCTCATTGGACTGCGTTCTTGAAGGGTCAAGTGATACGGTTTTGTTGAATCTTTTTTAAAAATAATGTTTTCTCAATAGCTCATTTGTAAATTACGTAGGAGGATGCTGCTGATTCGTTAGTTAAAGTGTTAATCAAGTTATTACATGTGCGAATTGTAAGATAAATCTATCATCACCATTATGTTTGGCGGCACGGTGGCGTTGCGGCAACCGGTTCTCGTCAGATCACCGAAGTTAAGCAACGTCGAGCCCGGTTAGTCCTTGGATGGGTGACCGTCTGAGCGATCGATTCGGACTTCAGCGTTGTGTCCTTGGGCAAGGCACTTAACCCCGATTGTCCACATGTGGGCACAATGACGTCGTGTATTAAGGCGTACTGCACGTCGATGATGCGCATGTCTTCAACCAATCTAACCCTGGCTGTGCTGCAGTGCGGAGTTACGATGTTGGGGAGCTGGCAGCTGCTCGTCGTTGCTCGGTGGTTCTCTCCGGGTACTCCGGCTTCCTCCACTCGTAAAACTGTCACCGACACGATATGACCTTGTCTGTTAACGTGTCGTTAATCCCTAATAAATAAATAAATAACCATTATGTTTATATACAGAATGTTGTATCAGAGTCTCACTCTTGTTGCTAAGGCTATGTCTCGACGAGTCTTCGACGAGTCGAGTTAAGGCATTAGACACAAGCGCTCGACTCTGATACAACATTTAACAATAACATGACTTTGGAGGACATTGCAGTTTTTTAACGGTCCAACAGATGGGAATAACATCCCGACAGCTTATAAAAGGCCCGAGACGAAGTCGGGGCCGTTAACAAGCTGAATGACACTTATTGAAACTTATGGAAACTTTATTGCTTGCTGCACGGAAAGGACATTTAACCCTTTACCTAACATGAAAAGCAGACCACACTTGCAAAACAAATCCTTGAATAACTACTTTGTTTCATTTTTTGTCTCAAAAACATAGATTATGACCCCTCGTTGGAACAAGCTCGTTCCAACGAGGGGTCATAACCTATGTTTTTGAGATAGAAATGAAAAAATAATGAAAATTAATTGGCGATTTTTGAGAATATCGCTGACCGTTTTTGATCGTTACGATGGGTAAAGGGTTAAAAGATAGAAAACATCCAGCACTTAGGGATCTTTTTACGGCGCGATAGCGTATTTTCACATCCCGAATCAATAACTGAATTCACATATAGCAATTTTCATGGCATTTTAAACAGACCTAATACTCCTCCGTAAGCAGCTCGCCTTCTTCTTGAAGCTCTACTTGTGTTCATTGAACTCTCAATTCACATCAAAAATTGTTCTTCACGAGTCAATTCATTTTATATCCCAGCAAACCAAAAGCAGGTATTACAGGTTCAAAAACTCTTTGTACAATGAGAACATATGAAATGACAATTAGATTTAGAACACAATGTAACTCCACCCCAGCACCCAATGCTGTGTCTAATAGACCACTGCATATATATATACATACATATACATACGTAACTGTTAATCAAGGATCGCAGTACTAATTCCGTAAATTTCAAGCAACTGCACTCAGCGGCTTGGACGCATTTTATTTTTGTCCAACGCTACTATTTTCCTAATCTTCTCTGTCTGTTTAGCCTATTTGCATATTTTCGCCATTAATCCTACCGCCGCGATATCTGTTCACTTTTAACTTTTGGCGATCATCTAAGTGTTTTAAGCAGCGTCGGAACGCACTGGTAATGATCTTGTAGACGCAAGGTTTACTTAGTCGCTTCCCTGCACCAATGACAGCGAATAACGGGCCTATAGTGGCACTATCCCATTACAGGGCAGTCCCGGCACATCCCCACGTCGTTTCGCACCAACTAGAAAGCACCAAACTCTCACATTTATTCCTATGGGGCTACTTGGTGCATTTTAAGGCGACGGACTGCAAACAAATTTGTTTTACTCATTCAGTTATCATACTTTCATGTAATACATGGAAGTATCATGACATTTCTAAAATTACATTTCCTTTTAATTTTCGAAGGCTATATTAAAATCGGGTTCTACCGGGAGTTAGGACCTTCTAGAATTTATCTAACGGTATTTTTTTACCATTTGCTTTCTACTTTTACCCCGGTTTCTTTTCTTTTCGAGTTGTATTACACACTCGTTCAGTCAGAATGTGGCTTACGAGAACTTCTATCGCCACATTTCATTTCTTTCGTCGTCTGTATGTATTTTTTCTTGATGCGTCTGTACCCTGAAGAAGGGCTTCATCAATCCGAAAGCTAGGTGAAAATTGTTTTTTTCCTGTGTTATTTGAGCTTTATTTAGACGAATATATATATATATATATATATATATATATATATATACATACATATATGAAATGTGAATGTTTAGATATTAATTAACAGAGTGCTGAGACCGGTTTGACCATACAGAATATCCGAGATTATCCTTGTACTAATCTTCTGCACATGATTGTATTATGTATTTGTCAAACAAATTTCCGCCAAAAACACTATTTTGTAGTCATAAATAAACTACACGTGTTATTGCACGTGTTCTACAGTCGCGTGTAGTGACGTATTTTCAAGATGGAATCGATTTCGTCTTCATCCAATACATTTTGAAGAATCCGAGGTATTTGTTCAACAGTGAGTTAATACTACAGTTAAAACTAAAAGTCCTGTCCTGAAATGCGCACAAATAGCACGTCGATATGCGCGTTAATCTACGCGATATGGCCATAGTAAGGCTGTAAATATGGCCTGTGCACAAGCAATGTTTCAGCCAATGGACCTCCGGGTAACCCGGAGGTCCATTGGCTGAAACATTACCCGTGTTTACTATGAGTAACCAGGATAACCTGCCGTGCTTTGGATGCCATTCGACATGGCAATTGCGTGCAATTCCTACGCGCAATTAAGCCTAGATAAGCGCACAGTTCGTGACTCACTTCCATCACTTCTCATTTGAGATATTTTATACATGCAGCAGTGGAAGACATAACGCATATTTGATTCTCGCCCTACGTCGGATTCGTGGCAATCGCGACCTAATGGGATATAATATCCTAGATACTATTCGTAGTTCCTTCTAATGAGCTGGTGACGTGCTGTCATGAGCTGGGACGTGGCTGAAGGAGCTTCGTTCGGGGAGAGTGCTTCTTCTGAATTGAGACTGACGGCCAAACATCCAACCTTTGGGGTCTAGAGTTAGAATACTTACTTATGCCCGTCAACCCCTGCTGGGTTTTGGATCGCCAGCCACAGATCTCAAGAGTCCTCTATCCTGCGCCATTCTTTCTAGCTGGTTCCACGTGTAGTCCATCCTGGTGATGTCGGCTTCGAGGTCGCGCCGCCAGGTGTTTCTTGGACGGTCTTTGTTCTGTTTGCCTCGGGGTTCCACTCCAGTGCATGCTTAGTGATGTTGGTTGGAGGTTTGCGTAGGGTGTGTCCTATCCAGCCCCATCTTTCTTCCCAAGTTCTTCATCTGCAGGACTTTGTTGAGTTGTTGCCCAAAGACAGACAGGCATAGCTGGTTATGTCTGGCCAGCGGAACTTGAGAATTCTTCTTATGCAGCTGTTGATGAAGGTCTGGACTTTCCTGACTGTTGTCTTGGTCGTTCTCCACGTCTGTGCTCTATACAGTAGGACAGGCTTCACGTTGGAGTTGAACAGACGCATCCTGGTTGTCAAGGACAGCTCCCTGGATGTCCAGATGTTCCTGGGCTGAATGAAGGCGGTTCTTGCTTTGCCGATCCTTACCTTGACACGTGCGTCTGTGCCGCCCTGCTGGTCGATGCTGCTACCCAGTAGGTGAAGGACTGCCCTTCCTCCAGAGGAATTTGCGTTCAGGGTGACTGGTTCGTTGCTGGTAGAGTTGATCTTGTGGGTCCTGGTCGTGTCCTTGTGGATGTTGAGGCCAACCTGCATTGTTGCGGCTGCCACTACTTTGGTCTTCTCGTGCATCTGCTGGTGGCTGTGGGAAAGAAGGTCGTCGGCAAAATCCACGTCATCGAGGTGGGTCCACCTGGTCCACTCGATTGCGAGGAGAAAGTGAAACGGAGACAACAGGCATCCTTGTCTAACTCCGGTTCGTGTCGGGAAGCTGTTCACGAGTAGCGAGAATTAGAATCTGTCTTCGAAAATCTCTACCACCAGTACTTTGAAGTTATAGAGTTGGGATGGCGCCCTATTGCACTCAGGGGATGAAATATTGACCCAGATGGAAAATCCCCAGAAATGTGGTTCAAGAATCACTAAATGTCGGCCACAGCCGCAGATAAAATACAGAATAAATAGGTACTGTGGCCGGCAAGATGATTTAAACCACGAGTAGGATAAGTGTTTTAACCAAGAGGCTCTGCCGAGTGGTTAACATCCTTATTCTACAAGTGGTTTAAATCTGATTACCGGCCCTAGTACCTATTTGTTTCATTTATACCATGCCCTTAATAAATAATCGACTTTCTCAATTAAAATGGAGAAAAAACGATACTTTCTATCGCAAACAAATAGGTTTGTTTTGTTTACATCTGCGCCGGTGGGCAGTACTACCGGCTGCACGTAAATGCTTGATTGACAGCTAGACATATCGTCAAAGTTGATTGAATTTACCTTCCTTTTTCAGTCACATTATTATTAACAATTCTTAAATTTTATTTTAAATATTTAATAGTAGGTATTTTAAACTTAAATCATTTACACGAAGTAGATAGTACATACAGCAAAATGTCGTATGTTTGAATGAAACATCGTAAAGTGTGAATGTGTCGAAGTCGGCAAATTGGGTCATGTCAAAGGTCAAGTTGGCTGTAGTCCCTACTATAGGTGTAAATTTTTGTTTGGAATTCCCACAGAAAGCGTTTTACCCGCAGTAGCAGCTTTACACCTACACCTGTAGTTGGGTTAAGGCTAAACTTTAACATACTGACTTTTCACAGGCAATAACATAGGTAAGCATGGTATAAATATCACTAAACTACTACCATAGGGCATAATATTTCCAACTGTTAATGGCTGGAGGCATAAGTTCTGACTATTGAAAATTTTGGCCGTGATTTGCGGGCTCCCGGTGGTTAGTAACCTCTCCCAGCCACGCCCCTGGTCGTAAGACAGAATATTGCAATAGCTCTTCCGAGGGCACTTTCCAAAAGTGTATCTCATCTCAAAATTTCCACAACACAAAAGTAAAAAAAAACACTCACAATTGTTGCCCCATTGCTATAGAGTAGATCATGGTACAAAGCCCGCGAATGGTATGAAAGGAAGAAGGCAATCGTGGAGGAATATTGACTGATGAGTTCTTGTCTGTACCATGCGTACGCGTCTATACCAGGGATCCGGCTCAGTGTTCATGCTGAGTGGAAACAGTTTGGTGCCACATGTTTAGCCATTCTGAATATTTTACTGCCAAACAAAGTGTTAATTATTTCAAGAGTGAACGGACAATTGGGCACTGAAAAAATTCCGACAAAACTTGGAAGTTCTGACGAAATCATCGGTAGGCGAGAGGTGCGGTCATCAAAGCCATATCAATATGCCACTGGTTCAATTAATGGCCAGGCTGATTGCTGTCGGTACGAATACCTGTTGTTGTACTTAGATGATAACATATAGATCGACTAATCTACTAATTACTGTTAATCCACTGGGCTTTGTTATTCGTGTGTCTTTACAAAAGTGAGTATTTAATTAGATAAATACAGAGTATCATGATAATGTGCATGTCATGTGATTTGCATCAGATTCTCGGTGGTGTCCAGAATGGGATCACAACTCGCCGACGCTTTGCCGGCGAGTTGTGATCCCATTCTGGACACCACCGAGAATCTGATGCAAATCACAGGACATGCACATTATCATGGTAATTCATTTATCTAACAATTCCGTCGCATACACAGATTAAATCGCAAATTATTAATACAGTTTTGGGACATAATGTTGGGCGAGAAAAAGTTTTAAAAAACTCATTTTTTATGAAACAATATTGTTGTGCACTTTAACAAACAATGAGTAACGCGGTCACCGCAAATTTTCAAAGTTGCGTGCGTTGTAAAATTATTCACTTATTGTGTGTGTGTGGATGTGGGGATGGGGGTGGGAGCATTGGCTATTAATAGTACTGTCGCTAATTGTAAGGAATTATGTTTTATTTTGTAAGGGATCAGCTTAGTCGATCAATGAAACGCATAGAATGTATTCATGCATCTGTTATGATAGCCCGCTGCGTTCCCGGAAACGAGTCATCTGTATGATATGGAATCAGAATGAGTCGTCTATATGATACGGAATCGGAACTCATTATGTGATACGTATGGTTTCTCGTGGTTTTCAAGCCAAAATGTATATGATTGTTAGATAAATACTTCATACCCTCGCGAATGAAATATGTATCTAAGTGAATACTGCGTTTTGTAAACTTGAAGAAAAAGAAGTTATTAAATATTTTTGTTTGTTTCGGTATCGATCACGCAATTGAGAGAAATATTTTGGTGCCAAAATTTGAGTCAACGACGGTTTTTTTGTTCCAAATCAAACTAAAGATGGTCTGTCGCCCGGTATACCCCCACCATGGCATACCGTCCAGTGTGGGTGACTGAAAATGGGCATTCAATTTTTCTAAGTAAAAAAAAACAATATGGCCGCCAGTCGGCCATCTTGAATCTGATCGGGGAAAAGATTATGTCGCGCGCAGATCCTCATCGTGTTGATCATTTTGGTGAAGTTTCATGAAAATGCAACTAAAACTGTGGAAGTAGTTCGCTCCACATGTGGTTTGCAAAATTCAATATGGCCTCCAGTCAGCCTTTTTGAATCTGATGTGGAAAAAAATTATGTCACGCACTGCTCATCATGTCGATCAATTTATTTTGAGTTTCATGAAAATGCAGCAAAAATTCGATCTGGATAGAAATTATGTCGCGCACTACCCCTCGTCATGTTGGTCATTTTTGTGAAGTTTCATGAAAATGCGACTAAAACTGGAAGTAGTTCGCTCCACAAATTTACATGTGCAACAGACCGACATCAACCGACCGACCGACAGGTTGACTCCTATATACTCCCCCCCCCCCCCAACTTCGTTTTGTGGGGGTATAAATTGGTGCAGTTGGCTAAATTAGCACCCGCCAGCTCCGGGTGCGTGCAAATGCTGTTGAAGAAGCATGAGGCATTAACTTCTAGCTACTGAGTATTTTCTTTTATGCCATGATTACCTATTCTACTATATTATTTATTTATTTATTTATTTATTTATTTATTTATTTATTTATTTATTGGTGTTTATGGTCACATATTTTTGCACAATGGCTAATCATGACCATGACAGTTTTACGGGTGGAGGAAGCCGGAGTACCCGGAGAGAACCACCGAGCAACGGCGAGCAACTGTCAGCTCCCCAACATACTAACTCCACACAAGCAGGGTTAACATTGGTTGAAGGCAAGGGCACCATCGACGTGCAGAACGCCTTAGTACACGGCGTCACCGTGCCCCCACATGGGTAATGGGGGTGAAGTGTCTTGCCCAAGGACACAACGCGGTTGCCGCAGTTGGGATTCGAACCGAGGACCTCTCGGCTTGCAGCCTGCACCTCTACCTACTGAACCACCGCGCCCTCTATTCTACTATATATGAAAAGCCTATGGCATACATTTTAGCTTTATACAGCAACTGTGGTGAACACGCCAGCAATGGGATTTCAATAGTCAAAATTTACATGTACATTGGAACTACATCCTTGACCTTTGGTGACGTCGACCTGAATGCGAGGTTGTCTAAATTTATCGCAAAGAGTGAAATCAAAGCGGCAATTATTTATTACGTTTTTAGATGAGTTTGCCCCACAAAACACCAAAAATTAACAAACATGCATTCTCTCATGTTAATAAAGCATCCATAACTTGAAATGGTATGTTATTATGTTCTTAAAATGAAAAAAGCCCTGTTTCTGTTTCTATTTCGTTTCGGTGATCAAATTGACAGCGGAAGTACCGCCCACCGATGCTCACGTAAACAAAAACAAATTCGCACGAATGTACGGCTGCTGCTCAGTAAAATCGTGAAAAACAATAGCGACTCTTAATAACCTGACGATCATGGTATAAATAAAATATACCCAAAGTAGCTTGTTGTACCAAATGTTCACCACTCGTGGTGAACATTTGGTACACCAAGTTACTATGGGTGTATACTATAATATACACTTGTCTGTGATAGTGCAATGTGTTCTTGGTAGGTGTAGCTTCAATGTGATATAACAAACCTTGCACAAGGTTGAGAGGGATATGGCAGTTTTTGGACCGGCCAGTCATCCCTTATTGTGCGTACTGACCTCAGCTTCGCTTTACGCCGTCAATGTACACATACTCGCCGTTCCATAACCTGCAATATGACTCGCAACCTCGTGCAATATTTGTTAAATATTGCTTACAAGAGCCAGAATTGTACCTTCCCAACATAACCGATTATATGTGTATTTGGCATGTAAATCTCATAAAATCAAGTCATGGCTATTGTAAAGCAGATAAGACTTGTTTTGATGGAAATTCAATAAAGGTCAGCCTGAAGAACGCATTATGCATTTTTAAGCGGATGGTGTTTCACTGTTTTATTTCGGTTTTTAGGTGGAGAGGTAGGTGACTGGAAGACACCTGTTAATCCGCAGATAATCACAGAGCATCGGTAAGTAGCTATCAGACATTCAAACGCACTAACCGGATTCAATCGGGGTTTGAGTCCTTGTCAAATTAACTGAAGGGACGGTGCACGTGTCATTGTTCCGAATTTGAAAATCGGCGGTTAAGTGTCTCGGAAAAGAACACAGCGCAAGTGGCTGTGGTCCAGACCGTGCCGACAACCTTTCGATTACAAGTCCATTGCGCTAGCCACTGAGCCACTCCTCACTAGCAAGAGAAATACTCCTATTAATAAGGGAATTGTTCTTGTCAAAATTAATGAAGACTTTATTTTGATAAAAAGTGAAAAATATAAGCCTTACAATATTTGACTCCACATTTTGTTTTCAAAATAGATGCGTTAAACATTCGCTACTCAGATAATTATTTCGATTCTGTTTAATTATTGGGTAATTAAGACAATGGTCTACAAGGCACATGCTGTAAAGTGTTTATTCATTTCGTGCCAGAAATGTTTGGTTTCTAACTCTTATTACACGCATGTTCTATGTAATCTGCATCTACAGCAACACTAAACCATGGGGAAAATGAAATCTGTTCGACACGTATGTGCGGAACGGAAATCGTTGACGGACTGTTTTTAAATAGAAGAGGAATTTCACTGAAATTTTCTACAAATACTGCAACGCAATTACAATCAATTTGAATCGATGGCGATAGCTGAAAATCGTCCCCTGAATTCCAATGTGCTCTATGTGCCAATAGGCACAGAGAACACATTGGAACTCAGAGGACAAAATAGTAACACGGGTTCCCCTGGTAAATTTGGTTGGCGATAAAATGTGTTCTTAGTATTGATAGTGGTCAAATGGATTGCTGAGTGTCCTAATAATTGATTTCATTTACGCGAAGGCGTGTATTATTTATTTATTTATTTATTGATATTTGAGGTCACATATTTATGCACAATGGCTAATCATGACCGTGACAGTTTTACGGGTGGAGGAAGCCGGAGTACCCGGAGAGAACCACCGAGCAACGACGAGCAGCTGCCAGCTCCCCAACATCATAACTCCGCACTGCAGCACATGCAGGCAGGGTTAGATTGGTTGAAGACATGCGTACCAACGACGTGCAGTATGCCTTAGTACACGGCGCCATCGTGCCCCCACATGGGCAGTGGGGGTGAAGTGTCTTGCCAAAGGACACAACGCGGTTGCCGCAGGTGGGATTCGAACCGAGGACTTCTCGGCTTGCAGCCTGCACCTCTACCTACTGAGCCCCCGCGCCCCCGCGAAGGCGTGTAAAAAACACAGAACGACACACGGGTGCGCAAGGGTTAGTCGATATCGACTAGCCCATCCACACCCGTGTGTTGTCCTGTGTATTTCCTTCTTGACTCACAAAATTGTTCTACCCAACGAACAAGATATCAAAATTTACTATTTTAATAATTGTTTTTTATTTCTATTTTTTTTTCTTTTCAACACAACCGTACTAGCTCTTTCCAATAAGAGTTCACATGCATGGTTTTGCTGACTTTTTTTGAAAAGTATATTTTCCTACAGTGCGTGGAGAGCGTATTGTAACTAAATCACCCGCGGAGTGGAGTTATCACCCAAGCTATAACTTTCAAATTGTGGAAAATATCGACAAAAAACACAAGCAATGTTTACGCCAATGGACCTCCGGGTTTTACCCGGAGGTCCATTGGCTGAAACTTTGCTGGTGCTGGTTATGCTTTGCAACAAATTTGCAATTATTGCTCGGGTGGAATCTCCACTCTGCGGGTAATTTAGTGATAATACACTCTCCACGTACTGTAAGTATTGAAAAGTACGAAAACGGATTCTTTCGATTCGTTGGGTAAAGGATTAGCCCTTTACCCAACGAATCGGGACATCCGTCCTCGCGATACGCAAATTCAGCAGCTGAAAAAATATTATTTTTTCAAAAAGGTTCAACAAAACCATATCATGTGATCCCTCTTTGCAACGTGCTCGTCGAGCTCTTTCCAATGAGGGGTCGCATTATATGGTTTTGGTGAACTTTTTGGAAGAAATTTAAAAAATGGCATTTAAAATTATAAATGTTGATATCGTCTGCGTTGGGTAAAGGGTTAAAGCCGACCCTTGAAGAGAAATTCGTGGTATTCTGTTTGAATAAAATCGGTTCAATTTACATTTCCATGTTGTTTCAGACTGCCTGCTCAAAAACATATTTTAACACCACACCCAACACACAGAATATCAACATTTATTATTTTATTTATTGTTTTTTAACTTTCTTCAAAAAAAATAAACAAAACCATATCATGTGACTATTAATGAAGCGAGCTGAACGTTGAGCTCGTACCTCTGAGGGAGGAGGGGGGTCGCGTAACATTGTACGCTTCTGTTGAAATGTTTTGAAAAATATATTTTCGCACTGCTTAATTTGAAAATTACGAGGCCGAGAGCAGGCCGATTGTTAGGTAAAGAGTTAAAGTCGATCTTGAAGAGACATTTCTGGTGTTCTGTTTGAATAGAATCCGCTCAAGTTGTAAATTTCACACATATTATTTTAACTCTGCGTTTATTGACAATTAGGAAAATGCAGCAACTTCTTCAATGTGTCCGATAACATTTCAAATCCTCCAAAAATAAGCAGAGTAGTTTTGATATGAAGCTGTGTTTGATTCCTTTATAAACATATACACAGAACGACACACGCACGTGAATGGGTTAATCGTTATGCCACGAGTGTCAGTGTGAGAGGATAAACCGAGATATCCTTCCGCGATGGCACAAGTGCCATATCGATTAATCCACTCACACGCGTGTGTCGTTCTGCGTTTATTACACGCCTTCACGTCTATAAAAAACAATTATCAGAAGGACATTCAGCAATTCATTTGACAATTATCAACAAACAGAACACATTTTATCGCCAACCAAATTTACGAGAGGAAACGTGTTACTCTTTCGTCCCCTGAGTTCCAATGTGTTCTGGCACATAGAACACGTTGGAACTCAGGGGACGATTTTCAGCTATCGCTAGCGATTCAAATTTTAACTGCGTTGCACGATTTGTAGAAAATTCCAGTGAAATTTCGCTTCTATTTAAAAATAGTCCGTCAACGATTTGCGTTCCACACATATGTGCGGATTAGATTTCCATTTTCTGCATGGTTTAGTGTTGTTGTAGATGAGAATTTCACTAAACAGTCGTGTTATAAATGAAGTTATGTTTACGTTAATTTCAAAATGTTTTTATGTTAGTTTCAAGATTAAGTGTAATAATGTATACACTTGTCTGTGGTAGTGCAATATGTTCTTGGTAGATGTACCTTCGATGCGATATAACAAATCTTGCACGAGGTTGAGAGGGATATGGCAGTTTATGCACTGGCCAGTCAACCCGTATTGTGCATACTGACCTCAGCTTCGCTTTATCCCGTCAATGTACACATTATGGATTCACTCGCCGTTCCATAACCTGTAATATGACTCGCAACCTCGTGCAATATTTGTTAAATATTGCTCACAAGAGCCAGAAATATACCTCCCCAACCTAACCGATTATTTGTGTATTTCGCATGAAAATTTACGGACGTGAAAACCGTAATTTATTACCAGTTCCTTATTCGACATTCGTTGTCAACCAATTTTTTTATCGACAACGAATGTCGAATAAGGAACTGGTAATAAGTAACGGTTGTGACATCTCCGGAAAATCTATCTGCCATGTAATATAATCGTGAATGGATAACTTACACGAAACGCACATATCGTTGTTGGATTTCAATCAGTCTCAGCATCCTCAAGAAGTATATACGATCATCGGTAAATCTACAGGCCGCTTTTAATCGAATAGTTGCAAATAACTGTACCCGACCCTTGAAAATCATGTTATTGCAACATTATCACGTGTAGTGATTTTGTCGGGTAATCTGAGATGAAGATAAACAAAAAGAGTTTGAAAACAATGAATATCAAATGTATAAAATCGAAGGAATGTTTTATCATACGGTTGCTTGATTTACTTCCCGGTCTCAAATATCTCATTTAAGGAATACATTCCGAAAATCATACTCGCTAACTTCAACGTAAGACGTATCGATGTCCACCAGGCGTGCAATGCTTTCAATAGTTCTTCCTTTTTGGTTATTTTTTTCGATTATTGGATAAACACGATAAGAGAAAAGTGATACAGCGCGTGAAAGACAAAGTGGACAACACGAGACATGTAAATCTCCAATATAGATAATTCTATTATTCTAGTGCGTCGCGAATTTCAAATTGTGGATAATTCTATTATTCTAGTCCATCAGACTAAGAATGTCGAGTCGGATCGAATCTCATTTCTTTTCAAGTTATCGATACAGTGCAACCCTGTTAATTAAATATTTATTTATTTATTTAAGAATTGAATGCAATTTTTATAATCTTTATTGGAGTATGAACGTGTGGGGATGGGTACAAATTATGTATGAATTCCTTCCGGATTCATACAATTTGTACCCATTCCCAAACGTTCATACTCCAATAAAGATTATAAAAATTGCATTCAATTATTATAATTACATTCCGTAACTGTTTAAACTACTTTTTACCAAACAACAAAGCAGAAAGACGAAATAAAACATGTACGAACGAAAGAGGCGAAAAACCACTCTCACAGAAAAGACAAAGCGCACAACTCTGATTTTTAATTTTCACAACTTTAGAAATGGAAACGAGTATTTTAGTAACGGGCTTTATGCCACAGTTGGGAAATGTCACCAAAGAAACAGCTGCGAAGTTGATCAGTGCGAGAGGCGCTAAAAGTTAAAAACCCGCCAAAACACCGCCCGAATTACATTCTGTCAACAGCGCTCTACTGTAAATGCGGGGTAAAGTTCGTCCAAATGTATTCATTGGAAAATGAATTACATTTGGTCATGACGTTTTCATCCAGCTGACCGGTGGGAATTGAGTATAACTACATTAACAGTGTAAGTATTGGGATTTAACGACTAATTATTTAGCAAGGGTATCTCATATCAGGATGTAAATAGAATAAACGCTTTGCCAGTGAAAATCGTTCAATTAACAGGAGTACTCAGTTAACAGGGATTTGGACACTTCCCGTTTATTGATTTATTGTGATTTAACTTTCCACAGCCAGGGTCACCTTGTGTCGACAGTTTTACGGGTAGAGGAAGCCGGAGTACGCGGTGAGAACCACCAGACAACGCCGAGCAACTGTCAGACTCCCCAACGCACTAAACTCCACACAAGCAGGGTTGGCATTGGTTGAAGACAGGTGCACCATCGATGTGCAGCACGCCTTAGTACAAGCTCTCACTGTGCCCTCGCGTGGGAAATCGGGATTAAGTGGCTTGCCCAGGGACACAACACAATTACCCCTGGCAGGGATTGAACCGCGGACCTTTCGGTTTGAAGTTCAATTTCGTAACATGAAGTCACCTCGCTTCCAATTAACAGGAGTATCCAGTTAACTGGAATTTGGTCACTTCCTGTATTCTAGAGATAAATTGAGCATTTACTCTATTATATCTTGTTTGCCAGAGCTCATGGAGCTCTGGCAAACAAGATATAAAAGATTAAATGCTTGTACTTAATGTACTAAGACCAAATAAGTGTGTAAACATAAGGAGTTAGGTGATTATCAGGGCAATTTCACAACATGTTGCATTTTTTATTCAACTAACTGGAGTGTACTCTATAACCAATATGGAACTAAGAGATTAAATATGTGTAGACGGTATGAGAAATGGCTTTGTGTGAAAAAATTATATTCAATTAACAGGGATATTCTCTTTAGAGATAACCAATTAAGTGGGATCCATTGTATTGCACAACGGCTAATATTCAACATCTCCACTCAAGTTTTTCACTCAACGGTAACTCGTTTCTGTGGGCAAATCAATCGAAAATGCAGAATATTCTTGAAACGAAATCAACAGAAGCGTGTTCAAGAAAAACTTGGCTTCCAAATTATTTTCGTTAACTTCCATTTATGTCCATAATAATCCTTACTGTCCTAGCTAGTGTTCACGCTGGTCCGAAACTAATGGAGTGAAACATTATGCCATTCGTGATATTTTAGTGCCAAACAAAGTGTTTGGGTGACAAAACGTAAGGTAAGTAGGTGTGTGTGTAGGGGGCAGTGGCGTAGGAACCGGGGTGTAAGGGGGGTATTTACCCCCCCCCCCCCCCTCCCAAAAAAAAACAAAATGTCCAAAACTTTGTAAATCATATCTAGTATCTATTCGAAAATAACCACATACATCTGCATGTTCTACATCATACAGGCGCACATAAAACCTGTATGATCTACACCATTTGCAGTGCATAGAAAAGTTGGTAGCCGATGTCACTGACTGATTTGACGCTCAACAGGTTCACATCTTCCTCTCTGACATACATCCTCCTTTAACCCTTTACCCAACGTAACGGTCAAAACCGGCCAACGCTATTCTCAAGAATCGCCAATTAATTTTCATGATTTTTTTCATTTTTTGCCTCCAAAACATGACCCCTCATTGGAACGAGCTCGTTCCAATGAGGGGTCCTAACCTATTTTTTGGAGCCAAAAAATGAAAAAAATTAGTTAGTCAAGAATTTTTTTTGCAAGTGTCGTCTGCTTTTCATGTTAGGTAAAGGGATAAACACCAAAAATTAACAGCAACGATACCTTGATTTTTTTACTTGAGAAGCGAGGAATGAGTTCTCAGTAGTGTTCATATTTCACAAATTTTCTCCTGGTATCCCCCTCCCGCACACTCCCCGGGTTTGGCTACGCAGGGCGGGCCGCTAAAGGCGACCATACAGTCCCCTACTAGCTCCCGTTTACAATACCCCCCCCCCCAATATTATAAGCTTCCTACGCCCCTGGTAGGAGGGGGTGTGCTCTTTTAAGTATGCTGTAGACATGTACACTTTTTGTTGCACTCAGATAATAACGTTAACGGTATCATCCAAAGTATCACTTTCAAATTCTGTACATATGGACAAAAAACACAAGCAACACAAGCAATGTTTCAGCCAATGGACCTCCGGGTTTAACCCGCAGGTTCATTGGCTGGAACTTTGCTTGTGCTTGTTATGCTTTGCAACAAATCTGCAATTATTACTTGGGTGGAATTTCCACTCTGCGGGTGATTTAGTGATAATACACTCTCCACGTACTGTACAAAGCGAGCTCTTGTCCAATCAGAGGAGGAGCGTTTTAGTCTTATTGGAACATTATTTTACTGAAATAAATTATGTTTATGTTCAAAAAGAAAGAAGATGGAAAACAAGCGAAATCTAAAGCGGCCCATACACTATCAATATTATTGCCAATAATATTGAGTGAATAATATTGACAATATATTTTTTGCCACAAACTACTCAATAGTTTCTTCAATATTTTCGGTCATTTCTTCGTCTGCCACCGCGCCGTAAACATGGATCCAGTTGTGGGTTTAGGCGTGGTACGGGCTCTGAGTAACGAAAAACAAAATAAAAAGAAATGGTGGACTAAACGATGGTTTTTAGAAAGACACACATTTGGTCATGGTGCCCTTATGGAGGAACTCCGAATTAATCATCCTCCTTTGTTGCATTCTCATAGAGTTCTTGGTACTTGGAAAGCAGGGTGCTGTATGCTGCTTCCTTCTTAGAGCGGTTAGCATATTCAGCACTGGTAATTTTCCAGAGACATGGCAGATCTTTGTATATTTCAATGCACTCTAGTATGAACTTTCGTTCATCCTCTTTGGTGTTCTTTGCCATGTTTACGCTACGGTGACTTCAGATTTAATGAAATATTGCGTAATATTATTGACGGAACCCACACACTATCAATATTATTGACGGTCGTAAAATATTGAAGAAAATATTTCAGAGATCTCAGATATTCGTCAATAATATTGATCAATCTTCAATATCTCCCACACACTGGCAATAATATTGTCAATACCGTTTATTGACAATATTATTGTCAATAATATTGATAGTGTATGGGCCGCTTAATGCAATAGCACACACAATAACAAAGAAAACAACTTGTAATTAAGGTATTCGTCAGTAAACTTTATAAATTATTGTGATGAATTGACGGTAACATGGTCTGAGGTTTGCGGCTCAGAGTTTATGTTCGATCGAAACGCGAAGTCTCGTGGTTGAACATACGCTCAGACAATTTAAACAACACTTTATCCGGAACACCGTCTACTGCACGTGTGAAATATCCAGAAAAATGACGCGGCTTGCTAGTCACTCCGTTGATGAAGAAATTACGAAACGGGCGACGTCATTTGAAATATTTCGCGTCGTGACGTCAAACGGTAACATTTGATATTGGAGCCATAAACATAAAAGAAACTACGCCAGCTCTCATCCAGTCAGAGGGCGAGGATTTTAATCTTATTTTGAACATAATTTGGGAGACAAGCCAGCGTAATCATGACACTACGGCTTTGGTGGGTCTTCATTTCTGATTGTATTGTCATCAAAATTTCGATCAAATCAAGTCTCGATTGAGCAACATTTATAGCATCCATTGGCACAAAATGAATCTTTAACCCTTTACCCAACGAATCGCCCGCATCCGTCCGCGTAATATGCAAATTCAGCAGTTGAAAAAATATTATTTTTCAGAAACTTTCAACAAAACCTTATCATGTGACCTCTCCTTGGAACAAGCTCGATGAGCTCGTTCCAACGAGGGGTCACATGATATGGTTTTGTTGAAATTTTTTGAAAAATTTAAAAAAATGATAATTAAAATAATAAATTTTGATATCGTCTGCGTTGGGTAAAGGGTTATGAAATTTGCAGACTCAGTCGTCCGGAATATATCAGTTTTCCAACCAGTTGAAATATTCCAGACGAGTGAATCGAAACATAGGCGATGACCTAATTTAGTGCTAGACTGGTTCCTTACCCTAGAGATGTTGAATTTCTAACTGAATTAGACTTTTGGCCTGAGCTTGGGCCTTGGAATCAAGGCAATTCCATTTCTCGCTCGCATTTTCTTGCGTTGCACTGGTAGAACAACTGGAATTCTCATGTGTCCACTCTTGTGTATTTGTTCACCCCACCCCCCGCCCTCCTCAACTTTCACAGCTCCCTATTTCCCCAGCTCTAGATATGTATTTCGGATATTTAAATGTCATGGATGGTCCTATTTAACTATATATCACACACAGGGATATCATGTTTGAACAAAGCATTAGCTAGCATCTACAGTTGATATATACTATTCAAAAAAGTAAGGGATATCCAAACTGATGTTGATATGTTCGGAAAATGGTATTGGATACGCGTGATTGGACATATCAATATGTTACCAAGTTTAGTGTGGATCATGAATGTCACCTGCCCACGAAAACTTTGTGTAGGTTTTTCGCACGAGCGCCGCGTTAATGTCTGTGGGGTACGTTTTGAAATTTGCATTTGTACTGGACGGGCTTTTTCGGAGGTCAGTCAACCCGTATTGTGCATACTGACCTCAGCTTCGCTTTATCCCGTCAATGTACACATTATGGATTCACTCGCCGTTCCATAACCTGCAATATGACTCGCAACCTCGTGCAATATTTGTTAATTATTGCTCACAAGAGCCAGAAATATACCTTCCCAACCTAACCGATTATTTGTGTATTTCGCATGAAAATTTACGGACGTGAAAACCGTAATTTATTACCAGTTCCTTATTCGACATTCGTTGTCAACCAATTTTTTTATCGACAACGAATGTCGAATAAGGAACTGGTAATAAGTAACGGTTGTGACATCTCCGGAAAATATATCTGCCACGTAATATAATCGTGAATGGATAACTTACACGAAACGCACATATCGTTGTTGGATTTCAATCAGTCTCAGCATCCTCAAGAAGTATATACGATCATCGGTAAATCTACAGGCCGCTTTTAATCGAATAGTTGCAAATAACTGTACCCGACCCTTGAAAATCATGTTATTGCAACATTATCACGTGTAGTGATTTTGTCGGGTAATCTGAGATGAAGATAAACAAAAAGAGTTTGAAAACAATGAATATCAAATGTATAAAATCGAAGGAATGTTTTATCATACGGTTGCTTGATTTACTTCCCGGTCTCAAATATCTCATTTAAGGAATACATTCCGAAAATCATACTCGCTAACTTCAACGTAAGTCGTATCGATGTCCACCAGGCGTGCAATGCTTTCAATAGTTCTTCCTTGTTGGTTATTTTTTTCGATTATTGGATAAACACGATAAGAGAAAAGTGATACAGCGCGTGAAAGACAAAGTGGACAACACGAGACATGTAAATCTCCAATATAGATAATTCTATTATTCTAGTGCGTCGCGAATTTCAAATTGTGGATAATTCTATTATTCTAGTCCATCAGACTAAGAATGTCGAGTCGGATCGAATCTCATTTCTTTTCAAGTTATCGATACAGTGCAACCCTGTTAATTGAATATTTATTTATTTAAGAATTGAATGCAATTTTTATAATCTTTATTGGAGTATGAACGTGTGGGGATGGGTACAAATTATGTATGAATCCCTTCCGGATTCATACAATTTGTACCCATTCCCAAACGTTCATACTCCAATAAAGATTATAAAAATTGCATTCAATTATTATAATTACATTCCGTAACTGTTTAAACTACTTTTTACCAAACAACAAAGCAGAAAGACGAAATAAAACATGTACGAACGAAAGAGGCGAAAAACCACTCTCACAGAAAAGACAAAGCGCACAACTCTGATTTTTAATTTTCACAACTTTAGAAATGGAAACGAGTATTTTAGTAACGGGCTTTATGCCACAGTTGGGAAATGTCACCAAAGAAACAGCTGCGGAGTTGATCACTGCGAGAGGCGCTAAAAGTTAAAAACCCGCCAAAACACCGCCCGAATTACATTCTGTCAACAGCGCTCTACTGTAAATGCGGGGTAAAGTTCGTCCAAATGTATTCATTGGAAAATGAATTACATTTGGTCATGACGTTTTCATCCAGCTGACCGGTGGGAATTGAGTATAACTACATTAACAGTGTAATTATTGGGATTTAACGACTAATTATTTAGCAAGGGTATCTCATATCAGGATGTAAATAGAATAAACGCTTTGCCAGTGAAAATCGTTCAATTAACAGGAGTACTCAGTTAACAGGGATTTGGACACTTCTCGTTTATTGATTTATTGTGATTTAACTTTCGACAGCCGGGATCACCTTGTGTCGACAGTTTTACGGATAGAGGAAGCCGGAGTACCCGGTGAGAACCACCAGACAACGCCGAGCAACTGTCAGACTCCCCAACGCACTAAACTCCACACAAGCAGGGTTGGCATTGGTTGAAGACAGGTGCACCATCGATGTGCAGCACGCCTTAGTACAAGCTCTCACTGTGCCCTCGCGTGGGAAATCGGGATTAAGTGCCTTGCCCAGGGACACAACACAATTACCCCTGGCAAGGATTGAACCGCGGACCTTTCGGTTTGAAGTTCAATTTCGTAACATGAAGTCACCTCGCTTCCAATTAACAGGAGTATCCAGTTAACTGGAATTTGGTCACTTCCTGTATTCTAGAGATAAATTGAGCATTTACTCTATTATATCTTGTTTGCCAGAGCTCATGGAGCTCTTTCAAACAAGATATAAAAGATTAAATGTTTGTACTTAATGTACTAAGACCAAATAAGTGTGTAAACATAAGGAGTTAGGTGATTATCAGGGCAATTTCACGACATGTTGCATTTTTTATTCAACTAACTGGAGTGTACTCTATAACCAATATGGAACTAAGAGATTAAATATGTGTAGACGGTATGAGAAATGGCTTTGTGTGGAAAAATTATATTCAATTAACAGGGATATTCTCTTTAGAGATAACCAATTAAGTGGGATCCATTGTATTGCACAACGGCTAATATTCAACATCTCCACTCAAGTTTTTCACTCAACGGTAACTCGTTTCTGTGGGCAAATCAATCGAAAATGCAGAATATTCTTGAAACGAAATCAACAGAAGCGTGTTCAAGAAAAACTTGGCTTCCAAATTATTTTCGTTAACTTCCATTTATGTCCATAATAATCCTTACTGTCCTAGCTAGTGTTCACGCTGGTCCGAAACTAATGGAGTGAAACATTATGCCATTCGTGATATTTTAGTGCCAAACGAAGTGTTTGGGTGACAAAACGTAAGGTAAGTAGGTGTGTGTGTAGGGGGCAGTGGCGTAGGAACCGGGGTGTAAGGGGGGTATTTACCCCCCCCCCCCTCCCCCAAAAGAAAAATGTCCAAAACTTTGTAAATCATATCTAGTATCTATTCGAAAATAACCACATACATCTGCATGTTCCACATCATACAGGCGCACATAAAACCTGTATGATCTACACCATTTGCAGTGCATAGAAAAGTTGGTAGCCGATGTCACTCACTGATTTGACGCTCAACGGGTTAACATCTTCCTCTCTGACATACATCCTCCTTTAACCCTTTACCCAACGTAACGGCCAAAACAGGCCGGCGCTATTCTCAAAAATCGCCAATTAATTTTCATGATTTTTTTCATTTTTTGTCTCCAAAACACGACCCCTCATTGGAACGAGCTCGTCGAGCTCATTCCAATGAGGGGTCCTAACCTATTTTTTGGAGCCAAAAAATGAAAAAAATTAGTTAGTCAAGAATTTTTTTTGCAAGTGTCGTCTGCTTTTCATGTTAGGTAAAGGGATAAACACCAAAAATTAACAGCATCGATACCTTGGTTTTTTTACTTGAGAAGCGAGGAAATGAGTTCTCAGTAGTGTTCATATTTCACAAATTTTCCTGGTATCCCCCTCCCGCACTCTCCCCGGGTTTGGCTACGCAGGGCGGGCCGCTAAAGGCGACCATACAGTCCCCTACAAGCTCCCGTTTACAATACCCCCCCCCCCCCCCCCCCCCCAATATTATAAGCTTCCTACGCCCCTGGTAGGAGGGGGTGTGCTCTTTTAAGTATGCTGTAGACATGTACACTTTTTGTTGCACTCATATAATAACGTTAACGGTATCACCCAAAGTATCACTTTCAAATTCTGTACATATGGACAAAAAACACAAGCAACACAAGCAATGATTCAGCCAATGAACCTCCGGGTTTAACCCGCAGGTTCATTGACTGGAACTTCGCTTGTGCTTGTTATGCTTTGCAACAAATCTGCAATTATTACTTGGGTGGAATGTCCACTCTGCGGGTGATTTAGTGATAATACACTTTCCACGTACTGTACAAAGCGAGCTCTCGTCCAATCAGAGGAGGAGCGTTTTAGTCTTATTGGAACATTATTTTACTGAAATAAATTATGTTTATGTTCAAAAAGAAAGAAGATGGAAAACAAGCGAAATCTAATGTAATAGCACACACAATAACAAAGAAAACAACTTGTAATTAAGGTATTCGTCAGTAAACTTTATAAAATATTGTGATGAATTGACGGTAACATGGTCTGAGGTTTGCGGCTCAGAGTTTATGTTCGATCGAAACGCGAAGTGTCGTGGTTGAACATACGCTCAGACAATTTAAACAACACTTTATCCGGAACACCGTCTACTGCACGTGTGAAATATCCAGAAAAATGACGCGGCTTGCTAGTCACTCCGTTGATGAAGAAATTACGAAACGGGCGACGTCATTTGAAATATTTCGCGTCGTGACGTCAAACGGTAACATTTGATACTGGAGCCATAAACATAAAAGAAACTACGCCAGCTCTCATCCAGTCAGAGGGCGAGGATTTTAATCTTATTTTGAACATAATTTGGGAGACAAGCCAGCGTAATCATGACACTACGGCTTTGGTGGGTCTTCATTTCTGATTGTATTGTCATCAAAATTTCGATCAAATCAAGTCTCGATTGAGCAACATTTATAGCATCCATTGGCACAAAATGAATCTTTAACCCTTTACCCAACGAATCGCCCGCATCCGTCCGCGTAATATGCAAATTCAGCAGTTGAAAAAATATTATTTTTCAGAAACTTTCAACAAAACCTTATCATGTGACCTCTCGTTGGAACAAGCTCGATGAGCTCGTTCCAACGAGGGGTCACATGATGTGGTTTTGTTGAAATTTTTTGAAAAATTTAAAAAAATGATATTTAAAATAATAAATTTTGATATCGTCTGCGTTGGGTAAAGGGTTATGAAATTTGCAGACTCAGTCGTCCGGAATATATCAGTTTTCCAACCAACTGAAATATTCCAGACGAGTGAATCGAAACATGGGCGATGACCTAATTTAGTGCTAGACTGGTTCCTTACCCTAGAGATGTTGAATTTCTAACTGAATTAGACTTTTGGCCTGAGCTTGGGCCTTGGAATCAAGGCAATTCTGTGGATCCATTTCTCGCTCGCATTTTCTTGCGTTGCACGGGTAGAACAACTGGAATTCTCATGTGTCCACTCTTGTGTATTTGTTCACCCCACCCCCCGCCCTCCTCAACTTTCACAGCTCCCTATTTCCCCAGCTCTAGATATCTATTTCGGATATTTAAATGTCATGGATGGTCCTATTTAACTATATATCACACACAGGGATATCATGTTTGAACAAAGCATTAGCTAGCATCTACAGTTGATATATACTATTCAAAAAAGTAAGGGATATCAAAACTGATGTTGATATGTTCGGAAAATGGTATTGGATACGCGTGATTGGACATATCAATATGTTACCAAGTTTAGTGTGGATCATGAATGTCACCTGCCCACGAAAACTTTGTGTAGGTTTTTCGCACGAGCGCCGCGTTAATGTCTGTGGGGTACGTTTTGAAATTTTCATTTGTACTGGACGGGCTTTTTCGGAGGTCTCATCGTTCTTTTCTTGGTATAAACTCGTTCATCAGTAGTTTCCGGTCGAAACGTAACGTTTGAGGTATGTAAACACTGACACGTGACGAACGTTTACGTGCCGTTGGCATGTGGGAAGCTGGCAACAGACAGACTGCAGTGGCTCAAATTCTCAACGTTACTCAATCGGTGATTAGCAGGTTGTGGTCACACGACCGTCAGACAGGCAATGTGGATGACAGACGTCGGTCAGGTCGTCCAAGGGCGACAACTGCTAACCAGGATAGTTTCATCCGAATCACAGCATTACGCAACCTCCATCAAAGTGTCTCAGAAATTGGACAGCAGCTGCAACAGAAATTGGACAGCAGCTGCACCAAGCGACAGTTTTGCGAGTCAGTGGTCAGACTACCTGAAATCGCCTACACAGCTGGAAAGTGGACACTCGACGACCTCGAATAATTCCACGTTTGACTGAACGTCACATCGCAGCAAGACGTAATTGGTATTGAGCACGACAGCGCTCAGACAATCGTCGGTGGAGCAACGTCACGTTTTCCGATGAATTGAGGTTCACTCTCGACTTCCACGACAGGCGAAACAGAGTGTGGCGGTGGCGGAACGAACTATAGCATGACGTAACCGTTAGGCAGCATGATCGTTTTGGTGGTGTATCGTTTATGGTGTGGATAGGCATAACCATGGCAAGCAGAACAGCATTACATATCATCCAAGGGCGTGTCGCAGGGCAGTACTACCGTGACAACATGTTAGCAGCACATGCGGTGCCATTTGTGCGAGGTCACATACGTCGATTCATTTTGAAAGATGACAATGCAAGAGCACACAGGGCCCGTATCGCTACAGAGTTTCTCCAGGAGCAGAACATCACTGCACTGCCTTGGCCAGCACTAAGTCCAGACCTTTCACCAATCGAGCACGTCTGGGATATGCTTGACAGGCGCCTACGACAACGCCAACAGCCCCCTACCAATGTCCAAGAACTCGTCCCCGCACTGCAGGAAGAATGGAATAACATCAGTCAAGCTGATATTGGACGTTTGGTGAGGAGTGTGCCACGTCGGATCCGCGCTTGTCTCTAGGAAGATTTACAAGGTATTGATGTCTTGGACTGGATGTGGGAAATTCTCTAACTGACCGTCCATGTCTTCAGCAGCTCAGTGCGTGGAATGTATGCTTGTCGGACACCCCACTATCGCTAGAATCGTTCACCAGATGTTACAGTGTAATGCCGCCTCAACTGTCTTTTTGATGAAAATATAAATATAGTTCTTCATTTCTCTCACTTTTATCAAACATCCCCTACTTTTTTTGAATAGTATATAATTTAGTTTTGGTGGACTATTGTATTGGTTTTAGAGTTATGAATTATTGATGGTACATGCATTATCAGTCGACGTCTGATCTCTGTAAAGCTGGGATCGTTTTTATATATATTGAGTGAAGCACTGGAGACTAATGCCAGACCGCTGGTGTCAATCATTGTTGACAAAGAAGAGGAAATGGGGTTCACTTATTCAAACATGTCAATAAATCTTATTTGATGAAGATATACAATCTCGTTCAGTACAGGCAGACTTATACGTTAGGATTATTTTGAAAATCTCCTGTCTCCACTGGCTGCATTGATACTGTAAATGGACCAATGCTTTCCAATTTAAAGACGACTGACATGGCGGAAACAATCAGATAAAGCGTTAAAGGTTTCGTAATTTCGGTTTATCCATGCTGCAAGAAAATTCAAAGATAGACCGCAAAGTTCTACTGACTAAGCGTAATCTGTGCTGATCTCATTCTATGACGTTTGTGAAGGAACGCTACTGTCAATACTTGAGTGTAGAGCATGACGAACGTTATTATAGATTCCTGACATGAAATGCGATAACCCTTTAACTCTTTACCTAACATGAAAAGCAGACGACACTTGCAAAGAAAATTCTTGAATAACTAATTTTTTTCATTTCTTTGTCTCAAAAACATAGGTTATGACCACTCGCTGGAACGAGCTCGACGAGCTCGTTCCAACGATGGGTCATAACGTATGTTTTTGAGACAAAAAATGCAAAAATAATGGAAATTAATTAGCGATTTTTGAGAATAGCGTTGGCCGGTTTTGGCAGTTACGTTGGGTAAAAGGTTAACAAATACACTGGAACCATTCCAGCGCTGTTCATAAAAAGAGCTGACGATACTTGCAAAGAAAATTCTTGAATAACTAATTTTTTTTCATTTTTTTGTCTCAAAAACATAGGTTATGACCCCTCCTTGGAACGAGCTCGACGAGCTCGTTCCAACGTTGTCATAACTTATGTTTTGGAGACAAAAAATGCAAAAATAATGAAAATTAATTTGCGATCTTTGAGAATAGCGCTGGCCGGTTTTGGCCGTTACGTTGGGTAAAAGGTTAACAGATACACTGGAACCATCTTAGCGCTGTTCATAAAAAAGAGCGTTACCACTATGTGACTATGCTGACCACCAAGCAATGCATTGTTGGTATCTACATACATATATATTATGTGTAATGGGCTCGAATTTCAAATCTTCCAGTAATGAGTATTATCCCACAGGAGATGGCAGGCAGACATCCAATCTGGCTATTCCATCCCGAACAGTAAACATTCTTTTTGTGTATCTTATCATTTAAAATAGACAAGCTGCACCATGATGTAATTATGTAATATAGAATGGTTGAATGGCCTATTTTGTATGCTTCACATTGAATATTAAAGGTTGAATAAATATCTAAAAGAAATAAAACAATTTTATATTTTGACATCTTGTTGCACCCAAAACTTAGCTTGTGACTTCTAATTATGAAAAAACATATCGCAAGAGTAAAACGTTCTAGTTCCAACATTATCTCTGAAATTAAATTTAATCAAGAGCGTAGAGTTTGGGTGTGAGCGCTTCACCTCCCCCAATAACTTTTCCAGTCACGACCAGGGCTGGGAGGAGTTAAAATTTTCCTGAACGCGTTAACGTGTTAAATAATTCTGCGTTAACGAGTTAAATGACGTTAAGTGTTAAAAGGAACAACATTTTAATAACTTCGGCCATTTTTATTACGTATAGTTCGTCACTTGAGTTCCAATGTGTTCTATGTGCCCATTAGCACATAGAACACATTGGAACTCAGTGGACGAGTAGTTAATACAGTTCTCGCAGGTTATCGTAAATTCTAACATTCAGCGATGTTTTCATTTAAGAATACAATCGCTGCGGCCGTATCCATAGAAAAAGACACCCATCCGCCGTTGCCCGAATGCCAGTCCTTACATGGAAAATAGGCGTTCGGATGAAGCTGATATTGCTGTATCGCCAAATATCGGCGGGACAACTTTGCCAACGTTGGTACGAGGGCTTCATGGTCTCTCCACCACATCAATGGGTCGTCTATAATTGACGGACATCTAAATTATTCGTGTTCTTCAATTTCGTCAAATGGCGTAAAATTCGACGTCGTCGGCACGCGCGATCCGGCTTGGGTAAACACAGGTTAACGACGCAATGCTACATCTTATACAATTATAACACACACATTCGCTCATACAAATGGACATCAGTGGTATCCGATTCCGGCGGTTGGACGTTCCAGCATGACCAATTTGAAGTACGGCGCGTGTTAATTAAATAAAAAGATGCGCCACGACTCCTACATGTACATTTTGTTTATCCACAAATAGATTTAAAAGAAGTCTCGAGTTCTGTTTTTCTTTTCTTTTTCAACTATACTCCCGACTGCCTGATGTCTTGATATATTTTATGTTGATCAGTCTATTGAATGATGTAATTGGGATATTTATCAGTGGGAATTACAGTTAAAAAAGTCAAGATTTATTAGTGAATAAATAAATGAAATGTATATGTAATAGTAGAGAGGCGACTTCTTGTTTAATTTCCACGAAGTGTATCCGTACTCCAAATTAGTCATGCTGGGGTCCCAACAGCCCAATCGGGAGCTATAGTCCACCCTTTTTGTTTTATTACACGTCTGTTCTATGTAATCCCCATCTACAGCAAAACTAAACCATGCGGAAAATGAAACTCTGTTCCAATATGTGCGGAACGAAAATCATTGACGGATTATTTGGTCCCAAAAGCCCAAATGGTTTGCACTTTCGGTCACTTAGGCTTTGTGTGAAAAGTTTACCTGATCTTGCCGCTTAAAGGAGACAGGGAGCTTAATTCTGATGGGACAGTAATCTCAGTTGTACATATAAATATCCGAGGAATCAGAAATAAATTAGATCTTTCCACTAAATTAGGAGAATATGATGTTATCAGTCTGACAGAAAGGTGACAGGTGATGTCCCCAGAGTGACTATTGCACTCCCCAGTTATCATTTTCCACCTATTCCATATGACCAGAATGATGGTTGAGGTGATGGAAATGTAGTCTTTGTTAAATGTAATTTGATTCACAAATACAAGGCTGAACTCCTCATTCCAGGTTTAGAAGTTGTTTGGGTGGTGGTGAGACATACCAATCAGAAACAACTGGTTAACGTTTTTACCGCCAACCATCTGCTACAGTGTTCCACTGGGACCTCATAAATGGATCCATATTATATGCTAAAGCCGACATGTCCCTCAAAACTGTGATTGTTGGGAATTTTAATAGTGATTGCTCTCATGAAAGTCCCTCCAAAATAAAAAAAAACTAAAAAATACTGGAGATTTGTATGGGCCTGTTCAATTTATTGATTCAGCCACTCGAATCACGGAAGACATAGAAATGAAATTTTACCCTCATTTTGCAATGACCATCACACCACGTCCGTTTTTTGGATAAAATCTAAACGATCACTCCCTAAACATTTAGACGACAGGCATGAACGTGGAAGAAATGAGACCTTCTCTGTCTTATACCGATTGGGGTCGCCCTTTCTGTGGCAGATGTATATTTTATATTTTTATCTTATTATTGCTTAACTTGCATTCTTTAATCTACATAATCCTTTATGAATGTTTACTAGACACCTAATGTATTTCGGGATCAATGTCTGAAATAAACAAGTTGAAGATTGTTAGAATGTGTTTCCATAGTTTTCCCGCATTGACATGTCATGTGACCCTGAAATGAGTTGTTCTGGTGATAGTCATGTCGTCCATGTCTGATGTAATGTTCTGTTGTCATACTGCTTTGATTGTTCATTTTTAAACTATTATTTGGAAACTTGGCCAGTATTTACTGTGGTGTATTTGTTTATTATTTTGTTGAATACCGTTATTTATTATTTGGAAACTTGGTCAGTATTTACTGTGGTGTATTTGTTTATTCTGTTGAATACCGTTATTTATTATTTGGAAACTTGGTCAGTACCGTTATTTATTATTTGGAAACTTGATCCGTATTTACTGTGGTGTATATGTTTATTCTTTTGAATACTGTTATTTATTATTTGGAAACTTGGTCAGTATTTACTGTGGTGTATTTGCTTATTCTGTTGAATACCATTATTTATTATTTGGAAACTTGGTCAGTATTTACTGTGGTGTATTTGCTTATTCTGTTGAATACCGTTATTTATTATTTGGAAACTTGGTCAGTATTTACTGTGGTGTATTTGTTTATTCTGTTGAATACCATTATTTATTATTTGGAAACTTGGTCAGTATTTACTGTGGTGTATTTGTTTATTCTGTTGAATACCGCTATTTATTATTTGGAAACTTGGTCAGTATTTACTGTGGTGTATTTGTTTATTCTGTTGAATACCGTTATTTATTATTTGGAAACTTGGTCAGTATTTACTGTGGTGTATTTGTTTATTCTGTTGAATACCGCTATTTATTATTTTGAAACTTGGTCAGTATTTACTGTGGTGTATTTGTTTATTCTGTTGAATACCGTTATTTATTATTTGGAAACTTGGTCAGTATTTACTGTGGTGTATTTGTTTATTCTGTTGAATACCGTTATTTATTATTTGGAAACTTGGTCAGTATTTACTGTGGTGTATTTGTTTATTCTGTTGAATACCGCTATTTATTATTTGGAAACTTGGTCAGTATTTACTGTGGTGTATTTGTTTATTCTGTTGAATACCGTTATTTATTATTTGGAAACTTGGTCAGTATTTACTGTGGTGTATTTGTTTATTCTGTTGAATACCGTTATTTATTATTTGGAAACTTGGTCAGTATTTACTGTGGTGTATTTGTTTATTCTGTTGAATACCGTTATTTATTATTTGGAAACTTGGTCAGTATTTACTGTGGTGTATTTATTTATTCTGCCGAATACTGTTTTGATCTCCTAAATTGTGTTCAATCGGGTTTTCGTTTGTTTCGATTATATCTACATTCTAGTTGTCGATTTCATGACTGTTGATGATGATAATTCTGCTAGTAACAAATTGCATGAATAGTTATGGGTTGTTATATTTTCAGCCTAACTACATAGAACATTGTTGTAAGAGAGTTAGATATGGTCTAATGGTTGATGGATGGTTTGATTGGTAATGGAATGATTGGTGTAGCAGGACTCAGATCCACAATCTGGTAAGGACAACATATATGTTTGTAGAATACTGTAATGTCCTTTATTAATAGGTATGTGTCTAGTGAGGCAGAAGGAGAACCATGATTTGGTAAGATCGCTCTATATATAGATTGTCAGTATTGTATGTTGGGATAATGTATATTATGTATAAACCAGTTTAAATTTAAGACCATTGTGGTAATAGAGTATTATCTTTATATTTTCAGAATCCCTGTTATTTTAATTGTTTATTGTTGAAGAAAATATGGTAAAATTGGTTCTACTACTGAGTTGGTTGATTTAGAGCCCGGACACCGAAGATGTAGGGTTGGTTACATTGGCGCCAAACAACTGGATTTTTCTACCCACGGAGAGGATTGAATATTAAGCCTTCTTATGAACAGAGAATTACACCAGCTAGATCAACAGGGAATTATATACTGAGCTCAGTGACATTTATTTTTGAAGTTAACTGTATTGGAGACTGTGATTCATATCGTTTGGATCCCACTATGTTTACAAGGAAAGTTCGATGGCCTTGATGAGTAAGAAAACTTTAATTATGTTTTGGTCACTGTTGAAATAATAAAATATTCTTATTCTGTCAAATATTCGCGTAGATAATTACTTTAGCCTTTTATTAAACTAACATAGTTGGTAAAGCATGATGGGTCAATATTGTTGATAGTTGCCTACTTGGTTTTAATCGAGCATGTACTAATAATACTGACCGATTTCTGTATTTCTACTTTCGTTCATGATCAGCTGTTCAGGCATGTGCATTTTTTATGGTAAAAATAAATGTAAAAACTGTTTACGTGTCTAAATAGCATCTTATTGACTGTTATGTTTATGGCGGTCAACGTCATGATATAGTATACCGCAAGAATGAGATTTCAATTTAAATTAAAAATTAACTATTCTGGTGGTTGGACACATTGCATGTAAAATCACAACTTATTAATATTCCCTGACAGGTTTTCACAAAACGTGACAGCTTATTTGTTGACATTCCTTCGGATTCCCCGGCGAGGTACTTTATTCTAAAAGTGAAAACACTGCTCTTATATGTCCTGACGTGTCAGTCTTTCATTGGTTGTTTTGTTAATTGAACTTTCTAGGCTGTTACATCTTAAGTGTTGACAACACCTCGTCATAAAACAGTTCGACTAATCGAAAAAATGACTGAAAGTGAATTTACGAATTCACAAAGGTTTATATGCATAGTTCAGCATACAAGTTTCTGAATATTTAAAAAAAATAGGGGAAATATTTTTGTTTTCAGGCGTTGAAAGAAATAATTAAGAGTAGAAACTCAACATTTCTTTCATCTCATACATAGATAATCGATTTGAATTTTCTTAACCTTCTCTTGTACAACAACGAAACTATGGATTTGTTGTGACATTTTGTTAACACTTTGCCAAGTTGATTTTCCATCATTATATTTTTCCCAACATTTTCGTTAACTCGTTTATTATTGATGGATTTCTAAAATTCTGGTTAACCATTTACCACAGCTAATATCCAGTATAAAATTGTGAATATTTTCTTAACCTTCTCTTACCATCTACAGATAATGTAACCTGTCATTATGTATTATCCCCTTCAATCTTATAAGGAAATAGGTAGCAGAATTGCTGAATGTAGTAGGTAACCCTTTAATAGCGGGTCAAATATAATTATTAGACAGTACACCCTTTACTTGTTGAAGTTCTCCAAGTGAAATTCACAGTGGAAATTGACCCTTGATTGGGTTTGTATCATTTGATAAGGTGCTTAATAAATCAGTGAACAATTGAGGTGCTCATTGACCCTTTTGCGGTAAAGCTTCCACGAGTGTGCTTAAACAAAAATTCATAATATCAAGCACAGTCTTTAGATACATTCATTTATGTCCTATTCTTTGTTCTTGTAGATGTATCTTAATTAGCGCTTATCATTAAGTTGTTGTTTATTGTATCTAGAATATGATAATGGACAAGTACAATGTAGTTGAATGTCAATGTCTTTCCATCTTACCATACCAATACATCTTATGTATATCAATACATATTAAGCTCATATGGGTTACTTTCCAACCTATTACACAATACACACAATACTTGTTTATCGGCACTCATTGTGCTCATGTGACTAATGACAATTTTTTTTGCATTCCAACATACCAATACAAGGTGAATATTTCAGAACTTATTAACATTGATTTTTTTATATCAGCATTTTTTCTCCAATTAATCCAGTGGCATATTAAACAACTGTCAACTTAGAAATTTTGAGTTGTGCCTATTGACTTTAACCCTCTGTCAACTTAAAAAAGGTTTGAGTTAATATTATTGACTTTCCTTCAGTATCATAGAAAATGTATTCATACAATTCAAATTAACCCTTTTGGAACATTTTTGATTCAACATTTGTAAAATTGACCCTTGATAAACCGGTGAACTATGGACTCAATTTGATTCATATTAACCTTTTGTGAACTTTACAATTATTTTGTTTAGATTCAAAATTTGTACCACTACTCTGTGAATATTATTTTCTGGCACTTATTTCTGAGCTGACAAAAAAAAATCATAGCATTTCCTTTTAAACTCAGTAAATTGTTTTTTTTTTTATAAATATTTAGTTATATTGTTTTCAATGTAAGATAAGTTGTAACAGTTACTAAATGTAACTGTGTCTCATATCCAAATACAATAATGAGATAATTTTAATGTGAATACTTGCGACAACTTACTTTATTACTATACAACGTTTGGCTTCATAAAATTCGTTTTCAGTGATACAATCAGTAATACATGTTAAAATCACAAATATATTTAAGATAATTTAAGCATTAGGTGAAGGGTTTCTAGCATGTGAAAGAAATTATTTAAGCATAAAATTCGTTTTCAGTGGTACAATCAGTGATACATGTTAAAATCACAAATATATTTAAGATATTTTAAGCATTAGGTGAAGGGTTTCTAGCATGTGAAAGAAATTATTTAAGCATAAAATTCATTTTCAGTGGTACAATCAGTGATACATGTTAAAATCACAAATATATTTAAGATAATTTAAGCATTAGGTGAAGGGTTTCTAGCATGTGAAAGAAATTATTTAAGCATAAAATTCGTTTTCAGTGGTACAATCAGTGATACATGTTAAAATCACAAATATATTTAAGATAATTTAAGCATTAGGTGAAGGGTTTCTAGCATGTGAAAGAAATTATTTAAGCATAAAATTCGTTTTCAGTGGTACAATCAGTGATACATGTTAAAATCACAAATATATTTAAGATAATTTAAGCATTAGGTGAAGGGTTTCTAGCATGTGAAAGAAATTATTTAAGCATAAAATTCGTTTTCAGTGGTACAATCAGTGATACATGTTAAAATCACAAATATATTTAAGATATTTTAAGCATTAGGTGAAGGGTTTCTAGCATGTGAAAGAAATTATTTAAGCATAAAATTCATTTTCAGTGGTACAATCAGTGATACATGTTAAAATCACAAATATATTTAAGATCATTTAAGCATTAGGTGAAGGGTTTCTAGCATGTGAAAGAAATTATTTAAGCATAAAATTCGTTTTCAGTGGTACAATCAGTGATACATGTTAAAATCACAAATATATTTAAGATGATTTAAGCATTGGGTGAAGGGTTTCTAGCATGTGAAAGAAATTATTTAAGCATAAAATTATTTTTCAGTGGTACAATCAGTGATACATGTTAAAATCATAAATATATTTAAGATAATTTAAGCATTAGGTGAAGGGTTTCTAGCATGTGAAAGAAATTATTTAAGGATTTCAGCAGTATTTCAATTGTGATAGGAATTATATTGAGTCAGAAAATAAGTGACTTTAGTTACACTGAAAATCTTATAACTTAACCCTTTACCTAACATGAAAAGCAGACGACACTTGCAAAAAACAATTCTTGAATAACTATTATTTTTATTTTTTGTCTCAAAAACATAGGTTATGACCCCTCATTGGAACGAGCTCGACGTGCTCGTTCCAATGAGGGGTCATAACCTATGTTTTAGAGACACAAAAATGAAAAAAATAATGAAAAGTAATTGGCGATTTTTGAGAATAGCGCTGGCCGGTTTTGGCCGTTATGTTAGGTAAAGGGTTAACTTGAAATAGTTTTCCATATTCAATACTACTGTGTGCTGATATCAGTAATTGAGCAATAGATTAACAGTAGTATACATGTAATAATCCTTTCCTAGAATATTGTTTAAAAATATCTGTCACCAGAGAAAACATAACAGATGATGACTTGAGGTTAATTGAAATGGTGAAGAGGTTGAAGATACCTCCTTCTAAGGTCGAAAACACTGAGCAACAATTTGAACAATTAATGAAATCTTATGTTTATGAAATGGCTAAAGGAAATTCAGATCCGGATAAACAAATGATTCTAAGTGGTTGTACACCAAAGATATCTGTATTTTATGGTGAACCAAATAAAGGTGAGGTCAATTTCCTCACTTGGAAATATGAGATGGAGTGTTTAATGGCCTCTGGTACCTATACTGAAGAACAGTTAATAGTGACTGTAAGACGGTAAAAGGTGAAGCAGGTGATATACTGCGGAGAATGGGTGTCAAAGCCAGCTTGACTGATATTTTAAAGAAGAGAAGTTTAATGCAACGTATTCCATGTTGGAGACTGGAGAGTCTATACTCAGAAAGTTTTATGCTTGCAGTTAAGATTCAAATGAAACAGTCTCAGTTAATGCTGTAAGAGTGGAAGAAATATTTTCACAATAGCTTAATGCAGTAGCATCCACCCAAGATGTTTTATTGAGAAATGTTTTTATCAAGGACTTAAACCACATTTACGACAGATGGCAGCCTATAAATTTGACATGGTGGTGGATTATGATAAATTTAAAATAGAAGTTAGAAAAATTGAGTGTCAAATGGAAGAAGATATGACGAAAGATGCAAATACCAAATATAAGACAGTGATAAAGACTGAAGAAAAAAGTGAGCTCAGAGAAATTAAAGACATGCTACAGAAGTTAAGTGGCAGATTGGAGAAAATTGAGAAAGAAAAGGAAGAGAAAAAGTTGAAGAGCCAGCCATGCAATATTGCCATAGAGGTTTTGGTAGAGGCTTCAAGCGAGGTTTTCGAGGCAGATGGAACCGAGGAAGTGTACATGGCCATGGCCAGCCCCGAGGCTGGGGTCCTAGCAGCTATACACCCACTAGACCTACAACTGCATCTGCTTTGAAGCCTCAGTGCTATAAATGTAATAGTGAAGGTCACAAAATACGGGATTGCCCAAACTAGTTTGTGCCTTCTGTTGCGGGGTTGAACTGTAGCACATCTTTCAAAGAAAAAGACCCCAAACTAGTTGAAGTTCACCAGAAACGTCTGTAATAATAAATAGTCATTCGACAAGAGCACTATTTGCATTACTATGATAATATGAACAAAACATAAAATATACACCTATTCAACCACTAAAAGAAGTAAAAAACATAGAACGTGCAGATGGGAGTGAACTACCCTACTTGGATTACATTACTGCAACTTTATCATCTATTGGCATTCCCAATTGCCAAGAAAAAGAATGTCTTGTCTTAGTAACATATGAAACTAAATACTGTTCTAATACACCTGTACTACTTGGCACAAACATATTGGATGATTTTTTAACTGATAGTAAGGAAATGTATGGTGAAATGTACTTACAAATAACAAGTTTACACACCTCTTGGTATCTTGCTTTTAGGTGCATAACATTGTGAGACAGAGAAATGAAGACAAATAATAATCAGATTGCAGGTGTAAGATCCGCAGAGCCTGTGCAATCAATGGAGGTCCAAATCAATCTATCAATGTGAAAGGCTATTGTGAGAAGGAGTTGAAGTAGCACCAAACAAATGTCATACTTCAGGAATCTGACGAATCAAGTCTACCTTGCTTCATAGATATCACTCCGACATTAGTGAATTTTGATTAAAAGAATAATGGTGAATTTCTTGTATAGATGTCCAATCTCAGCACTCATATTAGTATTCCATCAACGGCCATTGTCTGTAAATTACAATCAGTTACAATAGATGAGTCAGTCTTTAATAAATTTGCAACAGAAATGGACACAGAAATAGCAAAACAAATAAACATCGAATCAGACATCAGTGCAGAACAGAAACAGAAACTGAAATTGAAATTGTTCCTCAAGAAACATGAAAGTATATTTTCTAAAGATGACAAGGATGTTGGGAACTCAATTTAATTAAACATAGAATTGATTTAATTAATGAGACACCATTCAAACAGAAATACAGAAGAATACCACCTGCAGTGAACAATGAGGTTAGGGAACATCTCGAGCAACTACTTGCGACTGGAATTATCAGAAAGAGTAAATCCCAATGGGCTTCAGATATTGTACTTGCTACAAATTACAAATTTAGTCTTAACATTTCAAAGTAATGGATCTTGGGATATCCATATCAATAATTTAATGGTTAAGATCAGTCCTATGATCAACTATTTCCATAGCTTAAAATACTGGTTATCACGTTCAGTTCTTAACACATGTACAACCAGTTTGTTCTACCCTTCTTTGATGACGCCGGTGTCATTTGGGATAACTGCTCAATGCAAAAGAAAATGCCATGGAAAATCTGCATCTCGATGCACTCTCACCATCTGTGCTGCTACGAGAGGTACGAGCCATCATCGCGTCTATACTGAAACGTGTTACTGCGCTCTGAAAGAAAGGCGTCGTGGGCACAAACTCACACTGTTTTACAAAATGGGAAAAGGCCTTTGTCCATCATATTTAGGATGTTTAGTTTCTCGGGACATCTCAAGTGTCACGATAACCCTCTTCGTAACTTTAATCAAATGTATGAACCCTTTGGTAAAACAGAATACCTTTCCTCGTCCTTCATGTTATCAGCGATGAGGGCCTGGAACGAACTGGACTCGGCAATACATAGTAGCAAATCGGTAGAAGTATTCAAGAAACAATTACGCTCGGGGAATCCTGTCGTCATAGGTTTCTACCGCGGTGGTACCAGAGCTTGAAGAATTATACAAGCAGAGGTGAGCTTACATTGCAGTGATCTAAATGCGCATAAAAGTGAGAGATATATTGGAAAGATCCACCGTCTCCATGCGGTTGCGATCAGAAAGACGAAGAACACTTCATCGTGCTCTGCAATATCTACCATGGACAGCGACAAATCTTTATAATTAAAACCGGTTGGGAGCTCGCTGGGACAGTGGTTAAGGTATTGGAATTCAAATCGAAAGACCCACGCTTCGAACCTCACCAGAGTTAATTGCGTTTTATTCTTGGGCAAGGCACTTAATCCCAACCGCCCACGTGGGAGCACTGTGGCAATGCTTAGAAAAGTGTACTGCTCATCGATGGGGAACTTATCTTCAATCAATGCTAACCCTGCTTGCGCGGTGTTAGTATGTTAGTGAATCTGGCAGTTACTCGCCGCGGCGAAAGTGTCGTTAAACCCCAATAAATAAATAATAAATAAAAAAAAGAAATAAATAAATTAAATTCAGTTTAGCAAACGATTCATTAGATGATATCCTTTCTGGCAATTCGGGCATAACTTTTCCTTAAAACGTTAACGTGTTTCGGGTATTTGCGGTGTGTGTTGTCGATGTCGGAAGACAGTACGCGACAGTATGGGCGTCTCTTGGTAGCGACTGCATGCTCGTCTAGGTTCAAAAGTTGATAGTGTCCCAGCTGTTGACGTGTCAAATTTTGTTATTTGTTTTTCCAGGGGTTAAGCTAGGATGATTAGGTGGTTGAGTTTCGACTTATTTCTCGAAACACACCTTCGCAAAAAACTCAGTTATTCTGCACTTACACTTGTTCATCAATCTACATGTACATGCAAAGTCTGTAAGAGGGAAAGGCGTTTATAGAATCACGCCTGTTCGCCCAACCCTTTTTCTAATTTTTATAGAAATAAAGTTACTGTTTAGAAACATTTACCAGATGTATGCTTCTGAAAGTTTAGAAATATAATCTCTCATAAAAGAACATTAGAAAATGCAATGAGTTTTCAGCAGGCGGACAAAATCCCTCGTAGATGCAGTAACGTATGATGATATCATTAAATTGTGTCCACTTTTCAAAAATATTTGGTGTCTTTTCGAGTTCCGAAATTTAGAAGCACTTTATTTTTGATTTTTTGATTTTCCGCTGTTTTTTATGTTTACCCATCACTTTAAGTATTCTAGGTTTCTGCACTTTTAGGCCTCAGGACAGGCGACACTGGGAAAAATAAAACTTGAATAACTAAATATGTTCATTCTTCGCTGCCAAAACCTAACCTTATGACCACTCATTGAAACGAGCTCATTCCAATGAGAGATCAAAAATATATTTTAAGGCGCAAAAAAATAAAATAAAATAATAAGGTTTTCCTTCTTAATGCGTCGATCATATTTAAAATAAAATTTTAAAATAAAAAAATCCCGATCGACCACATTTTTCTATTGCATGTAATATAGACCAAGACCAAGCCTTTTATTTTTATTATCTCCTTATGTTTTCTGTCTTAATACATTGAACATATTAACGTGTTGACACAGACAGCGTCGTTTCCCAACGTTTCGGGTTCTTACTCATACACCAGGACGATGCTTTTGGAAATTGTATCTAGAAATACAATCTCTTTTCCGTCTCAATACAATTGGAAAGCGTACGCAACTCGCACTACCCTCTCTCCAAGATGGTGTGTCATAGCATAACAGCTTTCACGTCTTCAGACGTCATGGTGTTTACCAAGAACGAAAACTTGTTACACGGTATCAACTTGCCAATCTCATCACTTGTTTTTTGTCAATAAAAATTAAAATATGTTGTAAATTTTCACTTTGTATTGTCGGCGATTGCGAGGAATTGAAAACAACTAAAAATGTGCACATCATAAACTTCCACCGTGG
This sequence comes from Pictodentalium vernedei, assembly GCA_031216915.1. Taxonomy (NCBI): domain Eukaryota; kingdom Metazoa; phylum Mollusca; class Scaphopoda; order Dentaliida; family Dentaliidae; genus Pictodentalium; species Pictodentalium vernedei. The sequence goes on along the minus strand of CM062292.1, from coordinate 70,198,661 downwards.
GTCTTTTGTCATTTCAGCGTAAGTAACCAACTTGACATACGTGACAGAACAATGAACCGAGTTGTTAAGTGACGTCACTTGAATAATTTCCATGTACTGAGTATACCCGAATCCGTGCATTTTATTGAGTGAACAAAAGATAGGGTGGAAAGCAGTCACCAACCTAGCTGTTGGTATTCATGACTATGACCAAACTGCCTGCGAGCTGCAACACCTCTCCTCGGCGTCACCTTCCGCACACCGCACACTTTCAGGTTGTTCAAGTACATGAATACCTCCAGCTATGTATTTTCATGCTCAGTGAATTGGGGTAGCCCAAAATTTCGAAAGTGGGTTGTGCACATATGTCAGCTGTTGTATAGTATATATATACATTATCATGACCATGTGCATGTCCTGTAATTTGTATCTGATTCGAGGTCGTGTTTACAATCGGATCGCAACGAGCCCGTCAGGGCGAGTTGTGATCTGATTGTAAACACGACCGATAAATAAATGATAATACATTTATTTAACAATCTCGTTAATAAAGCCCGTTTTCCCTCGTTTTTCAGTTAAATTAGGTTGGAATTGGTCAATGTTTTGAATTTCATATCTTAATGCGTAATAACACTGTGATAGTACGGTCTTTACCGGACGTTGAATCTGTCTGATACGGGGGGGAGGGGGGGGGGGGGGGGTGATACAAACATTTTTGCGAGTATTTGGGTGCAAATTAAGTTGATTGTTAGATAAAATATTATATTATATTATATTATATTATATTATATTATATTATATTATATTATATTATATTATATTATATTATATTATATTATATTTAAGGAATAGTGCATGGCTTGGAGTTGACTACGCCCATATAGTGCCCAGTGAGGTGGTGTAGTTCCCGCCGCGAAGCGGAGGGAACTACACCACCTCACTGGGCACTATATGGGCGTAGTCAACGACAAGACATGCACTAATCCTTATATTATATCGAACACCCATCAAGAGAAACATCTGTCCAATTTGTTGATCTATTACCAAGGTAGCAGCCCTACCAACCAGCGTTATATAGAAAAAAATACCATGTAGTTTTCAAAAAACATTTTCTTCTTCCAAAACACGGCTAACGTGGATTATTGATATGTGCAGAAGACAGATTTTGAATCGGTCGGCAAGGGTAAACAAAACATTTCCCCCAAACGGAACTGTGTATTCTAGAATCGCGCAACTCGCGAATGAAAACTAAAATTTTCGAAATTTGACAACGCAGTTTCATAATTTCCACACATTTGTCACACATATACATTGCCGAATGGGTCAGCACGGGATACAAACTCCGAAGATTCAATTGAATTCCATTATTTATTCGTTTACTGCCCAAAACATACAATTAAATAACGAAATAATATGAGCAGCGAAACAAACGATTTTTCATATCCGGATGCGTTCTCATTAAAGTTGGTCCCAGTATGGATCATTCTCTTCGAAACGAGATATGGATTATCATCTCAAGGAATAAAATGAACCCCTCGAAAAATGTGACTTCAACAATGGAAAAGCGATACATTTTTCCAGAAAGATTTCTTTCCGGGTCGTTTTGTGGATGTTGTGCCTCTGTGAATCGATTTTTAAATTTAGCCTGATCTGTTTTATTCGCCCAGTATGAAAAGAAAACTGATATAGTAGTGTGCTAAAAATAGAAAACGTGTAGTGCCTGGGTGTAGTGCCTGGTCAGTTCTGTGGATGCAAACTACACGAAATAGGGTATCATCTTTCAGACAATTAGAATGCAAGGAAGTCACTTGAGATATAATATTATATTATATTATGCAATGCTTCATTATAATGTCCTTCTGCACTTTCACAAGAGACAAATGTCTTCAACAATGGTTTATTGTAATTAGTGACAACCAATATTATTTTACATGTGGTTGCCTGCAGCTAAAGAAATTTTCCCACAATTTCATCATCAACGAATAGAATCTGTTGTGGTGTGACAAAAGCACTCATCTAACAAGCGTCCATTAAACTTATATTTTTATTACGAGAAGACAGGATTGTCATTCAGTAGTTGTCTACAAAAAGTCACGCGATGTCAATCTTCTTTAATGTTGGAGGAGAACAGTTTTGTTGAACAGTAGTTTTGTGCATGGGAGATTCGCGAACACATTCTTATACTTGCAAAAAGCATGACATTGCGTTGGCAGCTGCAAACTGTTGCAGTTATTGTTGTGTGGTTCGTTTTTTGTTCTCCACGAAAACATTAACCCTTTTTTAAGGGAACAACAATATACGATCAGGGTTATTCAACACTTTATTGCCATTCTAATGTTATTACTTTTCCTACTTTTGCACGAAAAAACATGACTCATGACCCTCATTGGATCACGCTCGTTCAGTTCCAAGTAAGGATAACTACAGTTAAAACTAGAAGTCCTGTCACGAAATGCGCACAAATAGCACGTTGATATGCGCGTTAATGTACGCGTTATGACCCAAGTAAGGCTATCAAATTATGTTCATATGGCCTGTGCACAAGCAATGTTTCAGCCAATGGACCTCCGGGTAACCCGGAGGTCCATTGGCAGAAACATTGCATGTGTTTGCTATGAGTAACCAAGAGAACCTGCCGTGCTTTGGATGCCATTCGATATGGCAATTGCGCGCAATTCCAACGCGCAATTAAGCCTAGATAAGCGCACTACTCGTGACAGGACTTCTAGTTTCAACTGTATGTAATGATTTTCGTTCTTGATAACCTAACTTACACTGAAGATCCAGGTCTATGCACAGCAAGTTAAGGGGTTGTCCAACACACCTTTGGTCAAATTGCAGGTAATTTACTTCAAAGTCCAGAGAAGATCAGAAATGAGTAACCCCAATAAATTATGTAGCTACATAGATTTTGTGACAACTAATATTTGCCATGGAACCGTTACCATGTGGCAGAAAGCACTGCCTGAAAGTTCTGCTATGGCATAAGTAAGAAACCAGATATTATACGAATAAAATACCTTAAATTTACTGAACAGTTAAACTCTGCATGCAATCCTTCTGGTACAGACACGAAGAAATCTTTTTCTCATTCTTGCAAGGAACGGATCACAAGACCAATTGTAATTTAGGATGTCTAAATTTCAAAAGGGCTGTCGGTTTTCTTGTATTTCTTTACCTTTTATGGAGTTCACCAAGAGTCAAGTACACACAGTTCACAAGAACAAAGTATGGAGTCATGAGAGAGTGCATCAGTGTAAAATGAAGAATGTCCAATATTGCTTTTGTGAGTCTACTGTGACCATACCCACCACAATTCTGTTCCATTTTGCATGAGATGTGCGGCAAATTAGTAAAACATGCCCCTTGGAATTTTGTGCCATTTTGCATGAGATTTGTGTCAAATTTGTAAAACATGCCCCTCACAGTTCTGTGCCATTTTACATGAGATTTGTGTCAAATTGGTAAAATAGAGTGACATTTGAATGCATGTGGCCAAAGAAACAAAAAATGACCTGCCCTCTGTCCAAAATACTTACATCAATCGACTTCGTTAAGATACAAAAAAACATGGCTTCTAATTCATGTGCGTACCTGGCGTGGAGGCTTGACTGTTGCTTTCTCGTCATATTTGAGAACATTAATAACTGATCTGCTTACCAATTTTATAGGCAGTGGGTTACCGGCCTGAACAATATCGGAATTGTGTTGGTTATTAAATTTATTTATCTAAAAACTTATGAGACGCTGAAGTCTCATTTCGGTAATTTGTGTCCGCTAGGCGGCGTCTTTCTATTTCTGTCCACAGATTATCAACACACAGATGTTTGCAACCTTATGGTGCCAATAGCGATCTATCTCGACGTTGATTCACCTTACACAGAATGCGCTTGTGCGAGGAAGACATTAAATTTACGATGGAACTAAATTTCACTATATTAATTTTGGTAAACAGGAAAAAAACCTTTTCTGAAAATTCTTCTTGACATTGGTCTACTTTTTGTCCTAGCAGACTTCACCAAACCTTCTTTACAGTACGTGGAGAGTGGATTGCAACTAAATCACCCGCGGAGTGGGGTTGTCACCCAAGCTATAACTTTCAAATTGTGTACACATCGACAAAAAACACAAGCAATGTTTCAGCCAATGAACCTCCGGGTTTAACCCGAAGGTCCATTGGCTGAAACTTTGCTTGTGCTGGTTATGCTTTGCAGCAAATTTGCAATCATTGCTTAGGTGGAATCTCCACTCTGCGGGTGATTTAGTGATAATACACTCTACACGTGCTGTACGTCACGAATATAGTTCGACGACAGTAAATTTATTTTTTCTTAAATATACAATTGCGAGAACTGCAGTGTATTTTGATGTGAATATATTTTTGTTTTCAAATAAAATTTTCCAGTTTTATCACATCAACATGCATCGCAGTCCTCACAAATGTATATTTACGAAAAAATAATTTGACTGTAGTCGAACTATATTTATGACGTATAGAACGTTTCATGATGTCTGCAAATCGCAAAAGAAGACCAATGTTAAGGAGAATTTTCGGAAAGCTCTTTTTCTGGTCACCAAATATAGCGAAATTTAGTACCCTCGTCAATTTAAATTTCTTTTTCGCACAATCGCATTGTGTGTAAGATGGGTCAGCTTCAATTTTACGCCACTGGGATCAAACGTTGCAAAAATATATGTGTATTGTACAATCTTTGGACAGAAATAGGATGAAGCCACCTGGTGGACAAAATATGGTCTTGCGAATATTCGAGATTTGATTCGATATCGATACCATGCGTCTGCTTCGAGATCGATCCCGAATCAGTCTCAAGATTCGATTTTTTCGAATCTCTCGTACTAACTTCAATTTGTTACATTTTCAACAATAATTGGATAAAATTGTCATTAGAAAATTCATTCATGTAGGCTCAATTCCTATTTAACAGAGTAATTGACAATGTTTAATTGTTTGGTAAGAAGTGAATTGTGCCCAGAACATTATCCATAGTTTTAGTGTTAGAAGGCTTAACTTAAGAACATGAATAGTAACAAGTTAAGCCTTCAAAAACTAAAACTATGGATAATATAGGCCCAGCTGTTTCAGCGACGGTGCTACAGAGAATATTTATTTATCGCTGTTTAAGGTGTTCACTAGGTCGTGTAAGGGTCATCACGGCGTTTCGTAATTTCCGTTTTGGTGCAATATGAAATAACTTAATTTTTAAGATTCGGTTCGGGATACGATTCGATATCGATATCAGAGACACGATTCGTTTCGAGATTCGATTCGCAAATGAATTTGTGATTCGCAGATCCCTGGGACAAAATCACTCAAAGTACCAAAATGAGACCACAACGTCTCAAAAAGTTTTAGATAAATGAATTTAGTAATCAACATAATTGCGAAATTGTTCAAACCTGTACAGTACGTGGAGAGTGTATTATCACTAAATCACCCGCAGAGTGGAGATTCCACCCAAGCAATAATTGCAAATATCTTGCAAAGCATAACCAGCACAAGCAAAGTTTCAGCCAGTGGACCTCCGGGTTAAACCCGGAGGTCCATTGGCTGAAACATTGCTTATGTTTTTTTGTCGATATGTACAACATATAAAAGTTATAACTTGGGTGGTAACTTCACTCCGCGGGTGATCTAGTTACAATCCGCTCTCCACGTACTGTAATTCAGTGCCTATAAAATTAGGATAGATAAGCAGATCAGTTATAATATTTCTCAAATCTCACGAGCAATCAACAGTCAAGTCTCTCCAAACAGCAACTACAGAAGAGTGACAGTTTCAAAACAAATGAAGCATACCAAACAATGTACACAAATGAATTAGATCACGTGCTTTCTAAGTTAATGAAGCCGATTGATTAAGTATTCTGGATGCAGGGCAGGTCATTTTTGTTGTTTCGGCCATACTTGAGCATTCACTTGGTACTCTTTGCAGCTGCCATTTTCATGCAACACCAGAAATGATCACAGATAATACCAAATGAGGAAGATTGGTGGGTTTCCCCTTTTTGGGTTTTTCAATCTCATCAGTTTTGCCAATTTGACACAAATCTCATGCAAAATGGCACAGAATTGTGGGGGTATGGTCACTGCAGACTGACAAAAGCCAAATTGGAATTCTTCATTTTGCAAATTGAACTCTCTCATGACTCCATACTTGTTTTTGTGAAGTGAGTGGATTTGACCCTTGGTGAACCTCATAAAAGGAAAACAAACAAAAGACAAATGACAGCCCCTATGACATGTAAGCACCATAAATTGCAATTGGTCTTACTGTCTGTTCCTTGCAAGAATGAGAAAAAGATTTCTCCGAGTGTGTACTAGAAGGATTTCAGTGCATAACTATTCAGTAAATTTAATGTATTTTATTGTACAAAAGGTCTTTTACTTATGTCAAAGCAGACTTTCAGGCAGTGCTTTCTACCACATGGTAACAGCTCCATGGCAAATATTAGTTTCCACAGGATCTGTGTTTTATTTCAAAATATGATAAATAATTTATTGTCGTTATTCCTTTCTGGCCTTATTCGGTCACTGGATAAAATTACCTGAAATTTGACCAAAGTTAGGGCGGACGCCCCTTAATAAAGAGAATCAAGTTACGATGCTGATAGCGGAGTCCTCAGTTTCAGTGTCCGAAATTAACAAAGGAATTAAAGTCATTTCTTAGGGCGCTCGTGGAACAGAGGGATTGTCTATTGAAGACCGTCTGGTACCACATTACTCCCTTCTTACAGAACAAAAAATGGGGTTTTAAAAAAATGATAGTTAAGTGGTCAATGTAATCTAAACCCAGCCTTTGTGTCCAACATTTGTTAAAATAAATACTACAAAGGAATACAATTCCCGGCAGGCAAAGAAACCCATAACCCTGAGCGAATAGAATCTCCCCCTCCTGTCAATCCCAAACGTCGCAGGATGCTCATGACTAACACTGCTTCCACACAAAACCCAATTAGTAATGAAAAGATTGATCTTTCGCCCGACAAGTCTCAACGGTCCACAATTTACAAAAGGACTCCTTTCAATTTGACGTAATCGGACTAACGGAAACATTCACTATCAAAGAAAATATTACATACCAACTAGATGGCTATCACCCCTTACTCTTGCAAACACGGCCTGAGGACGACGATGAAAGGGGTGGGGCAGGTATATTTATTAAAAACACCTTACAGTGACACCTCATTTGTGACACCTTACAGTGTTTGAATCTTTCCTTACAGTGTTTGAATCTCTCTTCATAGAATTCAATTTGAACAGAAAACACCTAGTCTGTGTAATATATCGACCAAATACGACCCCTAAAGCAGACCTAGACTCTTTTTTAAATAGCCTGTCGCAATCACTCGACAAGATTAACCATTGAACATAAAACAACCTATCTTATGGAAGATTTTAATCTTCTTGCTTAACTTTATTATATAATCATTCTTAAATGAGTCAATATATAAATAACGTGTTTGGTGCAGGATTCCTCTCGGTTATTACAAAGCCGACCAGTGTCTCGGACTATTCGGAAACGCTATTTTGGCCAAATTTTGTGTAATCACTCTGGGAACTTACTGCAATCAGGTATTGTAATAACAGATATAAGTGCTTATTTTGCAACTTTCCTAATGGAAGAAAGTAACAGAATCCATTCACACACAACTCACATCCCCCCGCGGCCCTTTAAATCGGATAACAGCAACTATTTCAAACGGTTACTTTTAACACCCGACTTCATAAACGTTTTGAATACAACATCTCCGAATGTAGCCTACTCCAACTTCTATTATATTTTCCATGAAGCGTTTGAAGACGCATTTCCTCTGAGAATAACCTCTGCCCCAAAGTAAAAGAATAAGAAATTCGCATGGATGACGGCAGGTCTTTTTGTATCTTCACTCCAAAAACACAAACTCTACTTGAAAAACCTAAGGTCTCCGGCAGATTCCAATATTCAAACGTACAAAACCTATTGTCGAGAATTTAATATAACAATAACATGATTTTGAAGGGCTTTACAGTGTATTAAAGGCTCATGAGAAATGGTTAACAGCCCAAGAGTTTATTAGCGGCCCGCGACGAAGTCGAGGACCGCTAATAAGCTCAAGGGCTGTTAACCATTTCTGTTGAGCCGTTGATACACTATAATGCCCGACAAAGTCATGTTATTTCTATTATTGCCACTTTTGTACATCGGGTACATTACGATTAAATTATAAGGGAAATAAGATAAATAAATGAAGTTTGACTTTTTAGAATTTAAAAAAACAGCGACACTATCGTCTGATTTGTTGACAAACAAACCGGGTAACATGACTATCGTCTGATCAGTCTACGGCGAAATTTGGAAAGTTAGATGATGAAATATGTCTTCGAAATGCGAACTTTAGGCAAGGAGTTTATTCATCAAAGATGTCATCACTTACTTTGTGTGCATCGCTTTCTATATTTGATACATTATCTATCCGTGACACAAAGGGAAACACTTGAAAAAAATGTGTTAATTGTGTTTACAAATTAAACAAATCCGAATTGAATTTCGATCCAAATGGAAATCTGGGAAAAATATTGTTGATCGGCTGAGAGATGTGACGTCATTGTCTATATTTAGACGTGTCGGGCTGTTATTGACGTGTTGGGCTGTTATAGTCAATAACGGCCCAACACGTCACATGACTTGTACTTGTTGAGCAGTTGAGTACGAGGTTTCAACGCCCGGTAAAACATTGTTAATGTACTAGGAACGCCCGCAAAAGTGGTAATAATAAAGTAAAACGGGCATGCTAATTACTATAATTCGATTCTAACACAGAACATATATAACACTAAAACGTCTGGGACATCATTAAAAAGGCCATCAATAAATCAAATCGCGCTGTCAGCCCACGATCGTCTTTCATAGACGGCAATACACAGCTAAATGACAATAATTCAATTACAGACAAATTCAAATCATTTTTCGCCAATATTGGTAGAGTCACATGCAAAGGAATACCTAACTCTTCTAAAAACTTTATGGATTTTTCAAAGTAAACTACTACTGATTCTACTGCTACTACCACTATTACTACTACTACTACTACTACTAATAATAATAATAATAACAACACTAATGATAATAAAAATAATAACAATCCTGTAAAATCCGTTTTCATTCGTCCGACAAATATGCAGGAAGTAACTCTCATAGTAGAGAGTTCCCATGGTAAACTTAGTAAAGACTATACTAATATATTAACCAGATTACTCAAATAAATTATCAATGACATAGCTGAACCCTTAACACATATCATAAACATATCTTTCTTATTCGGAGTTATAACTGATGAACTAAAGATAACTAAGGTTATTCCTATACATAAGTCTGGAGATCCAATAATTTTTAATAATTATAGGCCCATCAGCATTCTCCCGGCCCTCTCAAAAGTTATCGAAAAAAGTATGTATAACCGCCTTTCATATTTTTTATCACAATGTGATATATTGTATAAGTTCCAATTCGGATTCAGGAATAATCATTCCACCCTACACCCAATATTACAACTTATCAATAATGCAGACCTATACTATGACAAACGTCCCAAGGAGCGATGTCTGCCTTCCTTGATTTCTCCAAGGCTTTTGACACAACAGACCATTCTATACTTTTAAAGAAATTAGTATATTATGGAATAAGAGGGATGCCTAATTTGTGGTTTAGAAATTATCTTTCTGGGA